>CAMZMU010000062.1:4081932-4747936 GCA_947311845.1 Poa pratensis
ACTGTTGTGCACTTTGTCCTTTGAGAGTATATGAGGATAGACAACACTTGTTCTTCACTTGTAACTTTAGTCAGAGGGTTTGGAATTACTTGCAAATTGTGTGGCCAGCGGCAGATGACCTTCAAGCTATTATCAATACGGCAAGGAAAACCTTCGGACATGTCTTCTTCATGGAAGTTTTGATTGTGGCTTGTCGCCACATTTGGTTGCAGCGAAATGGTGCTATATTCAGAAATGAAAGACAAACGTTTGGAAGATGGAAGGGAGGTTTCATTCATGATATGTCCCTGCTCAAGCACAGGATTAAAAAGAAATTTGTTGATAGTTTATCGACTTGGTTGGAGGCGTTGCCCTAAGGGTTGTATATATTTTTTTCTTGTGCATAGGTTTATGTTTCTTGGTAGGTTCTGGTAGGTCTTCTGCTTAGTCTTAGTTTTTCTTACGCTCCTTCCTGTACAGTGTTGAAACTTGGTTATTCGTAAATGGAAAATGCTGTGGGGCGGTTGCCCTACAGTCGCGCTTCAAAAAAAAACTCTGAAAATGTTCTTGATAAAAATGCTGAAATTTCTAGTAATGAGGAAGATAATGGTTCCATTGCTTTTGATGATAATGATTTTGATTTTGATGGTTGTAAATTTCTGAATTAGTTATGTTCTTGCAAAAGCTAGCTAGAAGTCCTAAAGCAAGTGAAATAAACATGGCCTTTACTAAACATATTACCAATGCTCTCATACAAGTTAGGGAAGAAAAATTGAAACGTGAAGTATCCATCCCTAAGAAGTTAGAAGATGGTTGGGAGCCCATCATTAAAATGAAGTTGAATAATTTTGATTGTTGTATGACCTTGGTGCTAGTGTTTCTGTTATGCCAAAAAGACTTTATGATATGCTTGATCTAGCACCTTTGGAAAATTGTTATTTGGATGTTCACCTTGCTGATACTACTATAAAGAAACCATTGGGTAGAATTGATGATGTTCTTATCATGGTTAACAACAACTTTGTCCCTGTTGATTTTGTTGTTTTGGATATTTAATGCAATCCATTTTGTCCTATTGTGCTTGGAAGACCTTTTCTTAGAACTGTTGGTGATATTATTGATATGAGAGAGGGGAATATTAAATATCAATTCCCTCTCAAGAAAGGTATGGAACACTTTCCTAGGAAGAAGATAAAGCCACCTTTTGATTCTATTGTTCGAACAAACTATAATGTTGATGCTTCTACACTTGGTAATACTTGATGCATCCTTTGTGCCTAGCTAAAAGGCGTTAAAGAAAAGCGCTTATGGGAGATAACCCATTATTTTATTTCTGCAATTTTTCTTTATTTGAGTCAAGGTGTTTGTTTTCTTCTGTAGCAACTCCTTTGTATCTTTATTTTTCGTATTGTTGTGCCACGAAGAGTCTCTAATGATAAGATGATGCTAGATTTTGATTGCTGCGCAGAAACAGATTTCTGCTGTTCACCGTATTAATTTTCTAAATTCACAGAAAAATTATTTAAATCTGAAATTTTTTGTGCGTAATCCTGATATATGTATGCTCTTTTGTTAGTTCAAAGTTTTTTGATCTGAGCAACTTAAGTGTCTCGAAAAAATTCGTCTTTTCGGACTGTTCTGTTTTAGACAGATTCTGTCTTTTATTTTGCATTCTCTCTTTTACTAGTGTTGGGTGGAATTCTTTTTTGGTGGAAGAGCTTCACATAACTAGTGGCAGTAATTAATGTTTAAAGTAACGGTCATGTTTGCGTCCTTACAGAACATGTGAGTTTTTGATTGTGCACTAACCCTCTAATGAGAATTACTTTGAGTTTGGTGTGGCGGAGTTTTCAAGGGTCAAGAGAGAAGAGTGATATAATAGGATCAAGAAGAGTGAAGAGCTTAAGCTTGGGGAGGCTCCCATGGATCTCCCCAGCATATTTCAAGAAGACTCAAGCGTCTAAGCTTGGGTATGCCCAAGGCATCCCCTTCTTCATCGTCAAAATTATCAGGTCATCTCTAGTGAAACTATATTTTAATTCTTTCACATCATATGTGTTGTTCTTGGAGCGTGTGTGTGCTTTTATTTTCAGTTTGTTATTTTTATTTTCTGGTCTCAACTTGATTGGATCCTAGCATTCTTGATTGGGAGAGAGACACGCTCCGCTTTTTCATTGAATACTCCTATTCTTCACTTATACTTGTTGAGTATTCATCTAGCGATGTTAAGCTTTTAGCTTTGTTTTCATGTATCTCTTGTCAGAGCTATTAGTTCTTTTGAAGAAAGTACTCTCTTACTTCACTTATACTTGTTTGGAGAGTTATTGAAATAAGTTGATTGGTGTTTGGTTGGAACAGAAAATGTTGCATGTGGTAAATGGTATAATGGAAAAGACTTACATACTCTTGTAGATCACTGACTTGGATAATTTGATACTTGTCAATTGTTTTGAGTTAACAAGTAGGTCATGTTTAAATTTTGCATCATGTAAGTAAATCCCATTAGTGGAGAACTACCGTAAAGCTTGTGAAATTTGGTTTGCATGAGTGGTATCTCTAAGGTCTAGATATTTTCTAGTAAAAGGTTTTGGTTAACAAGGAAGACAGTGTGGAGTCTTATAATATTTGCAATATGTTTTTCATATAAGTCTTGCTGTACCGGTTGACAGTCTGTGTTTGCTTAAATAACCTTGCTAGCCTAAACTCTGTACTGAGAGGGAATGCTTCTCGTGCATCCAAATCCTTGAGCCAAAATCCATGCCATCTGTGTCCACCATAACTACCTATATGTGGTATTTCCTTGCCACTCCAAGTAAATTTTTCATGTGCTACCTTTAAACTATTCGAAATTGTTATTACTCCGTTTTGTGTCAATGTTTACCAAGCTCATGAGGACGGGGTGGATGTCTTTATGTCACATGTCAAACAGACTTTACCACCAGACTAGCGGCATATACATCCGCTTATCTATTAATTTTGCAAAAAGAGCTGGCAACGGGGTGCCCAGTCCCAATTAATTACAACTTTAACTGCTTAATCTCTTCACATTTTGTCAACTGAATACTCATGAAACATCTGCATGTGTAAACAAAAGAGAAAGAGGGATGATCTGCCTTGCTGGTAGAAATAACGTCCTTCATGGGAGCCGCTCTTAAAAGTCTGGTTGGCAGGGGTCATATTGTACTTTCTATTTACTGATTCGTTGACAATTAACAAACACCTCTCAAAACTTAATTTTTACTCTCTATATGATTTTAAAAACTAAAAAGGTCTAGCACATGATTTAATCCCTGCTTCCCTCTGCGAAGGGCCTTTCTTTTACTTTTATGTTGAGTCAGTTTTTTTACTTCTTTCTATCTTCCACAAGCAAACACTAGTGTCAACTTGGTACAACAATTGTTATATGCTAGATATTGAACTTATTATATTGTTTTGTGTTGACAATATCCATGAGATAAATATGTTGAAGTTGAAGCAAATGTTGAAGCTTAAATCTTCCTTTGTGTTGGTTAAATACCTTTTACTAGAATCTATTACTTTATGAGTTAACTCTTATGTAAACCTGTGGATACAATGTCTCTAAATTACTATTCATGAAAAGTTTTGCTTATATGATTCAGTTGTTTACACATTATTTATTTGGTAGCAAACTATACACCATTGACTTGGATCACTTCATTCATTTACATGTGCTTTACAATACTATATGATCAAGATTATGATGGTAGCATGTCACTTCGAAAATTATTTTGTTTTATCGTTTACCTACTCGAGGACGAGTAGGAACTAAGCTTGGGGATGCTTGATACGTCTCAAACGTATCTATAATTTTTGATGTTCCATGCTGATATTATACCAATTGTTACATGTTTTGTATACACTTCATATCATATTTATACATTTTCAGGGACTAACCTATTAACAAGATGCCACAGTGCCAGTTCCTGTTTTCTGCTGTTTTTGTATTCCAGAAAAGTTGTTCTGGAAATATTCTCGGAATTGGACGAAAATCAACGGAGGTCCCTATTTCACCGACATGTCCACGGAGTCCAAAGGGAGACGGAGGAGCGCCACGAGGGAGCCACACCAGGGCTCGGCGCGGCCCCCCTCTAGCCGCGCCGAGGGGTGGTGTGGGCCCCTCGGGCGCCTCCAGCCGCCGCCCTTTCGCCTATTTATTCCCCCCGACTGGAAAACCCTAAAAAGAAGAGTCATTTCCACGAAAAGTTCCAGAGCCGCCGCCGTCGTCAACCCTAGCTCGGGAGGGTTCAGAACCTCTTCCCGGCACCCTGCCGGAGAGGGGAATCATCACCGGAGAGCTCTACATCGCCATGCCTGACTCCGAAGTGATGCGTGAGTAGTTCATCCTTGGACTACACGTCCATAGCAGTAGTTAGATGGTTGTCTCTCCACTTTATGCTATCATGTTTAGATCTTGTGAGCTGCCTAACATGATCAAGATCATCTTATTGTAATGCTACATGTTTTGTTTTCTGGGATCCGATGAATATTGAATACTATGATCAAGTTGATTGTCAATCTATCTTTATATGTTATTTATGATCTTGCATGCTCTCCGTTACTAGTAGATGCTTTGGCCAAGTAGATGCTTGTAACTCCAAGATGGAGTATTTATGCTATATAGTAGGTTCATGCCTCCAGTAATCTGGGCGAGTGACAGCAACGCCTAAGGTTTTGGATGTGCTGTTGCCACTAGGGATAACACAACAATGCTATGTCTACGGTCATTTGTGTTGTTTACATTACGCACTTTACTTAATGCAATTATCCGTTGCTTGCAACTTAATACCAACGGGAGACACGGATATTAACCTGGCGGTGGATTATTAGTCATAGATGCAGTTGGATAACGGTCTACGTATTTTGTCGTAATGCCCAATGTAAATGTCATAGTAGTCATCTTGTCATATATATGCATTGTCATGCGCTCAATATTTTATCAATTGTCCAGCTGTAATTTGTTTACCCAGCATGTTATTTATCTTTAAGGAGAGACACTACTAGTGAACTATGGACACCGGTCCATTCTTTTACACTGAAAAAACGAACTACTGCAATCAGTGTTCCTTTTTACTTTCTGTAATTAAATATTGTTTTCCAGACCATACGTTTAATCCTTTGTTTTCAGCAAGCCGGGAGATTGACAACCATCCTGTTTCGTTGGGGTAAAGTAGTTGGATTATGTTGTGTGCAGGTTTCACGTCGGTGATCGAGTAATGGCGTCACTGACAACCTTCTTAAGTGCTCCTACTCCTTCTGGATTCGATAACCTTGGTTTCACACTGAGGGAAAACTTGCTGCTGCACTGCATCATACCTTCCTCTTGGGGTCTCCCAACGAACGTGTGCCTTCACGTCATCAACCGATACTCTCCACCACCGCTTCCCGCCCTCTTTTCACACTGCACACGCCCACACCTAACCGTCGCCACCCCTGTCTCTGTGGGGCTTCCTCTTCAGCCACGCCTCTCCGCCACCGCCACCTGTGAGCTCGACCTTGTCCAGTCCATCATTGTAGGCGTTCGCCTCGACTCCCTAGAGGATGAGCGTCGCATGGCATGGGGGAGAGACGTCACCTTCAGCTCCCGCGCCGTCTACCGCCTTCTTGCGTGCAGCGGCCAGCTCGATGCCGCCGCCCTCGTCACCTGGAGTACGCGCTTGCCCGCCAAGATTAAGATCTTCTGCTCTCTCGTCGCCGCCGATCGTCTTAGCTGCCGGGTGAACCTTGCTCGCAAAGGTTGTGCCCCGACGGATGCATGTGCTCGTTGTGCCGCGCCCGAGACATGCACCCACATCCTCTTCGACTGCCCCTGCTCCGCCGACACCTGGAGAAGACTCGGATTCGCCGATCTGCCGGCCGGTCCGCTTTGGGACATCCCCGCTCCCTCCTCGTCATCAGCAAGCCCCGAGGCTTGGCGCCTTGGGGTCGCCGCAAGCCTGTGGAACTTGTGGAAAGCCAGGAACGACGCTACGTTCAACGCTAACATCATCTCGCCGGCACAAATCCTTCGTCGCATTGCGGATGACGCCGCCCTTTGGGGAAACCGTTTCCCCCAGCCCGAAAGGGCTAATATTGATGATCTCTGTAATTTCTTTCGACATTCAGCTTTGTAACTCTCCCCCTACCCCCTGTATTTCTGTGACAAACAGCGTTTGTGTTTGGTTGGGTCCTTTCGAGTAATATAATAACCGGTGGGGATCTCCCCTCGGCATTCTCGAAAAAAATATACGTAGATTTTAGCAACAAGCAACTTCACATAATACATTTGTTCAGGTCTATATGTGACAATAGAAATTCACGATCAGGTTGTATCTTGTACATAGTGTCGATGCCAAAAAGCAACAACTTATAGTATTCTGCAATCACACCGTTCTACTTGGGACAGTTCTTTTTCATTCCCTCTCCGTTGCTTATTTGCTTCTTACTGCATACACCATCTTAATGTCGTCGTCGTCATCACCGAGCTAGTTGTTGTGGATCTTGAAGAACTCGAGCACGTCCTCCCTACTGGCGGCGGCGGTGTTGTATGCCGCCATGAACTCGCTGAACACGAAATCCCTGAACTTGGCCGGATTTGTGGACTCGTCCACCATCTCTGGCGCTGGGCCGATGCGACACTCTGTCTTGGGCATGATGAGTGTGGCCACCGACATCCTCGCCGCAACGGAATTAGTGATTGAGCGGTGCTCTACACTTGCCAGCGCCCCGTTGGTGAGATCTCCATCTGGTGGCCGAAGTTGATGACGAAGGCATCGGGGACGGGACGGACGAGGAGCCACTTGTACTATCCCCTAGCTACTATGATGGGTAGCGTGAGACACACAACCACGGATGACCTTCGTGAGGAAGAAGAAATAGCAGAGGAGAGAAGTAGGAGGAAAGATTCAGAGTTCCTCTTCTCAGTTCAGTCATAATGATCACGAGTACAACGCCGGGCTTATAACCACGCCCACCATGCACGGCTGTCTCACCAAACACACAACGCTGGCACGCTGGCCCACCTGTCACACACACTAACTCACACAGCGTCTCCTTATCTGATTGACGACGCTGGCCCACTTCTAAGGTGTTGCGTCGGTGTGACATTGCCTCCCCCAGAAATGCTTGCTTGTCCCCAAGCAAGAACAGCAGGAAACCTCACCTTCAGAACATCCCAATCTTCCCAAGTCGCAGCTTCCTCTGGTACTTGAGTCCATTTCACACGTACCTGAGTGATCGCGGCATTCCCCTTCTTCACCATGCGCCTTTCCAGGATACGTTCTGGCATTGTGTTCATCCCATCTAAAGTTGGCAAGTCAGCTAATTCTGAGAACACAGGTGTATAATCAGCCCTGAATTCTTTGAGTTGAGAGATGTGAAACACCGGGTGTATCAAACTGCTAGGAGGGAGCTGTAGCTTGTATGCAACTTTGCCAATGCGTTCGACCACTTCATATGGACCAAAATATTTGTATGCCAGCTTAGGGTATGGCCTGCTCACCACTGATTGCTGAACGTAGGGCTGGAGCTTGAGAAGCACTTTCTCCCCTACCTGGAACTTCTTTTCTGTTCTATTCTTGTCTGCCTTCATTTTCATACGGTTTTGGGCTGCTTCCAGGTGTTTCTTGAGCATTTCCAGCTGAGCTGATCTTTCTGCCAGCATGTCTGTCACTGGTGAATCTTCCTCTGTTGTGACATCAGGCATAGCACCATAGTTTGGTTCGTGACCGTAGAGTGCTTTGAATGGGGTACAGCCCAATGTTGTATGGAAGGTGGAGTTATACCAAAATTCTGCCAGAGGCAACCAACATTTCCAGTGTTTTGGATTGTCCTGAATACTGCATCTCAAGAACATCTCCAAGCTTTGATTTACTCTCTCACTTTGCCCATCTGTTTGCGGATGGTAGGTTGTGGTGAATTTCAGCTTAGTCCCTAATTTTGCAAACAACAGTTTCCAGAAAGTGCTGGTGAATATCTTGTCTCTGTCTGAGACAATTGACTTCGGCATGCCATGTAATTTCACCACACCATCCACAAACACTCGAGCAATTTGAGGTGCTGTGTAAGGATGACGTAGAGGTATAAAATGTGCATATTTGGTGAATCGGTCCACTACCACCATAATAGAATTTGCTCCTTCTGAGACCGGTAAACCTTCAATAAAGTCCATTGTCACATCTTGCCAAGCACCAGCTAGGATTGGAAGTGGCTGCAACAGACCTTGTGGGTGTTGATTCATGTGTTTCGCGTGTTGGCATATTTCACATTGTTGCACAAATTCCGTGACTGCATTCTTCATTCCAGACCAAGCAAAGAGCCTCTTCAGACGTTGATATGTCGCCTGAATACCTGAGTGTCCACCAATGGCAGTAGCATGAAATGATGATATTAGCTTTGTTTGTAGAGCCGAATTTGCTCCTAGCCAGATGCGTCCTTGATACCGAATCAACCCTTGATGTAGCTCATAACCCTGTCCATCCGGGCTAGTAATGGCTAGCTCAGCTAACCGACGTTGTGCATCATCTCTGTTATGTATGAATTTATCACCTCCTGTAGCCAGGCTGGTTGAACAGCAGAACAAGCTTGAATGGCCATTAGGTGTCCCACTTTGGACAAGGAATCCGCCGCAATGTTCTCTGCTCCTTTGCGATAAACTATCTTGAACTGGAGTCCCATTAGCCTTGCCATTGCCTTGCGCTGAAGTGGAGACTGTAACTGCTGCTCATCTAGAAAACACAGACTATGGTGGTCTGTTTTGATAATGAATTCGCCACACTGCAGATATGGTCTCCACCTCTCCACCGCCATCAGAAGAGCAAGAAACTCTTTCTCATAGATGGACAACTGCCTGTGTTGGATACTCAATGCTTTGCTGAGGTATGCCAGAGGGTGGTGATCCTGCATAAGCACTGCACCGATCCCAATGTCACACGCATCAGTTTGAATTACGAACTGTTTCTGAAAATTCGGCAGTTGCAGGACTGAGGTTGATGTCATGGCATCTTTCATTGCTTGAAATGCCGCTGTTGCCTCTTCTGTCCATATGAAACTTTTCTTCTTAAGCAAGTTGGTGAGAGGTTTTGCTATTATCCCATAATGCTGACAGAACTTCCTGTAATACCCAGTAAAGCCCAAAATTTGCCTTAATTCTGTTAAGTTTGTTGGTATTGGCCAGTTGCGGATTGCTTCAGTTTTCTTTGGATCTGTGGCCACTACATCAGCAGAAATAATATGCCCCAAATACTCCAATGAACTGCAAGCAAAAGAAAACTTGCTCTCTTTCACATAGAGCTGATTCAGACGAAGCAATCGTAGTACTTCTGTCAAATGTTCAACATGGGTCTCGACAGAAGGGCTATACACCAGTATATCATCCATGAAGACCAATACATATTTTCTGAGGCAAGGGCTAAGTACTGAATTCATCACACATTTGAATGTAGCAGGTGCGTTGCATAATCCAAATGGCATCACTCTAAATTGATAATGACCCTGATGTGTTTCAAAAGCTGTCTTCTGTTCATCTGCTGGTAGCATTCTTATCTGATGGTACCCTGCACGAAGATCCAGTTTGGAGAAGATCTTTGCTCCTGCCAGTTCATCTAATAGTTCATCAATAACAGGCATAGGAAAAGTGTTCTTAATTGTCAACTCACTCAATTTTCGATAATCCACGCAGAACCTCCATGAACCATCTTTCTACGTCTTTCCATGGGACTGACCTAGACGGCCGCCGGCCGCCGCTCTTGGATCCCCCACCGCCGGCCGCCGCCCCCGCTGCTGGCCGCCTCCACCCCCGCGCTGGGCTCCCTCGCCGGCCGCCGGCCGCCCCCGCACTAAGCTCTCCCGCCGGCCGCCGACTGAACTCGACTACTGGGGCCAGCCGCCGCTTCTCCCGTCCCATCGAGTATCGCCGGAAAGAGAAGTTTATATGGATTTGGGCTGCCCTAGCCATGGCGTGATCTGATCCTCCCGTCAACAATGGACAGCCTCCTTCATTGGGACTTCACGCCCGGCCTTGCGGTCGAGGCGCAGGTGCGTCGTCGATATGGATCTTCAGTTCACTTCTCCTCTTCCCCATCCTCCAAAGAGTTCTTTCTGGTGGTCTACTTTTCGTCTGCATCTTTTGAGCTTTCGGTTGAATCTGTGGGTCTTGCTCTCCAAAGCTGTATTGGAGGTGATCGGATTGGTTTTAAGGTCTTTCAATTGTCTGATAGAAGATTTCGGTTTTCGGTGGATTCAAACAAAGTTGGCCATTTCATTTATTCCCTGCGTGATCGCGTGTGGCCAGACTTTATCTGCCACTTCAATCTCTTCCGTGGCTTTAAGGAATCCTCCTTTTCATTAGACAACAAGTGGTTTCTTCAGATTGTGAAATTCTGGATGTTTCTCATAGAAGTCCGACGTTCTTCAGGCCCAATTTGGTTTTCTTAAAGCAGAATGCTGGATCATCTGCTAGTGAACTTGCAAAATTTGGCTTCAAACCTCCTGTGGAATCATCCGGTAAATTGCAGTTTGGGTCAGTGAATTTTCTGATGGAATCGTCTAGTAAATTGCAATTTGGGTCACTGAATTTTGAGGGTAACCCTTCTTCCGATCAGCTGCAGAATAATTCACCGTCAGTGATGGTTGGGAATATTTCGGTTCCGTTGGTAACAACCGCAGTCAAAGGGGCGAGATTTGTGGGTAGTAATTTTGAAAAAAGGCAGTTTGATTCTATCCCGGATTCCTTGCTCCTGACTATTTTTGACTTGTTAAAATCGAATTATTCGGCATCTGAGGTGGCACAAGCTGTTAACGTGCCTAAAACCCCGCCATTGGAATATATCTATCGACGGCTGAATAAATGTGCAAAATGTGGGCTAGTAGGCCACCAAGCTACTGCTTGCACGTATGTGGTTTCTTTAGGTCCAATCCAGCAGGAAAAGAAGATCCCCAAACAGGTAAGGAAGCAATGGGTTAAGGTGGTATGTGGCAAGTGCAAAGGGCTGGGCCACTCTGCGAAAAACTGCCGCAGTCGCAAAGTTTGGATACCTAAATCCCGGGATCCCCAAAACTCTTCCCCAAGAAGCAACCTTACTGATTGTACGATGCAAGCTTGGCCTGATTCAGTTACAGATTTTAGTTCATCTTCCTCTGAGTCAGATTTAAATGCAAGTGCTGCTCATTTGGTGCTGGATGTACCTGAAAGCAATGCTTCTCCAACTTCTGAACTGAATGTACTGCACACTCGAGATAATCTTAAACTGGCTCTTCTAGATAATGATCAAGAAGCGCAACCAGAGTTGACAATTGTTCCCTATGTTAACAGTGATCCTCTGTATGTTTCGTTGGCAAGAACGATGTTTTTTCAGTTCAGCTCACCGGACCCTATCGCTGACAAGTTTGCGAGGTGCACACAAATGGAGTTTCAGCTCTTTGGCCGAGACTTTATTGATTTCTGTAATAAGATATGCCCTTTGGGTGAAGGAAGGAATGTAAGGAGGAAACTGTCGGTTGACATGACCCCTGCTACTTACTCTACTTCTCTAGTTCCTTATGTGCCGCAGTTTGGAGCAATAAGGACGTATGTAAGGAGGAAACTGATGATCAATGCGGGTGACATAATTCCTAGGCTGGGAAACGGTACAATCTCTGGAGCTAGATGCAACATTACTGAATCAACTGGAGCTGCAGGAATAATCAGACCATGCACACTTCAGATTAGTACTTTGAGTGCCCCTAACACTCAGACTGCCGCAAACAGCCCTTTTGTGGAGATTACTGAAATTAGCAATGATGATGATGAGGTTCAGATGCCAGCACCAGCCCCGTCTGCACCACCTGTCCAGCCATTTGTTCCCAGCAATGCACAGCAAGGTAAAGGCAAAAGAAAGAAGAAAGAAGTGCCTAACACTGTGAAGACAGTGCGGCGCAGTGACAGAATAGCAGAGCTTGCTGCAGGTTTCAAGAATTCTCAGTGTGCCATGGAGGCAGGATCATCGTCTGTTGCTACCAATTTAGCACCGCAGTTTGAGGCATCTGTTATGGATGATGATGAAGCAACACCACCACATCTGCCAGTTGAGACCCTTCAAGCCATTGGTACCAACCACTGCAACATGTCATCTAGTATGGTATCTGATGCTGCATTAAACTACATCAGTTCTGATGATAATGAATAAACACCTCAGTCTGAAAGCCGTGGGCAGGGCGTTGTACTGCTTAGTTAGTACCAGTTATGTTGCTTATATTGCTTGTGTCAGTCATATTTACTCCCAGTTTGGTTGTTCTATTTCCTCTGAAATCTCTGTCAGTTTGTTGCCTTCTGTCACAGTGGTTTTATATGTCAGTGTGCTTCATCTTATCTGTGTGATAGTATATGTCAGTTATCTGCTGTATGACAATCCAATGAATCATGATATGATATGTGGAAATGATAGAATACATGTTATCACAATCCTCCTGCTTTATCTTACTGAGAACAGTACCTGCTCTCATCGGCCACAAAAACAATATGGTTTAAATGAATAGAAATTGGACAATTTGCAATTGGAACACAAGAGGAGTAAATTCACAAGAAAGGTGTGATGATCTGGCCAATAAAGTGAATGAAAGCAATTGTAACATTCTTTGCCTGCAAGAAACAAAAAGGGAGAATTTTGATAGTGCATACATTAGGAAATTCTGTCCAAGACGACTAAATCAATTTGCATATCAAGCATCTGTTGGCAGTTCAGGGGGGATTATCACCATTTGGAATGGGAATGCGTTTTCTGGTAGAACCATTAGCCAGTCCAAATTTCAGTTAACAGTGGAGCTGAAGTGCAATTTATCATCCAAAATTATATATATTACTAATGTGTACGCACCATGTACAGCAGAAGGCAGGCAGGAATTTGTGGACTGGTTCCTCCAGCTTGATTCATCTTTCTTTGATCAATGGATGATTGTTGGCGATTTTAACATGATCCGCAGTACTGAAGACAGAAATAGGCCTGGAGGAAATGTAAACAACATGTTACTGTTTAACTCTATTATTCAGGCTCATGACTTAGAAGAAATACCTCTAAAAGGAAGATCTTATACGTGGAGCAATATGCAGAATGAACCACTGTTGGAAAAGCTAGATTGGGTTTTCACATCTCACGGCTGGGCCAATGATTTCCCCAATACTCTTGCACTGCCTATGTCAAGACTTGGTTCTGATCACACTCCTATGCAGATCCAAATTGAGTCAACAATTCCAAAAACTCAGATCTTTAGATTTGAGGAATACTGGTTGGAGTTTCCTGGTTTCAAAGAAATAGTAGAACTAAATTGGCAGCACAATGGTATCTACAAAAATGCAGCACAAGACATCACGGCCAGATTTAAATCATTGAGGCATGGATGCAAAAAATGGAGTAGAACTCTATCAAACCTATCTGCTATTATTGACAAATGTAGTTATGTTCTGGCAATTTTTGATGGATTGGAAGAACAGAGAGCACTGTCGGTACCAGAGAAGAATTTCAGAAAGGCACTAAAAGTACACCTTGCTAAATTACTTGAAGCCAAGAGATTATATTGGAGGAAAAGAGCATGCATTAGATGGGCAAAGCTCGGTGACGAAAACACCAAAAAAATTCATGCTGTTGCAACAAGGAACTATAGGCATAATAATATAGCTAGTCTGACAAAGGAGGATGGCACCATTGTCACTGAACACACACAAAAGGCTGCTGTGCTATGGACTGCATTCAATGACAGGCTTGGTAAATCTGATAATCCTGTTATGGGTTTTAATTTGCAGAATATGGTGACTCCACATGATCTGGCAGAGCTCGAAACTCCTTTCACCAGAGAAGAGATTGATGATATTATCAAACATATGCCATCAGATAAATCCCCTGGACCGGATGGTTTCAACGGACTGTTCATGAAAAAATTCTGGTACCTAATTAAAGATCAGTTCTACTGTCTATGCAATAAATTTTACAGTAATGAGTTGGATCTTACAAGCATAAACACAGCTCACATTGCTTTAATACCGAAGGTACCAAGCCCAGAGAAAGCTGCAGATTTCAGGCCAATATCATTAGTAAGCATGAGTCTGAAAATTATAACCAAAATTCTTGCAAATAGACTACAGAAAGTGATCATACCTATGCTACACAGAAATCAATATGGATTTATCAAATCTAAATCCATCCACGACTGCATTGCTTGGGCATTTGAGTACCTCCATATCTGCCACAAATCAAAAAAGGATATTGTTATAATCAAACTTGATTTCGAGAAAGCTTTTGATATGGTTGAATATAGTGCCATTTTAGCTATGCTTCATCACTTGGGATTTGGAGAAAGATTTATAGCATGGGTAAAGAATATCCTATACACTGCTAATACATCCATTATTCTAAATGGTGTGCCAGGCAATAATATTAAGTGTAGACGAGGGGTTAGACAAGGTGACCCACTCTCTCCTCTTTTATTTGTTACTACGGCTGAGCTCCTACAGATTGTCATAAATAATGCTTGGCAGAATGGTATGATATCTCTTCCACTGGACAATTCCTACGGTCAGAAGTACCCCATACTACAGTATGCAGATGATACTCTCCTAATCATGCCTGCAGACAGCGTACAGATCAACCATCTGAAGAACTTATTGAAGACCTTCTCTGACTCAACAGGTCTGAAGATCAACTATCACAAATCCTCTATGGTTCCAATTAACACTAGCACTGAAAGATGTCAGGAGCTGGCTGATCTGTTTGGATGCAAAAAGGAAGCTATGCCCTTTACCTACCTAGGACTACCTATGGGAGTCACCAAGCCGAGAGTGGATGATTTAATTCCGGTGATTAGTAAGATCGACAAGAGATTAGCTGGAATTTCCAACCTACTATCATACTGCTCAAGATTGGTGGTTATTAAATCCATTGTGTCAGCTATGCCTAATCACATCATGTGTGCACTGAAAGTGCACTATGTACACATTGATCATACAGAAAAATCAATGAGAACCTTCTTGTGGCATGGTAAAGAGATAGAGAAGAAAGGAAAATGTTTAGTGAAATGGGAGAAAGTTTGTCTTCCCAAATCTGCTGGAGGTCTTGGAGTACTGAACCTGAGAGAACAAAACAAGGCACTCCTGATGAAAAATCTATTCAAGTTTTTCAATAATCATGACATACCGTGGGTGCAACTACTATGGAATGCATATTATCACAATGGAACCTTACCTGCTAGCCAGCAACAGAAAGGATCTTTCTGGTGGAAGAGTTGTGTCTCTTTCATTAATGATTTCAAAGAGCTAACTACTTGTAAAATTGGTGATGGCAGAAGCACTTTAATATGGCATGATAAATGGTGTGATGTTCCACTTAAGAATCAGTTTCCCGAGTTGTACTCATTTGTACATAAGCCACTGCTTACTGTTAGAGACGCCAAACTGAGAATGGATGAGGGCCTCTACTCCCTTTTCCAACTACCTTTATCTTTGATTGCATCAGATCAGCATGACTCCTTGATAGAGGTGATAAATCATATCCAGAATCCAACTCTAATGATAAATGGTGTTTTTCTTGGAATTGTGAGAAGTACAGCACCAAAAAGGTATACAATGCTCTGATCCAAGCACCCACTGCTGACCCACCATTTAGGTGGATTTGGAAATCGCCATGTCTACCGAAGCAGAAATTCTTTTTCTGGCTTTTGATTCAAGACAGACTGAACACCAAGGACATGATGGATAGGAAACACTTCTATGTGGAATCAACTGATTGTGTATTATGCGACCAGAGCAGCAGAGAAACGATGAATCATCTTTTCTTCACTTGTAATTTCAGTCGAGCTTTTTGGGGGAAAATAGGAGAAGACTGGCCTACAGACAGAGGTTTTATGGACATGCTTATAGAGGCAAAAAACAGGTCACATAATCCTTTTTTCAAGCTATCTATGATTGCTGGTTGTTGGAGCATTTGGAACCACAGGAACAAGATTATCTTTGATGGTGTGATCAGAGATCAAGAGACTTGCTTCAGCTCATTTAAAGTTTCGGTTGGAGATATTAGACATAGAATAAAGCCTAGTTTAAAGGAAGGCTTGCAAATCTGGATAGATAGTTTGTAATTTATTCATTGCATTAGTCTCTGAACTCTGTATGTAAATATTTCCTTTTATGAAAATGAAAAAATGACGCAGTGGGGGCCTTCCCCACTGTCCAAAGCGTCAAAAAAAAAAGCAGGACAGGTGAAGCATATGGGGACATACTGTGCACTATGATGCCTGTTGTGAGCATCTGTTGTATTTGCTTTTCGATCTCGTCCTTATGTGCAGGTGAGTATCGATAAGGTCTCACATTGAAAGGTGTTGCATCTGGTTGCAGAGCTATTGCATGATCATATTGCCTTTCTGGAGGTAGAGCTTCTGGTGTGGCAAATACATCAGAGAACTGATTCAATACTTGCTGAATTTCAGGTGGTATTGCCTCCACTGGAACAGTGCCATCTTCTTTCACAATTGCCATTGCCCCACCACATTCCCTTTACACCATTTCAGTAACTGCTCAATAGGTACTTCTTGTAGTGTATTAGTTGGAGGTGCTTGTACTCCACGGAGTTGGATCATCACATTGTTGTGTGGGAATGCCAGGCAATGATTTTGCCAATCTGTCACCATTGGACTGTGCTGTTTCAGCCAATCCATCCCTAGAATTGCGTCATAGGCTCCCAATTCTAATACCCTCATATCTGTGGTGAAAGTATGTCCCTGGCACCACCATGCAAGATCAGGAACCATTTGAGAACACTGCATTGTATCCCCATTTGCAATTTTGACAAACACAGCTGTTGTATCTTTGATGGTACATTTGATTCTGTTCACCATGGATGTGTTTATAAAACTATTGCTGCTGCCTGAATCCACCAATATCAATAAGACCTGATTGCCAATCATAGCTCTCAGTCGAATGGTTTCAGCTCCTAATGTTCCCTCCAACGCATGAAGAGAGAGGCTCAATTGTTCGGCCTCAGTAATGTCCTGCATCTCCAGCATATTCAGTACCTCATCAGACAATTGTTCAGCTATATTATCCATTTGTATCGCATGTGCCTCTGCCCCTTGCTTCTTTGCACACTGATGTGTAGGATCAAATTTTTCCCCACAAGAGAAACATAGGCCATTTGCTCGGCGATAATCCATGAGCTGCCTATCCTTCCATAGCTCTCCTGTACCCACTTTCAGTGCAGGTCTATGTACCTCAGGTTTGCGTGCTGCTATCTCTTGCCTTGCTGCAAAAGGTGCCTTATGTTGCCCTGCCCAGGTTCTTCCTTCTTCCCAAACCTCTTGTTGCACTTGAGCTAACAGATATGCTCGTTCCAGATTTCAGGTACTTGTGATTCAACTGCCAGCCGAATATCTGGTTTCAGACCTCTGATGAAATGTGCTACAAATAGTTGCTCATCATAGTGGTGGTTTAACATCGTTGCCTTGTACACTAATGCCTGAAACTCTTTCTGATATTCTTCTACTGTGGTACGTTGTTTCATACTGATCAAAGCTTTCATTACTTTCCTATGATCATCCTGTCCGAATTGGTCCTCTATTGCCAGAATAAACTGAGGCCAACTAGTCACTACATGCTGTAATTTATATGCCTGCCACCACATTGCTGCTTGCCCATCGAGATGCAATGTTCCAGTAGTGAACCATAATGCAGGATTTATGTTGAAAATGCGAAAATAATCCATGATTTGGTCCTTCCAGATGCGTGGCCACTCTCCATTGAATCTAGGTACAGACATGCGAGGAAGAAGATTTCGACCTGATAAATCCACGAGCTGATTTTGTCTCCCACCACCAGCGCCAGCCCCGTCGCCCATGATCCCATCTCGTGCACCACCTTCTTCGTCGATGAAGCCATCACCTCCTGCACCCGCCGTAGCGCGTGCTGCCGGTCCACTGGATGAGCCGCCCGCCGTGTTTCCCCGCCAATTGGGAGTGACGGGTCGGAGCGTAGTTGTACCGCTCCCTTGGATCACCGTCGCTTCTGGATCGGGATCGTCCTCGACGCGTGGCGGCGCGTTGATGAAGCCGGGCTCGAAGGCGTCCAGCCGCTCCGTGAACATGAGAAGGGCGCGCGCCGTGTCGTTGTGGAGACGTGCGCTCTCCTGTGACGCCTCCGCTTGGGCGTCGATCTGCGCCCGCATCTGCTGCTGCGTCGTGTCGATCCGCGCCACCGCTCCATGAAGGAGATCGAGGGCCGAGTGGAGTTTTGCGAACTCCGCATCCTTTAGCGCAGCCGTATCCGCCATCGCAGCCAGAACTAACTGGGTCTGCGCCGAAGGCTTTACGGGTGCCGTCGCTGCGAGATCTGAAGGCCAGGAAACCGAGAACAGGATTTACAGAGATCCGATCGAGTTGCAAGCAACTGTGATCGATTCCCTGACCAGACTCGGGATTTTACAGCTAGAAGCCTTTAGATCGGTCGCGCTTCGGAGTCGCTGCCGAGGATCGAATGAATCTGATACCAATTGTACTATCCCCTAGCTACTATGATGGGTAGCGTGAGACACACAACCACGGATGACCTTCGTGAGGAAGAAGAAATAGCAGAGGAGAGAAGTAGGAGGAAAGATTCAGAGTTCCTCTTCTCAGTTCAGTCATAATGATCACGAGTACAACGCCGGGCTTATAACCACGCCCACCACGCACGGCTGTCTCACCAAACACACAACGCTGGCACGCAGGCCCACCTGTCACACACACACCAACTCACACAGCGTCGCCTTATCTGACTGACGACGCTGGCCCACTTCTAAGGTGTTGCGTCGGGTGTGACACCACCTCCCATCATGCTTGGCCTAGAGGCCCGCCATGTCACCCTGGGAGAGCACGGTGAGGAGGTGGCGGTCGCAGTGCGGGAGGAGACCGAGCGTGAGGTTTGGGTCAGGGCACGGCGGATAGTAGTTGACATTCATCTTGGTCTCGCCGCCGCTAAGATCACCAGCGAAGAAGTCGACACTGAGATCGAGCCCCTCGGCAACAAGGCCGAGAAGTGTCTGGGCCAGCTCGTGCACGGCCTCAGAGAACTCGACGAGACACGGCCTAAAACTTGTTAGTTCTGTTGGCCAGTGGCGGACGAGCTCGTCGGCGACGGGGTGGCACTGTAGCTTGAGATAGTCGCGCCAGTAGCGGGTCTCGCTCCGGTCATAGGATGTGCTTGACGCGAGCCGAAAGGGCTTGCTCTAGTCATCTGAACAGTAAGGGAGCTTCTCCTCCGCCGGCATCGCGAAGAACGTCACGGAACCCCCTCACAACCTCCTCCTCTACGCCGTGGTTCACCACCTGCACGCAAGATCGAATAAGGTTTCAGGATTTCTAAAGACAGCAACACACAACACAACACAACACAACACAACACAACACAAAGAAGAATCGCACTGAATCTCAAAATTTGTTAGTTTCGGTTGAAATACCAAGTTCTGGAATTCTTAGGATACTAACTAGACGAGAATGATTGTTATACGAAGATGAACTGAATGGTTGATAAAATTTATTCATTTTGGAAGCAAAAAATCTGAATATTTCCCGCATGTATTTTGAGCCGCACCAAAACAACCGAATTACTGAAGCCAAAACAGAACGTGCGCTTACGTGTGCCTGGAAGAAGCCGAACTCCTTGCCGGCCTGGACGATCTCTGCGGCGACGCGGCGGCGGAGCGCCTGCGAGGGCTGCACGGTGGAGGTCGACCACGGGGAGAGAGATGCCGCCATCGTCGAGGTTCTGGTCATCGAGCTGCATGGCGGCGCGCTTCTCCGGCGGGAAGACGTACCTTTCTGGCACGGTGGCGTGCGGGCGTTGCACAGCAGCTCCATGTCCGACGACCAGTGAAGCTCTGCTCGATCACGGTGGAGTTTCTGTGAACCGATCGGTGCTCTCACTGGAGCAGAGGGACAGTGAGAGGGAAGCTTTAATGTATTTTTGTTGCTTTTGATCTTGGTAAATGGATTTTGCTTTATATCTATCTTTTCGAATGGATAAATAACCACCTGTTCGTGACTAGATTAGTTGTTAATAACTTGATATGGCCGGCTAAAAGACAGTGGGAGTAGATAGTGCACTATACACTATCGGATCAGGCGGCTCGATCGGATCTGGTCGGCTAACCGATCGCTCCGTGCCCTTTACGTTATTCTAGTTCACTTTAAGTTGGCGTTGAGATTTTCATACGTGAATATTTGCATCGCGTCAAAAATAGGGAATGTGTAAAGTCTCCGTAGGCTCAGATTTAACTAAATCTCAGTTAATTGCACATAATTAAGTCTCATGTGCAACACTGAGTTTAGAACAAATCATGACGCAGCAGGTCTAACGGCTAAAGAGTCGACTTAGATTTAGCTAAATCTCAGTCAGTTCCGCATAATTACATCTAGTGTGCAACTTTGGGTCTAGATAGGACGAATCACAACGAATTTAACGGCTAAGTTGTCGACTTTAGATTTTAGTCAGTTGCACACAAATATAAAGCATGTGCACTCTGAGATCATCACAAATCACGATACAAAACCTAACACCTAATAAAGCGACTGAGATTGAGTTAATTCGGAGGTGGCTTAGAATTTGCAAAGCCGTTTTTTGAAACCCCGTGAGCACACACCTTTTTCGACCGCGCCATCTTTTGTAAGCTCGTAGTAACACTTTTTTAACCTGCAATTTTTTTTTGAACCCTGTGAACATTTTTTTTAATTTGTCAACGTACTTGTGAACCTTTTTCCATGATCACATTTTCTAATTTATGAACATTTTGTGTACCCTAAGATTTTGAATACATGAACGTGAACCATTTTTTTGTCGACAACAAAGAAGTCTGGATGCATGTTGGTCGGAGGCGCCGCTTCAACCGAGGCCCTCCCCTGAGTCGTCAAGGAAAGGTCAAGCATTGGACTCGAGGAAGGTGTTTCCATTGACTCGAGCATGACCGCCAAGTCAGCAAATGCTGTGAGTATTTCAGATGCATTCGCTGTCACCCTACCAGTATAGGTTTGGTTGAGGAGGTTGATGAGACAGGTGTGTTGGCACCTAGCTCGGATGCTCTCTTTGCAAAAGAGCTTTGCGACTTACTCATCGATTTGAAGGCAGCTAGCTCCGGATATGGCAATGAAATTGCTTGTGTCTTGGCGGAGAAGGCTTCAGAAGGTGTAATCACAAAGGTGAAGAAGTCTCCCAGGAGGACAAGAATAAATATTAGCGTCCTAAGGAAAGCTTCCACAACTGCTTGATAGATGTGCCCATTTTGAATTGTCTTGTCTGATTTGTGGGGTTTTCTTTGCGATGTCGTGTTCCACGTATCGTCAATTCGTGTCTGTACTACCGTGGACGACTTTTTTGTGGTCAGGTGGTTGCTTGCTAGGGAGGTGTTCTCTTGTGGTCATGATTTTACTATCATGGTTCTCTCCGATTTTCCGTTGATTAACTAGACAATTCTTTTCTTCTTAATTAATAGATTGAACCAAAACTTTTGCCCCCGTTTAAAACAATTATGAGCATCTTCAGCGGCAGTTTCCAAAGACCCCCGATAGGCTCAATAAGGGTCTGGACGAAAAAGGCTCCAGCGGAACTTTCATCTCTCCGGCCCCCTAGTCTCAAAAAAAAAAAAATCTCTCCGGCCCCCTGAAAATACGTTGGCACCCCTATGGTTGTCCCTTAATTTTGGTCTGGCTTGGGGCGCCGGACAACGCGCAGACACCTTCCATAAATGGGTCCAGTGTGTCATAGACACGCGATGTGGTCGACGGTCGGATATGTAAAGTATCGTGCTACGGCAAGGATTGATAAGGCCATAACCACATGGGCCAATACACAACAATTGGTTCGTGGGCTGCGCTGTGAGGTGGGTCCTATTTCCTATGTCTATGTGGAGATGTTGCGCTACGAACACACCTCCAGACCTGCAGGCTGCCGCAAGTAAGGCAGAGAGGAACAAAATAGCACCCGCAATATATATTGATTCTACATTTGGAAATCAGATACGTAGATTTTATCAACAAGCAACTTCACATAATACATTTGTTCAGGTCTAAACACATGGGCCTGGCTCGTGGGCTGCGCTGTGAGGTGGATCATGTCTATGTGGAGCAGACGTTGCGCTACGAACACACATGCAGGCTGCACCAAGTAAAGCAGAGAGGAACATAATATCTACATTTGGAAATCAGATACGTAGATTTTATCAACAAGCAACTTCACATAATACATTTGTTCAGGTCTACATGTGACAATACAAATTAACGCTCAAGTTGTATCTTGGACATAGGTGTCGATGCCCAAAACTTATACAGTAGTATTCTGCAATCACACCGTTCTACTTGGGACAGTTCTTTTTCATTCCCTCTCCGTTGCTTATTTGCTTCTTACTGCATACACCATCTTAATGCCGTCGTCGTCATCACCAAGCTAGTTGTTGTGGATCTTGAAGAACTCGAGCACGTCCTCCCTACTGGCGGCGGCGGTGTTGTACGCCGCCATGAACTCGCTGAACACGAAATCCCTGAACTTCGCCGGATTTGTGGCCTTGTCCACCATCTCTGGCGCTGGGCCGATGCGGCACTCTGTCTTGGGCATGATGAGGGTGGCCACCGACATCCTCGCCGCGGAGGAATTGGTGATGGCGCGGTGCTCCACGCTGGCCAGCGCCCCGTTGGTGACGATCTCCATCTGGTGGCCGAAGTTGATGACGAAGGCGCCGGGGACGGGGCGGACGAGGAGCCACCTCCCGTCGTGCTTCGCCTGGAGCCCCGCCACGTCGCCCTGGGAGAGCACGGTGAGGAGGTGGCGGTCGCAGTGCGGGAGCAGGCCGAGCGTGAGGCTCGGGTCCGGGCACGGCGGGTAGTAGTTGACGTTCATCTGGGTCTCGCCGCCGCTAAGATCGCCGGCGAAGAAGTCGACACCGAGGCCGAGCCCCTCGGCGACGAGGCCGAGAAGCGTCTGGGCCAGCTCGTGCACCGCCTCGGAGAACTCGGTGAGGCGCGGCCTGAAGCTCGATGGTTCCGTCGGCCAGTGTCGGACGAGCTCGTCGGAGACCGGGTGGCACTGTAGCTTGAGGTAGTCCCGCCAGTACCGGGTCTCGCTCCGGTCGTAGGTGGTGCTGGAGGCAAGCAGGAAAGGCTTGCTCTGGTCATTCGAGCAGTAGGGGAGCTTCTCCTCGGCCGGCATCGCAAAGAACTCCGCCGCCGCGTCACGGAACCCCCTCACCACGTCCTCCCCCACGCCGTGGTTTACCACCTGCGTGCGAGATGGATTTAAAATCAAGATTATGGGGTTCAAAAGCCGAAATACATCAACCCTAGAAAAACTCGAATTTCAGTTATTCCAAACGGAAAACCAAGTGGAGAACTGGAAATTGTTGCCAAATCCATGGTATACTAGTTAGACTATTCGTTTTGCCAAGCCTGTGCGGTTCATTTAGGATTCCCACCAATATAACAAAATTTCGGGCCAAAACCAAAACCTTGATCTTTTTTTTTTTTTTTGACAGCTCAAACCTCACGGCATTTATTCAATAAGCGACAGCTTCTCTGATTGAACTAACGCAATCAGAAAGCCAGGAGTTACATCAAAATTAACAACAAGTTCTTGACTTAAAGCTTCTTTAGCCAAACTATGAGCTACCCGGTTTGCATCCCGGCTAGTGTAAAGAAGCCTAACCTCCTGGAAATTATTAGCTAACCAAAACCTTGATCAGAAGTCAGAACTACTGAAGCTCTAGCCAAGAAATCCTAGTTGCCAAAAAAATTGATATGTTAATTAGAAAAAAAAATGACCCTATTCAGAGTGAAGCACAGGAAGATAAAAGTCTCTTAGGACGAAAATCCGATTTTTTCCTGGCGTGATTGAATAAAATAACTGAATCTTAGAATCTCTGACCGACACCAAAACCCTGATATGAACTTCAGAGGGAAGCACAGGAAGTGCATGCAGAGTCAAGTTAACGAGGTGTGCGCTACGTGCCTGGAAGAAGCCGAAGTCCTTGCCGGCCCGTACGATCTCTGCGGCGACGCATCGGCGGAGGCCGTCGTCACCGTCGAGCGCGGCGCGGTGGAGGTCGACGACGGGGAGGGCGTCGTCGAGCTGCATGGCGGCGCGCTTATCCGGCGGGAAGACGTACCTGTCCGGCACGGCGGCGTGCGCCGGGGCGTTGCACAGCAGCTCCATGGATATCCGATCGATCGGTCTCAGGTGTCAGATGCGTGTGTTGGTGGGTGTGTGCGGCAGGTGGATGGAATGGATGTGGTATATATAAACAAGCAACGTACGATGTGCCAAGATTTCACTTGTACGTGCGTGATGAATGAGGCTAGCAAAGTTTGTTGGCGGTTGGTGTGCAACCGTCGACGTGGAAGCATATGCGCCGTCCGTTGCGCAGACGTGTCACAGCAGACGGTGCTCGTCGGAGGAAATATCATGGATTTTGACAGAGAACGTCCGACGAAACTTTCAGTCTATGTAGGACGTCCCAATTAAGATGCGTGATTAACTTAGCGTAAAAGTAAAGAGGAGTATATGCAGTTGCGGCGTAGTCTAAGATATTCCCTCCTCATCTTCATCGATCTTGCCGGCTGTCCTAGTTTGATCGATCGTTGATATCAAACGCTTCCAGCTGCCATTCGAGTTTTTTTCTTTTCACAAAGGCCAATCAATTTATTGATCATCAACAACGGTACAAAGGGTTATAAAATTAATATAAATTACAAATAGGTATTTGGACCATCTAGCGACAACTACAACCACTGAAGCGAGCCGAAGACGCGCCGCCGTCCTCACCCCTCCCTCACCGGAGCCAAGTACGTAAATCTTGTCGTATTAGAGCTTGTTGTATTAGACAGACGGGAAGTCGTTGTTCTAAGGCCCCAATGGACCAGCGCACCAGAGAAGTAACCACCGCCAATGATGACAACCATAGATAGGAAGAGCCATACCTGTAACCACACTGACGAACACAAAAACGGACAGAGATCACAGGGGATCCGCCGGACACACGCCTTCACGCGCCCTCCGCTAGCGCTAGGCGCACACCGGAGCGATAGGGCAGGGAAGACCTTATTCTGACTTCAAGAAGTAGTCGTCGTCTCACCATCTTGAAGAAGACACTGGAAAAACCTAAACAAAGGAGGGAATCCTCCCGCCGACGAGAGGCCGTGATCCTCCACGTCTCGAAGGACCTAAGGCCACCGGAGGCATCGCCGGCGAGGGGAATGGAACCCTAGATGGGTTTTTACAATCGCCTCACGATTGTCTCTCTCCTAGTGCCTCACGTACCGATTTTTTGAAGTTCCTAAAGTGGTACGGAAAAGACTGGACTTCTTTAGATCTCGGTTTTTTCGGCAAAGCGACGGTCATAAACGTAAGTACAGATTAACTAAATGGAACATTATGTGCAGACCTAAATACCAAGGAGGACTTGGGATTGAGGTTTTAGAAATTAAAAACATATGTTTACTAAGTAACTGACTGTTCAAAATTTTGTCCGAAGATGGTGGGGTATGGCGGGAGCTAATTCATAATAAGTACCTGCATTCAAAATTGTTATCTCAAGTGCAGAGTAAACCGACCGACTCCCCTTTTTGGAAGGGGATGATGAAGGTCAAAGATGAGTATTTGGACCGTAGATCTTTTGTTGTAGGAAATGGGGAGAATACTCGTGTTTAGGAAGATACTTGGCTTGGGGACAAGCCCCTTTCTAGTCAATAT
The DNA here is from genome assembly GCA_947311845.1 of Poa pratensis. Taxonomy (NCBI): domain Eukaryota; kingdom Viridiplantae; phylum Streptophyta; class Magnoliopsida; order Poales; family Poaceae; genus Poa; species Poa pratensis. The sequence goes on from CAMZMU010000062.1 coordinate 4,107,626, forward strand.
CCTTCCGTATATAACATTGTCCATCGAAAACAAGTTTCGGTTGCTGATGTTTTGTCCCAAGCGCCTCCTCCAAACTTAGGTTTCAGGAGGGCGTTAACCGGAAATAAATGGACAAGATGGCTGCATTTGGTAAACTGGCTAATGCAGGTTAACCTTACATATCAAAAAGATGTTTTTAAGTGGAGTTTAACCAACAATGGTGTTTTTACGGTCAAGTCTTTGTATTTAGATTTCATGAGTGATTTTCTTCGTAAATACATATGGAAAATCAAAGTACCTCTAAAAATCAAGATTCTTATGTGGTTCTTATACCCTAAGGCGATTCAACATTTATTCTTTAATTGTCCACTTGCAAGAATGACTTGGTGTATTGTTTATATGGCTTTTAATATTAAACCCCCAATTGATATAACAAAAAAATTTGGTAATAGGCTAGGGGGTCTCTAAAATAGAGAAGGTTTAAATCCGAGTTGGTGTTTGCGTCTTGTCTTGAGCCATTTGGAACATACGAAATGACTACATCTTTAACAGAGTAAAGAAAACTTCTTTTATGCAGGTTATCCCGATGGCTACACATTGGATCCGTACGTGGTCCTACCTGCAATCAATGGAAAAGCGTGACGCAATGGATTTTGGATGCAGCCGCTTGGAATCGGTCTCGTCGGATCTATATTTCCAGTTCAGTTGACGTTCTGATCTTAGGACATGTTAATGCACAGTCATTCTATATTGTCGACACGGTGGCCACGTGGATAAACGCAGATGCAGAAAACGGAGAGACACGCGGGCGACATGATCTCCCGCAGCGACGCGCCGACCGACCGAGCTTACCTTACTTGCGCGCTCGCTTGGCGCTTGCCTGCCGCCATGGATAACGCCAGGAGAAGTAAATCCAGGCGGCGGCGGTTGGAAGAGAGAGAGAGAGAGCGCGCGCGCGCAATCCAGCTGCTCTCTGGTTCTGAAAGCACTTTGCTCCGATCCTGGTAGTGGCGCGGAGACAGCGAGCACTTTGGACGGCCGTGCTGCTGCCTGGCGCAATTCTGGAAAACCGGACAGACAGGATATCTTCGGCGGATCAGCTCAACTCAGCTCAGCTTAGTGGAGTGATAGACCGAGAGACGTCGCTCGCTTGCTTGCTTGCTTGCTGATGTATTTAGCCCAACAGGTGTCGACCTCAGACAGCTGAGGCGCATCTGTGATGCAATCCTGTTTTACTTTTTTTAAGGGCCTGAAACTACATTAAAGGGGAGGCACGTAAAGAATTACAGAGAGGACCCTACAACATTGGCAAATATCAACTCGGTCCTCCAAAAGCGCAATAAGGGCCCTAAAATGTACACAGAAAACATGATCAGATGGAGCGTCGAGGACTTGACGCAGATGGAGCTCTAGATCCCGTCGAATCAACAAACTCCGTCGAGCTTAATTAGAGAGGCGCCACTGGATCTGCCTCGAAGACCCGCATTCCACCATGGTAGGCGACTACCCGAGACCATCACCGAGTCAAGATCGCGGCTCGAGCGCGATCCAGATGAGATCTCAGATACCTTTCCCCATAGACTTCACAAACTTTGATAAGAAATTTATTGCAAGACACTAAATTAGTAGTTTCCACGGATTGGATGTGCACTGGTCGGCACCATCTGCTGCTATTCCATAAGTTAGCATCTGCATTGCCACGGTCATCAGAAGATGCAACCCAAGAGCTCCAGAAGCACTTATTTTTTGCGTAAAATAACCATCATAGTCATGCTCAATTATACCATTAGCCATGCGGTTAAAACAATTACAGGACACCCCAAAACCGTGCATAAAAAGTAATTGAGATAATGTGTTGCCAAATAGGAAAACACATAGTAATGTACTAGTTTTACCTTGGTTGAAAATATTTTCCGGGGTAGCGAGGATCTTCTTCGAAGTACATCCAACATAAGAACAAATCTGTCATCTCTATCTCGATTTATCGTCTGACGTCCAAGCTTGGAACCGCCATGGCGTCGAGCATTCCCCTACTCTTCCTCCTCGCGCTCGGCGAATGCTACAAGAATGAGTTCATCGTCGCTAGGTGAAGATGACGAAGAATTCATGATCATATCCCAAGAGGATATGTATATTGTGTTGGTGAGAGGATAGAGAAATCTAGGAGAAATCAGAGAAGGCATGGCCAGAAATGCTGAGAGAGGTTGGAGGGGGTGGTATACATTGAGCAGAAATATAGTCATTTTAAATATACCCGTTGAGAATATATCCGTTAGAATTTACCGCCGTTAAAAAACTGATGTCGAATTGTAGTTATAAAAATACTATTAAAATATAGGAGATAATATAAATGTTCTAAATATAAACCTCCATCTGGAAAATTAAAAGTTATAGGTGTATACATCTCCAATTTCCCACCTTGCACTAGAGATGCTCTTATTACATGCCGGTCGCTCTGTACGGCCAGTCGGTCTAGTTCTAGCAACATCGTGGAGACAAAAGCAGGCGTGCGCAGGTAGCGTTGCCTGCCGTTGCACCTACACTCTTATCACACGTCAATCCATCCATTCCGTTTTGCTACCAATTTTCCGAGAAAAGAACGGAGGCCCGCTTTCTGAAGCAATCGGCAATGGCGGAAAAAGTTGCCAATTTGGCGCGCACGCGGCAACAACACGCGGACGGCACGCACGGTGTAGTGAGAAATTGCTTCCCGCCATCGAAGACATGCCCAGGGGGTGCAGTGCAGCTCAGCTGAGTGGAGTGAGACGTCGCTTCCCGCCATGGGCATCGATCCAGCTTAGCTCGGATGCTTATTTATATACGGCGCGCTGTCCCCAGCCATTGATCGACCTCAAGGAAGCTTGTGACGGTCGAACATATGGAGAAGCTGCTGTCCTCTTCGGCGTCGTCGCACAGGACTGTCCCGGAGCGGTTCCAGCTGCCGCCGGAGCTGCGGCCGCCGACGTCCGCGGCGCGGGTGTCGCTGCCCGTGATCGACCTCTCCAGGAACCGCGACGAGGTCCGCAGCGCGGTGCTCAGCGCGGGGAAGGAGCTCGGCTTCTTCCAGGTGATCAACCACGGCGTGCCGGAGCGGGCGATGCGGGGGCTGGAGGACGCGTGCGGCGAGTTCTTCCGCCTGCCCGCGGCGGACAAGGCGGCGCTCTACTCGGAGGACACGGAGCGGACCAACCGGCTCTTCTCCAGCACCATGTACGAGTCCGGCGCCGGCGAGAGCTACTGGCGCGACTGCCTCCGGCTCGCCTGCCACCCCGTCGAGCTCACCAAACCCGGGTGGCCGGAGAAGCCGACGGGGCTCGGGCCCGCGCTGGAGGAGTTCATCGTCCCGGCGCGGAGCGTCGGGATGGAGCTCCTCCGGCTCCTCTGCGAGGGCGTCGGGCTCCGCCCCGACTACTTTGAGGGCGACCTCAGCGGCGGCGAGGTGATCGTGAACGCCAACCACTACCCGCCGTGCCCGGACCCGGGCCGCACCCTCGACCTGCCGCCGCACTGCGACCGGAACCTCATCACCGTGCTCCTCCAGCCCGGCCACGTCTGCGGCCTCCAGGTGTCGTGCCCCGGCGGCGGGTGGATCGACGTGGAGCCCGTGCCCGGCGCGCTCGTCGTCAACTTCGGCCACCAGCTGGAGATCGCCACCAACGGGCTGCTCCGGAGCGTGGAGCACCGGGCCGTGGCCAACGCCGCCGCGGCGAGGACGTCGGTGGCGGCCTTCATCATGCCCACCATGGACTGCGTGGTTGGGCCCGCCACGGAGCTCGTCGGCGAGGAGAGCCCCGCCAGGTACCGGAGCATCGCCTTCCGCGACTTCATGCGCATCTACAAGACCGTCGGCGCTCGCCGGGAGAGCATCGAGAAGGCATTCAGGATCTGATCGTGCCAACCATCTTCAGAGCAATACTCTACATAACTGTTTGAGCTCAGATGAGCATGATAATTGTGCACATGATCAGACATGCATCAGTATTGTCAATTGTCATCCTCTGGTTTCAACAGAATTTCTCGTGAAAAACTTGCGTATATAAACATACAACAAAGGCAATTAATCAACATGCTCATGCAAAATATACTTCGCTTTGTTAGTGATTGGTGCCATAAATCTTATATTTTATCGATAAACTTGGTCGGTATTAAACAAGTTTGCTTTAAGACAAGATGACATCATCCCAAAAAATGAGACAAGATAACATGGGCATCATAGACCCAAACAGAGGATGTGGTAAAGACTAATTTTGGGCGGAATATAAATATATACTCCCTCCGTTCCGAATTAGATGACTTCCATTTGTCCAAATGTGGATGTATTAGACATGTTTTATCTATAGATACATCCTCATATGGATAAATGGAAGTAATCTAATATGGAACGGAGGGAGTAATGGTTAATGCATGCATATCAGACATACACATGCACATGCACATGCACATGCACATGCACATGCACATGATGTAACTGTGAAATATATCTTAATTCAATCAAAATCATCAGGTGACATGCTTGCCATCCTCTGCTTCGACAGAATTTTCACTTCAAGACAGCATTAATCAGATCAACACAATGCAGCAGGCAAGGCACAGGATAATCAGATCGGGCAGGCAATGCACCGGGTTAATTAGTTTCTAGTAACCAAATTGCTTATTGTAAACATACAACAAAGGACAATTGATCTATCCACTAACAATTATTAAAGCTGACTATTCCATTTTCACTGTTCCTTGTGACATGGCTACCCTACCCACCACCCACATAACAAGGAGTCCCTCTTTACAGTAAACAAATAAATACCCAACAAACATACAAGGAAGAAGAAACACTCCTACCGCACACTTCTCTTCGCATGCCCGCCGCGCCGTCAGTAAGCACGCAACACAGGTATAGGTAGGCCAGTCAGGGGATTGCTGGAGAATGTACATCAGATGTGGCTCGGCCGCCTCTTGCCGCTGTCGGTGCGCTGTCTCTTGGCAGGCTTGGCCCAGTGGATGTCCCCGATGCCTGGAGACGAGCTCCCTCCGCGGTCCGAGTGCGCGCCCCAGCCCGGCATGGACTGCTGGGACGGGTGGGGGTCCCTCTGGAAGGGTGTCCTCGCGCCTCGTGGGGATGGCGCCGCTGGGCCCAACCGTCCAGGGTTGGTCGGCGGGGAGAGCGGTCCTCGGCCTGAACTCGACGGGGACCCAATGCTGGTCCTCAGCCGGTCCTGTCGCTTCTTCTTGACAATGAACAGATCGCTGGGGTGAGGTAATAGGCCTGCCGTATCGAGCTTTGGGTCCCTGCTGCCTGCTCCAGAATGCCTCTCCGGTTTGACACGACTAGGAGCCTCGCCGACCGATGCATGCTGGCTAAGCTTCCCGCTGCCGGAACCATGATGCTCCGCTTCGGTGGTGGTGGTGGAACGGCGCTGCTTATGGCCCAGGCCTGAGTGCTTTGCCGATAGGGCAGCGCTGCTGTTCGCCCCTCCGCCGGGATTTGAAAACGACATAGAGTCCTTGACCTCTTGGAAGTCAGAGTCTGGGAAGGCAATCTTCATTATGTTGAAAAATAAGTTATGAAGTGTCTCCGCTTCTACCCTGACCTGCATTTCAAAGGAGCAGAGCAAGATTCAATTCAATATTTTAATTACACAAGTACACATTTCACAATTCACATGACTTATAAGATTAGTGTCTATGAATTTATTGCAGTTACATCATGTATCAGTAATAACTAGCTCTTCCGAAATAAAAGGTGGGGGTATCTGACTGTTTTTGACTCATCGGGCACATTTCAGGAAAAAAGGTAATGTTGTGCTGACAAGCTTAAAATAATATACATATAAATTACCTCATGTCTGTAGCTGAAATGTTGAACCACACTTTTCAACATCTGCTGCATGTCCGCTATGAACTCAGCTACACCCCGTACTCGAATCCATCAACTCGCAGTTCAATTTTCTGTAGGTCAAGGGTGTTGCCAGCCACACCTTTGGATGAGGGGTTTTCATTCCTTCGCCACCAAGAAGCTATGTTGGGTATGATTTGATGGCCCTCTTTGTCAATCCTCCTCCAAAGCTTGCTTATTACATTCTTGCACTGCAGTGATTGAAGATAAGATAAATTATAACCCAGCAATTAAGAGCTGATTTATAAAAGGCGAGCAAAAATAAACACCAAACAGAAGCAATCACAAGTTACAGATAACACAACTATTAAGCTATGGTGATAAATTCTATATGTACAAGATAGAAAATTAATGTTTATTCTTACTTCCAGAGATCACAGCTATCTACTCTCTCCGTTTATAAAATGTTTAGGTGTTGCACATGTTGACTAGATTCACACTAAATGAGTGCACAAACAAACTAAAATGCATGTGGAAAAAAGGCTAAAACATCTTATATTAAAAAACGGAGGGAGTAAATCTTAACAAAGGTACAAGCCCCAGAATAGAACAATTTTGCTGCAGAAGTGCCACATGAGCCCAAAGGCATGTCTGGTTCTCTTGCTAACCCAAGCAACAGCTTATCAAGCATTGCCTAAATAGTTTCAAATAAATAAAATGCGAGAAATTAAGCAATTTCCGTACTAATGCTTTCAAGAAAAACAAACCAAACAGACATAGGCCCTGAGCATGAGATCGAGATGCACTACATTTAACTACGAGTATTTGCCACAGAAGTTAACCTTGTTGTCAAAGACCCTTTCAAAGAAAAGGTACTAAGGAGTTTTAACAGAATAAACCATCTTATAAACATACAAAGAAATGAAAGTTGCATACGAACCTTTCTTTGCATACTGTCAGACATCTTAGAATCGCTGGCCTTGCCTGACCCAGACAAGTGGGCGGACTTCCCCACCCTAGAAGTAGCAGGAGAGGCCTTTCTAGATGGCATGTTACGCTTTTGTTTCACTAACGGACGAACTGCATCTTGCTCAGACTTCAACTGTGAATCAAAATCACCATCTCCTGGGAATAAAAGGCGAGCACCACGTTGGGGGAAAGTACCATGTACACCAGATCTATCTTCCTGTTTCTCTGCATTAGGTCGTGGACGAGAACGGATACTCCTTTTGCGTTTTATTTTTGGTTGCAGCACCTGCTCATCCTCACCGTCATCGCGGTCATGGTTCCAGCTGCCCGACTGCTGTAGATCCATAGGTGAGTCCCCTGATAATGCAATCTCTCCTTCCTCTAGGTCATCTGTCTGTAAATCATCAGGAAAAAGAGAATTGTACGTTAACTTCCCATGCAGAAATTGGAAGAGAAAAAGAAAAAGAGATAAACAAGTGCCAGGTCTGAGACATACAGTTCTTTTTGAAAAAGAGCCTGGGCGGGTATCTAATGCAGACAGAGATCGCAACTTTTTCAAAGATGAGGAAGGGGCAGGTGGTGGTAATCTCCGGCTTCCAGATGAAGATCCTGTAGAACCAGCTTCTTCAGATTTATGAGCTTTTCCACTCCCCATCCCATGTTGAAAACTGTATCCATCATCATTGGTAGGCTCTTCATCTTCCTCCGGCTCCGATTGATCTTCTTTGTTATCATCAGGCTCTGAATCATCATTTTCTTCTTCATCTTCGTATTCTCCTGTTTCACCTTCTTCCGGGAGAGGTGATGTATTCCTCTCTTCATCATCTTCATCAGATTCCTCGTCATCTTCATCATCCTCATACTCCCTGTAGATGGAGTACTTACCAGCCTCCGTTGGTCGACCCCTTCTTTTCTCGAGTTTGTCACTAGTATCAGGAGCACTGCTCCCAGAAGCATTTCGGGAAGGCTTTTTGCTTACGCTCGCCACGACACAGTCAAGCTCTGTAGAGTTAACGCGGAGCCACTTTGGAACCTGATTATGTTTCATCATATCTCCTGTCCAATCAAATTCTTCATCCATCTGATCAAAGAGCTCGACTTCATCGTCATTCCGAGCAATCATACGATTAACTGCCTGTAGCGAAGGAACATCATGAAGAGTTTCCTGATATCTCTCTTCATCATGCAGTAGGGTCTCCAAAGTCACGCGCCTTTCCTCATGAGTCGTTCTTTGATCAAAACGGCCAGCATTAATGACTTCATCTGCCATATCAATCTTGAACTGTTGGATATTGCTGCGGATGAGACTTTCGATTGAACCCATGTATCTGTCCTTTCCAGCAAGATCGTCCTCCAGATCTCCACTTCCTCCATTCCTTAATTCATCCTCTTTCTGATAGCTTGAGATGTTATCAACAACAGCCTCCATGTAAATAACCTTTACCTCCCTAGTCTGTCCTATACGATGGGCCCTAGCAACTGCTTGTTCTTCATTTTGTGGATTTGGATCAGGGTCATAAATTACAACAGTGTCTGCACTCTGAAGATTCAGACCTCTGCCAGCAGCACGGATACTAAGCAAGAATATAAAACAATCAGAACCAGGCCTATTGAAATCAACAATTGCTGATTCACGGTCTTCCAAGCTAGTTGTTCCATCGATTCTCCTGTAAGCTAGTTGTCTCCATTGCAAATAGTCCTCCAGGATGTCAAGAAGTTTGGTCATAGTGCTAAAGAGGAGTACACGATGACCAGACCTATGAAGCTTAATAAGAATCCTATCAAGATTCCACAACTTCCCACAAGATCTGATGATAAAATCTTTCCCATAATAATTCATAAAAGGATATGACAGCAAAGGATGGTTACAAACTTTCCTCAGCTCCATGCATTTGTTTTGGAGATTCTTATATGTCTTGGGCTGGTACATTGGATTCCTTTGAATACGTATTTTCTCATCTTCAGGATCAACCCTAATAGTGCCAGTGGCTTTGATCCAGTCATATATAGCGCCTTGAACAGCAGACATTTTGCACCTCAAAACAATAGAATCCTGCAAATGATATGCCAAGTTAATAATGCTTCAAACTTACAGATCAAGTTACCAACAAGTAAGCTGTCACCATGGATGCATTAACATTGAGTGACAAGGGCAAAACGACGGTACCTTTCGTGGCAGTGACCCTTCAACATCTTCAACGCGCCTTCGTAGCATAAAAGGTTCCAAAATTTGATGCAGTCTATGAATAATAATCACTTTCTTCTCGGTCTCCAACCAATCATCTTCTTCGCTAGGTGTAGGAGCATCCCTCTGAAAAGGCTTCGAGAACCAATCCTGAAATGCCTTGCGATTGTCAAAGACTTCCGGCAGGAGCAAATTCAGAAGGGACCAAAGTTCCTTGAGATCATTCTGAAATAATTGAAAAAATATATTAAATAACCGAAAATCATTTGAAAATAAACAATGATAGGGTTGTAAAATAACTGCATACAAACATAAAAAAGAAACTTCGAGGAGAGATATCGACTGTAACGCTATATCACCATCAGTTAAATAGGAATACATATTGATTGGGCTTGCCTGTAGAGGAGTGCCAGTGAGAAGGAGACGCCGCTGGCAACGATACCGATCCAGATCACGAGCCAAGACTGACTCTCTGTCCTTCATTCGTTGGGCCTCATCAATTATAATATACTTCCAATCAATTTTTGAAAGCTTGGAACGATCAAACATAACGAATTCATATGTTGTTACAAGAATATTAAATTTGACAGCCAAAACCTCCTGCAAGATGATATCAGAGAAAATATGAGCTTCAGAGAAGCAAAACTTCCAGTCAAACTAAGGGACAAAACTAAACTCACATGCATTCGCTGCCAAATAAGCTTATCCGGGGAAAGAACAAAAAACAGGGATATACTGATAACTCATTAAATTGATAAAACTCCACTTAGCTCCACTGTAGAAAACTAAAATGGCACAATGTGCTTCACAATTTCTTTTACTCTAACTAAAAAAGGAGATATGTGCGATGAGTTTGCTTTATGCAGGTAACCCATTTGTTGTAGGGTCAATTCAGAGCAATCAGAATAATACAAATGAAGACAAGCCTGAAATGATGATACTAATCAGTAAGCAGATTGTTTCAAAATAAGATAGTGCATGATTTATGAGTATCTGTTCCCGAATATTGGTCAGCAAAATTATAGCTCGGATATATGTTAGAAGATGAACATGTCTGCTTATAATAAGATATATCTAGGATGGATATTGTATCAGAAATATTTCGAGTGCTAAACAGTAAAAGTAAAGATGTTGTATATGAGAAGCTAACACAGAAACAACTTACTTGAGAGAACAACTTTTGCCTTTGATCCTTTGCACCAACATAGAAGATGCAAGATGCAGATGGTAACCAGTTTAACAGTTCACTCTGAACAAAGAACAAAAATGATGTTGAAACTTATTTTTCTAAACTGATTTGTTATCACAAAAAGACGACAAATAATATTTCCTCAAAGTATAACATAACAAGAAATGGCACCTTCCAGTTGACCAAGACAGCATTTGGCACTATAATTAGATGTGGTCCATAATTCCCTTTAAACTCCATTAGGTATGCAATCAATGCCATAACCTGTTCAAGCAGAAGGTGCAACTGTGAAAACACAATCGGCATGGCATTGAAAGAAAGAAAGAGTGGAGCAATCGATCGTACAGGAAGACATAGTGCAATAACTAAAGTTTAGCAGGTGAAACATAGTAAAGAAAGGCACACCTGTACTGTCTTACCAAGACCCATCTCATCAGCCAAAATTCCGTTCAACTTATTATTGTACAACGAAAGCATCCACTGAAGGCCCACCTGAGTAAGCAGCAAACAAAATTGTAATAAACATGACAGACCGACAAGTCCCAAGTATATTAGTACTTCTAATACATGTCAATAGTTGATTTAAAGGGAAATGACCTACCAGTTGGTAGTCCCTCAAAGTTCCTAACTTCAAAAGTGAGGGCTGCTTTGTAACTCTTTCACTCACAGCATGAGCCAAAGTATAGTATCTAAAAACAGGTCAAAGTTTGTTAGGGCTGAAAAGTAGATTTTGTAGGACAAGTTAACCTGCACAGACCTTATCCCAAATATAAAACGAACAACTGTTTGCTCCATACTAGAGAATAACTGTATATGGACTTCAGAAGTTATAACAGAACCATATTTGGCATTAGTTAATTACTTACTTGTTAACAGATGTGTTTTCCCTGGGTGCATTCATCTCCGAGAATTGGTTCCTTATCATAACCTCCTGACCAGCGCACTGCGCAGCAGCCTTCACTTCTTCTTCAGAAAGACCCTGTTAAACAATTGGCAAGCTCATTATTTAAAGAACTAGTCACAACTCACAAGAAACCTAAAGAGTAAAGAGTGCAATACACAGATGTGGCAGATGTGTACTGCATGAAGTACAGTCACACCCAATTTTTTTAATAACCTAGGTAAATTCCAGCATTGATATAAACACAGGACACATATTAATGAAAGGTAAAATAAAGGATATGAATCTCTCAGAGCCAGGCTGTATGCTAATTTTAATTTGCATCGGAAGCTGAATTGCACTGCAGTAAATTCCAGTTTTCTGGTCATTAAACTTTTCTTTGATCTGTCTAGTGGTTATACTTGGCAAGTATTCTAGTAGCACAATGGCCAATGCACAACTGTGGGGAAAGAGCATGGACGAAAACTAAGCTCCTCCTGATTGTTGGCAGCATGCCAAGGTCAGATGTTGCTGCTGAGTAGGTGCCTAGGTGGGTAATGAGCATTCTCCACAACTCCCATGGCATTAAGTATTGTGCTTCCAATTTCCATCCCTGGTTTGCATCCCACCACACCTCAATTTCTGGTTCCACGCTTTAACACAAATGTTTTTAACAGATAAAAAGCATGTGATACTATCCATAGAATTTCACAACCCAGAAATAAGGTACCAGATGGAAATGGTGAGAAACTAATTTCATTTTCCAAAGCAAAGAATGCAATAATACCTGTGCCGTGCAGCGACAGCAGCAGCATTTGCTGCCTCTTCTACTTGTTGATGATTCTTGGCAGCAGTAATTTTCCCTCCGAGTTTATAAAGGTACTCTTCAGTCTGGGATAAGAATGAAGATAAAACGTTGTATCTTTGAGCTGCATCACCAGGAACACTGGTTTGTTGTTCCAACAGTATTTGACGATATCTTTCTACGTCATTGTTTTTTAGTGCCTCCATTCTTTTGCTTCGGTCATCATCTTTTCTCTTTGAGAATTCCCGTAACATTCTTTCATGGTACTTGGCCACCCCCCTGTTACGAGTTATCCGTGCATCGCGAATAGCCCAATGTGCTTCCAAAAGCTTCTTGCGCCACTGGAAAATAGACTTCAGCTGCTTCTCTCTTGAGGCCTTTTGCATCTGCTGAACTTGCCTTATAAGCTCAAGACGTTGACGTTCACATTGCTTGACAAATTTCCTGTATATCCTATCAGGCATTGCCATTATTTCTTGCTGCACCTCTTCAACTTCATCCCTCATACGAGCTTGGCGCTCTAGTAGTTTCAGCTTTTTTTCTTCAATCTGTAACCTCAATACAAGCTCTGGTCGGATCCTTTTTCTCTCTAGATTCATTGAAAGCAAGCCGCTAATCTTTTTCAAGCTATCCTCTCGTTTCTTGCCAAGAACTATCATGCCTTCCTGGGCCAACAAGTCTTTCACATCATATCCAAGTGCTAGACTACCGTTATAATTTGCAGGGGGCAAGGAATCATGTTTCCTAGTGAAGGACGGGAAATCAAATAATGGACCATGATATTTTCTGGGAACATCCCTGGGAGATGGTGCGCTACTTGTAGAGGCAGTTCTTTTAGCTTGCTCGGCATCTGCTGAACCACTTTCAGCGGTAAAGATTTGCCTCTTTCACCACTGTAATCACTTCTCGCAGGTGTTCTCTGGATACCCCTATCTGGTTCCTGCTCAGCTTTAACGGGAGTGGTGTTACTTTGTTCAGGTGCTGAAACTGGCCCAATTCTAAGAGGCTCCTTGGGTGAAACTTTCATCACTTGCATGGGACCACTAGCAGAACCAGGTTTCTCTTCCGAAGGAGAAACCTCCACCTTCGGTAAAGAGGGTCCCTTCAACAATGGAGGTTTTTCAGGAGCTTTATCACCACTTTCCACGGGTCTTCCATGTTCATCAGCAGTGACTGTAGCAGAACTTCCACGACTAAGAGTTACTGAAGGTCCAGAGACCAGTGCCTTTGAGTCTGGCGGCGGCGGAGGAGGAGACATGATTAACTCAAGAACTTCCGGTGGAAGTGTACGATCACCACGCTGAGATGCAACCAAAGAGAAACAAGAGTTGCAACAATGTGAGATTGGTCGGCTTGAACCACTGAACAAAATTGTCTATCAGAATATGCCAGAAATAAATCATAAATACAAGGCATGGTCAAAATTTAGTTTTCTTGTACCTTCAAACGCCGAAAAGCTAATATCTGAGCTTTAAGCACATGAAGTTGATGTTTCGTGAAACTCGAATGTGGCCGACCACCTTGTGTTGGGGCCTGTGATCCTCCAGTATCACCAGGGGTTGATGTAGGGGTGGTAGCTCGGTTAGCCTGCTGCAACTGCCTGGCATGCTGCATCTGCATCGCTTCTGAGCTCGTAGGAGTATTCTTTGGATTGGGCTGCTCGGGAATCTTATTCACGTGTCCAGAGCTTTGGGTCATCTGCATCATTTGCCCAGGGTTGCCCATTGTCATGGGCGGCCTCACAGCCCTCTCATTTGAGCTTTCCCTGTTCTGCGCAGAAAACTGTTGCTGCATCTGCAAGTTGCTCGGATTCATCATCTTGGTCTCTGCTCCAACAGAAACCGAAGAGCTAGGCGGGAGAGGCTGCCGGGGCTTCTGACCAGGATTGTTCCCATTTACTGGGGCATCACTGCTCACCTGCCTAGGAAGCATTTGCTGATTCTGTTGCTGCTGTGCAGCCATGCTCGTCTCGTTCTGCTGCTTCTGCATGGCGGCCATCTTGGACTGCCAAACGGGTAATATTTGAGATGAGATTCGCATTTGCAGGATTAGACAGGTCAATGTTCATCTCCTTTGCCCAGGCATGGATAGCTTGAAACGGGATACCACCAATGCTGCCCGCTGCCGCTTGGCCTTGCATCGGCCTCACCATACCCGCCGATGACATCTGCTGACCAGGGACTCCTCCTTGCGGTTGCATAGGAGGCCTCATATCACCGCTCCTTTGCTCGCTGCTCCCGGCTGCCCCTGCTCCGTCTGCTTCTCCGCCTGCTGAAGATTCTCAGACTGCCTCTTGAACATCTGCGCCTGAAGGGCCATGAGCTCCTGCATCTTGGCGGGGTTGGCAGCGCGTCCTGGTCCCTCGCAGACGGCCCTGCCATGCTCATCTTGGCCTGCTGCTGTTGCTGCTGGAGGTGCATCCCGTGGGCCTTCTGCTGCTGCATGACAAACTGCATGTACGCCTGCTGCTGCTGCATTGTGCTCTGGCTGTGCTGCTGCTGTCCCCCAGCCATGCCCTGCGGTCCACCAGGTTGGGGCATGTTCCTCTGACCCTGGAACTGCAGCATCGGGCCCGACGACTGAGGGAAGCCGCCGCCGCTTCCACCCCCTCCCATCATACCATGTGGTGCACCCGGTTGGTAGGATTGTTGTTGCTGCTGCTGCTGTTCATGGTGATGCATCATTGCCTGCAACAACAGGAGACAACCGTATAATAAGAACTCATAATCTCAGCAGAATCAAGAGAGAGAACCTGAAAACCCCAATTTGAGAGTTACATCGCCGATCTAGCAAGGCCAGAACCCCAAACACTCTTGAAAAAACAAAACACGGATAGAATTCGACCACACATGCCGCAGAGAAACAGAGCTGAACCAAATCCGCCCAGAATTCCACAGCAGAAACCCCAAAACCCAACACAAATCCCGGCCCCGTAAACCTGGCCGGGGGTGCAGACCTGAAATCCACATCCCAAAATCGCACCGAACCAAACAAGGGAAGAACTGGGACAGGACAAGCCACGCACTGACGCTCCACTGGGGTGGCAAGAAGTCAGCCAGCCAGCCAGCGTTACCGTTGATGGCAAGAAGCCAGCCAGCCAGGCCCCCCAATAAAAGCGCCGCCTTTTCGCCGCGCCAGGAGATTTTTTTTCCCCGAATCCCAACGACCGCACGCGCCCGCGCAGAGGAGGGCACGTCGCCCCGCCAATGGCGCGCCGTCCCGCGGGGCCGATAAACCCCACCACCGCCACCGCCAGAAACAAATTCAAACCCCATGCCGCCGCGGTGACTCACCTGGTTCCTGGCGAACCCTAGGTGCTGCGCCTGCTGCTGCTGCTGCGACGGCGTCTGCTGCTGCTGGTCCGTCCTGGGCGACGACGCCGGCGAGCTGCCGGCGGGGGGCCCGCCGGGCTGCATGGCGACGGTCCTAGATCTGGCCGATTCGGGGCGCCCTCATGCGTCCCGCGGCGAGATCCGGGTCGGGGGAGGCCGCGCGGGGGGCGGGCCGCCGGATCGGGGGTCGCCGGAGAGATGCGGGGTCTCCGGCGGGCGGTCAAGACCTAACCTTTGGCTCCGGCGTGGGGATTTCTGTCTGTTTTTTTTTTTGTGTGTGGAGGGAGGGATTATAGAGCAGTGGCTGGGAGGAGTGATGGGTTGTAAATCCACAGAGGTAAACCGGGAGACCTCAAGGAGCTCTCCCGTGCGTTTGGATTCCTGACCGTCGGATCGAAACAATCTGGAGCGTTCAATTCTCTGCGTACTTTCGTGTTTCCGCGCCTACCCACTGTCGCTGGGCCCGAATATGCGCGGTCCCGCCTGGCAGAGGAAGAGAGGGTGCGGTTTTTGGTGTCTAAAGGATGTAGAAGGTCCAGTTACTTCGGGCCCTCTTACTTCACTTTTTGCTCTGCCGTCCTTGAGTGTTTTTCTGGCCCATGGGGTGTTCCGACCGACCGGTCTGCGTACATGTTTAGCCACCGACTTGTGGCCCTGTTTTTTGGCTGGTCGGCCTGTCAGCCTCTGTCGTCCGTCCGCGCCTGGTACACCTTTTTTGGGGCCCACGAGACGGCTAGGCCCACAGAATGCCTGGTCCCGCCCCACAGAGGCGCATGCCTTTGGGTGTGTTCTGGTCCGCGTCATTCGCGACACGGTTGGAAGGGTAAAACGGGTTTTCCCGTCGAAGTGGACCGGGAGACTCTGCGCCTTGCTCGCTGTCGACTCCTCCGTCGCCGGCGGGTACACCTCTACAGGAAACAGGCATGGCGGCAGGCATGGCGGACCCCTATTCTTCGCGCCGATTGGGGAGAGGAGGGCGTGCGTTTCACTTTACTGCCTCGCGTCTCTCACCTCCTCCGCTCAGTCTTCCCAGCGTTGTTTCTCCGGTGGGCTTCCAGATCGACCTCCGGTCGCGCCGCCGCCTCGATCCGGACCCTAGCTGCCGCATCCAATCCCCTCGCGCGATTCGCTCCTATCCAATCCCCTCTCGCATTCGCTCCTCCCCAATCCGCTCCATCCTCCCGCCGCCACCGTCCTTCTCCTCAACCACCATGGCATTGCAGCGCCGCCGTCATCCTCGCCCCTCCGGTGCGCACTCCCTCGATCGGCGCCTCGGCTCCCTGAGCAGCAGCGCTCGTGGTAGAAAACCCTAGCCGACATCCCGTTCCCGCGCCCCTTTCCTATTCGCGTTTCTCGCGCCGCCGCCGCCCTCGCGCTCTCTTGCTGCGCTCGCGCCGCTGCCCTCGCGTTTTCATTCCCGCTGCCCTTGCGCCGCCGCCGCGCGAGCGCGCTCTCTCTCTCTCGCATCAACACCAGGCGCCAGAGTGAGGGACGATGATGCGCGAGCTGGGGCAGAGTCTGGTGGAGATTTTCATTCCTGGTTCGGCGCTGCTTTGCCGCCGACTTCCATCGATCTACAGCCTCCAGTGCTAGCTGTTGTTTGTCGCGGACACCAGCTGGCCGAGCTCCATCTCCTCCACCACAGATTTTATTTGCTGCACACAAGATCAGAAGGAGGCTGCCGGAAGATGAATCGATGGCGCGGGATCTATGCCTTCATCGTCCTCGCGTGGATCCCAGGTCAATTTCTTTCTCTCTCTTAGTTCAGTCACTACTGATGTTGCCCCTGCAACACAGTCACATGCTCAGAGCATTAATCAACGTCCTTGATTCAGATGGAGCGGTGACAGAACCACTGGCCGAGCAGCAAGGTGGAGCTGCCGCTGCTGAAATTGGCGATGCAGCATGCCTCCATGGACATGGATGTGGTGCTCGACTGCTTTTTCATCTGCCTCAACTTCCAAATCATAGCCAACACCTTCGTCTGCACTCCTACTTGAAGGTTTGTCACTTTGGCCCTTGCTTAATTGGCCTGCTATTTCCTAGAAAATGTTTCAACACGTTTTGTTTTCAGTGATGTTTGCCTCAATGTGAATACTGAACTATGTACTTGATTCTCAGATTAACAAGCTTCACAGATGTATTAGGTTGTGATTAGATCTGGTCCTAGATGCACTAATTTATACACTGTGACTTATAAAATTGGTTGTATGGACAAGCTGGTGTGTGGATGTGATCTAAATCCGGAAATCCACGTATACATGCTGGTCGACTTATTGCCATTTTTAACATTCATTTAATTAGGTACCATGAATACGAAGTGGGTTTGTTTTGAAATTATTATCAATATTTTTCTTTACATCCAAAAGGTTGGAGTTTTAGGATTCCTGGAGCGGATAAATACATGTATGCATGGTGGTTAACTTATTGCCATTTTCGATATTCCTATAATTAGGTAATCAAGCAAAAGGATGGAGTTCTATGATTCCCGGAGCGGATATAAATTCCTTATGGCTCAGGTACATCTTTTCAGTACTGAATATTCAGTTTCTCGAGTCGTTTCAGTGCCTTTAGCATGTTCATGCCTCTTCTTTACGGGGCTGTTTTTATCCATCAGAATTTGGTGCAATTTTACTTCTTTTGTTATGATGTATTAGATGCAAGTTGCAAGAACTTAAACCGTTGTTTATGTTTCTCACCAAATGATTTAGTTGTTTGTTATTATAAATCTTGCTGTAACTTTTGATTAATTATGTTTGCTACAGTCATAATTTTAGTGTTTATTCTCTGTTTGATTGTTCAATGGTGACTGTTTTTTACAGTGGTCAAAGAACCTGGGTATTGTAATATTAACACACACGGTTAAAATATAAGCGTACAAAATTCAGTTCGCTGTAGCGAAAGTTGTGCGAGATAACTGATGATACCTTTCCAATTGCCATGGCCATCGTGATGGTTATGTATACAATTTTACGCAGTATTTAATTTTCCTACCTGAATTTCCAAGAGGTGTCATCAAAATGCCAGTGACTCTTTTAACCAATATTTGGAGCTATACATTTCTATTGTTGTTTCCTTGGTCCTATAAACTAAGTTGGCTAGGTTGTTTAATGCTTATTGAGTTACACACCTCAGTTTGAACATTATTATATCCTTTCTTTTATGTCATTTGATGGATAGATCAATCAAAGCAGAATCAACCACCACGCACGGGCTTATTTGATTGTGGAAGAAACAAGAGAAAATATTACTGTCTATAATGATAACTATCCTGTATGAAGTGCGTCTTCTCTTCTGAATCTGAATAAGGTACAAACCGTTCTCCTTGAAATGCTTCATACGTACTTGCTATCTAGCCTAGGATCATTTCAAATGCAACATGTTAGTATTTGTAATTCTTCTTGACACATAATCTTTCCAAAATTTTAGCAGAAAACATAGAAGTGTCCATGTAATGCATCTGAAAGCATGAAAAACCCTTTCTAAAGAATGGCATTACAAAGCATGAAAAACCTTCTATTAGTTAACCTCAGAGGTAATCTTCAAATTGTTGTGCAGGTAATCCTGCAAAGTTTCCTTAGAACTATCTTGCATCGCTCCTTTTCTCTCTCTTTCTTCTAATTATCAGAAAATATGTGGCATGTC
This sequence comes from Poa pratensis, assembly GCA_947311845.1. NCBI lineage: Eukaryota > Viridiplantae > Streptophyta > Magnoliopsida > Poales > Poaceae > Poa > Poa pratensis. The sequence goes on from CAMZMU010000062.1 coordinate 4,126,440, forward strand.
TGTAGGCTGCCAAAGAATACACTGAGCAGCTTGGAGCTATTTGAACAATGTAAATCTTATGAAGGCCTTTACTTCTTAGGATCCTATTTGAGCTCAAGGTAGTTACTCCCCCACGTCGATATGTCTAACTGCCATTTGAAACTACATTAATTCTGAGTGGATTTCTTTCATAACTTCAGGTCAGTTCATAACTTTATGTCATCATCTTTTCTGTTTGCAGGTTGATTGCGTATTTTTATGATTTTGGCTTCGGAGTGCTCTAGATCCAGATCCAACGAGGTACTTCTCATTAGCTATTCTGGCCGCTGATGGTTTGATACGTCCTTCTACTCATAATGCTTCCCAATCTTCATTAATGTGAAAACTTGATTTAGAGAGATTCGTTTTAACACCTGAGAAATTAGAGTTCTAATCTGAAAACATGACTGTTTCACCCTATCAAGTAACCCGCTATTAGAGACTTCTTTTAACTCGTGAGATTCCTAGGATATATTTTCCTTTGCTGAGCTGAATTAAGCCTTGGATGGAGGTGGCAGATATGTGCAGGTTGACCACCAGACTTTCTTATAGATTCATGTGTATTTGAAAAAAGCATGTACACATAGTTAATTACATACACATAGTAAACATGTCTCTGCTGGTTACTTAATTATATACACATAGTTTTTCTTCTTGGGAGGGTATGTAGTGTAATGGAAATTGTCAAACTGCCCGGAAGTATTCTGTCTTGCAAATATCATAGTGAATGATAACATGGTAAGTGGTCTTGAAAAACATCTCATACATCGAGCTCTTGGTCTAAGCACTGGTTGCAAGCAAATTGATAGTGGTCACCATTTCCGCCTGGTGTTCCTCTGTCTTCATTTGCAGAAAGCAATCAAATGCCACCTGACCGTTTTCATTAATTATGTTAATGCATTGCATTTTGGTACACCTATTTGGCCTCTTAGAAGATAATATCCTCCTTGCTTTACTTACAACTGGTTGTTTGTTATCCTTCGTAACTATACTGTGTTGCCATCTGATTCATAATTCCATCCTTATTTCTCAGTCTCACATGGAGGTCATCGAGATTCCATCCACTGTCTCCCCTTAAGCAGACACTTAAAAGACCTATGTACCCCGAAGCATAATATATGTAAACTTTGTGTATGTATGAGCATTGTGCTTTGCTCTAAACCCGTGATGCCACTGCTATGTATGGTAGTTATTGTCCATGGTGTCATATTAATGATGTTTAGCATACCGTTTTACAATTTGAATACCAGCTATGATTGTAGAGATTGTAATTAAGAACCTATCTATTCTGGAGACTTATTGATGTATTTGTGAGAGCATTGTGCTTTGATCTAAACCTATGTTGCCAATGATCGTGTGATATTATGAATGTTTGGTATAGCGTTTTGCAAACTGAAAACCAGTGTCAACGGCGGGTGGCGCGCGGCAAGCCGCGCCAGGGAATCTAGTTGGGAAGAAGGGGTGGGCTTTTATGTGAAAACAACTTGAAAGGTGGTAGTGCGAATTATGCACAAAGCCCCTTCGAGTTTTATGCGGTTCTACTTGTGTTGCAATTGTGATTCCTCCATGTGTTGCAACATAGTGTTATTTCAGTGGTAGCATCACAATCAAAATATCATATTGATGCTACCATATATGTTTTATTTGTGGAGCGATCCTGACAAGACGTGTGTCGAAGGAGGCCGCGTAGGGAGAGGCGGGGTGCTGGATCGGCACCGTGGACATCGTTGAAGATGGGGTCAAACGATGCCGGTGAGCAGGGAGGGTGGTCAAATTATAATGTTGTTCTCAACTAGGGGGGTCTCGCTTTTTTTAGTGCGGGTGGAGAAAATAGAGCGGTGGATGAGGAGTGACATGAGGGATATTATAACTGAGACAAGAGCGGGCTCTCTCGGACCATTACTGTTTAGAACCGCCAGATCGAAGTCCTATCTCGATCACATCCGCTTACTGAATCCCCTCCGTATATTAGGAAGAGGGGCTAGACTTCCATGTGTTTTTGCATTCCGCGGGTGATTATATGGTATATGAGAGGTGCAATGCGAGTCGTCAAGTATTAATGTCCGACATGCCAAAGTTTAACTAGGGCCAACCCGAGTATTTGGTAAAGTAGCATCTTAATGGAGCAAACATATGTGTTTTTCTGTTTTGCCTATAAATTGTGTACTTTTTTTGAGTAAAATTATGTTAGGTGAGCAATTGTACTACGTGCAACTTCCTCTTGAAGTTAGGATTTATTGTCACACTATCTCGATGGTTAATTTCGTATCAGCCAATTATGGTAATGCACTATACATACATGTGGTGACAAGGAGGTGGACAATGAATTAGTGACAGAGGCAAGTGGATCCATGAGATAACATGGTGAAATATTGAAAGTGATCGGTATGACACCTAGAGGGGGGGTGAATAGGTGCTACTCCAAATTTCAGACTTTTTCAATTTAGGCTTGACACAAAAGGTAAATTATCTAGATATGCAACTACGGTGAATTTACCTATATGACAAGCTAACAACTAAGCACGATATAAGTAAGGCGGTAAACAAGGATAGAGGTAACCGAAATCAAAGCACGCGGAGACACGGATGTATTCCCGAGTTCCTCCTTTTAGGGGAGTACGTCTCGTTGGATAGGTGTGAACCAACACAATGGTTCAACGGCCACAAAGGCCTCACCCTCTTCTCCGGTGAACCGCACCACAAAGGATTGGTTCACTTCAACTATCGGAAACCTTCGAGTCGGAGTCCGGAGCCTTTACAACAACGATTTGGGGCACAACCCACAAAGGATTGGAGGCTCCCAAATAGCTATAATCTGTCACAAAGACAATCAAGTAAGTACAACAATGGGCTAGGTTTTCCTAGTGGAAACCCTAGAAAATGGTCCCTCAAGTGAATGAGGGGGAAATGAAAAACGGCTTGATGAAGATGTAGATCGGGGCCTTCTCCTTCAATCCTCCAAAGATCAACGAGTTTGGGTGGAGTGTTTGGGAGATCTAGCAAATCTTGAGCTTGAATTAATGGTGGACTTCAATTCTGGTCGAGCTCCTTGGCTGGAGGTAGGTGGAGGGGTATTTATACCCCTCCCAGAAATCTGACCGTTGCACGCCAGAAAGGCCGGATAATCCGGCATAAGTGAGAGCCGGATATTTCGGCCCTCCGGATATTCCGACCCTGATGAAACTTCCGGCCCAAAAGTCCGGGGCAGTACAGAGGCTCGCGCATTGGAGGCGCGTTTCATCCTTAGCCAAAATCGAGATTCCGACCGGATATTCCGGCCCAGATGAAATATCCGGCCTAAATGTCCGGTTGAGTACAGAGGCTCGCGCATTGACGGCGCAATTCTTCCTTAGCCAAAAACCAGATTCTGACCGGATATTCCGGCCCAGATAAAATATCCGGCCTAAATTTCCGGTCGAGTACAGAGGCTCGCGCCTCTGGTCCTGGGAACTTTTCCACCTTTTTTTGGCACGGATGCATAACATCTCTACACAACTTAAAACCTGCATCACTTGTAATTATATTAAATCAATCACTAGTGTTGTTGCCTAACACACAAAACCAAAAGGATTAGAGAATGCTCTTTCAAATATAATGTCAGAATTATGGACGAGTGTGGGTTGACACCTCCCCCTAACGTATGTGATTTCCTTTATTAGCGATGATTATAATTGCTACAACACATGGTGTATGGCTAATTCCTTCTATGTCCTGATACTCTGAAGGTTAGAGTTTGTGGTTGGTTTCAATTCATATGATAGGATCATCGACTAAGTTATTATTTTGAATAACTAAACATGAAAGTCGTTATATAAATAGTCCATGTCACATCTATGGAGCTATCGTGGTAGGAGTCATCTTGCTTGACCACTAAACCACCTTGTTTCTTAAACTGGATCATTGTTGTATTTCATTAGTGGCTAAAGTCAAATTAAGCAACCATAGAGATACATGACATTGTATGCCATTTGGGGCTAACAATTAAGAAACAATCATGGAAGTATCCAGTCATATATCGAGGAGGAAATGCATGTGTACTAATAGTATCTTGTGCCTAATTATTTGTCAAGAAAATATGACAGATGGGACACCCATCGTGGGGTCATTATAAATATGCAAGGAGCCACTTGTATAAAGAGTCCCGTGGGATTGAGATATCTCGAGATGAAGCAATTATATAAATTCGCATTCCACATCTATATGGAGCTATCATGAAAATGCCCTCGCGCCTCACCGTTTATCCATCGCTAGACTCCCAAAATTAGAATTTACCATTGTGGCCAGTATTCCGATGGTTAAAGCCTAATTGAGTGACCAGTACATGGCATTGTATGCCATTTGGGGCTAACAAGTAACAACCATACAAGGATGTAACTTTTCGTCATGGATTGTCATGTATATATAGCACAACATGTGCCTAGTTACTATTTTGAGAAACTAACTAGACAAGGGAACAACCGTACAGAATTTTACATGTTGAACAATAATCCCCGGTGCAATTTTTATTGGCATAGTACGAATAGATATTTGATAGCAATTGATCTATAGATATTGATTTGGTGTTGTTCTCTATAGATTTGCCAACTTAAGAGAATGTGTTATGAAGAACTTACCAAATTCCTATAACAAAGGAAGTGAGAGCATCAATTTGGTGATATTTGCAAGGGTATATAATGTACGCATGCCCCAAATGGTAACAGCTCTAAAATATAGTATACTCGGTACTGACACTGACATGTCCGATTAATTGTCGGCTGTTTCTTGGTCTTCGGTCGGTCACATGCATCGCTCCTTCATGCACGTAATAAAACCTTCGTTTACTTACGTAAAATTTTGAAGTTTTACAACCAAAGCGGTTCATTTATGTGACAATTTGAAGATTTCCAACTAATTAAGCTGCACATATTGTGACGGTTTTCCTACATGTTTTTTTTTTCATGTCTAGAGATTTTTTTCTAGAGATCCGGTAGCTTTGCGTGATAACTAGGAACCAGAAACCTGGTTACTTGTCAATGATCTGGGCTATCTCATGTATGGTGGTAATGTTGTGTGCAAGATGGTAGGTAATCTGAATAACATGGTGATTACCACAGAATAAATTGGTGATCGTCACCGAATGGTATGGTAATTAACTATTATAGAAAATCTGGTATGTGAAAATAGGTACCTAGAATAATCTGGTGACTACGACAGAATAGTCTGGTGACTATGACAGAATAACCACATTATAGGTTCTTTTCGGAACGTTTTGTTGCAAGGTTTAAGTTCCAGTGTTCCGTCGTTGGCTAAACTTGAAGGTTTTTTTGTTGGGCCCGAGAAGCCCATATTCAAGCCCCGTATTATCAAGTGTATTCATACGGTACAGGTACATACCCGTGGGGAAAAAACTGTGTCGCACGACCCCTCTACGTAAGTCACACGACCTTTGTGATCGACGCACCTCTCGATGAGAGCTCTGTCATTCGCGTCTCGTCGTTGTGTTATCTCGGTCGTAACGCCTCCCGAGACCTCGAGGCCCTCAGATGTGCCTCCAGATAGGTTATGTTGTTGCGGCCTCGATGGCCTCCATGGCCGGAAGCAGTTGGAACTTCTCGTCATCGATGGAGGGAGAGATGTGGTGGGTTTTTCTCGAATTGGGGTGGGAGGGTGGGGGTGGAAATGGGAGATGGGGGCAGCGTTGCGGCTGACACTTCGCTTATATAGCTCATGACGTTTCGTTCCGATGCCGCCGTTGCCACACGTCACAGTATTTGTACAGGGCATGTCCGGGTGTTATTGGCGTCCCTTTTTTTGACAGGGGCGGAGCACAAAAGCAGAAGAGTGTACGATCGCTGCTAGAGATATTCTTAGCCGACCACAATGAGCCCAACGATTATGCATAGGTTCTCACCTGTCGGGGCGTGTGGCTCAAGCGGCTACTTAAAGCACATGAGGTTAGTCCAGCTTGCACGGGCTTAGTCATCATATCATAGACCACCCGTCACCGATAAAGATGCATCATGAGAAAATTAGGGGTGATAAATTAATCCAGCTGGATTAATTTAATGCCCTTATCTTCATCTATCAATGTTAGAAATTACCATTGGAATAAAGGGCATGATAAATCCTTTTTTTTTGTTATATATGCAGTCGTTCTAACAAGCAACTGACCCAAATTTTATTACCAAGAGTACACTAATAATCTTGCTGTGGAACACGCTGTTATATATGAATGTCCAGTGCTAGTATGTCTCAAGCATCGAGTTTGTGAGGTTAGAGAATCACTGGCCTGGCTCAACGCCGGCAGGACAAGCAAGTCTTGCATTGGTAACAAGGTACACACTATATTCTGAGACCTACCATTCCAAACTATCATGAATCATATCAAGCAATAGAATTCGAGAAGAGAAAAACTCAGGCCTAAAATGACGCAATAGCACAAGGTACGTACTAATACTATGATATAGATCCATCCAATGCCAACATCCTCTCTTCTTAGTACCATGCGTTTGTTTTTTGTTTTTTTTTTTGAAGGAAGGATCCAATATATAATTCAAGAAACTCAGTACAAATTACAAGCAGGTCCAGAAGGAAAAGAAAATTACAAAAGGACCCAGAAACTTGCACAAAGCCCCTCGAGACACCTGAAGAAAACGCAATTGGATCCACGCCGCACCCCAAGCTCCTAGCAGTTGCCGGAGACGCCGTACCGCTCGCCGCCGGGAAGAAGGCGCCGCCACACATTGTAGAAAGCCGCATAAGCCGTCCGCCGCCAAGCGTCGAAACTTAGTCTCATTGAACGAGCACGGCCACAGCTCCGTCTTCCCCGCTCCGCCCATCTTCCAGCCGCCTCCGCCTCAGCCAGGACCACCACCAGCAACACCCAGCCACCTCCAGACGGCACTCCCCTCGCCACCATGGCCGGCCGGAGAGCCATCAAAGGAGTAGACCACCAGAACCACCTGCAGCAAAATCGAATCGTCCTCCACCACCACCTCCTCCCCTCGCCACCACGGCCGGCCGGAGAAAGGATGGAGGAGAGGACCCGAGCACTTCCACAGCACACTGCCCCAGAGCATGCGTCGTTGTTCTGCAGCAAATCCCGTCCGCCACCATGGCGACCAAGAAAAGCTCCAACAGCCACACACACAACCAAGGCAAGGCACTCACGAACCTCGAGCTTAAAGAGAGAGTAGACCGCGAGAACTCCACCGCCCAACTCTGGCCCCGACCTCCGGAGCTCCATGGCCAGGGAGATCACCGCGAGCACACCAAGATGACCACCAAGCAAGGCAGCAGAACCGCATCTCCCCCACCGCCCGACGCCACCATGGCGTCCAGAATGGACGTGAGGAGACCGAATCCGGGCCTCACCGCTCTTATTCAAGAGAGCAACACCAGATCCCGCCGCCAGCCACCACCTCCACCTCGGAGAGACGACGACCGGGAGCTCTGGCCGCGACCCACCACCACGCGACGGCAAGCAAGCAGCTCGACACGGCAAAAAGCCAAACAGCCACACGGGCAAACCTAAAACTAATATACATAGTAGAGCCGGGCACCCTCTCCACCCACTACTCCGGCCGGCCGAGCCGCCGGAGAGGGAGAGGAGAGGGGCCGGAAAGCCGCCGACGACTTTCAAGGGGAGGAGGAGAGAAAGAAGAGACGGGGGAGGAGGAGAGAAAGAAGAGTCGTAGTACCATGCGTTTGTTGTGCCACGGAGGCAACGATGCATGCCATTTTATAGCCTCCGAGTCCATCATTTCCTTTATATGGACATGGTGGGGTTCGATCTTAACCATGATCATGTATGGAGTTATAAATTTCTCGTCTACTATCTATACAAATTGTAGACCTACCTGAGAACTTGCCTGTGGCAAGATGGTTATGAGGGTGGTTGTACCCCCAGCCCACCAAGTTCAAACTCCAGGTTTGACGTTGGTATATCTCATTTAGGCGGAATATTCTTTCAGTGGGAGGCGACGTTCCCGTCGACAGCGAGGCGCCCGTGGTGACTTCGTCATTTTCAAGACCCAACCGCCGGCTCAGTCTTTCGGAGGTGCTCATAGGGGTAGGGTGTGCGTGTGTGCGTTCATAGGGGTGAGTGTATGCGCGTGTATGTGAGCGTCTGCGTTGTACTGTGTTTCTCAAAAAAAAAAATTGTAGACCTACCTCTTTATTTGAGCCATGTTCGTCCCGTGAAACTATTGATTGCAGAGAACTTGGCAGCATACCCATGCGATTAACTTTAAGCTACATACTAAAGTTTCAGAAAATAGTTAGACACTAATGACTTTTTTGTTAACTAAAGTGAAGAAATATTTATCAATTCCAAACGCATTAATTAGTAATGAGTTTGCATGTGGAAAATAACAAAATTGTCCTCTAACACAAAGTTCCGCATAAAGTAACCCTCTCACAAAAATATTTTCAGATCTAACACATTCCCTTGACGCCATACACGGAGGCTTGGAAGTTGTACATGTATATGCCACGATTTGTGGCGTTGAGCTGACCATCCAGGCCCTGGACTAGGGCATTGTTTTGTGAACCGTTAAGTGCCCGATGGTGCGCTCTCATGAATGTGGTACGACGCCTCTCACGGCTTGGCGCATCGCCTACTTTGTGCTAAGAATGATCGATGTTGGTGGTGATGGAATTTCTTGTGCTCACCTTATTACAATAGCTTCCTGATGGCAACCTAATGAACCTCCAAAAGGATGGGGACATGAACAAAGACAACTTCACGAGATACGTGGAATGCCTTGATGTTGTTTCGTAGTACGAAATTTATGAGTATTCGTGTCACGCAAGCTGTCAGAAGATCCATACTCTTTGCAATCTGATTGTGATTGAGCTGGAGCTGTCGATCCACACCTTCACACAAAACTTGTGGGTTGTTGCTGTCGAGCTGCAGGACGCCCCAGGAAGACGAACTTTGACAGAGTGGTGAGCCGGCCGCCACAGCGCTGGACAGCAGCTCCTTATTGTATTAAACACGTCACCAACTATACATACATATAGATGCATTTGTGAAAAGGTTCTAGATGTGAAATGCATGGATGATTAAACTTTTACAGAGGGATGTTATAGGTGGAAGCTGTACTCATTCACTGCACAAGGGTTGAACCCGTAATCTCATTCACTGCCCTCAATTCCATTCAAACTGAGGAAAACTCTGAATTCAAAGGAGCCAATTTGTGAAATAAAGATAACTTATTGTATTTGTTGCCACACTATTTGACCTATTACTGTTTTCAGGTTGCCACGTGTTGGCCTGTTAACGTACATGGACGTACTTCTCCAGACTCCAGCTCAAGTTTCACGTTGCACCCCGTGTTAAGCAACAATTCATTATCTAGTCTGCTACAACATTTTTCGAATAAAATTTCATCACACTTCTGAACGTCATCCCATCAGATACAAATGTTCCATATGAGTAAATTCTATATGTTCCATATTAAGCACCCGCGGAACCTATTTTTTTATCTGAATAGTAATATATTACCTTTGAGACAAAAAAAAGTCTAGTATTTCTAAAACAATTTTTTCTCAACTTCTTAGACGTAGTGTCAAACAATAAATATATTTTAGTAAAAAAAATGGAAAAACTAGGTACGTAACGACATTTTTTTTAAAAAAATTATGGAATGTAGAATAAAACGTACCAAGGAAAAGAAAAATAGAAAAATGGATATCCAAGAAAAAAACAAAACCGAGAATAAAAATAAAAATTTAGGCAGGCACATTAACTAGAATCTACAAGGTCCAAACCACGAGTGGGTATGCGTGAACTATTTGTTCCCGTGGAAATAGGATTTTCGAATCAGGTGATGTTTTTTTTTTGAAGGGGATCCGACGCATATATTCAGTAGCTCATCACACTTACAAAAAGGTCCACAAGCAAACAGAAATTACAAGGAGACCCCTAAAAGTGCAAAGAGCACCCTGAGCCACCGGAAAAGATCACAATCGGATCCAGTCTTTCCCCAAGCACCTAGGAGATGGCAGCGCCGCCGTACCTCTTGCCGCCGGGAAGAAGGAGCCGCCACACCTTGTAGAGAGCCGCAGGAGCCGTCCGCCGCCAAGCGACGGAACCGAGACACGCTGAACGCGCACGGCCACAACCCCCGCTCCCCGCTGCCACCCATCTTCCAGCCGACACCGCACCACCTAGGTCCACCGCCACGAACCCCGCACCACAACTAGACGCTGCTCCTCTCACCACCATGGCCAGCCGAAGCAGAAGCGTCGAGGAGGACCACCCGAACCACCTGCAACCAAAACAGAACGTTGACCTCCACCGGCTTCGCCCCTCGCCACTACGGCCGGCCGGTGAAGCACAGAGCGAGATCCACGCCTGACGGAACACCTCCACACCTTCCCCGGCGACGAAGCCGGAACGGAGGAGGAAGGGAGAGGACACAGCCCTAAATACCGGCGCCACCGCCACCGCCTTCGGAGGCGCCCACTGGGCACGCACACCTAGAACACTAGGACCTAAACTACTCGCACGGTCGAAGCCGAGGCTCCCCCCACCTCGCGGCGCCGAAACGGCGGCCGGAGGCGGAGGGGAGCAGCGGATCCGCCGGCGAAACCGCGGGCACGCAGTCGCCTCCTTTTTCGCCTCGGAACACTGTAGAGGGGAGGGGAGGGGATAAGGCTGACCCGAATCAGGTGATGTTGGGCATGAAGCTCATCATATTTGTCAACGATGAATTCAACAACAAAAAACAGTCATGGGTGGCGCCTAACTTCGGTACTCTCGCGTTGAACATAGATTGATGACAAATAACTAGACTATAACCCGCAAAAAAAAACTAGACTATAGTATTATCCAAAATGGTTACCCTCACTTTGAAAATCTGTTCTGAGATACCCGTAACAATATAAACTTGTTGATCGGATCACACACCATCTATTCGTTAATCGGTGATGTGACTTTGAAATCAAGAAATATTTGAAAGGCGTCTCGTTGAGTTGGATGGCAATCGGCTTTCACAAACAAAATCCTTCATGCAAGCACGTGCAGAAGAAATGACGGCGGCAGAGAATATTTGATCGTGGGCCTTGACATGAACACACTGGAGGCCCAATACGTAGGGAAGCAAAGGACAAGATAGTCCAAAGAAAACCCGCCAAGCATCGGAAATCTGACCGTCGCCGGCGGCGCCGCCACGCCGTCGCCTGCGTTGGCCAGCCATGCTCGCCTCCGCAGCTCCATCCTCACACATCTCCTCTCCTCTCCCTCCGTCGCCTCCCACAACAACCCAGCTGTCCACCGCCTCCTCTCCGCCATTTCCCCAAACCCTAGCTTCGCCGTCGGCGACTACCTCGTCGGCACCTGCGGCCTCACCCGAGCACAAGCCCTCAAGGCAACCACGAAGCTCTCCCACCTCAAGTCCACCGCCAATCCCGACGCCGTCCTCGCATTCCTCGCCGGCCTCGGCCTCTCCGGCGCCGACGTCGCCGCCGTCGTCGTCAAGGACCCCAAGTTCCTCTGCGCCGGCGTGGAGAGGACCCTGACCCCCGTCGTCGTCGGGCTCACCGGCCTCGGTCTGTCGAATCCTGAGATCGCCCGCTTCGTCGGCATCGCCCCCGACCGCTTCCGCCGTAGATCCACCGTCTCCAAGCTGCAGTATTACCTGCGCCTCTTCGGCTCCTCCGAGAACCTGTTCCGGGCTCTCAAGAACAACGCATATCTGAGATCCAGCCTCGATAAGGTGGTCAAGCCCAATGTCGTGCTCCTGCGGGAGTGCGGGCTCTGTGATTCCGATATTACCAAGCTGTGCATTCATGTCCGCTGGATGCTGACCGCCAACCCGGAGCGTGTCCGGAGGATGGTTGCATGCGCCGAAGGTGTAGGTGTGCCCCGTGGTTCCGGGATGTTCAGCCAAGCGCTTCAGGCTGTGTCGTTCTTCGACGAGGAGAAGATCGCTGACAAAGTAGAGTACTTGAAGAACACCTTCAGGTGGTCGGAAGCTGAGGTGGGCAGTGTTGTGTCTAAGGCCCCAGCCGTGCTGCGGAGGTCGAAGGAGTTGCTGCAGCACAGGTTTGATTTCCTCATCTCCGAGTTGGGGTTGGAATCGGCGTACATTGCTCGTCATCCGTCATTCATGCTTTACAGCCTGGAGGGCCGGATGAGACCCAGGCACTATGTTGTAAAGTTTCTTAAGAAATATGGATTGCTAGATTGCTACTGGACATACCATACAATTTTCAACGTGAACGAGAAGCGATTCGTGGAGAAGTTCATACGCCCTCACAAGGAAGCAGCGCCACACCTCGCTGAAGACTATGCTGCTGCTTGCAGAGGGGAAGTGCCGACAAGATTCAGATTTACATGAACCAAAGAACAAGCGCTGAAGGCTGTCACTTTCCTCAGCAAGTAGGAGATCGCTGCCAAGTGCAGTACTTGAAGAAGACGTCAGATGGTCGGATGCCGAGATGAGCCAAGTTGTGTCTAAGGCTCAGCTCGTGATGAGGATGTCAAAGAACTCACTGCAGCTCAGGACAATGGCTGCCTAAGATGCACCGTCCTTAATCTTTGTAGGACAATGGCTGCCCAAGATATTTTTTAGTGCCTCACTTCAAAATAGATATACTATATGAGTTTGTAGGATGTCAACTGTGAGTGGCCAATTCCAAAATGAAATCAAGGTTGTTACCTGCTCATAAGTTGCAGGTGCTAATAGCAATCTTTATCTCCGTTTGGAAAGTAAGGATGAGTTCTTTTGAACTTTGGATTATGTGAGTTGCAGGGAGGTATGCACTGAGTAACCAAGCGTTCTACTGCAATCATCCAGGATTAACACAGCATACAAGTGCACCACAGGTAATACTCCTGAAAGCTATTTTGACATTGTCCTGCTCCATGCATTTCTGTTCCTATCTCTTAGATTTTCCCATTTTGGAATTTGCAGTATGTACACTTCCAAGCTTGCAACCAGAAATTATATATGTTTGATTGCTGTCAGTTAATATTCCATGATAAATGCAATGTTGTTTCAAAATTTTATGTGGTCTGAATTAGTGCATGACCAAAGGCTGGCCCAGGAGGCACATCCCAACATTTTTTTTCTTTATAAATTATGAAGGAGGTGGTACATTTAGGGTACAAAGTTCCAGGTCCAGGTCTCCAGGAGGTTCCAAGACCCATGACTGACAACCCAAATGCAGAAAAATAGGACCTACACTGACAACAGCCAAATTTGTGTTCCCTTCTCTTGTATATTCTGTACCCTTGACATGGCTGCTGCTGGAGAGATGATGGAGATGGTCAGTCGCTGTCAAGCTAGTCACGACAGGTCGTGGAGTGTTAATCTTGTTATGTGTTGATTAGTTAAAATTCTTTATAGTGCCCATGTGTTGGTGCACTGTGTGTGTGTTGCTGATGGCCGGCGTGGATTCACCTTGAACATGTTAAGGAAAAAAACATAACATGGCTAAATGGCCCCATGTCATTATATTTTATCGAAATCATGGTTGAACCAATATATGTTGCCACTTTCATTTTCCCCCTGGTTCAGTTTCTGGAGTATATTTGGAACTGGGATTTACTGGGAGTCAAATTCTTAGGACAACGACTGATGCTGATACTTTTTACTTGTCTGTACTTTGGATCCTTTGAGTTCGAAGCTGCGTACCAGATACTATGTCTGATTAACTATGCGTTAATCTATAATTATCAAGGAATTTTGCTCTAGTCACTTGTATATATTGTTGTTACTTTAATACTACTATGATGTCCCACTTTAGAAAATGCAGTATGTACACTTCAAAACTTGCAACCAGAAAATCCGTAATATTGAAAATGATGTGGGAATAACGTTAGAGGATAAATGTGATGTTGTCTCAAACTGATAGAAACAACGACATGTCACTGAACCTGGGTTGTAGCTGCAGGGCAGTGCTCTTCTCGTTTGAACAGGGTGGAGTGGTGCAACGGGGCTGATATAAGTTTTGTAGAGTGGTTTTGCCCAGGTTCATATTTTGGGAGCGTTTTTTTGATCTGGGAGTGTTTCATGGCTGCCTTGAAGAACCTTTCTGATGTTCTACGCGAACTTTATGTGCTGCATGATGCACTGTCCTGATTGGTGTTGACACTTTCTACATAGATACGAGTCCATGGTTAGTGTATTGGCTATAAGATGTAATGCCTTAGGACAATGAGTGATGTTAATACTTTTTACATAGCTGTACTTCTGATTACCTGATTGGGAGTGGTGTACCAATTATGTCTGATTTTTTATTGTTTTTGCGAGGTACCATTATTTCTGATTAGCCATGCCTTATTCTTTAGCTGTCCTAGAATTTCACGATGTCGTTTCTAATTGAAGCTAAACTGAATTTACATTAGGAACAACGACATCACAGTGAACTTGTCCAGGATGGAGTGGTGTGCCATGGTGTTGGACAGCAGCTCCATGTCAGCCTGGAGACTTGAGAACCCCAGCAGTGGAGATGCCGTTTCGACCAGCACTCGAGTTAGGAGTGATACAAGTTTGAACAGAGTTGTTGTGCCAACTCTGTTTACTTACAAGCTCTGACTTCTGAGCGAGTTTATCCACCATGGAAATTTTGAATTATGATTTTTTCAGTTTCAGAGTCCGGGAGTGTTTTCCGAATTGGGATTTACAAGTTTGCTTTTATTGCGCCACCAAGAAATGTAAGTTAGGTTACTAGAGTTTGGAGTCGTGTAACATTTTTGTTGCTTTTTTTATACTGTCTGCTCTATCCTTTCCCGCTTTAGAAGCTACAATACATCAATTCCATATATCTTAATCGTGATAGTGTAATATTCGAACATGATGTCCCTTGTCGGATTGGAGACTGCAGTTTAGACTGATCTGAGGTTAAACAATTTCAACACAAAGTTGTTTCTGTAAATGGACAGAAAATTGTGGTGAAATTGTACGATGGAGCTTCAGTCTCCAGCGGCGTGGAGACAAATGATGCATTCATAAATTGACATCAGGTTCTGCTAGCTGACAGAGAGATGTTCATTGATAAATAAAAGTGAAGTGTATCAGAGAGATGCGTCCAACAAATCTTGACAGAAGCATGCTCAAATCATAAGCACTTTTCCCAAGGAATCAATTGCATCAAATGAAATAAGGTTATCCAAGATTCCAAGCAAATATTTGCTGATCAGTCTAATTGCTTCCCAAGGAGATTTCTTCCTGGATCAGTCTAATTGCTGATGGTGAGCTTCACGTGGGAAAGAAGAGAATGACCGGGTCTTGCGGAGCGCCGTTGGAGGCGAATCGTGGGCGATTTTGGGCTTTGGCCGACGAAATCGCCGGCGAGGAGCGGACGCCAGCAAGCGATGATGGAGGAGCAGCAGAGGACGAGGATGCCGTGGACGCCGACACGGGGAGCCTGCGGTATCTCTGCCGCTCGCCATCGCCGAGGTCTTCGCGGACGATTGAAGATCGGGGATCGAGAGGGGAGAAGAGGATGGAGAGGAGATGGGCCCAAAGGTATGCATCACTTGCACTGCAGGTCTTCTCGCCGGAGAGCTCATGGAGCGACGGCGGTAAGGTGGATCAGAAGGTTTCATCTCCCATTGCTTGCGGTAGATTGAAGAGCTTCAAACTACCGGTGCTTCCACCGTCTGTCGCTGCGGAGGACGATGGATCGGGGCAGTGGGTGGTGGTTCGCCGCCGTGGTCGAAGGTTCGGCGGTGCGTCGCCGGAGCCGAGGAAGACGATCGATTTTTCGGGATCTTACCGTTCGAAATTCAAAATAATGATCAAAGGCTTTGCGGGCCGAAAAGATTTGAATGGGCCACCGAAAAATATTTTACCTCGGGCTAGCATGGACCAATGCGAGGGCGTGCTAGCCAGGCCTCGAGGTCGGATTGATCTCGTTGAAAACGGATGGATTAGACCACGGTTAGGGTTTATCAAAAAACTTCAATCTCTTCCGTCGCCTCCACGCGATGCCACCGTCATGGCGCACAACGATGGACCAATGCGAGGGCGTGCTAGCCAGGCCTCGAGGTCGGATTGATCTCGTTGAAAACGGATGGATTAGACCACGGTTAGGGTTTATCAAAAAACTTCAATCTCTTCCGTCGCCTCCACGCGAGGCCGCCGTCATGGCGCACAACGGAGGAGGCCACGGTACTGGTAATGACGGCCGTGGGCTGGGTGCTGGACGCGGCAATGGAGGAGGCCAGGTCCCTGGCCGTGGCGCGGGTGGAGGCGCTCCACCGTTCCGCGGCAATAATTTTGGCCGTGGTGGTGACCAGAGCTCCTATGCGGTAGGGGGGCCAAGCGGGACGGTGGGCCAGCCAGATCAGCACCAACATGGCTTCGAGTCAGCGAACGCCGGAGGTTTTGGTAACTTCAATGCAGGCTCTGGCTTCGGCAATGGTGGCCAGCAGCGCACGTACAACCGGCCTTTCCAAGCTCATCGGGGAGGTCGGTTTGATGGTGGAAGAGGTCCTCCTCCCAGGCACACTGGCTATGCGGGCCAATATGATCGACGGAACTTGGGGGTAGACTTTAATGAGGAGATGCTGGCGAAGATGGTCAAACATGTGGCGGAGGCACTGAGACAGCCGGGTGTTCTGGCTCCGGCGGCGAGTGAAACGATCATTCCGCCGGCGGCGAGTCAAGCGACACAACCAGCTTCTGGGTTGCGCTATGTGCCGGTTGCAACTGCGGCAACAAAGGCTGTGGCACAGGGTGCGGCTGATGGTGCAGCAGCAAAGAAGGCAAAAACCAAGGGCATGCCTCGGTGTTACCGTTGTGATGGGCCGGGTCATCATGGGAAGGAATGCATAGTAGAAGTTTGCGACATCTGTGAAAGCAAAGAACATGCGCCGGAGGTGTGTCCCTTGCTGAGTGCACCAAAACCGCAGGTGATTGTACATGGGTTGCTCAACGAAGGGCTGACATTCTATGAACAACCGGTTACTGAGACTTATAAGCCCAAGATTGACAATGTCAGACTAGCTAGGGTCAGTGTTTCTAGGGGGGGGGGATGTCGGCTTCCCAGATTGTTTCTCAGCTTCAAAGGTTGGTATCAACGGATCAGTTTCAATGGGACGTCAATCAGGTGGAGCAGAATGTCTTTAAAGTTCCTTTCCCTTCAAGAAGTGAACTTGATCGGCTGGCTGTTTTCGGGGCTTGCAAGGTTCCAAACAGTGGGTGCGAGATCACAGTGGTGCCTTGGGTTAGTCAATTGGAACCGTTTATGTTGCTGCCGAAAAAGTGGATTCGTGTAAAAGGGATCCCTACAAAGAGGACAGGAGACTTTCTCTCTATGTGGAGCTTAGGTTCTCTGTTTGGGAAAACGTATAAAGTGGATATGAAGTTCACACGCAAACATGGGGTACTGCGGATCTTCGTGGGTTGCGTCGATTACACCCTCATCCCAGCCTCTTGGTTAGTCTTTGTCAAGGATGGTTTTTACAAGCTGGAATTCTTGGTTGAGCATCCGGTGGATGAGACGGATATGGAGGATGATCCACCTCGTTCACCACCACTGATGATGATAACAATGACAATGAAAAGCCGAGGAGGTTTCAGAAAAAGGGGAGAACGAGGAGTCTGGGACGGGAAACAATGGGGTTACTGAGATGGTTACTGATGAGGTCACGGAGAACCGGGCTGAGAAGGGGTCCAAGGGGGCACCACCAGATACTATGCAGCAAAAGACTTCGGGGGTTGATACGTCTCCAACGTATCCATAATTTCTGCTGTTCCATGCTTATATTATACCATTTGCTACATGTTTTATATACACTTCGTATCACTTTTATGCATTTTCTGGGACTAACCTATTAACAAGATGCCACAGTGCCAGTTCCCTGTTTTCTGCTGTTTTTGGTTTCAGAAAGTTACTTCTGGAAATATTCTCGGAATTGCATGAAACAAAAGGCCAGGTCCCTATTTTTCCAGCACGTACACGGAGTCGAAGGAGAGACGAAGGAGAGCCACGAGGTGGCCAAACCACACCCAGGCGCGGCAGTGGGCCCAGCCGCGCCACCAGGTGGTTTGGGCCCCTCGGGGGTCCGCCGACATCGCCCCTTCGCCTATTTATTCCCGAGACGCGAAAACCCTAAGACACCGAGCCTTTCATCCAGAACATATTCGCTGCCGCCGCCGTCGTCAACCCTAACTCTGGGGGTTCCTGAAGCTCTTCCCGGCACCTGCCGGAGAGGGGAATCATCACCGGAGGGCTCTACATCGCCATGCCCGCCTCCGGAGTGATGCGTGAGTAGTTCATCCTTGGACTATGGGTCCATAGCAGTAGCTAGATGGTTGTCTTCTCCACTTGTGCCATCATGTTTAGATCTTGTGAGCTGCCTATCATGATCAAGATCATCTTATTGTAATGCTACATGTTGTGTTTGCTGGGATCTGACTTATATTGATACCTATGTGGAGCTGAATATTATTTATCATGTCTATGTCATTTGTGATCTTGCATACTCTCCGTTACTTGTTGAAGCCTTGGCCACGTGAATACTTGTAACTCCAAGAGGGGGTATTTATGCATGATAGTTGGGTTCAACCTCTATTTAACCTGGGATAGTGACAACAAGTTCTAAGGTTGTAGATGTGTTGTTGCCACTAGGGGTAAAACAGCAATGCTTTATTCAAGGATGAATGTATTGTTTACATTACGCACATTACTTAATGCAATTGTCTGTTGCTTGCAACTTAATACTGGAAGGGGTACGGATGTTAACCGGAAAGTGGACTATTTAGGCATAGATGCATGCTGGATAGCGGTCTATGTACTTTGTCGTAATGCCCAAATGAATCTCATAGTAGACACCACAGCTCACACATGCATGTTATATGCACTTATCAATTGTCAATTGCCCAGCTGTAATTTGTTTACCCAGCATGTTAGTTATCTTATTGGAGAGACACCACTAGTGAACTGTGGACCCGGTCCATTCTTTTACATCTGAAATACAATCTACTCCAATCATTGTTCTCTACTGTTTTATGCAAACAAACATCATCTTCCATTCGATACGTTTAACCTTTGTTTTCAGCAAGCCGGTGAGATTTACACCTCACTGTTAAGTTGGGGCAAAGTAATTTGGTTGTGTTGTGCAGGTTCCACGTTGGCACCGGAATCCTGGTGTTGCGCCGCACTACACTCCTTCACCAACACCTTCGAAGCAAACCTCGTTTCCTCCTGGTTCGATTAAACCTTGGTTTCATACTGAGGGAAAACTTACTGCTGCACTCATCAGACCTTCCTCTTGGGGTTCCCAACTGACGTGTGACGTACAAACATTGTTTCTGGCACTCTTGCCGGGGAGATATTCCCTCGTCAACTTAGAGCCACCAGGGGTCATCTTCTCCCCTGAGGTTCAGAAACAGTTTCGTGCGGCTGAGCAAGAATTGTGGGATATGGTCTCACGTGCCCAGCATCAAAATCTGACCAGGGACGTGCATGGAGATGATGGGGGTTCACAGCTGCTGTCCACATCTGGTTATTGTGGAGGTGAGATGGAAGGGACTGCTGCTGAGATGTGCAAGAAGCTCACTTACGATGACAAGGACTCGGTGGCTTCGATTGAGAGTCCTGAAACAACACCAGCTGCGGGTGTCTGTCGTGGCAGTGTTTCGCCCAGTTTTGCTGCCGGAGGTGTCGGTCGTGGCAGCGAATCGCTGAGTTTTTCGCCCAGTTTCGCTGACAAAACAGCTTCCGGTGACAGGCCCAGTTGTGCTGCCGGTGGTGTCTGTCGTGGCAGCAAATCGCCCAGTTTTTCTGCCAGCGGAGTTACGCCCAGTTTCGCTGACGGAGGAGCTCCCGGTAGCAGCGTTTCGTCCAGTTTCGCTGACGGAGAAGTCTGTCGTGGCAACGAATCGCCAAGTTTTTCTGCCGGTATGCTGTTATCTGCCGGAGGGTTTCCGAGTGCTGCATCATTTGAGGAGGCTGAACCTATGGCTAAATGCGATAACTCAAAGCTATGGATCACTCCCACCAAGCTTACGGCTCCGTTCTCCACTACTGTTTCTCCTTTCGAGGAGGCTGGGGGCTGTACATGGATCGGTCTGGCGTTGCGATAACGGAACAGGGTCAGTCATGCGGACAGGACACTGGGAAGATCGATGATGGTGCTGGTGCGAGACCGTCGGAGAGGGACATGATGGCGTTCGGAGGCATGCATGAGTTGGAGGTGAGATCGAGCCTACGGTTGAGGGGACAGCACGATGCCGATATTCCTCAGCTGGAGCGTGCGATGGATCTGACTTCCCGCAAGATGTATGACTCCAACTCAGGTACTACAAAATCCAAGCTTTCTTTATGCACTCTTTCACATGCTGAAATTAAACGTAGAACTGATGTTTTGGGTATTTCGTTAGGGAAAAATAGAGAACAAATAGATGGATCAATTTCAGGTCTTTTAGAACGTGAAAAAGATAGGGAGATTATTTTTCTTAAGAATTCTTTACCTCCTGTTTCTGAGGATTCAGATTCTAATTTGACCTTACAAAGGGCCATTAATCTGTGCGAAGATCTTGAAGATGATGAGGCCGAGGTTTCAGATGATCATGCGGATCTCAATGAAACTTTGGCATCAATTAAACGACGAGGTAAAAAACGTGCCTCCTCTAGCGTGCGGCTAGGAGGGGGGTTAGATTAAACAAAATTAAGAGATAATAAGATGAAAGGTATGATTTGGAATTCGACGGGTTTGGGGACACGGCGAAACATCTTGCGGTTAATGAATTTGTAAGGGAGCATAGGCTTGATTTTGTAGCTTTAATTGAGACGGGTCGGTCATCTTTTGCGACACCTTTCTTGAGTTTTCTAGCTGGCGGTCTTGACTTCATTTGGTACTGTATTCCTCCACATGGACGGTCGGGTGGGATGTTACTTGGTTTTAATGTCTCTTCTTTGATAGTAGAGAATGTAGTCTCAGGTGATTTCTGCGTCAAATTGCACCTGAAGACAAAATCGGATGGGTTTCGTTGGGCATTAGTAGTGGTTTATGGGGCAGCTCAAGATAATAAAAAACCTGAATTTTTGGCCGAGTTGGTGAGAATATGTGATGGGGAAACCTTACCGTTATTAGTTGGGGGGGACTTCAATATTATTAGAAGACAATCTGAAAAGAACAATGCAAACTTTAATGCGAGATGGCCAACTATTTTCAATGCGATAATTGAGAGTTAAGTTTGAAGGATTTGGAGCTGTCCGGAAGACAATATACTTGGTCTAGTAGACGAGATACACCAACTTTGAGCGGTTGGATCGTTTCCTAGCTAGTGTGGAGTGGGAACAAAAGTTTCCACTTGTCACGGTACAGGCACTACCTAAGGCTGGATCGGATCACACCCCCCTGCTTTTAGACACAGGGGATCATGCGTTCTTGGGAAATAGTAATAAATTTTCATTTGAATTATCTTGGTTTCGGCAAGAGGGATTCATTGATATGATCACCCGGGAGTGGACTGCGATCCAATCGGGCAACAATGCGGTGGAACGTTGGCAAAATAAGATAAGACACTTGCGCCAATTTTTGCGAGGTTGGGCAAGAAATTTAAGTGGGGAATATAAAAAACTTCGAGACAAACTAACATTATTAATTAATGAGTTAGACATTAGAGCTGAGACGATCCCTCTAACAGCAGCCGAGCGGGCAGCTAAGAGGGAGGCGGATGATAGTTTGGCTAAACTGAGACGTGATGAAGAATCAAAATGGGCACAGCGAGCCAAGGTTAAGCATGTGCAGGAAGGTGGGAGTAATACTAGATATTTCCATATTATTGCGAATGGAAAACATAGGAAAAAGAAAATTTTACAACTCGAACAAGATGAGGGGACAATTGTTGGACAAGAAAATTTGAAAACATTTATCTCTGAGTACTACAAACAACTATTTGGGGCGCCGGCTCTACATAGTGTTTTGTTGGACGAGGATATCACAGCGGATATGCCTGAGGAGAATAAAATCTTGACCCAAGAATTTACAGAAAAAGGTGTTCGAGGCAATTAAACAAATGGAACACAATAAAGCACCTGGACCGGACGGTTTTCCAGCAGAATTTTATCAAAAGTGTTGGGGCACGATCAAAAGCGATTTGATGGCAATGTTTACTCAATTGCGTAGTGGAAACTTGCCTCTCTTTAAACTGAACTTTGGTATTATTACCTTGCTGCCTAAGAAGGAAGATGCGAGCCGAATAGAGCAATATCGGCCTATTTGTTTGCTCAATGTTAGTTTCAATTTTTTTACTAAAGTGGGCACAAATAGAGTTACCTCGATTGCGAGTAGGGTAATTCGACCGACTCAAACAGCATTCATTCCAGGCCGAAACATCCTTGAAGGGGTAGTGGTACTTCATGAAACGATTCATGAGATGCATAGAAAGAAACTTGATGGGGTGCTCTTTAAAATAGACTTCGAGAAAGCGTATGATAAAGTTAATTGGTCTTTTTTACAGCAGACGTTAAGGATGAAAGGTTTCGCAACCCAGTGGTGTGAATGGGTCGCTAGATTTGTACAGGGTGGGAGTGTGGGAATTCACGTGAATGACGATATCGGTCATTATTTTCAAACTCTCAAGGGTTTAAGGCAGGGAGACCCGATGTCTCCCCTTCTTTTTAACCTAGTAGTGGATATGTTGGCCATCTAATAGCTCGGGCTAAGGAGGATGGTCAGGTAGGAGGATTAGTGCCTCACCTTGTCGAAGGGGGGGTGTCAATTCTTCAATATGCGGATGATACAATTCTATTTCTTGAGCACGACATTGCGAAGGCCGTGAATATGAAATTGATATTAGCATTCTTTGAACAATTATCGGGCTTAAAAATTAACTTCCATAAGAGTGAACTTTATTGTTTTGGAAAGGCTAAGAATGATCAGGAGGAATACCGCAGATTTTTGGTTGCGAGTTGGGGGCGCTGCCCTTCAAGTATTTGGGGATTCCTATTCATCACCGCAAACTACTAAATAAAGAATGGAAACTCGTTGAGGATCGGTTTGAAAAAAAGTTGGCAGCATGGGTGGCCAAAATGTTGTCATATGGGGATCGGTTGGTGTTGATCAATTCGGTTTTAACTAGTTTACCAATGTTTCTTCTCTCCTTTTTTGAGTTACCTAAAGGAGTTAGAAAACGTCTAGATTATTATCGGTCTAGATTCTTTTGGCAAAGTGATCAACTTAAACGAAAGTACAGGCTTACAAAATGGAACATAGTTTGTAGACCGAGAGATCAAGGAGGGTTGGGAATTGCTGTTTTGGAGTTAAAAAATAAATGCCTCTTGAGTAAGTGGCTGTACAAATTATTGAATGAAGAAGGGGTTTGGAAAGAGATCTTAGTAAATAAATATTTGGGGGGTAAGACGCTCTCTCAAGTTCAGGCTAAACCTACTGATTCACCGTTTTGGAAGGGGATAATGAAGGTGAAAGAGGATTTTTTTCCAAAGAGGTCGTTTTGTGATTGGAAACGGGGAACAAGTGAGGTTTTGGGAGGATGCGTGGTTAGGAACCCATACCTACAACATGACTACCCGTCTCTTTTTGCCATCGCCTCAAACAAACACAGTACGGTGGCTGATGTTTTTGGGGCTGCTCCTATTAATCTCCCTTTTCGACGAGCGTTAATAGGTCAGCGGAGAAATGCATGGTTTTCATTAGTGGAGCGGTTGATGCGAGTAAATTTAACTGATAATGCGGATAAATTTACATGGACTCTCACTAATAATGGGGTGTTTACTGTTAAGTCTCTTTACGAAGACTTCATGAATGGTCATACAAGGTACTTGCGTAAGTATCTATGGAAATTAAAGATCCCATTAAAAATTAAGATCTTTTTATGGTTTCTGAACAGAAAAGAATTGTTGACAAAAGACAACTTGGCTAAAAGACGTTGGGTAGGTTGTAAGAAATGCGTTTTTTGTCATGCGGATGAGACTGCCGAGCATTTGTTTGTTCAATGTCCTTTTGCAAGAGATATTTGGCGACTAGTTCACTTTACTTTTAACATATCCCCACCTTCTAGTATAAACAATATTTTTGGTACTTGGTTGAACGGAATTGATAAAGTTACAAAGACTCGCATTCGGATTGGTGTTGCGGCCATTTTGTGGGCTATTTGGAATTGTAGAAATGATATTATCTTTAACAAAACGAATTCTATTCATTATTTGCAGGTCATCCACAAGGCGTGCTACTGGATACATCTATGGTCATTCCTCCTCCCGGCGGACCAGCGTGGTCTTATGGATGCCGGGTGTACCCGCTTGTTGACGGTCGTGCGGGCTATCTTCAACCGGTCTGGGTGGCTTCACTCTAGAAGATTAGATGCATAGATCTTTGATGTTTGAGTGGCTGATTTTTGTAGCCACCTTAAGTGACCCTTGAACTGTAAACCTGAATATTTGGATTGCTTAATAATTGCGGATGACTGTGTGCATCTCTTGGATGCAGAGGCCGGGATCCGCACCCCCTTATCTAAAAAAGCAAATATTTGCTCTGTTTCACACAATCACGTGCAATGCACGCGGCCCAATGACCCACACGCTAAAAGCCCAATGCGCAGCATAGCAAGTCATCGCCACGGTTTCCTCAAAGAAAAAGAAAAAAAAATTATCGCCACGGAACCAATTCACTCGACCCCCGACGACCTACCGGAAATCCTACCGTCGCCGGCGGCGCCGTCACGCCGTCGCCTGCGCAAGCCATGCTCCGCCTCCGCAGCTCCATCATCACCCGTATATTCCCCTCTTCCTCCATCGACGAGTAATCGCCACGCAGCAACTGACTCGAACCAATTCGCTCGACCTACCGGAGTTCTAACCGTTGCCGGCGCCGCGCCACGCCGTCGCCATGCTCTGACTCCGAACCTCCGTCCTCACCCATATCCTCTCCTCTTCCTCCGCCACCTCCCACAGCAACCCAGCTCTCCACTGCCTCCTCTCCGCCACCGCCGCGTCCTGCATTTCCCCGAATCCCGATTCGTCGTCGCGGACTACCTCGTCGGCACCTGCGGCCTCACCCTAGCACAAGCCCTCAAGGCCTCCACGAAGCTCTCCCACTTCAAGTCCCGCGCCAAGCCCGACGCCGTCGTCGCCTTCCTCGCCGACCTCGGCCTCTCCAGCGCCGCCGTCGCCGTCGTCGTCTCGCGGGACCCCAGGTTCCTCTGCGCCAAAGTTGACAAAACCTTGGCCTCCAACGTCGCGGAGCTCACCGGCCTCGTTCTATCACGTTCTGAAATCGCCCGCCTCATCTCTCTCGCCCCCAACAGCTTCCGCTGCAGATCCGTCGTCTCCAACCTGCAGTACCTTCTCCTTCTCTTCGGCTCCTCCGAGAACCTGTTCCGGGCTCTCAAGAACAACGCATATCTGAGATGCAGCCTCGATGAGGTGGTTAAGCCCAATGTCGTGCTCCCGAGGGAATGCGGGCTAAGTGATTGTGATATTGCCAAGCTGTGCATTCATGTCCGTTGGATGCTGACCGCAAACCGGAGCGTGTCCGGAGGATGGTTGCATGCGCCGAAGGCCTAGGTGTGCCCCGTGGTTCCGGGATGTTCAGACAAGCGCTTCAGGCTGTGTCGTTCTTCGACGAGGAGAAGATCGCTGCCAAAGTAGAGTAGAACACGTTCAGGTGGTCGGATGCTGAGGTGGGAAGTGTTGTGTTTAAGGCCCCAGCCGTGCTGCGGAGGTCAAGAGAATCGCTGCAGCGCAGGTTTGATTTCCTCATCCCGAGTTGGGGTTGGAATCGGCGTACATTGCTCGTCATCCGTCATTCATGCTTTACAGCCTGGAGGGCCGGATGAGACCCAGGCACTATGTTGTAAACTTTCTTAAGAAAAATGGATTGCTAGATCGCAAGTGCAGCTACCATATGATTATCAAGGTGGGCGAGAAGGAATTCATGAAGAATTTCATATGCCCTCACAAGGAAGAAGCACCACACCTTGCTGAAGACTATGATGCTGCTTGCAGAGGGGAAGTGCCTGCTAGATTGATATTTCCATGAACCAAGATCCTGTTGTTAAGATGTGTAACATCATATGATGTTGTTGCCAGATCTGCATGACAGGACGGGCTAGTTGACGCATCAGTTTTTGCATTTTACGGACTGCTATGATATAGAAAGAGACCAGGATGTAAATCTTGCCAACAGTTGTTAGGATTAGGAGCTCTGGATGGCTCCAATTGTGTATCTGAAAGAATTTTCTACGATAAAGGAGACTTGACAGATTCTGCATGTAGAGTGGATGTGCTCCCCAAGAAATTGCCTGAACATTGGGATTAGTATTAATCGTAGCATCAGCAATAGAGAGATGTACACCAAGGACTGCAGAAAGTTTTGTCCCTGATGGAAGTATTTAAGTCGCCTTTAGATGCGTAGACTGGGAACTCTCCTCTTTTTGTGGGATATCTACCTGAATTTTTTTGACAAGATGCACTCCTTGGAAGGAGTCTGACAGCTTCAGCATGTGGGGAAGAGCTCCCTGAGAAGAAATTGACAAGGGAGAGTGGATGCGTAGACTATGTTGCCGCTTGTGGAGGCAAGTGCCTACTAGATTGACATTTGCTTAAACCAAGAACCTGCCATGTGGTGTAACTGTTATGCAGCCGTTGCTAAATCTGCACGAAGTTGGTAGGTTAGCGCACACATCAGCTATGCAAATTTTCAAGATGCCGTCCTAAGAAGAGTCTGACATCTTGAGCATGTACATGGGAAACTGCCTTTGTGTTGGGAAAATCCCAGATATTGCCTTTTTTTGGGTAAGTCCAAGAAATTAGATATAGAGAGCTGAACACCAAGGCATGCTAAATTTTTATACCATCCTGTGTAGCAATGGTGCCATTTATAATAGAAATAGCAGATCAAACATTTGTCTATTTGCTAATGTTCTAAAGTTTTCAACTAGGAGTTTACTGTAAGAGGAACTTGCATGCATATGTGTATTCAGTAAGTGTGCTGATCATGGAGAATCAGATAGTAATGTGCCGATATGATTTAATGCAGAAAGGTATTTCTAAAATACTGTCAGAAAGAAAAGAAATGAATATGAGTAAAAAAATGTATTTTTGAGTAAAAATGTATTTTTACTCCACCATCTTCTGTTTTAATAAAGTAGGGACTCATTGGCAGTGAAGCAGAAGCCCTGGATAGGCTGAAGAATTTTGCAGCTAAAGATGGTAGCCGAGATATGCCTTGCTTGTAGGGTGCCGCTCTCCATGTCTCATGCACTAGTTTTAAAAGCATGTCATTAGCTATGTTATGTTGCTGAACAGTATGGAAGCATAATTGCCGAACAGAATAATATAAGAAAATACTCAAGTCTTGTTATGATATGGTTCCACTTATATCCTTGAACTTCCAATACTGGGACAAATTGCCTATTCTTCAGGTATTTATTGCTTATAAGATATAAACCTCTTAGGATGATACAGAGTAGTACTAATTATGTTATGCTATCGTCTGAATTACATTCTATATCTTTGGTACACTGAAGTTTCTAAGTTTTGGTCTTAAGGAGGGAAATTAATGTTTAGTGCAAAATTGTTTGCTTTGTTTTGGGCCAATTCTTTTCCTTCTATTGGTGTATGTGTCAGTTGGTAGTACTCGAAAGACTATTGAATAGTATTCTGAGAAACCTTGGATGCTTGCTTTGGTTTCTTAAAATGGAACTAGACAGATGTTAAAGAAAAATAGAAGATGGAAAGACGTGGACCTTACAGTTTCACTAGAAGCTGCCCCTCCGTGGAGAGGTGGAGGATGATAGGCCTAGGCAGGCTGAGCTGCTCCGAGATTTCATTTACCTGGACACTATGAGTTGTCAGGTATAAATTATTCGTACTAGCATTTTAGAGTTGATTCAGTTGCCTGTGGTGTGATGAGAATAGGAGTAGTCTAAAGTCTAAATCTGGTTGCTCTGTTCTGACTTCTGAGACCTACAAGGTGTTCTTAAAATGGTTTAAGTACTTGTTGAGTATCATGTGACTTTATCCAGCAGAAAAAACTGTAGATACAGAACTTAGCATTTAAGAGCTGAAGAACATGTAGATCTGAAACTTAGAATTTAGGCATATTTTGCATGCTAGTGTACACGGCGGAACTGAATAATGGACGTATTGTAGCGCTGACTGCACAAGTACAATTCTAAAAATTTCGATTTTCTTTGATTCTCAAACCATGAACTATAAAAACAGTGGAACTTATGCATATTTTTTGGTTAAAAATTGTTATAAACTAAAACCTCTTGGGAGATCAACAACTCGCCTACAGAGTTTTTGTTGTGATAGGATCCTTAGGGGCACGTTTGGTAGCCTGCAGCTGTTTCTGACCTACGACGGGGCAGGCTGTGGAGGGCACTGCTGAGGTAAAACAGCCTCTAGGCCATCTTTGGTAATTGTTTGGTAGCCTGCAGCAAAGAACGCCGCTTCGGCTTAGCCACTCTGACTGTGTGTTTGGTTACGTCGACTGCATGCTCAAATGCAAGTACGCACGTGTTTGGTTGTATGCAATACTGCTGCTACGGTAACCTCTTGCAGCCTATGGTGAGGTTACCAGACTATGAATACACACAAATGAACATGACCAGACTTAGCATAGAGTACGATAGTTTAAAACCAAGTACCATAATCGAGATACAGAAGTAGCATAGCATAGCATAGCACAAACTTAGCATAGAGTACGAACATTCATCAGGTTTCGTCTTTCTTGAAGTTCAGTGGGTGCTCAGGGCATTGTCTCACCACCTCACAGCCACCCTTGTCGAAGATGATCACCTTGTACTTCATTGCACCGAGCTTCTTGAACATGACCAGATAACCAACATCTAAGCCATGTGCTATGGCAAATGCTGGCCATCCTTTGACGAGGCAAGCTCTTCCATTGACATCAGCAACGGTGATTGTCCAGATGCACCCAGTGTTGGTCTTCACTGTGATATCACCAGGCACCTCATCCAGGTAGGGCCTGAAGGCAGCAGGAACTGGGAGGAGGTCAAGCCCGGGTGCTAGCACCACTTTGCAGAAATGGTTGGGGGAGGCTGTGTACTTGATCCATCCATAAGCTGCCTTCCTTCTCTTGAAGACGGTGTCAATGTCATCCGTGGTCATCGTCATCTTCTGAGCCTGGCACAAAGATATTGGTTTGGGTTATAGCAATGACGAAGATCATCAAACTGAACAAGCAAGTACTCCCAAGTTTGATCATTGTGATGGAGATTGCAATGGTTGGCCTCAGTTTGAAGAGAGGGTTGAGACAACATGGTCCACCAGACCGGCCAACAAAAGCAAGTAGAAGCCACAACGATCTGTGACTGGTTCTCAATTTTGTTGGACGTCTGGTGGTAATGGTTGTGTCCCAGCCCTTACATCATTGGCCTCAAAGTCACACGAAAATCGTAGCTGCAACTCAAAATCGAATGCAAAAAAAGTGTTGCTTGGTTTCAGCACATGTAGAACCATGTTTGCGCTTACTGATTAGCTAGCAAAAGAGATGAACATCCACATATCATTGTGGCTGCTTTTAACTTTTGCTAGCAGTCAGTAGGTGACAGCTCTAACACATATCATCATGGACCAAAAGCAGGTATGTGAAAATCGGAAAACAGTGTTGCTTGGTCTCAGAATCTGTAGAACTATGTTTGCGCCCTTTGAAGAGCCAGCAAAAGGCACAAACAGCCACATAAAATGGTGACTGTATGTAGCTTTTGCTGGCACTCAAAAGGCTACAGTTCTAACACTTTCATCATCGACTGAATCTACATGCCTCAGTTAGCAAAAATGTACATTGAAGCCTCATATGTGAAAGCTATGAGTGGGAAAAAAAGTGCCTATAAGAACGAAGTATAAATAATTGCAGTCTCAATGCAATTACCCTTGGTTCTATAGCCAATCTTCTTCCAACTAGGATGCTTCAGTTTAATCATCGGCTACCATGGAAATTGCTCACGAAGATTATGAAAGGTTGCTATAATTCTAGGCCTCAGACTTGCTTTTTTACATGGTAGGTTTTAAAGAGGTGATACTACTGAACCAAGAACACAGGATAATCAATTAATCGAACGTTGCACAAGGTTCAGTACCACAACCTCTATCATGAAGGGCACGTTTGGTAGCTGCAGATTCATCATAGGCCAGAGAAAATAGATCGGAGTTTCTAACAGACTGAAGTGTGAAGAACAGATCTGTCATGAACCCTAAAACAGCGTAGATCTACGGTGCATGTCATAATACCGTTGCGATAAATCAAGCCGGATCTACAGATCTATGGTGCGTAAGATAGATAGAACGAGCCGAAATCATCATACCGCCATTGACGAAGAACTCGACGAACTCGAGACGACTCGGGGCTGCCGATGGGACAACGAAGCTCCGCTTGGGCCACGGACGAGCCGACGATGGTCTGCCTTCTTCTCCCGCCGAAAATGGCCGCCGATGTGCCGCCGGTGAATCAACCGCCGTCGACGAGAGAGAGGTGAGAGGAGAGCGAGTGCAGTTGGGAGTGGGAGTGGGCGGTGAGGGGAATAAATGGCGCGTGTTCCCGAAGGGACGCGGCGTCTCCCCGGGTGCGACCTGCTGCCACGGCTTGCGCTCCACTCGGCATGGCCCCCTGGAAACGGCCGATTCGGCCGTTTTCGCAGGGCCTGGCCCGAGGGTGCTTTGAGGACCGTGCTATGCAGGCCAAGAGCCAAAACGGATAACCAAACGCCAGGAAGTCGCATCTAGCGGGCCGGGCCACCCTTGCTGCAGGCTACCAAACGCGCCCTAGAATTTTATGATGATTTCTGCAGATTAACTATGTCATCTACTTTCTTTTCTGGAAAAAGTTGCTGAACAAGCCATTTTGCACACTGTTATGGTTCTTGCTGCATGGGTTCATTTTTCTGCCATGTAGGTCCTTGGTTTTGGAATTGAAAGGTTATGCTCAATCACCTTACCAAAATCTGAGTGTGTATGCATGCCAACTTTGTGGAAAGTATTATCATTAAATCACATGCATTATGTGTATATCTACAGCCTTAAAGCAGGATATGATGTGTTCATGAACCTTCAAACTGAGAAAGTTTACTCTCTTCCTGATGATCAGTCCGTCACAAGAAGATATTCTGGCATGCTCTTAGTTTGATTACTTTCTGTTGCTTCTGACAGTATCTACTGTTACCTTTGCTGACTGAAAAAAAAACTTCTCATTTTACAGATTGTAGATATTGACAAGAACATTCAGCGGCCAAGAACTGCCAATGGCTCGACCTGCTAGAGATTAACAAGATGCACCCCTGACGGATTCTGCATGTACAGGGCACGTGAAATTTCCTGAACCTTCAGATTAGTAATTATTGTAGTATTAGCAATGGAGTGTTCGTGCGTCAAAGCCTTTAGACGTTTGGCCCCTGAAACATCGATGTAGCATTTGGATACAGGAGGGAAGAGTATAGTGGGAGAGAGCGGTATACATGATGATCCGCTCTGTAGCATTGCGCTCCAAGTCGGTATCCTGCTCATGAGATCCACTCTGTAGCATTTGCAACAGAAATGGCAGAGCAAGGCTATACATGATGATCCACTTTGTAGCATTGTCTGTGGTTTTATTTCATAACTTGTGATCACCGTAGATTTACGTATTTGCATGACGAGATAGAAGACGTTCATTGTTCTTAAAGTTTATTCTCATGACAGCAAGGCTATAAATGATGATTTACTAATATTTGTCCCTGACACCCTTTCTCATCTGTCATGCTCATTATTTTGTGTTGTTGTTTATGTATATGCATATGAGTTTCCTTATCATTTCGACAATTCCCTTAGTAGATTACAGCTTGGTATATGTTACTAGAACATGTGGTCTAAGTTCTATTTTTTTTAATTCCATGCTCGGAGTTTTGGTTGTCACCTCTCGTATGAACCATCAATTACGGCCTGAGGTAAATTTTCGGACCCACCGAATGTCCAAAATTGTCAGGTAGAGTCGAAACAAATTGTTGGTAAGGAGTATGAGCTTGGTTACAAATGTTAAGTTCACCCAAAATCTGACCACCTCCTTTAATCACAACTATGAAAAGAGGAGATTACTCTTGAACCCCCGTAAACTACTTATGGCCAATGTTCTGGTATCTTGTTTGCGACCATTTTTTCCTCACCAAATGAAAGTCTATGCCTTGCAATTAGCATGCTAAGATAGTTTTTTAACCATATGGAATACTTGGTTGAAGCTCTGTGGACTCACTAGTAAAGAAAAATTTAACAGGATGGATAAATCACCGGTCCTAAATAGGCAGCGGGAGATATGCTAGCTGGCCATTTTGTACATATGTGTTAGGCTTAGGAGCAATGAACAAGGGTCATGTACAGGAGGAGAATGTGTTCGCCGTCCTGGGACCTACCATTCCAAAAAAAATCTCAATCACTTAACAAGCTAAAGATTTTTTTTTTTAAAAATGTAAGAACTCATAGCTAGAATGACCAAATAGCATAGGGTAGTACCAATCTGCTACATATATGCAGCAAAGGTACTCTCTTTGGAGCACCTTGTATTTGCATTGGCTACCAGGTAGCAACATAGGCCATTTTATAGCCACCTGATCCAACATTTCCTCTTTATGGACTAATAGATATGGGTAGGATTGATCTTAACCATGGTCAAGTTTAGAGCTATAAAGTTGTCGTGTACTAGCTGCTCTAAATTTTAGACCTACCTCTTCACTTTAATTGATGAGCCACGTTGGCCTTGAGAAAGAAGTGTTTATAGAGATTTCGCCCATCGGTTTTTGTGGTAAGTTGCCCGTTAAAATGTCAAAACAAATATATACCCGTTAATGATTCATTTTGGAAATGAACCAACATGACTTTTTTTAATCTATTCTAAACTTGACTCCTATTGCAACATGCGAGTTCGTGCACAACACTCTTTTGATTGTAACCACAACGATACACTAGCATCAATTTATATTTTTCTAGAGCAATGATATGATTTTATTGTTTGTAAAAGGTGTACCAAAAGATAAAAAAAACTGAAAAAGTGGAATATAACATTGAGAAACTCTAAATGTACACTAAAGAGCCGTGAGTCGCTATCTCTAGCCCTGCAGTCGCATCTCGTTGTTCTTCCATATATCCTGTAATTCTGTAAAATCTACAGAAGACCATACCTACATAAGCTAGGCTAACCTAGAAGCATTTCTATAACCCCTTGAGCTGACCATCCCAAGTAGCGCTAACATTACGTCGGGGAGCCTATCATGGTCGAAAACTCACCCCTCACAAATCTATTTATCAAACCACAACACCAGAGCTCAAAAGAACAAAACCATACACGAAGAAACAGGAGAAACAAAACACCGCTAGCACCCCAATCGACCACGTAGGCCTAGCCTGGACAAGATGGAGCTAGGTGACCATCATTTTACATAATGCCCACTTCCCATGGTTGAGACGTCACCCCAGCCCAAGGACACTCAAAGTACGTGCCATCAAAGTTATAGGGTTCCCAACATCCCAGCTCCTACAAGACTATTGCGGACGAGGGGAACTATCATACTCTGCGTCTAAGAAACTAGTTTCTTTTTGTATTCTATTTTGCTACTTTTCCCATATGATAGCAAAGCTTCTAGGCTCATCTTTTTACCGTGGAAAATATAATCACGGCTCGGTCTTCTATTTTATCCCGGTCAAGTATCCCCTAGAAGCGATGCTTTCTCCATGCTCGTGTCACATGACCCTGATGTTTCTGTGAACAATATCTACATGAAAATCCCCGTAGTTTGTAGACTATAGACACGATGTATATTGTCACGCTACATCGAATACGAATATACGGTAGTGTCTGCCAAAGTCTATGTCGACACCACATCAATAAGATAACAAAAAAAATGCTTGTAACTTAGGACTTCGTCATAAGGAACAAAAGATATTAGATCCTCTCATCAACTGTAATCTTCTTTTCAAGATATGCCTTCTTAGATCTCTTCCTCTTTTTATTTCCATGGTTGCTCTTTCCATGATGTCTGTTTTGCTTTTTATTTTCATTGGATTTGCCATGCTTCAACTCCACCACACTGCTGTTGTCCCTGATGACAGTAAAGCACAACAAGATAATAATTATGCCCGGCAATATGCATGAACAAGAAGGGAAAATAAACAAGATTTCAATATACCTTATAGGCTTCTCAGATTTCTCAGTTTTGAATCCCCCAACAGTGATGTCCCTGGTGATAATAAAGCAATACAAAATGATACTTTTTACCCGCAACAACTTATGTGCAAAAACAGAAACAAGAAAAATCAATATACCTACTAAGCGGATGGGCATGCTCATTATGACAAGAAAAGTATTTTTCAAGTTTTTCCAAAAGTGGACAGATAGATTGTCGGAGATATCCACAATCTAGTTCATCTACATCAATTTCGGAGTTCCCTCAAATGATCAGCCTACGCACGGTGTTAGTCTCCTTCGACATACCCTTGGATGCAACCACCGTTGCGATAAAATTAGTAAAGCTCACTTGAGTCGAAACATGAATGTGGGAACCCCGGACTAGTCGTCCGAAATACCCGATTATGCTTAACACAACGATCTCATGATCAGTCTGTCGTTGCACATAATCCGAACTGAATATCAAAGTTTACATCCATCCAATACCGAGTTTAAAGTCTTACAAACATGGCCATACTGGCCTATTATACATAGGTGCCTTCAAGGGCCAATCTTCTTTATTCAGCGGAAGCTACGGTAGTAGAGCCAATCCATCCTAACAACACCCGACAGGCAGCTGACTTATGAAGATCCTAGTTTGCATAGACGTCGCCAAACTCCTCTTCAACGTAGGGCTCCTGGAAGTCTGGCTAAGACAATAGCCAGGGACGAAACCAATATGAGTACATTTGATTGTACTCGCAAACTACCCCAACTTGAGTGAGCACTAGTTTTAGTTTTATTTCTTAAAACTTTTATTTATTTAAAACATCTCTAAATTTTTACCGAAAAGGGGTAAGAAGAAGTTTATAACTCTCCTTTAAGAAATCATCATTTTAGTTACTTCTCCAAACTCCTCCTTCTTCCGACCATATCTCAATCATGGTCCATTTCACTCCACGACCTTGTACCAACTCATGGGTACAAGTATGCAACCTTTTCCACTTCATTTTCTTTTCAAAACTCAAAGTTTTATAAAATCTTGCACATGGCCTTAGGACAGCCTCCCAACTGTCCATATCCGAGGACTCGGCTATTCGAATAGTTTTACACTCTGCAGAGGTAGCACGCTTTTCCCACACCCATCCGGTCACTCATCGTGTCAGCCACGTCCCGCCATACCAGGGGTATGCGAAGTTGAGTTCCCGGCCATAGCCTGTCCTTTGCTCATGCTAGTATAGGATCCTGCCGCTACGACACTTTCCATCGACACTTAAATCCTCAGAAACTAAGTGTGAGGACTCGTAGTTCTGCCCGGCGAATTTTAATGGCCCTACAAATCCTCTATCTCCAATTCAATCATAACAGCCCTTAGGCGTCCTTCTCTTTAGAGGACCCGGGTCAGGGGGTAGGTCCTCAGACCATCCCCTCATGGAACGAGGTTATCCTCGTTATTGAGGCATCCAGTACTAACACGAGCAAATTATATGACTACGCCCGCCCCATATGGGGGTAAATGTGGTCGCACAGGGTATTGGTTGGTCGTCATAGTACTAGGACACAATGTGCATTTTTTTTTGTTTTTTCAAAAACAACACCACCACTCTCCAACTTAATACCGACCTTTCGGCATTTCACCTTCATCCAAGTACTTTCAAAGGAGTTTTGAGAAACCTTGTTTTTCCCATCCTATAGTTTTAAGTAACTACCTTATACTTCTACATAGGGTGGCAAAATAGTTTTCATGTATTTGTCAAAAGGGTTTTCCAAAATCATTGGTACTTTTGAACAACTCCTGAGATTAAAAATAGATGTATATAAATGCAAGCTCAGTGGAGTAGCTTGCCTTGCTCAACAAAGTGGTACTGGTCCTGATCTTCTGGTTCAACAAAACCTCCTTCCTCGATAAATCCGTCAACGGTATCGTCTAAACGTTAATCAAGCAAAACAAACCATCACTATACTAACTCAAGCATCATCACAGCATTACAATCACAAATGCTATAAATAGCCACTGCATACATCAAGCAACACAATGTGGTTTCAATTTAATCGAATTAACCTTTATTTAGTTATTTTCAAACTAAGGCAGAAACTAGTTGTACACCTTTTAATTCACCAATTAATCTAGGTTGGTCACAAAATTTCAAACTAAAATTCTATGGATAGCTACTGATGTGTAGAAGACAACCCAATTGGATTGAGGTCATTTGGAGTTATCAAACTCCCTACACATTTGTTTTAGTTCAGAAGGTTTTTAATCAAGTTTTAGCTACCAACCAAATTAGGTTGCTCCAAAAATTAAATCCTTTTAGGGATAACTAACCTTGGTTGTATGTGACCTAACAAAATTGGGTTTAGTTTAATTGGACCTACTATTAATTCACACTAATTGGTTTAGTGCAGAAGGGTTTACTGAAGTTCAACCAAAGGCTAAGGATTTTACACTGCTCCATTAATTCTACCAAAATTTGGGGAGCTAAAGGATCCTAATACAAAGCTACCAAAATTGGTTTCAAGTTATTTGGACTAATATAACTCCAGAAAAAATGGTTTGGTGTTTTAAACCTTATGGAGCATTTTTATTAATACACTTTTATTATTTATTTAAATGAGATGAGACCACTTTGGTGAGTTAAAGAATTTTATAATCTTTTCAGAACATTTGAGTTTGATTTATTTGGATTCTTAAAACTCGAGATATTGAATTTATAAACTAGGTCCAGTACTGAAATTCCAGAGAAAAAGAATTAGGAAATTCCTCTCCTCTGGATAATGTTGATAATCCTGACATGTGGGGCCTACTAGTCAGTGACTCAGTGGATAATTCCCGCGTGTGGATAATGTTTAA
This sequence comes from Poa pratensis, assembly GCA_947311845.1. Lineage (NCBI taxonomy): Eukaryota > Viridiplantae > Streptophyta > Magnoliopsida > Poales > Poaceae > Poa > Poa pratensis. Next base: position 4,163,372 of record CAMZMU010000062.1, read on the forward strand.
ACTTATGACAGGTGGGGCCAACCCTGTCAGCCTAACTGGAAATGAAACGGTATGTGGCCGTTGGATCTAGATCCAACGGCTCACAGAGCCCGCGATGATCAACACTTTACCCGCGGCGGCGCCGGAGCTCCGGCGACGGCGGTGCTCTCGATTCGCTCACCTGGGGGCTCGGGTGGTGGCGGAGATGACGGGGATCGACGGCGGAGGGAGTGGGGAAGCTCTGGGGTGAGTGGTGCGTGCTGGGACGGCTTCAATCGACGGCGGCGTGTTCGACTCCTCCTCCGCGGCCGTGCTTCAAGTCCGGCGAGTCCTCCGCGGCGCTGCTGTGCATGAAACACGGGCAAAACGCGGCGGGTGAGCTAGGGTGTAATGGTGAGGCGAGTGAGGGGCAGAGAGAAGGCAGGGGAAGAGAGGCACGACCTGGCCGTGATCGTCTTCTTCCTCGGCGAGGCAGCGCACTGCCGTGCGTGTGCACGGTGGCTGCGATGGGAAGCTCGCCCTCCTGGCGATGCTCTGGTGTGAGGGGCGTGAGAGGGAAGTGGTGGAGGTGTGTGGAGAAGAGGTGGTGCGGGGTGGGTTTTTATAGCGGGCGGAGGCGCTCGGCGCTCCACGGCGCGGTGGTGGAGTGAGGGAAAGAGAGGCGCTGGGTCCGGCTGGGGGTGCCAGAGGGGTTGCGGGGAGCTAGGGGATGCTGCAGAAGCGGTCGGGTGGTCGAGGGGGACAGGGGTGGCGCGCGAGCGTCGATGCCGTGCTCGGCCGGCCATGGCGAGCGGCGTGCTCCGGCGCGTGCGCTGGGGTCGGGTAGAGTGCGTGCGGTGCATAAGAGGGGCAGGGGTGCTCGCATACGACGCGGTGGAGGTGACGGAACCAGAGGAGTGAGGTGGGGCAGCGCGGAGGCGTGCGGTGCTCGTAGTTGACCTCGGCGTCGCCGCGTCGCTCGGCGTGCTCTGGCGCGGACAGAGCGCACGCCAGAGGGCTCTGCGGCGGTCGAGTCTCGTCGGGCAGGGGCGGAGAGAGTTGGGTGGTGTGGCGGGCACGGCGCGGCGTCGTCTCAGCGTTGCGTCTGCCCTCTCCACGAAATGACCCGTGCGGGAGCTCGCCAGGGACGGCAATGGCGTGGCGCCACCGGCTTGCCTCCTCTGGGGTCAACGAGCGTGTCACTTCTCCATCCTTCGAGTGAGTGAGGTGAGGTGAGTGAGTGGAAACGCTAATGGCTCGGGATTGCTCCGAATTGAGCTCGGATTTTGGATTGGATTTTCGGGTTAGGGAAGAACACGGTGGTGATCACCATGTGCTCGACCAAATTCCCGAACCAAGCCAAAATTTGAATTTCTAAAATTTCTTTTCATAGTTTGTTTCCAAATATCTTTCCAAGGTTAGTGGTACCACTGGATTATTTACTTTGGAAGTGTAGCTTGGTGATTTTGATGATTTCCAAAGTTAAAGAAACATTTTGAATTTTGAAAATAGAATTTAGAATACAATTTAAATTAGGGAGAGAGAGAGAAAAGTTTTAAGGATGAAAAGAGAGGGGTCACATTCTCCCCACTGAATTTTTGGTTTTGGAAGAATTTTAGAATTCTCACTTGGAGATTTAATGTGACACTTGTCGCATTATTTTTATTGTTTTAGCACTTGTTTTATTTCTTTTCTTTTCTTCAAGTTTTTATTTAGAGCAAACAACAACTCAAGCAAGCATAAACAAACAAACACACATAAAATAACAAAAGTTTTTTGTTGGCCCACAATTTTTGGCTAATAAAGCTGGGTTACAAATTTGGGATGTTACAATGAATTAGCACCGGCATTTATATAACCCCGATGCAGTTTGTTCTGGTAGTGCCATGGGCATACATACATACCAGAAGGGCAGCGGCTATGACATCGGATTCAGACCCTTGGTAGTGCGTTAGATGCAAGGCACTTGACCGGATATAGCTGAAAAAGACGGACATGCCTTTGAAATCATCTCTTGGCACAGCAGACGTGAGCCTGGCTTCCTCCGCCATACACTTGAAACAAAGATATATTTCTTTTTCAATTCGTGCAAGCAAGTTAACAAGCATCAAAAACTAAAATGAAGAAATTAAGTAGGGCACCGATTGATTTGTTAGGCAGACATGTACCATCAATCCAGCAACTGCAGCAACAGATTTATCCTCTGAGTTGAGAATGCAGATCGCTCGCTCCTGGATACTGTCGCTCAATTTGATGTCGTCGGCACTCAGATCATGTGCGTGGATCCTGCGATACTTTCTCTCCTCCTGGATACACTTGACACCATTGTTTTGGGCCGATGCAAAGAAGTTAATCATCAACACAATCGACCAAATTAGCAGCATTTCTTAAAGCATACGTGGCAGGAGAAAGAAGTTACATAAGTGGCAGCTGCACTCGTGGGGTAAAGAAAAGCAACATTCCGGTTGAAACACTGCTTTAGATATTGCATAAAATCGGGCCACTCAACGATAGTGTCAGGCTCGTCGAAGATCACCAGCCTGCTCCATCCCCATGCTCTATCCATAAGATCTTCACAAGGTAGAATTAAGTACTAGTCAGAGATACATTAGTACCAGACCAACAAACTTGGGTAGAACTAGAAGCGTCATCTAAAAAACTAGGCACAATAAAAGGGCAAGATTTCCGGCAAATGTTGGCACAACTTTCAGAATTTGATCACAAATTTAAGCCGAAACCCAACAGCAAAGAATATACAAAATGGATCCTCATATATACCTGGGTACCAAACGATTTCCGTTGGCGGCATTATCTTGTATCTCCCATGGTTGTATTCCATGTCCTCGATCCAAACCACCATGTCTTTCCTGAGCTTACGCTTCCGCAACTCTTTCTCCTGGACGACACCACCATGTTTACCCATCGGCTTTCCTACTGTTTTCGCGTTTTTGAAGATGGAATCGGATCAGGGGATGAGGAAGACGAGACGAGGTTTTGAAGTTGTAGAGCGGAAGGCGGCGGACGAGGGCGAATACGCGGAGAGAGCGACGTCTGAATCTTCCCACTGGTGGGTCGGGCCGGACCGTGCTGGTAGTATTGACGTACACCAAGGCCTGTAGAACATTTGGTCCGTGCTGGTAGCATTCATTCCCCATCTGCAGTTTGCATCGTGTAGTTACAATGTTTAGCTGAAAGCGTGGGTTTCATTCACAAACATTGTGTGTGTGTGTCTATTTCCTTTGGTTCCCTCGTTTTAACCTATCAATGTCTTTATCGAATTTGAATGTGTATGCAATGCATGCGTAGTTTGTGAAAAGTATTGCCAAGGAAGAGTGCCTCAAATCGCATGCACATACACCACAGCCTTTAGGCGGGCCACAATGTGTTCATTATATTGAGGAAGTGTATTTGTCTTCCTGAAGGGCATGAGATCAAAAGATCCGGCGCTAGGAGATATTTGACATGTCCTCACTCAGGGGTGATTTTCTGTTGCTTCTTACATTATCTATTGTCTCCTTTGTTGTCGGGGCTATTCTTTTTGCACTGATCGGGATGGCGTGGAAGGCTCAAGAGAGAGCAGGTTCTAAATCTTGACAAGAACAAGCAGTGACCAAAAGCTCCTAATGGATATCTACTTAGTTTTTTTAAAAGGATATCAAACCTGCAGAAAATTGACGAGATGCATTCCTAAAAGGAGTCTCGCCACTTCAACGTGTACATGGGAAGGTGCTCACTATGAAGTCAGCCTGGGCATTCAGATAAGTATTAATTGTAGCATTAGCAATAGAGATGTACAACAAAGGCATGGGAAGTACAGTCCTAAACATAGCATCGATGTAGCATTTAGAGGCATCCGAGGTAGATATGTAGCACTGGTACAGATGGTAGAGCAAACAATGGTATGTGTTCTCTAGTTTTCCATATGTGAATGTGATAAAAAAATTGGGAAACACATTTAACTTTGGCCTGGGAGTTTATTTGGTCTTATGACAAGTCAATGGATCCATTGACTAATCTGCGGGACTAACCTCAGATGACAGCAGGGGAAGCAGGCCGCGGGAGGCGGGGCTTACCGCCACCCAGACCAACCACCGGCTGCCAGCAGCACAACTCCGGCCGTCGGCCCGGGCTGCCTCCGCTGGAGCGGGGAAAGCGGCTTCCGAAGAGCCGTGACGCGCGCGGCCCGCGCGGCCCAGATCGGGCCCGCGAGGCCGCCGCACCTCCGCCGCCAAGCCGGCGCGCGTGAGACACCACCACAGGGCGGAGCGCCTCGAGCAGGAGGCCACCGCAACTAGCCAACGGCCGCTGCCTCCACCACGATGGCGAGGGAACGCCGGCGAGGCGTTGGGCCACCGCCCAGAAGGTCATAGTACTACTCTAGTGAGTTCATACCACTGATGGGGGTTTGCTGAGCGTCCTAAGATGTCCTAATGCAGTATGTTAATTACGCGCCATGTAACTCGATACTTGTGATTTTCTTTGTCCACCATGTTCATCCGGTCAAGCATCCCCTACAAAAGATGGTCATTTTGCCATTGTTCCGTGTTGCATATTGACGCTGAAACACCATTTTACACTTAATTATACTCTATGTATGCATTATATAAGAGGAAATCCATTTCGGGTCATGGGTGCAGATGCACCCATTCCTCAAAAAAACAATTTTTAAAATGTCAAAAAATTCAAATAAAAATTTCAGATGTTCTTTAAGATATTGTATGTTAGCACAAAAAGTTTCGCAATGAAAAGACATTTTTTGTGACTTATGAAAAAAAGACAAATCCGGATGCTCCAAAATGATTTTGTACGAGACATTTTTTTGTCTTTTTGCACAGGTCGCAAAAAAAATTACCCACGATATTTTTTATGCTAACACAAAATGTTCTGATGTATATCCGAATTTTTTCTAGAATTTTTGGATATTTAAAAAAATACAAAATGTTTTACATAATGGGTGCATCTGCACCCATGAGCCCAATCGCCGTGTCCATAATATAAGTGCAATTGTTACATTGGCTAAGTATACACAATTTAGTACTCCCTCCATCGTAGACAAAAGGATGTCTCAAGCTAGACTAAATTGTGTTATCTAGACATGATTTAATGTAAATTTGAGTTCGCTCAATACATCCTTTAGTGAACGAAGAGAGTATTGTATTTTATTTTATAGCAACTAAAGAATCTATATTCGCCGCGGCAAAGCACGATGGCAACACGAGCTCACAGCTCCATTCAAGTTCACTCACTCACTCACCAACTGGAGAATGGTGGCTAATTGATTCACGCCCGCTAAGAAAACCTCTTCTTCTTTAGATCCTGAAAAAAACGAAAAAAAGTAAGAAGGAGCAATAGTAGTAGGAAGACGTGACTTTGTTCATTTACGTTGAGATAGACGAGTAACTACCTTTTTCGATTTTCGTTTCTACAATCGGGCAGCCGCCGCCACGATGAGCAATTGTTGTTCTTCCAGCAGCCCCGCTCGTCCATGTGGAAGACGATAAGTGGCTGGGCCACGTCGCCACCGATCCACTCGTCCTGGCAGCGTTGTTGGCTTCGCCAACGACGACAAGGCGGGCCCAGTTGTCTTCGCCAAGGACGACAAGGCTGTGCATGGCATCGACCGCCCGGGCGCCCTTCTCCTCTCTTTCCTTCTTTCTTCTTCCTTCCCTGCGTGTTCTTCGTTTTGTCTCTCCACTCTCCACACAAACCGAATTAAATCAGCAATTTAGGCTAATAATTTCCACGTTTGCCACCATCTTGCGGCTTCATACAGAATACACCACGACCTATATGGGTCCAAACCAGGACCCGAACTACCAGGCATCGTTCCTATGCAACTAAGAAAATCACCGCGCACCACATGCCTCCGTCTCAAAATCTGCTGGGGTATATATAGGCTCACCCGGGAGAAAAAGAGCGGGAAAAGAAGGGCGAGAACAAAATGGCGGGAGGAAAAGGGCGGGAGAAAAATGGCGGGAGGAAAATGGCGGAAGAAAAATGGCGGGTGGAAAAGGGCCGGAGGAAAATGACGAGAGAAAAATGGCGGGATCAATTGACCGGGAAACAAAATTTACTCGACAAAAAAATCCATGCACTAGTCATCTTAGCCAAAGACGACTAGGTCTTATCGTTTTTGCCAACACCGATTAGGGCTTGTCTTCGTTGACAACGCCGACAAGTGCATGGTTTTGAGGACGAGTGGTCTGTCGTCTTCGCCATGGACGACATGGCGTGTAGTCGGCTTCAACAAGGACGAGTAGGTCTGTCGGCTTCCACGAGAGGACGACTGGATACTATTTTTGAAAAAGATAAAAACGCGTATTATTTCCAGAATTAAATAAATTTAGCGTATTATTTAATATTTTTTTGAATTTTTTTTTAGCAGAATGGTGTACTAGGATTTTTTGTTTTGTTTGACTGAAACAATGCAACCAGAACGGGCCGGAGAAGCTACAGGCCCAATACCTCACACCCTGGAGGCCCACTGCACTGCCCAGGTAAGCAAGCACTGTACTCGTCAAGCGTCCGCATCGAAACAATTCGCTCGACCCACTGTGCCGGCGGCGCCGCCTCGCCGTCACCTGCGTTGGCCAGCCATGCTCCGCCTCCGGAGCTCCATCCTCACCCATCTCATCTCCTTTTCTTCCGCCGGCATTCCCACCAACTCCTCTCTCCACCGCCTCCTCTCCGCCACCGCCGCGCCGCCCATTTCCGCAAACCCTAGCATCGCCGTCGGTCCGGATTACCTCGTCGACACCTGCGGCCTCACCCGGGCCCAAGCCATCAAGGCGTCCGAGAAGCTCTCCCACCTCAAGTCCACCGCCAATCCCGACGCCGTCCTCGCCTTCCTCGCCGGCCTCGGCCTCTCCAGCGCCGCCGTCGCCGCCGCCGTCGCCAAGGACCCGCGGTTACTTTGCGCCGGCGTGGAGAGGACCCTGGCCCCCGTCGTCGTGGGGCTCAGCGGCCTCGGCCTGTCGCGTCCAGACATGGCGCACCTGCTCTCACTCGCCGGCGACCGCTTCCGCTATAGATCCACTGTCTCTAAGCTGCAGTATTACCTGCGTCTTTTCGGGTCCTCTGAGAACCTCTTCCGGGCTCTCAAGAACAACGCATATCTGACATGCAGCCTCGATAAGGTGGTCAAGCCCAATGTCATGCTCATGCGGGAGTGCGGGCTCTGTGATTCCGACATTGCCAAGCTGTGCATTCATGTCCGTTGGATGCTGACCGCCAACCCGAAGCGTGTCCGGGTGATGGTGGCATGCGCCGAAGGTCTAGGTGTGCCCCGCGGCTCTGGGATGTTCCGATTCGCGCTTCAAGCTGTCTCGTTCTTCGACGAGGAGAAGATCGCTGCCAAAGTAGAGTACTTGAAGAACACCTTCAGGTGGTCGGATGCTGAGGTAGCCAATGTTGCCTGTACGGCTCCCATGGTGCTGAGCAGGTCAAAGGAATCGCTTCAGGGCATGTTCGATTTCCTCATCTCCGTACGTTGCTCGTTGTCCGTCACTTCTCCTTTACAGCCTTGAAGGCCGGATCAAACCTAGGCACTACGTTGTAAATTTTCTTAAGGAAAATGGATTGCTGGATCGCAAGTGGAGCTACTGTAAGATTGTAATTGCAGGGGAGAAGGAATTCGTGGAGAAGTTCATATGCCCTCACAAGGAAGCAGCGCCACACCTCGCTGAAGACTATGCTGCTGCTTGCAGAGGGGAAGTGCCCGCTAGATTGATGCTTGCATGAACCAAGACCCTGCCGTGAATCTGCTGATTGGTGCAATGTGCCAGTTTCTAAATCTTGACAAGAACAATCAGTGGGTCAAGAGCTCCAGATGGCTCCAATTTTGTGTACCTTCAAGAAATACTCTAAACAATCTGTTTAGTAGTAATTGTCGCATTAGCAATAGAGAAATGTACACCAAGGCCTGCCGAAGATTTGGTCCCTGATGGAAGTATTGATGTATCGTGGAAATTCTTCTCTTCCTATGGGATATCTATCTGAAAAATTGATATTATGCATTACTGAAAGGAGCCCGTTGTTACACCAATTTGGATTGCAGGAAGGATTTGGATATGTATCTCCAGTCAGTGGGTCGTGCAGATCAGAAGAATTTTTCTGGAACTTGACGAGGTGGATTAATGCATCTTCTTTCCTTTGCCAGAGCAAAACGGAGCACACATACATGTCTCATCAGCAGTTTACATCGTGAAGTAGTTACAACAACGTCAAAAGGCAAACATTACTATCAGACCTACATACATGTTCAGCTTAAACAGCAGGACTACATCCATTTCATTCCCAAAAAATTGTATATTTTTTCTTTTCTTTTCTTTTATGCTTTCTCGTACTAGGACCTCTTGTGTAATTTTGTTTCAATATGCAAATAGTGTGGAATCTGACTAGATGACTGAAACACTAAGTCAGGGTTTATTACCAATCTGGAAGGACACATCTTTTGTCTACCAACAGCGTACCATTTTTCTGATAGGCAGGAACCATCTCAGATGGTTCGATCCTTATCCAGAATACATGCAGATTGGGTAAAATTTGTTTGTTAATTTGATCTGAAACTACCAATAGATATTAGGGTATACAGTTTGCTTGCTTCTGGCAGTGTCAGCGCTGGTGAGACAGACAGACTATTATTTGGTAAATAGTTATATCTATTCTACATGATCCAGTCTTCAGAAAGTACAGAGGGGTTACATGCACTTGTGGCTATTCCAATCATTTTCAGGTTAAACTGCTGAAAGGCAGCTGCCCGATTTCTCTATAGCTGTGTGTCTGTACTGGTGTGGCCAGCCTGTGATCTTTCCAGTAGGGTCTGGAGGAGCCTGCCGACCTTGCCTGATCAAAGAGGTTTCACCGTTGAAGCTTCAGAGCTCTAGACGTTCATCTTACCAGCTGTTGTTTCCCACATGGAATACAAGTCTTGTTGGCTCCAGTGGACCGCTCACAAGTTAGCCATCGACCAGTACCCATGCACTCAAATTCTGCATGTATTCCTTCTTTTCAATGCGCTATGCTATGGAGAAGATCCTGAGAGGCTTATATTCTTTTCCCCAAGTTAGGAGAACATGGCAAGAATTGTCAAGATGAATTAGCTACTTTTCCCTTGCCAGATAAAAGACAAGACGCACATACAAGTAGATACATAGATGTCGTCACCAGCAGTGTACAGAGAGTAGTAGGTACAACAACAATGTAAGCCAGGAATTGCTACTGTCAGGTCTACATACATGTTCAGCTGAAAAAGAGTGGGCATACATCCATCTCTCGTTCACAAACAATATGATAACAAATATTATAATCGACAATTTTTCGCAGCCACATCAACAAAGTAGTACAAGTAAATGTTTACAGATAATACCCACTGAACAACAAAGAAGGATACCATGAGGTACAAGTGCTTCCAACAAGTATATATATAATAAAGGTTACAAGCTCAGCGAAGCATCCCATACAAATTTTTTCAACATGCAGTTCTGTCCTCATCATAAAGTCACCACAGCGAGTAGAACAGGAGCACAAACTAACACGATCCAACAGCGATACAATTAAGCATGAAAAAAAGCTAAAACGGACGCAATGCAGCTGCTCATGCCGCCCAGGATCCAGCATCTCACTGCCTGCCTCGCGATTTCGCCCTGCTCGCCTCCTCTGGGGTTGATGGGAACAGCTCCACGTACCTCGTCCCGATCGTCATCTTATCCTTGCACATGGCCGTCTTCGCAACCTCAGCTGTGGGGAACTCCACAAAGGCCTCACCAGTGGCCTTCCCATCAGAGCGGTATCCAATGTGCACATTATCCTCTGTCAGCTCGTATTCCACAAAGAACTTGATGATGTCCTCGATGCTAGCAGAGTAGGGGAGTCCACGCAGCTTGAGCACCTCTGTGTACTCCATGCTGCTCTTGTCTTCAGCCGGCTTCCTGGGGCGTGTCGGAGGAGGTGGGCTGTGCCGGTACTCGACGAAACCACCCTGGTTCACCTCAGAAGCTACTGCACTGTAGTACTCCTGCTTCTTGCATCTGAACACCTCCACGTATCTCCTACCCATGTTCTGCCTGTTGCGATGCAGCGCGAATTCGGCTTGCATGGTGGAAGGGAAGACAACAAATGCCTCACCAGAGAATCGGCCACTCTTGTGAACCAGGAGGATGTCCACCATGTCCAGCCCTGTAAAGAACTTGACGATGTCAAGGTCCTCACAGTCAAAAGGGAGCCCTCGCAGACGAACCCCTGGAAAGTTCTGGAGGCCACCGCTAACCCCTGCAGGCAAGTTGGCATTGTAGGCGGGGTAGAAGCCGGTGCCGCTGCCGCCACCGGCGTTGCTGCCCATGGCTCCAAAGTAGGGAGGGCCTGGCTCCATCATCCTGGCCCTCTTTGAGATATCCAACGGGCTCCCTGTGTTCACTGCGAAGTATGGATTCGATTCCATCATTCGTGGCCTCTTTGATCCCTCGTACCCATCCGAAACCCCCCCGCTTCCCATCATTGCCCTTCAAATAATCCAGTCCCAAAAAAAGAAAAAAGGAGAAGATACCCCCATCTCTCAATCCCATTTTCATAAAATAGCCCAAATACATAAAAGGTAATTGCGCAGAAAATAAAGAATCTACAGAATGCATAAAGGCTTGGAAGGTAAACAGAATTGAAATGCTTAGACAACATTCATTATCTGGAACAGAGTAAACGCTGATATCATGTTATTAGCAGTTGATATGGCTTCTATTTTTTACTTCAGAATCGAGCAGCAAATTATCCAATAATTCGTTGCTAATCTTAGTGGGGGAAAAGATAAACATGTTCAATTCAGGTAATTAGAATTAGCATTAGGTGAAGCTCAACAGATGGTAGATCATTAAGGGAACTGATAATCTTGTCACAGTCTGAGAGCTAGCACTACCGACTAACAACTAAACTTATCAGATTAAATACCAGCATGCAGAATTTTTCATTTTACAGAACAACAAGTGTGTGTAGTAAATATCCGTAGTAATGTTAACACCTATCTAGCATCGAGTTCTAAAGATATCCCAGGATCCCTTTTCAAGTGGTCATCTGATGAACACCACAGACCTTTCATCCACATTTTAATTCTTTCGTCATAAACGGATAGCCCACCTACACCCTCTTGACAGGTTATCCCTTCAGATCGGAGGTTCTTAAGGAAGACTGGCCTAGCAGACGGGTTCGAAACAAACAACAAGCTAGGTACGGGAGGAAATCGCTAAGCCGCGGGCAGATTCACTAGAAGAAGGGAAAAAAAAATCCCCAAACCGAGGGGGTTCCGAGAGGGGGCTGGGCTTACCCGCGGTGCCCGTACATGGCGGCGGCGGAGAGCGGCGGTCCGCGTGGAACGCTAGCCGAAGGCGGAGCGGGCGCGGCGGCGGCGGCGGAAACCCTAATCGCGAGAGGTTAGCGGATTGGATCGGCCGTTGTTTGTTGTGGTGGCGGTGGCAGGAGGCGGTCAAATAGTTGCCGGGTCAGGGGCAAACTCGGAAGAGTGTTACCGACTCGTCGGTCGGAGCACGTTTCGGAACCTTCGCGAAGGAGAACTCGTTGATCAACTGGAAAATCGTTCTTTTGTAAAATTCGAAAGTCGTACTCCCTCCGATCCATTTTAATGGGAAAGTTGAGCCCATTAAAATGGATCGGAGGTTGTACTTCTAGGTACTCCCTATGAGTACAAGAATCAACCAAAAAGTGTACAGACACGTATGCAAAGGCGAGGCTAGCAGGCAGACTTTAACAGGCTCGAGCCTGCCCTGCCAAATTGTAAAATTTCTTACTACTAGTAATCTTCCAAAGAGGCCCATTAGCTGACTATTCCAGCCCAACTTGCACACGCATCGCATCGTCGCACAGCACAGGCAGTCAGGCATCGTCTCCATCCACACTCGCAACTCGCAACTCGCAGGCATAGTCAGGCATCGGGGAGTCGTGGTGCCGGTCGTGAAGAACAGAAGCACGGCGGCCGCTGCTGTCCTGCTTTTGCGGGAAGGCCACTACCGATTGAAGCACGGCGACGACGCCGCGCGCATCTAGACAGGAGCAGGGAGCAGCTACAGGAGGACTAGCTAGCTAGCTACTCCATACGATATATGCTTGAACGAGTAAATCAACAGTATGCTGAATACAAGGACTAGCTAGCTACTCCATACGGTAACCAAGAACATAGCGAGGCGAGTACCGCGAGGCGAGGAGCCATGGGCATTGAGCGGCGTCGGTGGCGGCGGTGATCGATGGGCTGGTGGCGGCCGGCGGCGGGGGAAATCCTAGCGAGTCACGGCGAGCAGAGCAGTCGGGATGGGGAACGAGTCAGCGAGACAGAGCACTCAACTACTCGATAGATTCCTGTAAAAAAAAAAGGTGTTGCGGCTCGCGAGCCGGCCGAGGGCCTCGAGCCCAGTTTTCAGAAACTTCTTAGTGACAAGCCAAGCCTGGTCCGGCGAGTAGTTTTGGCGGGGGCTGAGGAGCGCGCCGGCCTGCGGCCTGCCGGAAGTAGTCGTTTGTCTTAAATAATTTTATGTCTTATACATTGACTTATTTTCTACGGAAGTAGTCGTCGTCAACTTTCAGCCTCCCCTATAAATAATTCCTGGACTCGCCGTTGCACGTATGAGTGTTTATTTTCGTTTAAAACTATGTTGTGTGTCGGATTTTAGTAGAAAATGAGAGTTTCTTACTTCTTTTCACATCCACAAATTTGTTATTTTCTGTAGGTCAAAAATGGAATGCCTTTTCTTACTGATACTTTGCACAAGTATACCATACCAAGTATACACTTAAAAAATGTACACTTTTTGAAAATTCAAAGTACCGTTTCAATTTTTTTTTAACCGAGCCCGAGTGAGCTTGGGTGCCACATCCTACTATATATAAAAGATGGCACAAACCGCTGCCTCTCAGGCTATCTAGGTCGCGCGTGATTCCTGGCCGTCCGATCGAGCGAGCGGACGATCCAGATGAACCCACGTCTCCCCCCAGACGCGAAACACTGTAGCAGGCGAATTTTGTCCAATCAGCGTGCGACACGTGACCCGGTCACCAGCCGGTGAACCCGGTGGCCAGCCGGTCACCCCCCGCACGGATTTTGACGCAGCAACTTTACATAAAACCCCCCGCAAAGGACTGGTTTGCAATTTCCCGAAACCCCAAGGACTGCCATGCAAAAACGCGACACAACTCCCCTCTCTCCCCTTCTCTCTCCCGCACGGCCGAGGTCGCCGCCGCCGCCGCTTCGCGCTGCCGCCGGTACGCCGCTCCCCCGCCGGATCTACGGGGACGAAGACCTCCGCCGCCGCGCCCTCTACCTCCTCGCCGGCGGAATCGTGCCCAGACGACCGGAGTCGCCGCCAAACCAACGCGTTTCGCCGCCGCCGTCCTCTGCGTGCGCCACCGCGGAATCGGTCACCGCCGGCGATTCCGGCGACCATTTCGCACGCCGCGCCGCCCGTTCGGCTCCCCTCGACGTCCTCTCTCGAATCCGCGCGCTTAGGGAGCCGCACGCGCGCATCGCCGCGCAGCTCGAGCTCCGCAGCGCCGCAGGTCCGCCGGCGAGTGACGTCGAGGGCTGACGTCACCGCCACCTGGCTGACGCGTGGGTCCCGCCTGCCAGCCATTTTACAACTATAGAAAAAAACATAAAATTCAAAAAATTCATATCTTTTGATGTGCACCTCAGAAAAATACAAATAAAATATAAAAATTTGCAGAAAAAAAATATATCTTCACAACAAACACATTTATGTGCATACTTATACAACTTTAAAAATAAAAAATACAAGAAATGGTATAGCTAAAAAAATTCATATCTTCCGATGTGCAACTCAGAAAAATACAAATAAAATATCAAAATTTGCAGAAAAAATATATCTTTACGACCAACACATTTACATGCATGTTTACACAACTTAAAAAATAAAAGTTAGCAAACATGATGTACCTTTTTTATACTCCCTCCGTTCCTTCATATATAAGGCGTATAGTTTTCCCTGAAAAGTCAAACTTGACTAACTTTGATCAAGATTTTAGCCAAAACTATCAATATTTTAAATACTAAGAAAATAAAATATGAAAATATATTTCATGACGAATCTAATGGTAATGATTTGATATAGTAACTGCTAATAGATTTTTAAAAAAAAATCTCAAACTTCTAGTTCATTAATTACAATACTGCAAAAAAAAGCATACAGGAAAAACGAACAATCTTTTTCTTAGGTTTGAAAATATAATTCAACTATTCACAGACTTGACATTTTCAATTTTATGAACCACAACAATGCAATCCACGACAAAAAAAATACACAAAATGTATTCCTAGAAAAGAACAATATCTCCAAAATATTCAATTTCTTTCTAGGTTCCAACATAGATTTCAAATTTCCACAAGAACTAAGATATCTTAATTTACTAACTAGAATCCTGCAAATCATACGTACAAAATGCCAAAAAGAAAAAAAAAAACCTCAAGCAAATCTTCCTCTCCTCAGGAAAAAAAATCAACAGATTTCTGCTATTTTGAAAACTAGATTTCAAACAAAATTTGTTGGATTTTCTAAGAAAAGATATCCTCCCCCCATAAAATATTGTTCCATTTTTTTTGAAAAAAAATACAGCAACTAGTATATCTTTCTACCTAAATTAGGGACCTTACAACTTTTTCTGTATATATTGCCGAGCTTATGGAGAAACATTCGAAGCTGCTGAATGTTCGTGGATACTCAAAACAACAAATCCTAATTCAGTACAGACATATTCTATCAGCTTTTACCAAGTATATTATTCGAGTCATTTCCAAACATATTTGACGTTAAACCTGTAAAATACAATTTTGCTTTGCAACTTAATCAAAACAACTATGTCCCACAACGACACGACAATGATTTATAACAAACTCATATGTCCAAAAAAAACACAAGTATGTGGAGTATTATTTAATAAAAAGAAAAAGATAAAACCGATGTAAATTTCAAATTGCTCAGCTTCTGAAATCTATGATCATTTCAACTCAAAATCGACATTTACATGTTCCATGATTTCAAATACCTTTCCAAATTTCATCAATTCGTTCACATTAAAAGAATACGAATTTTAATACATTCCAATAAGGACCATTTTCTCAAATTTAATTTCTCCAAAAAAACAAAAAAAAAATCAATTCTACGGGCGTGGCGAAGACCGCGCTTAGTCCCCTAGTTCCTTTCTTAAAGATAGAGCGTTTCGTCGGCCCTATCCCATAGTCCATCTAAGAGCATCTCAACCAGCGTTTTCAATCACGGGTTCGGTAAGTGTGACAGACATGACCTATTACGAGCACTAGCACATATTGCCACCATAGTGGGACTCGCGATTCTCAATAGATTTTTCTAAGAAGGTATGAAATCGGAATTTGAACAGATCGGCGATATTTCATTGAAATTTAACAAATTTATACGAGATTTTAACAAACTTAACGAAATTTAGCAAACTTAAATTAAACCATACATCTAGCATCGCATGAAGCTCCGCCCTTGAGGAACTTGAATGCTTCTGGCCATGCCGTTTTGATATGGAGGAATTTGCATGCTCTTGGCCGGCGGTGGTGGTGGAGTTGGCGGTGCCTTAGCTCCGGCCAATCAAGTCACAGTTACCGTTGATCGGCCTATCAATTCCTCCCCGTGCTCTTCGCCTTCTCGCTCCTTCATGTCGTGGCCTTCGTAACCCCCCATCTAGCAGATCGGCGATATTTCATTGAAATTTAACAAATTTATACGAGATTTTAACAAACTTAACGAAATTTAGCAAACTTAAATTAAACCATACATCTAGCATCGCATGAAGCTCCGCCCTTGAGGAACTTGAATGCTTCTGGCCATGCCGTTTTGATATGGAGGAATTTGCATGCTCTTGGCCGGCGGTGGTGGTGGAGTTGGCGGTGCCTTAGCTCCGGCCAATCAAGTCACAGTTACCGTTGATCGGCCTATCAATTCCTCCCCGTGCTCTTCGCCTTCTCGCTCCTTCATGTCGTGGCCTTCGTAACCCCCCCCCCCCCACCCCCTTCTTCATGCTCGCAAATAAAGAACGAGATCATTGCCATAAGCAGTTTGGGGGAGTTGAAAAGTGATTTCGTTTCCAAATTGTGATTGAAGGAAGTGGTCAGAGTCCTTATATATATATCTATTGGTTATGTTGTTGCCTTCGGCGGACTTCACGTCTGTAAACAAGCTTATACGCCTTTCCCTAATTTGTTTTGGCTCTACTCATACAAATTTAGACGTTCGATGGGTACGAAATGTTTCCTCATGCCGCAAGTTTTTTTTACTGTTGCCTCCTGCGAGAGGTGACAGCGCTTCAAACCAAACTAACAAAGTTTGACCACAGGCATTAGCAGGGAATTATGTAGTAAATGCTCAAAATTATTTCACGAGGTTACAGTGCCTAGATCTGTTGCAATGATAAGAAAACTCGGATGCATATGCGTAACCAACAAGAACAGACGACTAATGGAAATGAAAGATGGGAAGGTGTGTCAGAGCCAGGTAATATTAAATCATCATGTATAGCCTTGCTGTTATGACTTAAGAGACCCAAATAAACTCCCAGAACAAACATTGAATGTCTTATATCACGTCGAGAAAGTACGGAAATCTATGATTATCTCAAGTTTGGAAATAAAACCACAACTCTGCCGTCTCTGACAAATGGATCCCATGAGCACCACTACTCTTCCCTCCTGCCTATAAATCCTACATCGATGCTTCAGGGCCCAGACGTCTAAATGCTTTGATGTACATAACTACTACTTTGAAGGTTCACGCAATATCACGTGTCCTGCAAATGCAGATTCTGTGAGGGCTGTATCTTGTTAATTTCATGCAGGTAGACAAATGGAGCCATTGAGAGCTCTTGGCCGCTGAATATTCTATAACCTGCCACACCATACCAATCTGTAAAATGAAAAGAGAATCCTTTTCAGTCAGCAAAGGTGACAATAGATACTGTCAGCGGCAACATAAAGTAATAGAACTGCGAGCAAGTTGAATATCTTCTACTGACGGATGGATCCTTCAGGAAGATGTAAAATTTCTCAGTTTGTCAGTTTGAAGGTTAATGAACACATGGTGTCCTACCTTAAAGCTGTGGATATATGTATATGCATGTGATTTAAAGCCTCTTGGTAATCTCAGATTTTGGTAAGGTGATTGAGCACAACTTTTCAACTCTAAAACCAAGAACCTACATAGCAGAAAAAATGTACCCATGCAAACAAGAACCACGAGAGAGTGGAAAATGGCTTGTTCAACAACATTTTTTGCAGAAAAAAGTAGCTAACATAGTTAATGTCACACCAACAACTCTTTAGGCGACTTGATCTCTCAAGAGGTTTTAGTTTCTAACAAATTATTAACCAAAAAAGACGCATAAATTTAACTTTTTTTATAGTTCATACGATGGGAATCACAGAAAATTGACAAATTTAGAATAACCAAGTACTTGTTGAGTCAACGCTACAATCCTTTTTCTATATAAAATGGAATAAAAAGTTCAGAAGTTTGTTGTCCTGGATTAGGAAGCATTGGGCTGAATAATTCTTAAATCATAGACAAACACATATCATGATAACCATTTAAAAATCTGCCGCAAGATTCTTTGAGCAATACGTCCATTATTCTGTTCTGCCGCGTACACTAGCATACAAAAAAATGCCTAAATTCTAAGTTTCAGATATACATGTCCTTCAGCTCCTAAATGCTAAGCTCTGGATCTACATGTTCTTCTTCTGGATAAAATCATATGTTCCTCTGCGAGTACTTAAACCACTTTAAGCACACCTTGTAGGTCGGAGGTAATTCTCGAGCTGTGAGCAGCGCAACCAGGTTTAGATTACTCCTATTCTCATCAACCACAGGCAACTGAATCCACTCTAAAATGTTAGTACATAGAATTAATACCTGACGATTCACAGTGTGAGGTAAACGAAATCTCAGAGGAGCTCGGCCTATCATCCTCCACCACTCCACAGGGGGGCACCAG
Source organism: Poa pratensis (assembly GCA_947311845.1). NCBI lineage: Eukaryota > Viridiplantae > Streptophyta > Magnoliopsida > Poales > Poaceae > Poa > Poa pratensis. The sequence goes on from CAMZMU010000062.1 coordinate 4,181,351, forward strand.
CTTCTAGTGAAGCTGTAAGTTTCACATCTCCATCTTTTATGTTTTTCAACATCTGCTTTGTTCCATTTCAAGAAAACGAAGCAAGCTTTCAAGGTTGCTCATAATACCATTCAAAAGCCTTGCGAGGACTACCTACAGATATAATGAAGATCAGGTTGGCCCAAAACACAACTAACAATATTGCACTAATCATGTTTGCCCCAGCATTGGATGTTCCATCACCAGCCTTTGGTGTTCACCCGGATGGAATTGCTCTGTAAGAAACAAAAGATGGCCAATTATGCACAAAAAAGGCTAACCATAACATGATAACAAGACTTGAGTATTTTCCTATACTTCTGTTATGTTCAGCAACTATACTTCTGTTCTTTTCAGCAACATGACATAGCTAAAGGCATATTTTTTAAACTAGTAAGCAATACATGTCTCGGCTATCATAAAAACATGGTGGAGGAACATCACAGCTGCGATTTTTACATTCAATTATTTCATTTCTTTCTAGTAGTATTTTAGAAAAACTTTCTGCATTAAAATTATCTCAACTGATTCTCCAATATTGGCACACTTACTGACTACAGATACACATGCAAATTCCTCTGATAGTGAACTCCCAAACAGAAATTTAGAAGCGAATGCGAGCTACAGATAAATATAAAGATGCTTGCACTGCCATCTCCATGGCTATTGCTAGACATACTGGATTTTATGTGCAGGATAACGGATGGAACAAAATGACTACTAATCTGAACATTCTGCCAATTTCTTGAACTTGACACCCCAGAAAAGGAAATTTCTTGGGAGCACTTCCCCGCGTACATGCTGAAGCTGTCATACTCATTTCGGGGGTGCATCTTGTCAATTTGTTTTGGGTAGATATCCCATAAAGCGAAGAACTTTCAGGCTACGCATCTAAATGCAACATCAATACTTCCATCAGGGACAAAAATTTCTGCAGGCTTTGGTGTACATCTCTCTATTGCCAATGCTACGATCTGAATGTTCAGGAAATTTCACATCCATTATATATGCAGAATCTGCAAACCCTCCTTTCATTTTTTCCTTGGAAATTTATTGCATCTCCACAACTGGAGGCATCCAGAGCACCTGACCACCATTTGTTCTTGTCAACATTTACAACCTGCTGTCTTGCAAGAACTGATGTAGCCTGCCCCGTCGTCCAGATCAGCATACACAATTACAAATCTTCACGGCAGGGTCTTGGTTGATGCAAGCATCAATCTAGCGGGCACTTCCCCTTTACAAGCAGCAGCATAGTCTTCAGCGAGGTGTGGTGCTGCTTCCTTGTGAGGGCATATGAACTCCTCCACGAATCTCTTCTCGCCTACCGTTACAACCGAACAGTAGCTCCACTGGCGATCTAGCAATCCATTCTCCTTAAGAAACTTTATAACATAGTACCTGGGTCTGACCCGGCCTTCCAGGCTGCAAAGGATAAATGTCGGATTATGAGCAATGTATGCTGGTTCCAACCCCAGTTCGGAGATGAGGCAATCCGACTTGAGCTGCAGTGATTCCTTGGACCTCCTCACTCCTCAGCAACATCGGAGCCTTACAGATGGCAACAGCCACCTCAGCATCCGACCACCTGAACATGTTCTTCAGGCACTCCAGTTTGGCGGCGATCTTCTCTGGGCTGAGGAACGCGACAGCCTGAAGCGTGCACTTGAACATCCCAGAGCCCCGGGGCACACCCAGACCTTCGGCGCACGCCACCATCACGCGGACACGCTCCGGTTTGGTGCTCAGCATCCTCGGGCGATGAAGGCACAGTTTGTCAATATCACAATCACTTTGTGCGGGAGCGCCACATTGGGCTGGACCACCTTATCGAGGCTGCTCGTGAGAAGGGACCTGCCGTTCTTGAGAGCCCGGAAGAGGTTCTCCGACGAGCCGAAGAGAGGGAGGAGGTACCTGTCAGGACCCTACCCCACCTGCAGTGACTACAACAACTGGAGAGCTACCTCACCACACAAGTAACAGACGGTCCAGATGATCTCTTAACGATTCAGATGGAACCAAGGGCTGAGATTGAGCCACTGCTGTTTATCGTCATCCTGAAGCCAACTACCACGACGGGTGTCTATGTCTGTGGCTGCTATAAGCCGGAGTAGGTAGAGTTGAGATGTAAGAAGGAACAAGCTATCTACTTTTAGAATAGCGTAGCTAGAGTTTAGAGTTTGCTCCTCTTCTGTATCGCTAGGAACCTCGAATCATCCCTCTGGAAGTGAAGTGGTCGTGAGCAATTCCCCACAATTTGTGTGTTAATTTCTTTGAATGCGTTTGGGTCCTGACAAAGGTATCAGAGCCTTACGTTCCTCGGCGGCGATTGGAGCAGAGGGCGAAGGGTGGTTGGGTTCTCTCGTGAAATCCCACCCTCCCTCCCTGTTCCCGGCGGCGGCGTGGAAGCTGTGCGGTGGCGATTTGGCGGCGGCGTTGGAAATTCGGGCGCATATCTGGTCGGCCGGGTAAGGTTGCGTTGACTCCCTGTCCTCGCTGTAAAATCCCTGTACTCGAACCGGATACATGCGCTACTGGCGGCGTTCGTACCTCAGGCTTGGATCGGGTTTGCTTCGCTGTAAAATCCCTGACTCCACACCGTGGTACGCTTGGAGTTGAGCCGGATCGAGAGTTTATAGGACGAGGATTCATCACCCTCGCACTGATCTCGCTCCGATGGTGGAAGGAACCCGTCTCAAGGGTCAGCAAGCAATCAATCGATTGCAGGAAGAGATGCATGAAATTCGTGATGAACTAACTGATTTACACCAACTCAAGCAAGAGGTTCAACAGATCAAGACCGATCTGACCATGATTCCTCTGATGGACAAGAAGTTGAGCAACATGGAGACGAACCTGCATGGTCTTCTGCAACAAATCCTCCTGCAAACTGCTCCTTTGACACCACCAGCGACTGATACATCAGGTTCTTCACATGTGGAAAAGAAAGATAAGCAGCAGCAAGGTAACATATCGGGTGCACCAGCTACTACTTTTCCAGTTACTGAACTGCAGTCTGCTTTTCATCAAGTTAATCTGAATACTAGCACACAGCCGATACCTACTACTTCTATACCATCAGCTATATTCACTGAAAATACTGTTGTCACAACTGAAAAGGAAGGAAACACAAATGCTGGTCAATTTTGCATTTCACCTCCAAATTTTCCCACTGTTGGACAGCCCACTCTGCTACCAAAACCACCTTATACAAATATAATGCAGCAGCAAGTGTACACTGGGAACTTTGGTCATTACAGTCCTTTGATAGCACCACAATATATCCCCTCTCATATGTACAATCCAATGACTGGCCAATTTATTGGTGGTAAAAGTGCTCCTTCAGTTTATCAGTCTGATGTGCAATTGTATACTGACCAGAGAAACACGTATGCAACACAATTGGGAGGACCTTCATACTATGCAGAGGCAGTACTCAAAGGACCACGGCTGGAAATTCCTTTGTTCAATGCACACGAAGCAGTCGAAATGCTTAAGAATATCAGGCAAACAGGCACGGTAGCAGCTTATATTGATCAGTTTGAGGAGTGTGTCTCTTTGGTCAAGAGGGATCACCCTTTCCGTCAGGAGAGCTTTCTGCCAAGTTGTTACATTGGAGGATTAAAACCTGAGGTGAAACATGATGTTTCAGGGCAAAGATCAAATAGTTTGCTAGAAGGCTATTGGTACTCTAAAATTTATGACAAAGCTGCAAACTCAAAGAAGCTAGCAATACCTCAGCTAGCCTTCAGACAAAGGTTTCCACAGCAACAACTCCAGCAGTGGAATAAACAAACAGTGCAACCAATCAACAAGGCCCCACCAAATCAGGGCAACAATAATGCTCAAGGCATAGAAAAAAATTGCTGGTACTGCAAGGAACCCTGGAACCGTCAGAATAAATGCAGATCAGGCAGAACAATACGTATCTTCCAAGAGGTAGATGATGATAGTGAAGAGCTGGAGCAGAAGCAAATAGACCAAGCTGCTGAACAACAATTCCATACTGCCCCTAACACACCAGTTCCATATAAACCACCTGCCACACTCTGCACATTTGCAACTAAGGAGGTGACTTATTTAGGTCATGTCATTTCGGAAGCTGGAGTTACAACCAACCCGGAAAAGGTGAAGGACATTCTCAAATGGCCGACTCCTACTTCAGTCACTCAGCTGAGGAAGATACTTGACCTTACTGGTTATTACAGGCGATTTGTACAAGGGTATGGCATAATCTGTCGGCCACTCTTTGATGCTCTCAAGAAAGAAGCCTTCATCTGGGGACAAGAGCAAGAAGATGCTTTTCAGAAGTTGAAACTGATCATGACAACTTGCCCAGTGCTAGCACTGCCAAACTTTTCTCTTCCATTCACAATTGAATCAGATGCATGTGCGAGTGGTATCGGTGCAGTTCTGATGCAACAAGGAAAACCCCTGGCATTCATGAGTAAAAGCCTAGGACCACGAGCAGCAGCCCAGTCGGTTTATGAAAAAGAGGCAATCGCCATACTGGAAGCTCTCCGGAAGTGGAGACACTACCTGCTGGAAAACCAAGTCATACTCAAGACTGATCACCAGAGTCGGAAACATATGGCGACGCAGAGGCTAACTGAAGGCATACAACACAACTTTTACTCAAACTGCTTGAATTTGATTACACCATAGAGTACAAAAAGGGAAGAGAAAACAAAGTTGCAGACGCACTCTCGCGTCGGGATGTCCCTGACCCACTTAACTGCATCGCAATTACAACAGTGACACCAGACTGGTTACTGGATGTCAAAGCTAGTTATGCTGACGACAAGGACAGCTCTGCACTCTTGAAAAAATTGGCAATACCTGGCATGCTATCACCAGAAGCAAAGAGTACATTGGTTGATCGAGCTGCAATGATGACAACATTCAACGACAATCTCCTTCAGCGATGCATTATCCAACGCAACAAAACTCCAGTAGCACAATGGCTGATCCACTGGGAGAATCTCTCCGAAATTGAGGCGACCTGGGAAGACGTTTTTTTCATCACGAAGACTTTCCCAGACTTCACACCTCGTGGGCAAGGTGTGTCTTAAGGGAGGGGCATTGTCAGGACCCTACCCCACCTGCAGTGACTACAACAACTGGAGAGCTACCTCACCACACAAGTAACAGACGGTCCAGATGATCTCTTAACGATTCAGAGGGAACCAAGGGCTGAGATTGAGCCACTGCTGTTTATCGTCATCCTGAAGCCAACTACCACGACGGGTGTCTGTGTCTGTGGCTGCTATAAGCCGGAGTAGGTAGAGTTGAGATGTAAGAAGGAACAAGCTATCTACTTTTAGAATAGCGTAGCTAGAGTTTAGAGTTTGCTCCTCTTCTGTATCGCTAGGAACCTCGAATCATCCCTCTAGAAGTGAAGTGGTCGTGAGCAATTCCCCACAATTTGTGTGTTAATTTCTTTGAATGCGTTTGGGTCCTGATAGTACCGCAGCTTAGGGACGATGGATCTGGAGCGGAAGCGGTCGTTGGCGAGCGAGAAGAGGCGCGCGATGTCTGGACGCGACAGGCCGATGCCGGTGAGCTCGGCGACGATGGGGGACAGGGTCTTGTCGACTTTGGCGCAGAGTAGCTGCGGGTCCTTGGCGACGACGGCGGCGACGGCGGCGCGGGAGAGGCCGAGGCCGGAGAGGAAGGCGAGGACGGCGTCGGGCTTGGCGGGGGACTTGAGGTGGGAGAGCCTAGCGGAGGCCTTGATGGCCTGTGCTCGGGTGAGGCCGCAGGTGCCGACGAGGTAGTTCCCGACGGCGAAGCTAGGGTTTCGGGAAATGGGCGGCGCCCGCGCGGGGGAGAGGAGGCGGTGGAGAGAGAAGATGTTGGGATAGGCGACGGAGGTAGAGGAGACGAGACGGGCGAGGATGGAGCTTCGGAGGCGGCGGAGCATGGCTGGCCAACGCAGGCGACGACGGGAAGATTTCCGGTGGGGTCGACGAGCGATGCCGAATGTTAGACTATTGTATTACGATACCTTCTCCTCGTTGTAATCCTATTCGGTTTGTACTCCAAGTCTACGTCTAGCCTATGTCGGTTGGGATATTGCCCTTATATACTTTGTAATACGGCTTGATCAAATCAATCAATATACAAGTTCTATTATTCTTCATGGTATCAGAGCGACGATCCTAGGGCATGGCCGTCCCAACTCCACCACCGCCGCCGCCGCGCGGCTACTTCGAGTGGCGCGCTGCCATGGCCGCCGCCACACTCGCCGCCCAAACAGCTCCCTCTACCTCTCTAACCCTAGCTCCTACAATCCCCACTACAATTTCTTTAGCCGATACAATCTCAGATGTTACATCTCTTATCCCAATTACCCTAGACCTAGCAGCCCACAATTACTACCATTGGTGCCATCTTTTCGACATACACCTTGGCCGCTGCAATCTGCGCGCCCACATTGCCGCCGACTCTGTCCCGCGCCTCGATGATCCTCGCTGGGTCAAAGATGACCTCTCCATCATCCAATGGATCTACTCGCGCGTGTCGACCGAGATCTTCAACCTTGTCTTCCGAGAAGCCTCTACCGCAGCCGCTCTCTGGGCTGCCCTTCGTCGTCTCTTCCAGGACAATGCCGACGCTCGCATCAACACCCTCAACACCGAGATTCGCAACACCGTTCAGGGAGCATCTTCCCTCAGTAACTATTGTCAGCGACTTCAGACGATGGCCGATGAGCTTCGTGAGTTGGGTGATCCCGTGGGTGATCGCCAGCTTGTCAACATCCTCCTCCAAGGACTCGGTGATGAGTTCAGGACGCAAGCCGCCTTCATACCCCTCATGCGGCCCTATCCCTCCTTTGCCGAGGTGCGCTCCCTCCTTCAGTCAGCCGCTGACGCAATTGCGCGCAAGGAAGCACGGCCCCAAGTCTTCACTGCCTCGCCACGGCCGCCGCAACCTCCTGCCACGGCAGCCCCGGCAGCACCACCACCTCCCGTGCAACCTCCCCCTGGATGGCGCCCAAGTCCAAACTACCGCGGGAAGAACCCCATGTACTTCCCCCCACGGCCTACCTCGGCGCCTCGACATGCAGCCACGCCTCCAGCTCCTCCCACTAGTGCCTCGACATCAACATCGGCCCCTCCAGCCTGGCGCCCTCCTCATGATCCATGGACAGGACTCGTCCAGGCGTGGTCTATGCCGTGGTCTGCACCCTCTCCCGTCGGCGCCCCTCCCGCATATTCAGGTGCATGGCAGCCGGGGATGCGCCCACACACCGGCTCCCCTGGTTTTCTTGGTGTTCGTCCACCTGCTCAGGCCTATTATACTGCCCCCGCCATGGCTCCTTTTGCTGCTGCCCCGCCGATCCAGTATGGTGCTCCGATGTCGACTCCACTCTATCATGCTGATTCAGGAGCCTACTACCCGCCGATGCAGCTCCCCACGTATGCGGCAACACCACCTGCGCCCGCACCTGCACCACCAACAGCGCCGCCCTCTACCAACGCCCCGAGCTGGGATCAAGCTGCGTTTCTACAGGCCATGAATAATTTTGCTGCACAAGGTAACACAGGTACTGCTTGGATCTTTGATTCTGGTGCATCTAGTCATATGTCTTCATCCAATAATATGCTGTCAAATTGCACTCCATCATATTTTTCTTCCATAACACTTGGTGATGGTTCCTCCACTCCTATTTCATGTGTTGGTCATACTCAAATTCCATCTACAACCAAACCACTTCTCCTTAGCGATGTCTTAGTTGCACCAGCACTCATCAAAAATTTAATTTCTGTTCGACGTTTCACCACTGATAATCATGTCTCTGTCGAATTTGATCCCTTTGGCCTTTCTGTGAAGGATTTCCAAACCAAGGCGGAGATCGCACGCTTCGATAGCTCCGGCGACCTCTACTCAATCCATGATGCTGCCACTACTGCGCTTCCATCCACCATGCTTGCTACGGTCGACCTTTGGCATCGGCGTTTAGGTCATCCCAATAGTGCCACGCTGTCCTCTCTACTTAGTGATTTCTCTATTCCATGTAATAAAGATCTTCATAATTCCTCTCTATGTGTTTCATGTCAACAAGGAAAACATGTTAGGTTGCCCTTTAGTTCCTCTAGCTCTTCTAGTACGTTTCCTTTTGAGCTTCTTCATTGTGATTTGTGGACCTCTCCAATATTAAGTATTTCTGGTTTCAAATATTATCTCGTTATTTTAGATGATTACACCCATTTTATATGGACCTTTCCTCTAAGAAACAAATCTGATGTACATACAATTTTTATTAACTTTCAACGTTATGTTGCCACTCATTTTCTTCTTCCTATCCGATTCATACAATGCGATAATGGTACAGAATTTAAAAATCTTGCAAATCGAAATCTTTTCCTCCAGCGCGGCATTCTCTTTCGGTTTTCCTGTCCATATACTTCCCCCCAAAATGGCAAAGCTGAACGCTCTCTTCGCACAATAAATGACATTATTAGAACACTTCTTATCCAGGCGTCCATGCCACCCACTTTCTGGGCCGAAGCACTGCACACTGCCACTTATCTCTTGAACATTCGCCCATCCAGTGTAAATCCTAAAACAACTCCCTTTTACTCTCTTTTTCTTTCTAACCCTAACTACTCTGAGCTACGAGTCTTCGGTTGTCTTTGCTTTCCTAATGTCTCCGCCACAACAATTAATAAACTGTCCCCACGATCACTTCCATGTGTCTTCTTAGGATACTCCGATGAACACAAAGGCTATAGGTGTCTTGATCTTGTTTCTGGTCGTATACATATATCTCGTCATGTAACCTTCGATGAAAAAGTTTTTCCATTCTCTACTCCCTCCTCCATAGTCAGCAGTCCCAACTCTGCATCCCACTCAACTCATTCTCGCAACAAAACTCCTCTCTTCACCCATCTCACACCCGATCTCACATCCGATCACGCACCCCAATCTTCTGTTGCATCACCCGATATTCCTGTCACGGCAGCGGATTTGCCCTTTTCCTCTGCCGCGGCAGCGCCCCCATCTCCTGTCATCACTACGTCATCCTCTGTCGCGGCAGCCCAAACGCCTGATTTCTCTGCCGCGGCAGACTCGCCCGTGTCCGCACCCTCCGCTGCGCCGGACACCTCCCCCTCCCCGTCACCACCAGCCCTACCACCACGTGCCGTCCCTGTTCTTGCTCCTATCAATGACCACACTATGCGCACCCGTGCCAAATCAGGTTTTTCTCAACCAATTCACAAACTTAATTTGCATGTCACCACCAATCTCTCTCCTATCCCTAAAACTTACAAATCTGCTCTTCTAGATCCTAACTGGGCCGCTGCCATGCGTGATGAATACAATGCACTTCTCTCCAACAACACCTGGCATCTAGTTCCACGCCCTCCTAATGCAAATGTTGTCTCTGGTAAATGGGTGTTTCGCCAAAAATTTCACTCTGACGGTAGTCTCTCTCGGTATAAAGCTCGTTGGGTTTGTCGTGGTTTCTCTCAACAACACGGTATAGATTATGATGAGACTTTCTCTCCTGTAGTCAAACCTAGCACTATCCGAACTATTCTTAGTATAGCGGTTTCATCCACATGGCCAATTCATCAATTAGACGTTAAAAATGCTTTTCTTCACGGCTCTCTTAGTGAAACAGTATATTGTCAACAACCATTAGGTTTCGAGGATTCTACTTCTCCCAATCATGTTTGTCTTCTCCACAAATCTCTCTATGGTCTTAAACAAGCTCCCCGTGCATGGTTTCAACGCTTCTCTACCTTCCTTCAAACTATAGGTTTTTCTCCTTCTCGTTCAGATTATTCTCTTTTTATTTACCATTCTAACAGTCAAATTGCCTATCTTCTCCTTTATGTCGATGATATTGTTCTTACGGCCTCTTCTTCTGACTTTCTTCAACATATTATCTCTCTCCTCCAGCAAGAATTTTCCATGACTGATTTAAGTTCTCTCCATCATTTTTTGGGTATTGCTGTCACACGTGATAATAATGGTCTCTTTCTTTCTCAACGTCAGTATTCTCTTGATCTTTTAAACAAGGCCGGTATGTTAGATTGTCAACCCTCTCGCACTCCTGTAGATACCACTTCTAAACTCTCCTCTGATGGTGAACTTTATTCTGATCCTACTCTTTATCGTAGTTTAACCGGTGCCCTTCAGTATCTTACTCTTACCCGCCCTGAGTTATCCTATGCTGTGCAACAAGCCTATCTTTTTATGCATGATCCCCGTGTCCCACATTATAATCATGTCAAACGTATTCTTCGTTATGTTAAAGGAACTATTGATCACGGTCTCCACATAAATTCCTCATCACCTGCATCATTGACAGCTTATTCGGATGCTGACTGGGCTGGTTGTCCAGACACTCGTCGATCCACTTCAGGATACTGTGTTTATCTTGGTAACAATCTTATTTCTTGGTCTTCGAAACGCCAGCTTACGGTCTCTCGTTCATCGACTGAGGCAGAGTACAGGGCTGTTGCACATGCAGTTGCCGAAACAGTTTGGTTGCGCCAATTACTTGAGGAACTTCATCGCCCTCTTCATCAGGCCACAGTGGTTTACTGTGATAATATTTCTGCAGTTTATATGTCAGGAAATCCAGTGCAGCATCGACGCACTAAGCATATCGAGATCGACATTCACTTTGTTCGGGAGAAAGTTGCTTTGGGACAAGTACGCGTTCTCCATGTTCCCACAACGGCACAATTTGCTGACATCTTCACCAAGGGGCTTGCAACTAAGCCATTTACAGATATTCGATTCAGTCTCAACGTCATCGAGCCTCCCGTTGAGACTGCGGGGGGATGTTAGACTATTGTATTACGATACCTTCTCCTCGTTGTAATCCTATTCGGTTTGTACTCCAAGTCTACGTCTAGCCTATGTCGGTTGGGATATTGCCCTTATATACTTTGTAATACGGCTTGATCAAATCAATCAATATACAAGTTCTATTATTCTTCACCGAAGCCGATTTCCGGTGTACTTGCACAGAGTGGGCCTCCCGCGTGTGGATTCTTGGGCCTATAGCTCCTCTCGTATTCTTGGGCCTCCCGTCATTTTTGTGTCTGATACATTAATCTAAAAAAAATGTAAACCTGATACACGTCGCTTCTATTTATCAATGAACATTCTTTTCAAAAATAAAAAAATATCAATGAACATATCTTGGTCAGCCAGGCGAACCTTTTCACAAGCGATGTCAGTTGAGAATTTCACCACAGTGTCTGGCAGCAGGCCAGTACAGTTTCTTCACCACACTAGCTGTATCTGAAGCTTCATCCTACAGAAACAGCTTTGAGTCGAAACTCTAAAGTCCAGTTTCCAAGCCCCTGCGCCTACTGCTCCAGGTCGGTCGATCGGCTTACATGGATCAGCTGGATTTGCCGTCCCGGACAAGTTTAGGTTCCCGCGCCGCCCTACAGCTCGACATCGACAAGCCGAGTTCAGTGCGATGCGTTGTTCCTGTCAAAGTAATTCAGAGTTGTTGCAATTACAAACTGACATCACATTTATCGCCATTCAGATATATGGAATTTCTGGTTGCAAGTTTTGAAGTGTAAGCGCTGTAGCTAGAAAAGCGAGTAAGCATACAGTAGAGAGGATCGAAATAGCTAACAATTTAAACAAGGGACGGAGCAAAATTCTAGGATGGTTAATCAGACATAACTGGTACATGGTTCGCAACTCACATAATCCGATTGTTTCAACAGCGATTGTCCTGAATAATTCAAGACGGTGCTTCTTGGGCATCAGTGATTCAGGGCGGCACATCTGGGGCATTACAGTATAGTAGGCAGCACACTAAACTCGCCTACTACATCAGCAAGTTTCTTCTTGGCGCACTGAAACCAAACTTGTACCGACATGAGCCTACTACATAAGCTTCAAGGTGAAAACATGTCACCTGAACATGACAGTGTTCCAACAGCATTTCACAAGCTGGCGACAGAAAAGAGACAACAAGAGTTTCACTCGCTTTCAGCAGTATTACCAGTGGTGCACTTGTAACAACAATTGCAACAAATCTTCCTGACAAAAACTCCATCGCCACAGTTTTATTTACTCCTCGCCTATCACAACAAAAATGCCCAAAACTTTTCCAGTGCGGTCTGATGGTCACTGCTGTGCTGGAACACAGGGATTCAGAAAGTTTAAAGAAGACACCGGAGCAAAAAACTTGGATGATTCCAGTAGAATGCTTGCCTCAACAGTACATAGCTCCCAATTGAAGTGATTCAAATTAAAAAAAAAACATCTTCAGTCCTCAATCGGAGATAAGGTTCCAATTAGGTACCTGCAGGTTATGGGCGGATAACAATTTTAATTTCAATCTGGAATTGGTCACTCAAACATATAAACCACAGTTTATATCCTCAAGAAAATAATAAAATAGCTATCTATTTCGAAGTTAAGCACTAAATAAATCAACAGCAGCCTTTGACCTCTCTCCTAAATAATCCAGGACTGTGCATCCTAGGCATCACATTTTAGCAGGCAGTACACTAAGCATAGCCTAGCAGTTCACATACATACTAAACCAAGGAAAACCAGCAAGTTTCTTGGTGGTGACTGTAATCAAACATGTACCAACATTCTCCTACTACAGCAGTTTCAACGTATGCGTTCCATGCAAAAACTAAGATGTATTCTTTCTTGGTGATTACTGTGATTTTCCCTCCTTCCCAACTACTCTCTCTTTGCTTTTGCTGAACCTGCACCTCTCATTAAATCTGTCTCGGAAAATTCTTTCTTAGTATGCTTGTTATGGTCAGAATTTGGAGTCAGTCATGGCAATAACATTAAGTAAATAGAAGGAACTAAAGATACGGTATTAGCTAACTATAAGAAATATGTTTATAACACCAAATCATAGGTATCCAGTTTGCGAACAGTAAATCATAAATTTATATGTTAGATAATGAATTTGGATACTCTTTTTCTTTTCCAAGATGTGGACACTTATTAAATCATTCTAGCTGGAAATTTTAAAAAATTATATAAACAATAACAGTAACACAATGCGGACTATAACAGATACAAATACAAGGTACTGGTTTCTGAAAGGGCTCACTCCATAGCAACCAGACAGAGAGGGATCTACAAGGACTCTCTGCAACAAGAGGAACCCCACAAATAATGTGCAACCAAAACACAAGGGATGAAAACTCATGGGCGTCTACACAGTACACTCAGCTCCCCATATTTCTCTTTATCAGGGGTAAGACGGGATGGCACCAATTATTTACTATTCATACCGACTACTTACTGCAGAAAAAACTGAATGCCACTTAATATAATGCAACAATCTAACCGTACCAAATAATCAACTGAGATTACTAGTAATTTTATCTAGGAGCCACTGAAAGAAATTGAATACTAGCTGACATGTAGCAATTTATGACTTGAAAGTGTAAGTACATGGAACGCATAAATATGTGATTGGCACGCAATTCCAGAAGAAAACTAACTAGCAGTACTGGACAGTAGTATCTTACACCAAAAGAAGGTACAGGTTTAAATAAAAATATTTGTATTTTGATATTAATTCTAAAAGAATTCAATGAACTATAGTGCCCATTCGTGTTCCTAAGAACAGTGCTCATTGTCATGTAAACCTGAAAAAGCACAACTCACATCACATGTGCTAAACTGATTCTTAAGACAACAGTTTCACATTTGTTAGCTTTATTGACGAAACATATGTTTAATTTGTGAACAGACGCGGTTTCACCTATGCAAGCACTGAATAGTGGACATATGTAAACCTAAACATATGTTTTGTGAATGCAAGCACTGAATAGTGGACATATATGAGCAAATAACTTTTCCCTTGGCCCAAGCTGTAGCTTGCAGTGGCCGATTCGCAAATTCTTTCCATTTTCATGTTCACCCAACAAATATAAGTTCATCATTCTTTCGATTTGATTGTCATCCATGGTGCCTTCATTGGTTTGGTTCGAACGAACAAGGAGTCAAGGACAAATGTAAATGAAAATACTACTACTTCATTTGCAGATCATGCTAGATATACCTTGGCATGAAATCAGAACATACTCTATTTTAGTAAAAAACGACACAATTATTTTTCTTTGTGGTTGTGTAGGTGTTGTTTTCATCAGAAAATTGATCCACCCACACATTCAATTTTCATGATCTTCAACGAAGTTTGAAACACAAATATGTCCATGGACTTCTCATTTCCAGAGTTCCTCTCTAATGAATGACAATATCAACATATCGGTTCATAAATCAAATTATCAGTTTCATAGGGAGTTAGCAATGATCAAATTTCAAACTGGCACCTAACATGCATACCATAGAATGCAACCAGCACCCGGTTAGGCAAAGAACACCAAAACAAGGTTCACCATCTACCACAAATAACAGGCTCTGTAGGTCGGGTTTGTGACCTCGTGTTCAATTCATCTATTAAATTGTAATCCAGTGCCTAGTCCAGAAAGCTTTGACCAAGCAATCTATATGGTTCAAAAAACAAGTTATGGAGGTTTTAGGGTTCACTTATGTTGAAATAAAAGACGTTCTAAGCCAATCAATGAGAGATATAGGACCTTTGCCATGTCTGACCACCATTCTTCTCATCTCACTTGTTCGCCTCACCCGGCTCGATCTGCTCAGAGATTTAGAAAAAAATTCAAAGGTCACCAACTAGCAACACACAATGAGACCCCACAGAAGAAAAAAAATTGTGCTTGCGCTGAGTTGTACATATGCTTTCTCTGTCATCTCTTGCAAATTACAAATCCTACTAATGTTGCACATACTAAATCTTTTGTGCAGCATAAGACTGGGTACAAAGCTTGAACAATAATGTCAGCTAAAGATAGCTCCTTTACCTCCTATGCATCTAAATGCTACATTCATGCTTTCATTAGGGACCAAATTTCTAAAGGCCTTGGGCAGCACATCCACCATATATGCAGAATCTCTCGAGTCTCATATATCTTGTAAATTTCTCCGAGGTACACTTGGAGCAGTCGAGGGCTCCTGACCACTGCCTGTTCTTGTCAAGATTTACAACCTGCTCTCTTGCAAACCTGCTAAATCGTAGTCATAGGTAAAATGCAAGAACTTGTGTGGCGACTAGCCTGCGCCGTTGTCGAAATCCAAAACCAGCAACATACAGAGTTACACAACTTCACGGCATGGTCTTGGTTCATGCAAACATCAATCTAGCGGGCGCTTCCCCTCTGCAAGCAGCAAGATAGTCTTCAGCGAGGTGGGGCGCTGCTTCCTTGTGAGGGCATATGAACTTCTCCACGAATTCCTTCTCTCCTACAATTACAATCTTGCTGTAGCTCCACTTGCGATCCATCAATCCATTTACCTTTAGAAACTTCACAACGTAGTGCCTAGGTTTGATCCGGCCTTCCAGGCTGCAAGTGATAAACGTCGTATACTGAGCAATGTATGCTGGTTCCAACCCCAACTCGGAGATGAGGGAATCCGACTTGAGCTGCAGCGATTCCTTTGACCTCCTCAGTATCATCGGAGCCTTAGAAAGAGCGATTCTCACTTGGGCATCTGACCACCTGAACGTCTTCTTCAAGAAGTCCACTTTGGCAGCAATCTTGTCCTGGCTGAGGAATGCAACAGCGTGCAGCGCTTGCCTGAACATCCCAGAGCCGCGGGGCACACCTATACCTTCGGCGCATGCCGCCATTGCCCTGACGCGTTCCGGTTTGGTGGAGAGCATCCTCGGCACACTGATGCACAGCTTAGCGATATCACAATCATCTAGCCCGCACTCCCGCAGGAACACGACATTGGGCTTGAACACCTTGTCGACGTCTGTACCAGATAGAAGGTAGGGGCGGTGCTCGACTACCCGGAAGAGATTCTGGACGGAGCCGAAGAGGGACAGGTAGCACTGCAGCTTGGAGACGAAGGATCTACAGCGGAAGCGGTCGGGGTGGAGGTGGACGAGGCGGGCGATCTCAGGATTCGAGAGACCGAGGCCGGTGAGCCCCACGACGACGGGGGCCAGGGTCCTATCCACGCCGGCGCAGAGTAACTGCGGGTCCTTGGCGACGGCCGCGGCGACGGCGGCGCGGGAGAGGCCGAGGCCGGAGAGGAAGGCGAGGACGGCGTCGGGCTTGGCGGGGGACTTGAGGTGGGAGAGCCTCGCGGAGGCCTTGAGGGCCTGGGGATGGGTGAGGCCGCAGGTGTCGACGAGGTAGTCCCCGACGGCGAAGCTAGGGTTTGCGGAAATGCGGCGCGCGGCGGTGGCGGAGAGGAGGCGGTGGAGAGAGGAGTTGGTGGGAATAGCGATGGAGGGAGAGGAGAGGAGCTGAGCGAGGATGGAGCTACGGTGGCGCAGCATGGCTTGCGCAGGCGACGGCGTGGCGGCGCCGCCGGCGGCGGGAGGATTTCCCGTGGGTCGTCGGGGTCGAGCGTGTGAGTGAGTCAGTTGCGATGCCGAAGCTTGGCGATTACTTGCTCAACTGGGCTTGCAGCGTGTGACTAACTGGGCCAGTAGCTGTGGCCCGCTATCATACTCTCGTTTTTTCAAACAATTGTTTTTTGAACATTTTCCCCTTTTCTAGTGCGAGCGAGCAACTAAAATAGGAAAGGCTAGATCGTTGCAAAGTGAACTACTCCAGTTTGCTGTGGCTACGTCAGGAGTATTAAATGGTTAAATACGTAGCCGTGCATATAATTGCATTTACATAATGCATATCTACGGACACCCGACGTAGCTTGATCAATAGGAAAGGTTACAACTTTGGAAATCGATCAGAAAACCGCAGGACTTTGATGCGGCGGAATTTAATTGACGGGCCCGAGCTAGGCCATGAACAAAATTACGTTCCAAACATGCCTAAAGATACCGTCAAGATAAATTGCTACTTCCTTCGACCCATAATGGGTGGTCGGAGAGAGTACTAACTTGACGTTGAACCTATATATTGCGCCAGGTTAATATTATTAAGTTGACGGTTACCCTCGTGGTAATTAAATAAGAATGTATGATAAGCCTTCTATATCATAAAGTTTAATCGAAATAAGTCAATTTAAAAGGATGCATAGGAGGCTCAAACTTGAAGTAGAATTTGGATATTGTAATTATCTATTCCTTGATCATTTGACTTGAAATTTATAAATGTTTGTATCTGATAGCACAGCACGGGCCCAGCTAGTAATACATAGTTTCTTGAATGTTAGCGTGGCCTGTGAGTCTGTCATTTGTATTAAAATGTTATGGCGTCGACAACTCCAACGAAGCCTCCGTAGCATAGTGGTAGTGCGTTCCCTTCGTAAGGGAAAGGTCGTGAGTTCGATCCTCACCGGGGGCTTCATTTTCGTTTTTGTTACTCACTGACCTCATGTCTCGTTGTTCATCATCCAGATGCAAAATCCAATCATAGTCTACATATGCACTTTCCTCTGATGAAGACACCATGCATACATCTTTTGTTCTGAATTTGTTTTGGAGAGACAAGGTTAAGGTTTGCATGTGAATCACCCAAGAGAACCACAACAGGGAGGACGAGTTGCCAAGATAAACTAAATCAGAAAGCATTTCTTTTGCCTGATCAAAGCAAGAGAGAGACAGTTTTGGACCAAGACATGGTTAAACATCAGAAACATTGCCCCCCATGCATTGTGCATTCGGTTCATTTTCATCAGCAGCATTGTACGTGCATCAACTAGTTACATTGCAGGGCCGGCCATCGTTGTTGTTTTTGTTATTAGGCATATACACATTCAGTTGAAAAACATTGGGCAAAAGACAAATGGAAACTGGAAGTGGCTCCAGACACTGCTCCTGCCTTGAGACGGCGGCGGCCTGGGTCAGCGAGCTGTTTCTCTGGTCCGGTGTCGGATCACATCGCGGCGTAAGATGTCGATGCCTCCTCTTCCGGCACAACCGGCTCATTGAGCTTTCCTTGCGTGAACCTCCTCAGCATCTCGAGGGAGGCCTTCGGCTGGTCCATTGGAACCATGTGGCCAGCATTGTGAACCTGTGTTTGCGCAGACAGACAAACAGGTTATTTGTCGGTAATTTACACGAGCCATGTACCTAGAATCAGCTCCCATTCATTTCATGTCTAGTAGTATTTTTAAGTCGTATCAGTTGACTCATGACAGCCTAAAGTTATGACCTGGTTTTATTAGGCTATCTAGGCATATTGCTGCTGCACCAGGTTTGTTTGAAATAAAGATGGAGCAACTACTTTTGAATTAGTTTTGGAGCAATAAGAACCAATATAAAGTGATAAAAGACACTTGATCACAACCTTGAGGAAACTGAGTGCCCCATGGCTCTTCAACACTCCAGCTTGGGCATTGTCTACCAAGAATGATGACTCCGCGGATGATGCAAAGTCCTTCTGGCCAGACCATTCCATGGAGTGAACCCACCTTGAGTTTCCTGCTCAAACAGTAAATTGCTAAGTTCATATACAAACTGGAAACCCATGAATAGGCTGACATAGATGTGTAAAAATTAACATAAGGCTAACCTCTAAAAACTGTATTTAAATATCACACATGCTACGCTAAGTAGGATTCATAAATGGGATGTAGTTTTATTACCCTCTCAAACAACAAAACAAAATGCTAAACTGATGTGCTAGTTATGGCTTGCAGAGTGGCGACGACGGAAAACGGGCAAAGCCAGTTATCTAGTGAATATATTACTAGTGCTAGTATCCTGTTGAAGAAACGTCGAGCTATCTGCAGCTAATTACAAGTGGAACACATTGCAAAAGTTAACTAGGTATGGTGAAGCAGACGTGCAAAAGGACTCTAAAAAACATATTGACTTAACATATTCTTACCAAGCCAATTGCATATAAGGTCATATTCCCCAGCATATATAAGCACATTAATCCCATCCTCAAGAAGAGCTGGAATGCCAACTTCCAAATTTCTCATCCAGTCTGTGAGCATTGCTTGATAAACTGAAGTGCTGCATGAGACAAATTCGATATCGCCAACTCCAATTGCCTGCCTGACAGCTTTATCACCAAAGAACTTCTCCAAGTTTGAGAAGTCATAGCAAAGTTTTCCTTCGCACTCCTTCCTGACGTCATAATACTGTAGAGAAGCCAATAATATGTTTCAGCCTTAGTTAACTGGTGCTGCTGTTAAATTTAGTATCAATTTGTTACTTACATTCTTTGTCCCAACAAGCTTCATGATAGAGTTGAAAATAGTATTGCAGACCATATATGCTGCCATGCAAGATGATTTCCCATTTGTACCTGAAATGTCATTAGTTAATTAGTAACGATTTTTTTTTTAAATCTGAGGAAAATCCCTATAATGCGATTTGAATGCATTGGTTGGTAGAAAATAATCCTAGACAAGGTTTAGAAACTTATGATTATAGAAATAATCATAGGTTTGTCTCAAGCAATGGCATAACAATGTTCTTATTTTTTCACAATTGACTAAAAGGAAATATAGGATTTAGTAAAAGGATTTTGTATACAGTACTGACCACAAAGTTTAATTGCAAATTCACATGGTGGGATGAACTTGTTGATCCTTTCATAGTCAGCTTTCTGAATAAGGTTCATGTCCAATGCGTAGTCTGTGTAGGCTTTGTATTGGATTGCTGGATCCGTGAGGCCATTACCAATTGCAAATCCCTATTGTACAAATAAGAAAGAGTTATGCACATTAACAAATAACCAATAGAGAGTAAAGAAGCCGCAACTTTGGTAATGATCTTACCTTGAAATTTATGTGAATGCCCTCATTTGCTTTGTTTCCTTGGTGAACCCGGCTTGCAAATGCTGGAATGTAGTGCCCAGCATAAGATTCTCCAGTTATGAAGAAGTCGTTCTTTACAAACTCCGGGTGCTTCTTGAAGAAAACCTGAAATGCAAGTTAAGAACAAATACCAGTACATGTTACATTCTGGTTTGACTTAAGTTAACAAATCTTAATTAGGCCTTAAAACAATACACAGTTCTGTTACATGATGTTTCTGTTTTATCTGGCATAGTGTGAGGGTTAAATTTCGGGTAAGTTATCATCTACCAATTCCAATGAAGTTGTGCAGCCAGATTTACTACATTTACGGTTTTGCGTGATCAAGTTTCCAATTCTAGCCTGAACATTATTTGCGGTACAGGGGAGGGCATGCAGTCAACAGCAACAAATCAGGCATGGGTACCAATTCGCACTATGGACAGATTGAAGAGGATATTTATTGTTAGGCATGTCAACAAGGTCTCTGCCTGGCTCTTTGACAGTTAGCCAATAGGGGTGGAGGGAATAATGATTGTTGTTCCGGTCAATTAGGGGTGTAGTAATAGATACAGCTGAACGTCTAGAGTATGAAAAAACATCTTATACTGTATTTATAACCAGAAAAATTGGTTATGCTCCTGTGGAAGTATCTACTTGTAACGGAATTGTCTTGCCTTGGTAAAGTAGAATGTCGCACCATATATAAGCATTATTATCTGAAACCGCAACTACACTACTAAGAGAGAGTGCCTTTTGTGTTTATAATCTATATGTTGTTATGATAATCATACACTTGCAGAATATATTAGGTTCTTGATGAAGTATTTCTTATCAAATGGATTAGCCTAGTCTCTATAGTAGTGTAATATAATACATCAGTTGGGATAAATATAATAATAAAGTAAACTACAGTCAACTGGAACATAGAAGTACCAAAGATAGTACCTGGAGAAAGTCATACAGGTCGTTGCTGACCCTGACTCATCGTGCCGAGTATCACGGTCATCGGAGCTGTAGCTAAAGCCAGTTCCCGTGGGCTGATCCACAAATATGATGTTTGAAATCTGCAGGCAGGCAGTAAGTACCATCAGCACAACAGACATTCTAATCCAGGAGCTGACTAGCTGCAGACCAGGACCCGGAGTTGAACACATCGTCACCATGCCTTATCAACTATTCACCTTAATACAGAGGACTAATTTTTGATTCATTAGTCAATGCAAGTAAAATATACTTCAGTTCAGACGAGTGGCTCTCACCAAAACCAGGTGACTGTTTTCAGCGGTTACGTGCTAATTTAGTTGGCAAAGCACTCGGTTCCTTTCTTCACGCAACGCATAAAGCATGAAACTAAAGGGCATACTAATCTGGATTTATGTTAAATTAAAGTGCGGACCCATAATAATTTTGGAATTCGGTAGTGGATCTGTGGTACAGCACCTTGTCCCATCCGAACTTGTTCCAGACGAGCGACATGTTGTTGGCGATGGTGAAGGGCCCGTTCTCGTAGAAGACGGCGAGCTCGCTGCTGCACCCGGGGCCGCCGGTGAGCCAGATCACCACGGGGTCCTCCTTCTTGCCCCTCGACTCGAAGAAGAAGTAGAACATCCTGCACTCGATCGCAGTTCCAAAAACAAGAGCTTCAGTTCTAAAGCTTCGATTTTGGCGCAAGAATCGAAGCGAATTGGCGTAGGGACAAGCAAGAATCGGACCTGGCGTCGTGGGTGTTGGGGAGGCGGTAGTAGCCGGCGTGGTGGCCGAGGTCGGCGGCGCCCTCGGGGAGCCCCGGCAGCACCACCCGCCGCTCCAGCAGCTCCCCGGGCGCCACATCCTCTCCGTTCTTGCCGCCGCCGTTGTGACGGCCGGACTCCATGGGCAGCAGGTTGAGCGCGCGGATGAGCCGCTCCGCCTGCGCGCCCGGGAAGCTGGCGTCCGGCGGCAGCCGCAGCCCGTCAACCGCCGCCGCGGCGAGGCAGACGACCGCGAGCAGGAGGAGGACGCGTGGGGCCGTCGAAGAAGAAGCCATTGTGGAGAGCGGTTTCTTGGTGATTTGGTGGAGGTTTCGCTTCTTCTCTCCCGGAGACGGAGAGGATTTATAGCACGACGAGGTAGTGCGTTGGTGCTGCTCGACGATGGTCTGTGCTGCTGAGACTTTGGCTTTGCTTCGAAGCGACCTCTGATTCGGATCAGTGTTTTAATTTGTACTAAGATTTGACGTAATCCTGATCTGATCCTAATTGTCACCTGCGTAATGAAGTGAAATATATAGGACTGTGAGCTAAACTGAATCCAGCTCAGGGTCTAATTTGTACTTCTATTTTGATATTGACAAGGCGTAGAGTGAAACTAGTTGAATTTTGCGTGGCGTGACGCCACGCCCTTACTGAATTAGTATGCTTGAATTTTGATATAAGTAAATAGCGTTTTTTTTAGAATTTTCGATCTAGTTTGTGAAATGTTGGTATATTCGCCCAAATGTTGGCTAAATTGGAAAGTTCAAACATGTTTTTATTTTCTCATGAGCATGTAGCATTTTTCTCAAGCATTTTTTGTTATATTTTGTACAATATTCCAGCGTTAATTGAAATTAGGAAAAGTGCATTTGAATTGTTCGTACATTTTGGGAAAATTTTAATATTCAATTTATTTTTATAGCATAAGTAGTTTGCATGTATTTTTCTGTCTGTTTTGATATATTGCCTGCATTTTTGCAGTGGATATATTCAGGGGCATCGATTTTTCGACGGTGTCAACATTTAATTTAAATTAGGAAAAGTGCATTAGAATTAGTCGCACATTTTGTCAAAATTTGCATATTCAATGTTTTATTTGTAGCGTAAGTAGTTGGAGTGTATTTTTCTGTTTGTTTTGATATATTACCTGTATTTTTGCAGTAGATATATTTAGGGACAGTATTTTTTCGATGTTTTCTTTTGGTTTTTTATGTTCAATGGGCCTACATTTTTATGTTTGTGCATTTTTTATATGTTTGGTCGAATATTTAAATATCTTGTAGTTTGAAATTTTCAAATATTCACCAATTAAAAATGTTCCAACATTTTTTGTTCCCTGCAAAAAGTTCCAAAATTCTTAAATATTCATTTTTGGAAGTTGGTAATTGGAAATTTGTTGGAATTAAAAAAATCTATGTTTAAAAGTTGGTCAATTTTAATTGTTTGAACTTGTTTTTTTTTCACCAAAAATAGTTAACATTTTTTCCCTAGCACTCTGATAATATTTCTTATATTTTGTCGGCGGGTATTTATTGTCGTCCCCGTTTGGTAAATATCAAATATCTTTTTTAAAAAGTTGTTGAAATATGAATGCTATTTTAATTTGGAAAAGTTTGCGGTTAAAAGGATGTTGAGTTTTTGGAAAGTGGCTGCATTGGAATTTATTCAAATTTGTTTTTTTCAATGTTTGAAAAATCATAAGATTTAGAAGGTATTTAAAATGTCGTGCCCGTTTAGTAAATTTGATTTATTTTTTTGAAGAATTGTTGGAATATAAATATTATTTGAGTTCGAAAAAGTTTGTTCTTAAAAGAATGTTGACGTTTTGAAAATTGTCCGTATTGGGATGTATTTGAATTTGTATTCTTTTAGTGGTGACAAAATGATTAGATTTAGAAGGTACTTAAAAGTAAGGAATGCCTAAATGTGAAATTTGAGTTGGAATGGTCAAATAGATTCTTTAAATTGTATAATTTAGATTCTATTCGAATTTGGATTATTTTAATGTTTGTGCAATGATGAGGTTTGAAAGTCGTACAAATTTTTGAAAGATTTAAATTCACAATTTGAGTTGGAATGTTGTAATATGATTATTATTTTCCATTTATATTTATTGAATTAGAGTATCTCTACAAATTGATCAATTCAAAAAAATCGGGGATGTTTTGTTTTTTGCCGTAAATAGGCAGCACTTTTTTTCTGACCATTTTGCTGTATTTTTATATTTTTTCCAGTGGGTATCTATATAAATAGTTCTATTTTATGGTTTTTTTTTTGGGTAAGGGGAACTGACAGGTGGGTCCCATGATGACGTCAGGGCGACGTGTGCAGTGGGCAGAGCGGCACGGCGAGCTCGCCGGCGGCGCAGCGGCGCATCCGCGCAAGCTGGAGAGCGCGGCTGACCGTGGCAGACGCGGGGCGACGCAAGGTGCATGAAAGCGGCGGCGCCGCCAGGTTTGGGCTGCCGGAGCGTCGCCGTCGTTGTCGAATCGCAGCGGAGGGAGGAAGCGCACGCCGACGACGATTCCGGCGCGAGGCGGCCGTCCCAGCACGCGACACTCATCGGAGACGGAGAAGACGCGACGGCGGACGTTCTGGTGTCCGTAGATTTGGTCGGCGAGCTGCGGAAAGCCGGCGGAGCGCGCCGCCGGCGCCGGCGATTTCGGCGTCGTGCGAGGAGAGGAAGAGAGAAGGGGGGGTCTTGCGGACGTTTTTTGGGCCGGGTCCCTGGAGTTTTTTAGAATTGCAGATGGGTCCTTCTCCGCGGGAAAGTGAGGGGTAGCGGAGCAAATTCTGGTCTCGCGTGTCTCTTTTTAT
This sequence comes from Poa pratensis, assembly GCA_947311845.1. NCBI lineage: Eukaryota > Viridiplantae > Streptophyta > Magnoliopsida > Poales > Poaceae > Poa > Poa pratensis. The sequence continues at coordinate 4,205,644 of CAMZMU010000062.1, forward strand.
AAAATGGCCGCGCGACGTGAAGCCGACAGGTGGGGCAAACCACGACACCGTTCAACACTGTTCATTTGCTACAGTGATGAACAGTGCACGGGGCTGAGAGGCCGCCATTTCTTCGGCTTTCATATAGTGAGTAATATGCCTACTCAGTCTCCGGAATAGATGCACAAATATCACATTTTTTAAATGACAAAACTTCCGGAAAATATCCGGATAAACATCCGGACATTTTATGTTGGCACCACAAAAAAAATATAGTTTTTTTTTTTGTAAAAGAGGCGCTGATTTTGTCCTTTTTACACATGGCACATGATTTATTTTCACGATACTTTGTATGCTAACATGAAATGTTCTAGTGTACGCCTAAAATTTTATTTCAGTTCTTTTGACTTTTCAAAAGGGTTTTAAAATGTTTTCCCATAAAGAGTAGATACTCGTGTGAGTCAAAACACCGTGTCTGTCTCATCTCGTCTCTTCTCTTTTTCGACCGCATATGTGCTCGAACTTTATTGCTTGGAACTTACTCTATTTTTAGACGGAAGGCTCGAGCAGAGCCCAGCTTTAAATTAATAAAGCCAACCGGCCAAATGATCCACACATACAAAAAGGTCTCCGCCGACGGTGGTTACATACTGAGGCACACGATAGCACGAAGGCTATAGTCCAGGGGAAAGAGCACCCCGCACAAACGAGCTAATACAAATAGGCCTAAGGCGGTAAAGATACAGATAAAGGCAGTCAGACTGTCCTATCCCGGACAGAGTTGTGAAGCGAGCGAATCCTGCCAATTGCTTGCTCCAATGCTCCACGGTCTTGCCTCCTAGCCACTGGCTTCCACACCTGCACATATAACGCTATTTTGTATAACCCGTCAGCCGGTTGAGAAGGAAACACCCCTTAATCGAGAATTTATACCTCATGTTCCACAAAGACCATAAAAGAGCCGCACAGCAAATCCATAAAACTCGCTTGTGTTGACCCGACTCCGCAGTAATCAATCTAACCAGATCCGCGAAACATGAGGGGTTCCAGGAGCAAAGCAGCAGTTCCCTAACTGTGCTCCTGATGGCTCCCAAGTGCAGGAGATCAATTGTAGTACCTTTCAATTAGAAAAGGTTGTCGAACCCACGAGGAGCTGAAGGTATTGGTTAGTAAGATTGATAAATAAAACAATAAAAGATGCAGTGTTTTTGGTATTTTCAGTTGTATAATTGCAAGCAGATAACAGATAGTAGCAAGTGAAAGCTCTCAAAGAGAGAAAGCCCAATCCTCTTATGTGGCAAAGGACAAGCTCAAGTGATGTGTAACTTATATGTGGCAAACGTTCCCGAGGGCGGCATGGATGATGCTAGGCATAGAGATTTATTAAACAACACGTTGAATATCTTGTCAAGTTTTAATCCTCTTTGGACGGAGCCATAATTAGGTATAGCTAAATAAATAAACTACAACCCCTTATGATGGATCATGTGGCCAAGCAAATGACTGCACAAGAATTATTAAGACCTAAAGTCCCACCATAGCATTACACTCTAAGGTCCCCGATACTAATACCCTCATAATATAACTTCATGACTCGGTCTCAGGTTTACGTGTCCTCCCAAGTCTCCATCAATTCATTACACTACGGTGTTCTCCTATGAGCCCATAAAGGTGAAGTGTTGTGCAGTCGACGTTCGCACAACACCATCATAGAATCACATAAAAGATAAACTCTTGACAAAATACCAACACATGTCATATATAAATCAATGCCAATTCATCCTATGCCCTCAGGAACATACGGGAACTACTCACAACGTGCGAACATGATCATAATCAGTGGCATAAGTGGTACAACACAATCTGAAATTATAACTTCACCACCAAATAATGACAAGTACTCAATCACAAACATGAATAGTAGCACAAGACAAGTATCTAGGGTATAGCAACTCTCAAACTGCGAGGGGAACGGAGTGGATCACGGTGATGATGATGGTGATGGTGCTGGTCTTGATGGGGGTGATGATGTAGAGGCCTCCTCCCACGCCAAGGAGGAGAGGTGATGACGATGACGATGATTTCCCCCTTCTCCGGAGTTCCGGAGCAGCAGGATCTGACCCCCCTCGGAAGGGATCAGGAGTTTCGCCGCCGCCGCGACCTCGGATGGACTTGGAAAAATTAGGGCGTTACTTTTCGGGCGAGACGAAGGCGTCGATAAAAAGCCCCAGGCGAGGAGGTGCCCGAGGCACCTTTGGTGGGTCCCACGCGGCCAGGTACATGGGCCGCGTGGGCCACCCCCATTTGGCCCTCGTGGCTCTCCTCTCTTCGGTCTTCTTCCCTCTGCCTTTCTCCCGATGAAAAACTGACGCAGTATTTTTCCTTTTATTATTTGAGGTCCTGTAGCTCCTGAAACATTAAAGACAAGAAAAAGGAGGTTTTCTGCCTCCCAGAAATTAAATACCAAAAATAGGGACTTTGTATGAAAGTCCCCAAAATCATCTAAAACATGTAGAAACAATCATATAATCATGCAAATAACATTCTAGTATGATACTAAAAGTTATATAAATGATGATATAAAATGCACGTATCAACTCCCCCAAGCTTAAACCTTTACTCGTCCTCGAGTAAGTAAGGACATAGATCATTACATGCATCAATGGACTTATGGTTGATAAATAAATACGGGCATTGTATCATCATCATATTCAATTGCAAGATAAGATTAATGATCTAAAACTCATACATATGAGGGCAACATAAGTAGAACTCTAGCAATCACCCCTTACTTTTGAAAGCAAATAACCATTGTATGTTGGACAATCGAATCATATTGTTTTTCACATGCTTTTGCTCTTCATGGCAAGCATTATAATCTTTTATACTTTGCTGAAATTCAAAGACAAGATAAACTCTCATTGGATAACAAGTTCAAAAGAAGACAAATGAAAAGACAGATAGATATAAAAATTGTTATCACTCTTGCTTGACTAGTAACTAGTGCAAACTTTAGTCATGGATATCTCAATCAAGTTCCCATGCTCTACACAACCTTTTCTTACACTTTCCATGGCTAGCTGAAATTTCAGGTGCCTTCCTTTCATTCACATTCAAGAGCATAAGTATTGAAATATCCATGATCATTAATTTGCTCAAAAGATACTAGGTTGTAACAAGAGTGTTTTATATCCTTTTCATTAAGTCTTCTCAACTTCTTATCCTACAAGACTATATCTTAACCTCAAACTATTTTCACAAGTCTTTTTACTTCTTCTATATTGAGATAATTCTATAATTGTCCAACATACTCAAGTTAATTAATTTCAAGGCAAGATGTGATTGAAATTCTAAATATGCCACGCTCATTTGCATGAGTGTTACCCATAAATCCCCAAACAAGAGAATCATGGATGACACCATACTTTAATATTCATTGATAAACCATAAGATAGGGATACATGATAATGCTCCATGAGCTCACACACGCCTAAGAGATATTGATAACTAATCGATAAAAGCAAAGCACACCATGACTAGATAGATATGATAGATTGATAAAGAGAAAGACTAGATGGAACTCCCCCAAGCTTGGTGTCTTGCTAGAACTCCTCTCTTCTTTCACATTGCCTTCATAATAATTATCTTCAAGATCCCCAATGATCTTCATCATGAGGTTGTAAGCTTTTTCGAACTCTTTTGCGGCTTCTCCCAGTTTTTGCATGAGATTCTTCTCCACCGACTCTTTGCAAGGCTTCCACTCCGGGCTTGGCACCTTCTTGTTGGGGATCTTGCGATCCCATTCACCAGGATAGTTCTCTTGAGTGGTGCGCTGAAATTCCCTGTCAATAAGAGTAGAAGCTACGTTTTTGCTCGCAAGGAAGTGCCTGGGAACCTTCCCTCCGGTCTGCATGCGCGCGCCCCGCCTCTTGTTTCCAAGAGAGTGGTTCACCCTCACGCCGGCAACAGCAATGGGTGATGGAGGTGCTGTCGCCAAGGGCGCGATGTCGACGGAGGGCTTGTGCTCTTCTTCTTCAGCTTCTTGCTTGTCCATCTCCTCTTCATCAAGCTTGTAGTCTTCATCGTCGGAGTAGTCCTTCCTCTTCCTATTCCTCCTCCATATGGACGTGGGGCTGTACCCATCGAGTTCATCATCATCGTCGTCCATGGAGGAGCATTGGTAGGAGTCTCCCGAAGACATGGCTAAAAACCTGACAGGCAGAAACAGCAAAAGAAAGAATCGCTCGAGAACGCTCGGTGCGAGATTAGATCGACAGAGAGGGGTATATATTGAGAGTTTTTGGGTCAAGGCGAAGCGTCGGGATCGAAAACGAGACGAAAAAGGACTCCGAGGTGGAAAAGGGACAGCCCCACGCGGCCAGGTACATGGGCCGCGTGGGCCCCTCTCTTTCTCCCTCGGGTCTCCGTTTCGTCCAGTTTTCTTGTCCCATACGATGATTTCCATAAAAATTGACCTCCGTAAAATTTTATGCAATTCCGAGAAACTTTCCAACAGTAAGTTACCTTCTATTGATTTGGGTTTCTGAAACTGCACGGTTTCTCTCAATTACCTCCTCCGGTGTTTGTAAATTCAACTCCTCCACCCTTCCGATGAAGCTCTTTCCTGCAATATAAGGTTTAAGGCGTTGTCCATTGACTACATGAGGTTTACCTTTCATGTCACCGTGAAGACGGATAGCTCCTGAACGGTACACCTCCTGTATCACTAATGGTCCCTGCCACTTTGAAGCTAGCTTCCCTGCAGAAAACTTGAAACGAGAGTTGTATAATAAAACTTGATCACCTACTTTGAATTCCTTTTTCTTAATTTTCTTGTCATGCCAAATCTTAACTTTTTCTTTAAACATCCTGGCACTTTCATAAGCTTCATTTCTCCATTCGTCAAGTAGGTTTAGGTCAAGAATTCTCTTTTCTCCCGCAGTTTTAAAATCAAAGTTCAGTTGTTTAATAGCCCATCTAGCTTTATGTTCTAGTTCAACAGGTAAGTGACAAGCTTTTCCATAAACCATTTTATAAGGAGACATTCCCATAGGATTTTTAAAAGCAGTTCTATAAGCCCACAAAGCATCATTAATCTTAATTGGCCAATCAGATCTAGACTTATTCACTGTCTTTTCCAAAATGAGTTTAATTTCCCTATTGCTTAATTCAACTTGCCCACTTGTTTGAGGATGATAAGGAGATGCAATTCTATGGTTAACATCATATTTTGCCAAAGTTTTTCTAAGAACACCATGCAAGAAATGAGAACCACCATCAGTAATTAAGAACCTAGGAACACCAAACCTGGGGAAAATGATGTCCTTGAGCATCTTCATTGCTGTGGCATGATCTGCACTTTTGGTTGGAATTGCTTCCACCCACTTTGTAACATAGTCAACTGCAACCAAAATGTGAGTATGCTTTGTCTTTGATTCTGGGAAAGGACCCATAAAGTCAAAACCCCACACATCAAATGGTTCAAGTGGCAATGAATAATTCATAGGCATTTCATTCCTCCTACCAATGTTTCCTACTCTTTGACATTTATCACAAGATTTAACATATTCAGCACAGTCCTTAAATAAAGTAGGCCAATAGAAACCAGATTGTAATACCTTTGCTCCTGTGCGATCTCCTGCATGATGCCCTCCATAGGGACTGTCATGACAATCTCTTATAATAGCCTGTTGTTCATGCTCAGGTACACAACGTCTAATAATACCATCCACACTTTTCTTATAGAGGAAAGGATCATCCCAAAAATAATGTCTAAGATCATAAAAGAATTTCTTTCTTTGTTGAGAAGTGAAGTGTGGAGGCAAAACTTTACCAACAATAAAATTTGCATAGTTGGCAAACCAAGGAGATGCAACTTTAGCACTAGAAACATTAACAATTGCAAGTTGTTCATTAACAAAGCTATCATTAATAGGAATAGGATCATCAGGTATGCTTTCCATCCTAGAGAGATGATCAGCAACTTGATTATCCTCCCCTTTCCTATCAACAATGTGTAAATCAAATTCTTGCAATAGAAGTACCCATCTTATTAGTCTAGGCTTAGCATCTTTCTTATTCATCAAGTATTTAATAGCAGAATGATCAGTATGTATTGTGACTTTTGAATCAGTAATATAAGGTCTAAACTTGTCACAAGCAAACAGTACTGCTAAAAATTCTTTCTCAGTTGTAGCATAATTCTTTTGAGCAGCATCAAGTGTTCTACTAGCATAATAAATAACATTCAGTTTCTTATCAACACGTTGGCCCAAAACAGCCCCAACTGCATAATCACTAGCATCACACATAATTTCAAAAGGCAAGTTCCAATCAGGAGGTTGAATAATGGGAGCAGTGATTAAAGCATTCTTCAAAATATTAAAGGACTCAATGCAATCATCATTAAAAGAGAAAGGAACATCCTTTTGCAGAAGATTGGTTAGAGGTTTTGATATTTTGGAGAAATCCTTAATGAACCTACGGTAAAAACCTGCATGCCCAAGAAAACTTCTTATACCTTTGAGGTCCCTTGGATATGGTAGTTTTTCAATAGCTTCAATCTTTGCTGGATCAACTTCTATTCCTTCTCCAGAAATCTTATGCCCAAGAACTATACCCTCAGTAACCATGAAGTGACACTTCTCCCAATTAAGAACCAAGTGTTGGTCTTCACAACGCTGTAAAACTTTGTTAAGGTTGAACAAGCAATTATCGAAGGAAGTACCATACACAGAAAAATCATCCATAAAAACCTCCATTATCTTTTCAATATAATCAGCAAATATAGCATTCATGCATCTTTGAAAAGTAGCAGGAGCATTACATAAACCGAATGGCATTCTCCTGTAAGCAAAAGTACCATATGGGCAAGTAAAAGTGGTCTTTTCTTGATCATCCTTATGGACAGGAATTTGCGAGAAACCTGAATAACCATCTAGATAGCAAAAGTGAGAGTGTTTAGACAACCTTTCTAGCATTTGATCAATAAATGGCAATGGATAATGATCTTTTCGAGTTGCTTTATTCAATTTTCTGAAATCAATAACCATCCTATAACCAACTACAGTACGTTGAGCCACAAGTTCATCCTTTTCATTTGGAACAACAGTCATTCCACCCTTTTTAGGAACACAATGAACAGGACTAACCCACTTACTGTCAGCTATAGGATAAATGATACCAGCTTCAATAAGTCTTATTACCTCTTTCCTTACCACTTCTTTCATTTTTGGATGGAGGCGGCGTTGAAAATCAACAACAGGTTTTGCATCTTCCTCCAGATTAATTTTATGCATACATAGAGCGGGGCTTATACCTTTAAGATCATCAAGAGAGTATCCAATGGCTGGTCGGTGAGCTTTTAGCACATCAAGTAATTTCTCTTCCTCTTCAGCTGAAAGGTTAGCACTAATAATGACAGGATATATGCTCTTCTCATCCAAATATGCATATTTCAGATTTGCAGGCAAAGGTTTCAATTCAAAACTAGGATCCCCTTTAGGTGGTGGTAGCACTCCTAAATTATCAGGTGGGATATGCAATTGTAATTGTGGTGGTTGTTGCCATAATATTTGTTCCAAAGCCTCTTTTTCCTCATCATTAAATGGTTCATCTTGATTAAGCATATAACGTTCTACAACATCAGTTGAAGCTACAGCTATATGAGCAAGAGTTTCAATTAAATTATTAGGAATTGGCTCTTTCTCAACATGTTTATCAGCAAATTTGGAAAAGTTAAATTCAAGTTTCTCACCAGCACATTTAATAAACACTTTCTCTTTAGGCAAATTAATTTCAGCACCAACAGTATGTAAGAAAGGTCTACCAAAAATGATAGGACAAAATGAATCTTGAGGACAACCAAGCACAATAAAATCAGCAGGGTATTTTATTTTGCCAACCAATACTTCAACATCTCTAACAATTCCAAATGGACTAATATAATCTTTATTAGCAAGTTGAATTGTCATACCTGTCTCTTCCATAACAATGGGATCAATATCAGGCTTGATCTCAAGATAAAGAGAATATGGAATGACACTAATACTTGCTCCAATATCACATAGACCATGATAACTTGAAGTCCCAATAGAGCATGATATAACAGGTTTCCCAACTTTGGCCGAATTACCTTTGATGACTTTGGTAGCATCTTCACATAGATAAACATCCACTGGGTCTTCTTCATTTAGTTGCTTGATAACAGAAATTTGAGTGTTGACTTCCACCTGTTCATAAGGCTGAGAACATCTTTTGTTACTCTTGTTAGTAACAGCTTTAAGTAAATTCTCCTTAACTTGGTTTGGAAATGGAGGTGGTTCAACATACTCCTCAATTGTCACAGATGACATTGGTTCAACCTGTTTAATAACTTTAGGAACAACAATAGATTGTTTAACAGGTTCAACATAAACTTCAAATCCACTTTTTGGAACACAGATATGATCAGCAAAACCTTTAGCTATTTCAATTATAACATAAGGATCAAGACCAAAAGTATCACTCAGATTTTTAAACAGAATAGAAGTAGAGAAATTCTCTACACATGAATATTCATAATCAAAATATGGCTCATTACCTTTATCAAGATCCCAGTGGCTAGTATTTTCAGAAATAGTCTCCAATAAATTCCATGCTTCTTCTTCAGTGTTATTAGTAAAACTTCCACCAGATGAATTATCCAGAATCTCCTTGTGCTTCATAGGTAGTCTCACATAAAAGTTTATCAATATAAGTTTCCTTGTAAGATCATGACATGGATTCTTGCGAAGGAGTTCCTTTAACCTCCCCCAAGCTTGAGTAATACTCTCTCCCAGATGTGGCCAGAAATTGAATATATAGCAGCGGTTATCATAAGCTTCTTTAGGAGTAAAATATTTAAGAAAGAAAACCTTCCTCAAGATACTCCATTCATTCTGGACCTCTTCATCCAAAGACCTGTACCAATCACGAGCATTACCAGATAAAGACAAATACAATAGCTTCCTTTTTACCTGATCCTCTGAAATACCAGGTAGTCTGAATAAGCCACATATGTCCTCAATTATTTCCATGTGCTCGCGTGCCGACTTAGTTCCATCTCCTGTAAATGGATTTTTCATAACTCTTTTAACATGACCCATGGGAATTTTATATCCCACTTTAGGTATCTCAGGCACAGCAGTTTCAACCACCTTTGCAGTAGTGGCATAAGCACTTTCATATAGAGCAAGATGCAGCGAGGCACGATTCATAAATGCCATAGTAACAATGAGATAAACAGCTTTCAAGTTTCCTTACCAAACTTCTTACCAATAGCGCTACGCTCCCCGGCAACGGCGCCAGAAAAGTATCTTGATGGCTCCCAAGTGCAGGAGATCAATTGTAGTACCTTTCAATTAGAAAAGGTTGTCGAACCCACGAGGAGCTGAAGGTATTGGTTAGTAAGATTGATAAATAAAACAATAAAAGATGCAGTGTTTTTGGTATTTTCAGTTGTATAATTGCAAGCAGATAACAGATAGTAGCAAGTGAAAGCTCTCAAAGAGAGAAAGCCCAATCCTCTTATGTGGCAAGAGGACAAGCTCAAGTGATGTGTAACTTATATGTGGCAAACGTTCCCGAGGGCGGCATGGATGATGCTAGGCATAGAGATTTATTAAACAACACGTTGAATATCTTGTCAAGTTTTAATCCTCTTTGGACGGAGCCATAATTAGGTATAGCTAAATAAATAAACTACAACCCCTTATGATGGATCATGTGGCCAAGCAAATGACTGCACAAGAATTATTAAGACCTAAAGTCCCACCATAGCATTACACTCTAAGGTCCCCGATACTAATACCCTCATAATATAACTTCATGACTCGGTCTCAGGTTTACGTGTCCTCCCAAGTCTCCATCAATTCATTACACTACGGTGTTCTCCTATGAGCCCATAAAGGTGAAGTGTTGTGCAGTCGACGTTCGCACAACACCATCATAGAATCACATAAAAGATAAACTCTTGACAAAATACCAACACATGTCATATATAAATCAATGCCAATTCATCCTATGCCCTCAGGAACATACGGGAACTACTCACAACGTGCGAACATGATCATAATCAGTGGCATAAGTGGTACAACACAATCTGAAATTATAACTTCACCACCAAATAATGACAAGTACTCAATCACAAACATGAATAGTAGCACAAGACAAGTATCTAGGGTATAGCAACTCTCAAACTGCGAGGGGAACGGAGTGGATCACGGTGATGATGATGGTGATGGTGCTGGTCTTGATGGGGGTGATGATGTAGAGGCCTCCTCCCACGCCAAGGAGGAGAGGTGATGACGATGACGATGATTTCCCCCTTCTCCGGAGTTCCGGAGCAGCAGGATCTGACCCCCCTCGGAAGGGATCAGGAGTTTCGCCGCCGCCGCGACCTCGGATGGACTTGGAAAAATTAGGGCGTTACTTTTCGGGCGAGACGAAGGCGTCGATAAAAAGCCCCAGGCGAGGAGGTGCCCGAGGCACCTTTGGTGGGTCCCACGCGGCCAGGTACATGGGCCGCGTGGGCCACCCCCATTTGGCCCTCGTGGCTCTCCTCTCTTCGGTCTTCTTCCCTCTGCCTTTCTCCGATGAAAAACTGACGCAGTATTTTTCCTTTTATTATTTGAGGTCCTGTAGCTCCTGAAACATTAAAGACAAGAAAAAGGAGGTTTTCTGCCTCCCAGAAATTAAATACCAAAAATAGGGACTTTGTATGAAAGTCCCCAAAATCATCTAAAACATGTAGAAACAATCATATAATCATGCAAATAACATTCTAGTATGATACTAAAAGTTATATAAATGATGATATAAAATGCACGTATCAGCTCCACATAAACTTTGCCAGGGGGCATATAAAGAAGATATGATTCATATCCTCTCTCTCCTCACACAGGGCACACCTGCCGTTAGAGGGACCCCGTCTCCTCGCAATATTCTCATTGGAGGGTAACCGTTTCCTAGCCAATTGCCATAGGAATATCCTGATCTTAAGAGGGATGGTAATCCCCCAGATCTCCCTATAATGATTCCTAGGCGTGCCGTCGCAAAGTTTGTTATAAAGGGACCTAACCGAGAACTTCCCGGAGGGTTCAAGGGCCCAAGATAGTTCGTCCTGGACATCAGCTGGGTCGAAAACCGGGAGCTCCCTAACTAGAGAGCTCCATTCCGCAGCCTCGGCAGGTCCAACCGACCGCCGGAGGGGAATGTACCATTCCCCCCCCCCCCCCCCCCGGTGGGCCATCGCCACCGAGGTATCTGGTGAAGCCACAATGGCAAAAATCGCTGGGAATCGATCCCGCAGGGGACCCGACCCTGTCCACCAGTCAATCCACATCCTAGTGGATTTGCCATTCCTCACCCGGTGTCTTGCCCCCAGGCATAGGAGGTTATCGACCAGGATAGCCATCCAGAACTGGGAACCTCCCCCGTGGTTATCGACCAGGATGTCTTTGGATCTCAGATACTTAGCCCTGAGTATGTCGGCCCAAAGGCCAGTCTCCCCCGTCAAGATCTTCCAGACCCACTTAGCCATGAGACACTTGTTCATGAGTTTGGTATCCATGATACCTAAACCACCCATGGCCTTGGGTTTGCACACAGTATCCCAGCGAACCCAATGGTATTTGCGCTTCCTCCCGTTTGCTTCCCAGAAGAAACGGGAGCGGGAGCCGTCCGTGGTCCGATGGACCCCATCCCCCAGGAGGCAAACTACCATCGCATGAAGGGGAAGGCTAGACATGCACGCATCAGTGAGCGTCAACCTCGCTGCTGAGGACATCAGCTTACCCATCCAGGGGTCCGCCCTCTTAGCAACCTTACCGGTAAGGTGGCTCCAGACCCCTGCCGTAAGTGCCCGGTTGCTAATGGGGAGTCCAAGATAGGTGAACGGGAATGACCCCAGTTTGCAATTAAGCATCTGGGCCACCCTCGTATGCTCACCAGTACTAGCCCCCAAGACTAGTACCTCACTCTTGTGGAAGTTGATCCTGAGTCCCGACATGTTCTCAAAGCAGAGCAGCATGAATTTAAGGTTGGCAATAGCCAGGTCGTCCTGCTGAATCATGATAATCGTGTCGTCTGCATACTGCAGGTGCGACACCCCCCCGGGAATCAGATGGGGCACAACACCCTGGATGTGCCCCGCCCTCTTAGCCGCCTCCAGCATTGCTGCTAAGGCTTCGACTACAAAGTCAAAGAGGAGGGGGGACAAGGGGTCCCCTTGTCTAACCCCCCTACCATTACGGAAGAAATTCCCCATTTCTCCGTTAATAGTGATGGCCGTCTGACCGCCAGAGACCAGACTGAGAGCCCTATGGACCCATCCAGGATCAAAGCCAGCTCTGAGGAGGACTTCCCCTAGGAAGCTCCAGTTGACTCGATCATAGGCTTTCTCAAAGTCCAGCTTAAAGAACACCCCCCTAGTCTCTTGGAGCTGGACTCATGGATAATCTCTTGCAAGGAGACGACTCCCTCGTGTAAAAGGCGGCCCTTGATGAACGCGGATTGAGTGTAGCTAATCGTGCGATGTGCGATCGGGATAAGTCTAAGCGCAAAAGCTTTAGCTACAAACTTGAAGATGACGTTGATTTAGCGTAGCGTATCGAAATCCAGTGTAGCATGTCGGCATTCACATTTTCCTCCAGTAATTTATTCTATGATCACAACTCTTTTTTTCCTTTTCTGTCCGGCGTAAGTGTAACTGAACTTTTGTTTTGCTTTTGCCGTCAGAACATGCGCGGCCGACAGGCACAACGAGAAACACGAACCAAATCTGTTGGGTCGGTTAGACTGCATGGGCAGCCGAAGAATTTGAACTCTCGACTCTGGATCTCGTTTCACTTTTGCCGCATTTGAACTGAATCTGTTTTGTTGGTGCCTAGCTGCTGTCACCGTTGGTTGTCCCTTCTTGAGTTTCCTCTTTCTCGCTAGATACATGAGCTACTCGCTCTGCCTTGAAAGCTCCAACAACCGGTGGTGGCTGGGATGACACTCACTCAAACTTGGCGTTTGATCCAGAATGTTTTCCTTTATTAGGTTTGGCTTGGAAGGCTGGAGATGACATGTCTCAGTGAACGCTGGAGAGGCTCCTCCTTAACCGATCTGAATATCCGGGCACGCACCGGTTACCTGGAATTAGCGCGGACGGGACGCCACCATCACCGTCATCGCACGGATAATGCATCTGGAGGTAGAGTGCACGCGTTGCACTGCGGGGTTCCTTGCACGCAGCATCAGCAGCAGAATTGATTGATCGATTTCTGGATAATCACAGACTAATAATTCAGACTCTGGAGCAGATGTTGCTTCGCTTCGGCTACTCGCAAAACACAGTGCTGTGGAGTACACCGTAGCAGCGATGAAAGGAGAGAGCCTGACTGTTCACATCACATGCCGCACCACCACCGGATAAAAATCTGATGAGACAAGGCAACAAGTGCACGAAAAGCAACTGCCGAACTCTCGTTATCATTCCATTCGCATATACACCGGAATGTGGCTCTGTCTGCATGTACTGCATGTTTTCCCTTCTTGCTTGCTCGCCGTGAGAGACTACCGCCGCTGCAATGTCTAGAGAAGTACTAGTAGTGCTATTGGCTGAATGGGTGGATCATGTCCAGCACCCCTTTCGGCATGTGGAGTTCCTGACGAGGTCTGTGAGGGCGTCGTTCCTCGCCCAGGTATAGATCTGGGCATTGTTGAAGGCATGTGGTTCCCTGCCCTTCACGGTGGGGGTTTGACTCGGTGACCCTCGATGTTGCCTAGGTGGGTGTTGGGTCGAGCAAAAGCTCAAGTCGTCGCTTGACGCCAGTGTCGGCGACACACGTGGGCGTCGTTTTCCCCTTGAAGGTGGCGTTGTGGTTCCATCGAAACTCCTTCGTTTTTTTGTTGCATATAACCTCCTTCGTCTATACTCAGGATGAAAACTCTGATCTGCAAGACCGGGTGCCAGACCTCTTGTAGGCACCATCTTGGAGCAGGGGTTCTTCTTCCCTCGACATGACTATCAGAGTGCAAAGTTGATGTATTTTGCAGCTGGCGATCTAAAGTGATGTTGTCTTGTTCTCCTTTGGTGGAGGCTCTCCCATGAGGCGCTCCAACCCTCGACGATCTTGCCTCTCTTGGTGGCTGCCCGTTTTGCACAAAGGTTTGGTGCTCGCTAGTGTCGGTGTTACGGTGGGCTAGGGTTCACCCCGATAGGGCATGTTTATCGGCGTCGTCATCGCCAGTTTCGGATAGGGGTCCGACGGTGGCCTTGGTTGTCGGCCTCCTTTCGACACTATGATGCTTGGCATCCGCTACTCTGTGTTCGTCGTATTTTGGAGGCTCTGGTCTTTCATCTCCTGCTTTCCTCTCCGATGTAGTTTTGTGCTAGTTATCGTGATTCCTTCGCTGGTACTTTGTTTCTTCTCCTCTTGGTGGCTGGCCGTTTTACGTAAGGTTTTCTGCTCGGCGTAGTGTAGCACATTTTCTTGTTTTATTTGACTTTGTTATGCTTTGTAAGAGGTTCGTCTCAACGAGAGTGGATTTTTGGAACCTGGGCTACATGAAGTCGTTAAAAAAACAAAAAGGGCATTTTTGAGTTTCCAAAAACTCTGAAATAAATCAAGTGTCGAGAGCTACAAGCGTGCAAATTTTACCTTAAAATTCGACGTATTTTGGGCTGTACAAAAAGACAAATCGTGGAAATTTCAAAATTTTGAAATCGTGTATTGGTCACCACCAAGATCCGCCAATTTTCCTTTTTGTGCAACCCAAAATATAACCAATTCCGTGTTGAAAATTTGCATGATTGTAGATCTCGACAATATCTACATTCGTGATTTGTTTCTTGATTTTTGGAAACTGAAAATTTCGATTTTTTCTTTTTTTTAAAAGGGCACCATGTAGCCCGAACTCCGGCTCCAATATATGTTGTCATCGTCTTAACACCTTTTTTTTTGAATTTTATCGTCTCAACACCTTATTAAAACTAGTAGCCGTGCACGTGCAACACACGTCTTTACAGTACAATAATAACTTTATGTCTAAACCGTTTAAAGAAGTGCGAAGAACATATAATCGACACACATTGTTTAAAATCCACAAAGTACAAAATATTACAATTTAACACTGTTTGAAGTGATAGTTTAAAAACTAAATAACATAGTATCATCCACTATTTATTAATTCATGAAGATCCATCCCTTTATACGGTCAATGATTCCTCGTTCCAAGTCAGGAATATTGTTTATCGCCTCATTGTCCTGGTATTTCAGGAGATGTACCAAAAATCGCTTTCTTAACTCCAGACCATCCTACATGTGCATTATACAACATTGTCATATAAAGTTCATGTTCAAAGTGTACAAATGAGCATAGTTGAGAATATTCACCATGGGTACCGGAAAATATGACGCTCCATCATGCCATGAGTGCATTAGATTAAAGACCAAATAACCAGACAAAGCACTGAATACATTTAAAATGTCAAAATTTGAGCGTAAAACAAATAAAGCAAGGTTATATTTAAGTGAAAAGCTTCATACCCATGCGAGTTTGTCGAAACAACAGGTACTTTGCGTCCCCACGAAGCGCAAGGTTTATCTTATTGCAAATTTCCATATGTTTTAATATATGTACCCCCAAGTTTGTCTCGAAAGCGGGTCCAAAATATGGATAACCTTCTTCTTGTGACCCAACACGAATAATATAAATAGGCCAAGAATGTCGTAAGGCAAGAAAATCTGTGATGAAAGGTTTATAAGTAAAGTAAATCATATTGATATAAAATGAATCAATATCATGAGCAGGGGATATAATCTCACCGTGTCACATTCTGATATATGATACTCTCTACTATTAGGCCAGCAATGAAATAACCGTGCTAATTGTTCAAAATCAAGTCTTCCACGACAACTCGGGTCTCGTGCAATGTGAGACATTGTCTGAAAAATAAATAAAAATATTAGTAATAACAAAGATAAAATTTGTAGGTAATTATATTAACTTACACAAAAGTTTAGATCCATATAGTGAGCAGGAATGTCACGAAAGAAGTTGATATCGTGGCACGCAAGTACACGCACAGCCATGTTGAAACAATCTACGTCCATATATTCATCCATCTTTAATATGTTCTTTATCTTTCTTAAATTTAAGCTAATAGGATAAGGCATTGAGCTTATCACCCATTCGTTCCTGTGAAAGAGAGAAATTTGTGACTACAATGACACATATATAACATGAAATGAAGTGCCCAAAAAAAATGACTTACTCCAATGAAGGGACATCATGAACCATGTTTATGTATAAGCAAAGCTCATCTATTAAGTCACCGTTTGTTGGTTTGACATATGGTGAAAGTACCGATGACTACGATAGAGCCTCATCATCATACGATGATTTTATCAGTTCTCCTTTCGGTGATGAGTTTGATATTTTAATTTTTTTGGGAGGATGATCCAAAATCACACAATCTGTGGGATCTATGTTGCTTTCCTCAATTTCGAAGACTCGATTTCTCACGGCGTCATCGTTCAGTTCCGAGTCGACTAATATCACAGCTAATTTTGTCCTAAATTTTGTCATGTGAACCTGTCAAATAGTAATCCAACTTAGTTTCAAAAAAAATAACAATACAATATATATCATGTGATATCGAGATATATACCTGCTCAGGAATATCAGATAAAAAGTCTCCTGTCCAATACTCCATCAAATTTAACATCCACAAACCACATGATGACCTGCTCGATTGCACATTATAATTGTTAATATATTCAGTTTAAATAATAATCAGAAAAAAATGAATATCAATTTTAAGAACCTTTGATAATAAAAATGCCAGATTTATTTTTTTAAAGGGAGAAGGAAAAAAAGGCTTCTTTTCCCCACTCTCTCTGCCTCTTCACTTCACCCATCTGCTTCCCGTGAACACTGCCTCCCCATCGCCGGAGACCTGCGCACCGGTGGACTCTCCTCCCCTCCGGTAGCATCCCCGCCGCCGCTTCGTACTCCCCGCCGCCGCTTGCAGTACCTTGAGCCGGCCGCACGCACCTCCCCACCGGCCGCACCCTGCCTCCCCCACCGGTGGCTCAACCCCACCGCATTCCTCCACCAGATCGTACTTCCGGCGGTGGAGGTCCTCGACTGCGTCGGCAGGGTCGTCTTCATGACCAGCGGCGTCGCGGCCACGGCCGAGGAGATACGCGCGATGGCGGCGCGGGAGGAGATGGCCGTCGAGGAAGCGCTGCTTCCGGACACCGCCCAAGGGCTGCGACGCCTCGTGTGCCGCTCCATGCACCGCCCGCCGTGGCTCCCGGTCTTCGTGCTCCACGACTTCATCCAGGTTAGCTAGCGCCGTTAAATTTTGTCCGTGACTGTGTGTTTGTCTGATTTAAGCCACCGAGGTTCATCTTTAAAATACTCTCTCTAATTAACTAAGTTGAAGTTCTACTGTCGATCTGAGGTTGCTCATCATTCTGGATGTGAGCCTCGGTTGGTATGTCGCAATTTGTTCACTTTTGGTTTGTGCTGTTATGGATGAACGGATGTGTGATTGTGCTGTGCTCCCTCACTGTCAGATATGCTCACTTTGTCAGTTAAGCTACTGTCTAATTAATATATTCAGAGAAGAAATCTAGGTGATTTACACTCTAGCAGATATAGTGGATTGTTTGCTTGATGACTTGCTAGATAATGTGCAATCTGAGCGTGAAATTGTTGCGGCGTGTGTAGGTTTCAGTGGTAGGAGAGCTATTCTACTATTCAGCAAGGGCAGGGCAAGTCCAGGAGGCAAATCATCCTCAATGCAGGTTGAGCCACTGGTTGATGAGGTAACCAATGACATTCATAAGTCTGCACATATATGTTTTAATGTTTCTAAAGGGAAATAACGGATAAATTGGCTATTTTTCTTTCAAGCTGATCACTTAAAGTTCCTATGCTGTCTATTTGTCTATCAATAGAATTATCTTTGCTCGTAAATTATTAGTGAACTTGGTTAACCATAATATATAAAGAATCGGAAGGTACTAATGGTAGTAAAACAGAATCATCTTCAAATCGTGCAATTGTGTGGTGTGGACACCATCACACCAGGAGATGATGGTTGTTGTCAAAACTCCAAATAACCAAACTTTTATTTGAGGTCATCTATTCTTTTCCGGACAGATTTAATTTTTAGTTCGGTTGTTAAGGAGGACATTCAAAAAACACATAAAATAGACATCTTTATGTTCACCAGTTGAAGTTCCTAATGGTTACATGAATTTCAGATCTTGCTGCTAATGAAATCGACACTTATTGATAAATTGAGTATACAAGAGCATATGGCATCTTTCATCTATTCATTTATTGGCTACAACAGCAGTTTTACAGGTACAAGCTTCTTTCATATATTGATTTTAGACGTTGTAGAATATGGCATCCCCTGCTGCTCTCCTGGTGTTTTTTTTTCCTTCTGTGTCACATTAATGTCTCTCAGTTTCACTGATCTGTGAGTAACAAAAACATAATATCAAATTGAATAGTGGTATCAATTAATATATGAAAGATCATTAAATATATTGAAAAAACTGTATCTTTTATAGGCTGAAACAAATGATGGTTCATTAAAATTTAGCATTAAGATGGATGAATATAAGAGGTCCTGGACTGCTCTTAATGTGATTGCCAGAGCCATTTGGTTTGTTATAATAATATGAAATGCATACCTGACGGCTGATTTAAAGATGGTAGTAGCAGTAGCAAGCCATTTGGTCAGACCTGCAGAGGAAATTAATTCAGAAATATAATATAGAAGCAAAAAGTGTTGTTGACCTCAATTTAGCTGGAATAAAAAAACAGGAAAGAAGAACACACATATCTCATCCCTCTAACACATCTCTATAGACAATGTTAGCATGGTGACGTTCCACTCGAACGGTTTCAAATTCCACATCTGCAAGTAAAATGAGATTTGCAATAATTAGACTTATTTACACAAACCACAATAAGAATTTATATTTGCATTAGTGAATCATGATAGCAATGATGTACCTTGTTGAGCAAATATCCTAGCTTCATCATCAGGGTCAATGTCTCCATCTGCTCCAAGATTTTCGTCTCCCAAGCCGTCTAGACGGCAGTGATTTACTTTAGTACACAATACCCCTAATACATAGCTAAGAGAAACTTAACATGACCTTGTGTGCGTACCATCAATGTTTATCGTGTTGACATCAGGTTCCAGAATTCCAAATTCATCTTCACCGTGGTCGTTGCCTGTTAACAATACACAGAACATAATATGTATAAGTAGCAGCTCAGAACTGAAGTTATATTAATAACAGGAGCATAGTATTCAATGAAGAAGTCATAGGTATACCAATAGTACCTATTGGATTATGATTAGTTTGGTTCGGAACTGGGGACGGTTCCAATATAATGGAGTGAGGCTTATGTTGGTTGTGTTGTGGTTCACTGTCGCCACAAACCGGCTCTGAACCTGATTTAACATTGATCAAGGTTGATAGTTGAGAAATAATAATAGAGAAAAATAATGAATACACTAACCGTGCTTTTCAGCAATGCATTCTGGGATCCATGTGTCGAGGAATGTATTGCTTTGCGGGTTGTGAACCCCTGATGCCCGTGTGAGGGGCACTGCATTGTGTTGGAAAAACGACGGGGTTTAGGTTAGTGCTGATTATAGTGGTATTGTTGGGAACCCATAAACCCCCTCAAACGACATTACCTTGTGTGCTATCGGTTACGAGGGACGAAATTGTTTGTGGGTCAGTACCAAAAGCGTGAACAACATCTCTCTTTCGTCTTGAATTTTGCTGCATCTGGTAGGAATCATTCCTATGCAGCCATTGATCATCATCGTCCTCATAAATATTTTCCTTGTCCAATATGAGTTGTGACGGTCGTAATGAATTTGATATCACCCCATCTGCACATATTCTCTGCTGCAATTGTGTGACAGCTGACTGTCCGGTAGCTGGTGTATGTGACATCATGTTATACACAGGTGTCATATCTTGCAATGTGTGTGTTCCATCTTCTAGGCCCTTGCTTTCGGCAGTGGCCTTTTTTCTGTTGGTAGGCTTCACGTCGTCTCTTATTAATCTCATCTTTATTTTGTGAATAATGCTCTCTAGCCCTCAGTCTTTTTAGTTCTTTTGGGTCTGCATATACGACACAGTTTAGCATGTTAACAAACTTCCCAAGCATGCATTAGGCATAATTCTCATGAGCAGGTACCTGGTTCTGGGGTGTTTTCCTCATTGGGAAGTTTGTTATGTTCACGGGACTGTCGTCGTTTAGCTAGTATCTCATCTCTATTTAGTGCATACCGTTCTTTGTCCCGCTGCCTCCTCAATTCCTTTGGGTCTGCAAGGATTACAGCAACGGTTTAGCACTATAGGCGACAAGTGCGCTCTGAGTGTATTTTTTTGATGATCTACTTACCCAAGGCTTGACCGTTGCTCATATCTTGGAACGGGGTGCGTGCACCATTAGGAGTGTGATTGTTGCTTCTATCTCGGAGCGGGCTGCGTGCACCATTCGGATTGGAAGATGCCATACCTGCGAAATAGTCAAAATATTAGATACCTTTTGGAATATGGCACCAACAAATTTGAAATGCATATTTTGAGATGCTTAATCATTTATTTTGGCCAACCAGCAGCAGCGAATGTACCCATCTATAAATTGATGATCTAAATGTTCTCTTTTTGTTTGTCTATGTGCAGTCCCAAAAGGTGTGATCAATATATTACAGGATTTAATTGTTAGCTCCTCCCCGACTGCCGCTACCCGGCAGCTTAGTTCTGGAAATTTTGAAGGTGCATACTGATGCATCTTCTCATTGTATGATCTGTTACAGTGCATCGTGTTTATGTATATATCCAACCATGGTAGTGATTGTGGGAATTGGATATATAATTTTCTGTTAACTGACGAAGACAATTTGGTATGTCTTCTTTCCATTGTATTTATCATTTTGGGAGAAACATGTGTTTAGCTGGATTAGTACATGAAAGCTATACCTCAAACTTACATAAGTTGCATTTTGACTTAGTATCAGTGTCATTCAATGGTGTTGCCTGTGATTTGCTAGCTTAATCTGTTGACTTCCTCAATTAGTTGCTAATTGCTGCCTTTTGATGAAAATTGGCTAGTTGTTGCTTGTTGTCTCCTTGGGTTAAGTAGTACCCTCTCTAACAATTGAGCTCAGAGTAGTACACTCTCTAACAATTAACAATTAAATAGATGCATCATGTGCTGAACTTTTTTGCAACATTGGTGGAAAGAATATCATTTCCTGGAACTAAATCATCGTGTGCATGTGTCTTATAGAGAATTTCCACCAACACGCCTGTTAAATTCATGTGGAACTAAATCACTGCGTGCATGTGTCTTATAGAGATTCTAGGGCAAGACACGAATATAGGTTATGCAGAGTTTGTACTTTTTAGATTGCAAAATTATTCTTTTGAGAATGGTACAGGTCATACATAAGCAATTTACACAGGTATGATATTGCACCTGGCGACGGTGAGGAGGCGATGGTCGTCGAGATCGCCGGTTGCGCGTGCCGGCGCCGGCGGCAAACTGAGGTGCAGCGGCGCTGGCGCATGGTAGGGAGCTGCGGCGTCAATGGCGGCAAAAACCTGGAGCGAATGCAAAAAAACTGGACGTCTGCCTCACCTGGAGGCAATTGATTATTTCCGTAATTGTCGTCTTAATTAAGCATGCCCTTAATTGATCATTGAATAACATTTTGGAGCGATCCTTCCTAACTTATGCGTCCAGGTCATTGTCGTCCTAATTAAGCAGGCCCTTAATTGAGGATCTTTTTTTAGATGAATTGCGTCTGCTGGTTTTCGTCTTTCGTCTGCTCAAAAACGTTCCACCAGACAAAATTGCTAGATGCACACACGAAATAGGTGGGACGAATCTGGACCATTGGATGTAATCAAGTGGGCCTGATTGTTATGTGGAAGTAAATCTGTGTACATCTGTTGGGGTGGCCGTAGCAAAGAAAAATTTGCTTGTTTAATACTCCCTCCGTTCCGTAATATATGTCGTTAAGGAAAGTTAGGCAACGATTCGCGCAGTACAAATTGTTTGCGTGTTTTCCGAGTATACCCCGGTCGAACCCGCGTGGCGCGTGCCACCGCACTCGCGTCTCTCGTTCCCCACTCCTCTGACCCTCTCATTCCCAACGACGCTCGACGTCGCCGCCGGTCGCAGCCCTCTCCCTCTCTCTCCCCCCGTCGCCGCGCTCTCCCTCTCGATGGCAGGCTTGCTCCCATCGTAGCCTTGCTCCTAACCAACCCGATTCACACCGTAGCATCCCAAGCACCCCTAACCCTAGCCCGAGCGGGAGTAGGTCAAAGGTGACCTTTTTACGCCGGAGGTGGTCGATCTGTGGGCGGCGGTGCTAGATCCATGCGAGGATGCGGCGGTCGACCTGAGCAGAGGGAGGAGGATGGTGGTCTGGACCGGAGCACCGCGTGGAGGATGGTGGTGGTAGCTCGTGGCGGCTGGTGCTCCCTTCGCCGTCCCGCACGCACCCGTCGTGGAGGAGACCGCGTGCGCCTGGCTCCGAGTGTCGGAATGTGTTCCTTCGTCTCCGGGCTTGTGTGCTTGCTTGCTTGAGTAGCCACAAGCGGATGCTTCCTTGCTCTGTTTGCTTGCAGTAGTGGAGTAACAGTAAGCAAACTGAACCAAACCTGATGTTAATTCTCTGTGAGGAAAAACTGTCACAGCAAGTTTGCTTGGTTTCTTTAGCATGAACTGAACTTGCAGTAACAATGCTCCGTGTTTGCTTGGAAGTACTGTTGTTTCTGAATTTTTCCTGATTGAGTAGCAGTAGTTATTCCAAATAACTTGTGCCTTATTTATTGCTTCCAAACACGAGGAATTGATGTTCTTATATCTGCACTTTCCTGAATTTTTCCCGTAGCAGTAGCTCCGTGTGATGTGTATTGCTAGAGTACATGCTTGCTTGTCTTTTTTTTACACATGAACTTGCTTGCTCCTCTCTGAAATAAACCTGCTTACTTGCTTAAATAAACTTGCTTGCTTGCTTAAATAAATTAAATAAACTGCTCCATTAGGAGTTTTTAAGTACAATAAGCAATTGTTTGTGCAAGCTCTGCACTAGCAGTACTGTTGTATACAGCAGGAGTAAAATTAATCATAAGCACTTGCACACACAAACATTGACTGAATTTTTTCATTACAGCAACACACAAACATTAACTTACACACAAACATTTTCAGTACAATAACACACAAACCATAAGCAATTGCTGCCAGTAGCTTGCTTACTTGCTTGCAGTATTAACTTACACACATTAACATACAGACTTGTACTCATTTCAAAGCTATCCTTGTTTGCATGAGTTAGGCAACACCTTGTTTAGGCAACATTAACATTCAGACATGACTAGGCAACATGTTGGCCTAGAAAGTTAAGAGCATATGCAATAACCATTGATTTGTTCAGTTGATTTGTGTAGCAAGTGCAGGTAAACAGCAACCACTGATTTGTTCAGTTGATTTGTGTAGCAAGTGCACTGCTTGTAGCAGTAGTGAATTGCTTGCTGCCAGAAATATTTGGACACAAATACACTGCTTGCTTATTGTCAATACTGACCTGGGAGTAGCAGTAGCATTACTGAAGTGCAGCAGTGCTTGCTTGGTTGCATATGGAGTAGCAGTAGCTTTAAGTAATTTGATATCAGTGCACACAAATTGTTTGGTTGTATGCTGATGGTTGTGTCAAAAACTTTGATGTTAGGCCAAGGCCTTGATGGATTCTTTTGGCCAATATATACATGTGGTACCTTGAAGCATGGATTCGTTATAATGTGTTCAGATCTTAGTAGTGTTAGCAATAGCAAATGCTTGCATTACAGCTTAAATAAACTTCGATGATTTCTTGTGTTTGAGGTGGACTGAAATTTAGATCGGGCAGTACCATTGCTGCTGATGATTCTGTTGTGTTGCAGGTGATTCCCTCTAAGGCTGGAACAAGTGGGAGGCGCTGGGACGGAGAGGATCTTGGCGAGGCGTTGGGACGGCGAGGGTCTTGGCCAGGCACTGAGACAGCGAGGATCTCCTGCTGCCCGGTGAGGATCTGGGTGAAGCGAGGAGCTGGGCAAGCATGGCCAACTGCTGCTCAGCCCGAGGGTGGGGCGGCGACAAAGAAGCCGGCGTGCTCTGCTCTCCTAGCCGGCATGCTCTGCTCCTGCTGGGTGGGAGACGGCGTGTTTCTGTTCCGGCGACCAGGAACCAGAAGAGATGGACCTCTGGTGGATCCCGGGGCGTGCTGCTGGTGCTCAGCCCAACGGTGCTGCTGGTGGTGCTCCGGCAGTCGAGCAGCTCGATCCTGATGGCGACGCGAGGAGTGGGGCAGGAAGGAGATAGTGACGCGGGGAAGAAGCACGGCGAGCACACGAGCACGGATGCGCGCCTGGAGGTGCTCGCGCACAAGGGATCTGGGCTGCACGACGGCGACGGCGGCGATCTGCGCGAGGGACCTGGGCTGCACGGCGACGGCGGCGATCTGCGCGAGTTGACCTGGGCTGCTGCGGCCCGATTCAAAATTTAGATCTAAGTGATCGGTTCGCTGGCATGACTTCGGGAGGGTATCAGATGTAATTAAATCGAACATTGAGGGTATAGATGTCTTTTCTGCGATTTTCACCTGGTCGGAAGGGAGGCTAGAACGACTTATAGTATGATACGGAGGGAGTAGTAGTGGAGATGGAGATTGGACTTTATATCCTTTTATCTTCGAAAAAAACCTTCGGCCCACCCAACCACGCATGATCGATCACGGCAAACGTTACGAGTTGGAGCCCTCGCTTGGCTGCCGGTTTTCCTCTTGGCGACAGTGTCGGCGTTGACCGGTCGACGTAGAGCTCCTCCTATTCGACGATGCGGAGGACGGCCGCTGCAACCTCCTGCGCGTCCACCGTCACGACCATGCGATCCTTGGCACCGGCCGGGAACGCCGCCTTCACGGTGACGCCATGTGGTCGACGAGGACGTCGCGGCTGCAGGTGCCGGTGCGGCCGCCTTGGGTGACGCGGCAGTGCCCCGTCGTAACGGGAGGCAGCTCCGGGAGACGAAAGTCGTCCTGATGGATCAATGAGATTCTGGATAGACCTCATCCGCCAACCTGATGGATCAGGAACTCAATCCGGAAAGGACTGCATATAAGTAAATTTTCCATACTAAAGTTCAATGCGATTCTGATTGAGCCCTACTGAACTCGCCGCCGGCATGTCCTCCCCTCCCCGACGTCGGCGCCGTGTGCATGATACCTTGGAGACCCAGGGCGCCCTTCGCCTGCCAGACCTCGACGCTCATGCTGCAAGTACGTTTCTTTCCTTCTTCGCATCCCAGGTCCTCTTGTCCACCGGATCTAAGTTTATTCCCCTCCTCTCGGCGCCCCTCCGGTGATATGTTCCCGAATTTCAGCTACTTCTCCAGTCAACCATGTTCAGATTTTTGCTGCAAGGAACCAAGTTCAGATCATGGATCTTGTAGCCGCCAAATCGGACTCTGTCCCCGCCCTGACCAAGAGCTCTAGTTTTCTAAATTACCCAGTTTTAATTACGATAATGTGTTTGGCTGTGACTAAGAAGTGAAGTATTTCTCAAACTGTGGTATTTTTGAAGTATTTATAAAACAACCACAGGCCTGTATTTCTAAAAGGGAGAAAGCTAAAAAAGCAACACGGACGTCTCTGATCTATTCCGGCGCCGGTGGCGCTGCTCTGTATTCTTTTTCGACGAAAATGCAGGCGTGGCTGCTATTTCATTGAAAGTAGTAGGAGTAAAGGAGTACAAGGACTCAAAGCAAAACAAAACAGCGAGAAAAGACCCTAACTAGCAAAATCGCTCAACAACAGATTCTCAATCAGGTTCCCGAGGTCTCAAGAGGAGGCTGGCAGCTCCATGTCTACCCGCTGTGCGCCAAAGCGCAGCTTCTTGCAAGATCTTGGCCTTCACATCGCTGATATTGGAAGCATGTCTTTGAAAGATGCGGCTATTTCTTTCTTTCCAGGTTGTCCACCAAACTAGTTGGGCGAGAGCGACCCAGCTCTTTCGGTGTTGCTTCTCTGTCATCTCCCGGGTTTCACATCGCTGCTCTGTGTTCTTGGACGGATCAGTTAAATACTTCTACTTCAACGCATTGAGAACTCTGGCACAAATAGCGGTCCCTTCTTCGCTTTTCACTAAGCGAGTCGCGGTTGTCGTCAGAATCGGCGGGGTCACAAGTCTGGACTGGCGGTGGCCTGTCCGGCATCGTGTGGAGAAGAACTCCTCTTTGCGCCGGCTTTGTGTATGCGGCCACCGTGTTGGCCGCTGTGGCGTGCCGAGTCCAATGCATACATGTATGGTCAGAAGTGATCATGCATGCATGGCAATGATCGGTCAATGGATTGATAAAAACTAGGTGAAAACAACACTTCCCAAACGCCTTACAGTTTTTGCTAAAACTGTGAAATATTACCGTATCTAGCAAGAAACTGCAGTATTCCTTTGTCGTACACTTGAATTCTTCGTTTTCTAAATATTATGGTTTTAAAAAATGGAGCTCCCAAAGGTAGCCTTACTTTGCATGATGGTGGGCTGTTAGATCATGCCAGCAACTAAGATAGGCAGTCTCGTTCAACTTGAAAATTCTCGAGCTAGTGGTCAAGAAGTGAATTAATGAGTTTCAACAAGTTTCAGATTATCACCTCTTATTATTCCTCGTTTTTTTATTCCTCATTTTCTGATCAAGCACTAAGTCTTTACATCTCTTTCTTGGAATGTTTTTGTCTTACTATACCATGTGTTTGCATGCAGAGCTTTTCGACTGGCCTGATGGGGTGAACAGATTACATATTAATGAGCCCAAATACACTGCCACAGGAAAGTCTTCGATGGCTTTGTCAGCTGAAACAAAGGCTCAACCGTGCAGAGATGGTAATATTTATGAAGGTGCCTCCAAAACAAGAGAGTACCTTGAGCTTGACAAACTCCCCGAGGTATGATTTTCAAATAACTCCCAAGGTTTGTTCAACACTCTTGTGCATTTGGGATTAACACTAAACACTCAGATGCACACCTTTTGATCAGTGATCATCACTCTTGTGCATTGTCAATTCGCTAACAAAATTAGCTAAACTTTATCCTATACGCTACTCTCTCTGATCGGAAATGATTGACTCTCATTTGTCTAAATACGGATGTATCTAGACATATTTTAGTGTTTAGATACATGCGTATTTAGACAAATTTATGGCAACCATTTCTGATCGGAAGGAGTATCTCAATTGTTATTTAATGCATGCACCAATTGGCACTATAAATAGTTTTTGCTGTTTATCTCAACTGAAGTCGCTGTTAGTATTTGTTAGTACTAGCTGCAGTCTAACTGTTAAACTTTTCAACCATGCTTCCTCAGGACACGATATGTCATATACATTCCCTCATCCAAGTGCAAGACGCTGCCCGTGTTGCGTGTGTATCACAAAAATTTCTGCGTTCATGGAGATACTATTCAAACCTCATAATCACCAAGAAAACACTCGGGTTGGCTGACGATAAATCCGAGGGAAGTGAAAAGCGGTACATCAATAAAATTGACAAAATTCTTAATACTTATTCTGGGAATGTGATGAAAGTGAAGACACTTAGAATTGATCTTGTCCACTGTAAAAGTGTGAGTGCCTCCTTTCTAGACTGGTGGATTCAGATTGCTGTCAAATCTGGGATTACTGAACTAAGTTTATCGCTATCTTATTCAATGAAGAAAAAATACTACTTTCCATATTCAGTTTTATTTGGTGAAACGACTACTAGTTCGATTCAATCCCTTTTCCTCTTTGAGTGCATTTTCCAACCTACTGAAACACTTGGATGCTTTAGAAAGTTGAGAAGTTTAGATTTTCTTTGTGTTCACATTACCGAGAAGGAATTACAAGTGTTGCTCTCAAAATCTCCTGCATTAGAACGATTGCAACTATATGCATGCAACGAGATAATTTGCTTGAAGATATCTTGTACGCTACAGAAGCTAAAGTCACTGATTGTTAAATCCTGCAAGAAGATTAAGGTGGTAGAGATCAGTGCTCCAAATCTCTCCACTTTTCACTGTAATGGGTTCCCACTTGAGATCAATATCAGAGACCCTTCCCAAATTAAGGATGTATTTTTGTCATCTTTTGAACCATCCAGAATTCTCTCTTATGGTCGTGCCAAACTTCCATCTATCGCTCGCAATGTCGAGAGGCTTACCTTTTTGTCATGTGGTGAGGTATGTCTTGAGTTTACATTTTAATTATTTTATTTATATCGGTATTAGTATACTAATGTATAGTTGTTATAATGAAGAACATCGTACATAATTACTTTGTTGTCTTGTTCTTCAGAATGTCAATACTCCAATGCTTCCAGATAAGCTCCTCCACCTCAAGAGCTTGGAGATTAAACTTCGCAGATCAGGAGACTCACCTATCTATAATATCTTTTCTCTGCTTTCTTTTTTTGATGCTTCTCCGGCCTTAGAATCTTTCATCTTGCATGTAAGTCATTATTCATTTCTTGTCATGCTATACTATCAGTAGAAAAACATTTGAGCATATCTTATAAACGATTGTGGCCTTGTTGAAATCTTTTAAACAATTCGTTATCAAAGAACGATGATATTAATGGTGATCCTACATTATAATTTGCAGGCGGAGAGAGATGCTATAATAGGCGATTGTGCTGCTGGGGACGATTTATACCTAAGCGGGGAGTCGGTATACCACTATGACTGCCTAAGACGGGTGAAAATCACGGGTTTCCATTCAGCCAAAAGCCTGATTAAGCTTGTGATCCACATACTTGAGAGCGCTCCTTCACTCAAGGCTCTCACGCTGGACACGACCGGTGGCTATGGTCGGAGGGCTGGTGACGCCAGCGAATGCACTGCCTCAAGAGAGGGTGGTAAATGCTCTTTTATGTGCGAGAGAGATATCAAAGATGCAAACAGTGCTGTGGAGGCTGTGGGTCGGTATATCGTAGGGAGAGTTCCCTCGGCTGTTGAATTCGAGGTGTTGGAGCCCTGTATGCTATGCCATACTGGCAACCAGCCAGCCGAAGAATGGTTGTGGAGTTTGTTTTAGGCAACCTGCAGGTTTGAGCCGGTGGCCCATGGCGTTATTTGCATGTCCACAAAATAAACCTCCCGCTTAGAGAAGTTTAGTTAAGACATATCCCAACCTTGAGACTGTTTAAGTGATTTGTATTTTCTAAATAAATTTTAATTATAAATTTGTAATGTATGACTGCCCCTTATTATGTGATCGCATGTATCTATTTGTAGAATTTTGAATTATTATTATTCTGATCAATTTTAAAGGTTTTGTTATTTGGAATGATAAAAGTTATGTGTTACTCTCTAAGAAATAAACGGCAAGTCCCTTTGACGTAGCCATTGGTGAGGTAGGTTGCGTTAGGCCCATATGTCAGGATTTTATTGAAATAATATTTTTTTAAAATATTTATTCGAAAAATAACATGTGTTTTAAGAAATTTTGAAAAATAGCGCGCTTGATTGTTTGGTTAAAATAAAAATTTCCGAACCGTAAATGATATATGATAAAATATATATGAAATATATACACATCAACGAGTACGGTTCCATTCTCGTGATCGGTTTCGAGTTTGACTATAACTCCTTAATTTTGGCTCAAAAGTTTGCAGAACAAATTGACGAATTGTGCACTCAGTCGACCGTTTTAAAATTACTTTCACGAATAGATGAACTTCACCATTCCCCACAAATTTTATGTTTTAACTTTTTTATTTGACGGACATATACATATTTTCTCTCTAATACGTGTGTTTTTCTGCAGCTGATAGAAGCGGCGGTCTGACTCTTTCTACGGTAATGGTTTGTCTTATAACAAAGTTAAAAAATTGTTGATCAGTGATGGAGCCGCGTCGATCTCTACGATAATGGTTTGTCTTATGACAAAGTTAAAAAATTGTTGATCAGTGATGGAACCGCGTCGATCTCGGGGTACAGATCTTTAAGCTCGATGATAAGTTAATCTTTACTCCCTCGTGTCAAAATATAAAGCGCGCTATTTTTATGGTGGTCTTTGACGCTCAACTTTGACCAATAATATATACTAAAATATATTAACTGAGAATGTATAAATGGTATCGTTGGATTCGTATTGCAAAATTCTTTCGTTTCATATATTTTTATTATAATTTTGTGAACATATTACAAGTATAAATCAGGGTCAAAGTTGAATATCGTTGACCAACGAAATTAAAGGGCGCCTTATATTTTGGGACGGAGAGAGTATTTATAAACGAAACACATGTTACTATGAAAATAAATAAAAAGCTATGAACCGAATCCACGAAATACCGGGCCTCAGTGAATCAGGCATGTCGATACTCGTGTTCTCCTCCATTGATCGATTCCAAAGCTGATTCTGTTTAATAACTGAACATTCTAGTTTACCGTCAGGAACGTATAGGCGGGCGACATGCAACGGGAGACACGAACTGAATCTGTTGGGTTGGTTACACCGCATGGGCAGCTGAAGATTTTGAAGTCTTGAATCTGAATCTCGTTTCACTTTTGCCGCATTTGAACTGAATCTGTTCTGTTGGTGCCTAGCTGCTGTCACTGTCGGTTGTGCCTTTTTGGAGCCACGCTAGGGGCGCGTTTGGTAGCCTGGCTGCAAAATCAGGCTGGTTATTTGCTTGCCTGCAGCCTAATTTTTGCACAGCGCGCTTCTTAAAATAGGCTCGGACCAGGCCCAGTGACAATGGCCGAATCGGCCGTTTCTCGTGGCCATGCCGGCCAGCTGCAAAATCGTTCGCTCCCATGCATGATGGTAGGTGAGTTTGTGCTTCAACTTACTCTCCCCCAGCCTTAACTAATCTCACCCCTTCTAATCACTGATACACTGCTTGGTTTAAAATAAGGTGTATACCAAAATGATGCGTTTTGATGATGCGGCTCCATTCCGGGACTCAGTTTGAGCTTTCGTTAACCGTGTAGACCTAATTTCGTGTTCTTGTTTGAAGCTTTTTTGGACGAATTTTGCAGATCTTATCGCACATAGTTGACTGTTTGCGATTTCCTTCGAGGAGTAGCTTCATCTCGTCATTCCGCACGACTATCGTGTTGTAAGTTTTACGTTTCGATGCTTGTAGAAGGGTAGATCTGAGGATGCGTATTTAGACTGTTCTTGGTGTCACCGTCTTCTTCCACCTCTGCTTTAACTCGTCTTCGTCGAACTCTGCCATCGCCATGTAGTGTCGTCGTCGAGCTTCGCCGCCGTCATGTCTGTCGTCCAGCTACGCCGCCGCCATGGCGTCTCCTTGTGTAGATTCGTCGCCGCCATGTCGCCATTGTTGAGGTGTCCAAGTCTGAAAGGTACTGGTACTTCGGAATCCGGGGCCCGCTTTTTACTATTTAGTTGAACAGACTCTGTGGGTGCTGCAGCCTTTCATTCCTTTTCGCTTCCTTTTCCCGAAGGGCGTTCAACTGGAGTTCCACCCCATAGGGCTTCTGAGGTGAACAGTCCCTCAAAGTAACCCTGTATCAGAGATGCTAACTGGTCATTACCTTCGATCCTGTTGCCGTTTGAGTCATTCAGAAACTTTATTATGTTATTCTTTTTTCCCGGTTGCAAAATGATGTGATGAAAGAAGCTCGTATTTCGGTCTCCATGGCGGAGCCAATTAGCCCTTCCTCTTTGCAGCCATTAATCCGAGTGCAAACTCTCTCAATTAAGTGTTGGAAGCAGTCGCTCCTATCCACTCCTACCAGGGAGGGGAGCCCCAAGTATGACTTCACCCATGTAAAATTAGGTGAGGCTAATCAAAATCTGCATGTAACCAAATAAAGAGGAGTTATTTGCCCAACCGATGCGATGTGGGCAATCAAACAAACCACACAACACGGCTCAAAGTGTGTAGTTACTCAGCATGGCTCTGGAGAGCATGCCCCAGGTGAGATGGGAAATTGATGCAGGCTACCAAACAGGCCCTAGATGATCTATAGCTTTGGCTTGAAAGCTCCAACAACCACTGGTGGCTCAGTCTGCCACTCAAACCTTTTTACAGGAAAAATTTGACCTGAAATCTTTTCCCTTGTTCATGCTTAACCGATCTGAATATCCGGGCACGCACAATTAACGCGGACGACACAATCATATATTCATCGTCATCGCACGGATAATGCATCTGGAGGTAGAGTGCACGCGTTGCCCGGCAGGGTTCCTTGCACGCAGCGTCAGCGGCGGCAGCATTGATTGATCCATTTCTGGATCATCACAGACTAAGTGCGAGAGTTGCAGAGGTTGCTTCGCTTCCGCTACTCGCGGAACACAGTGCTGTGGAGTGGTACGTAGCAGCGTTAAGAGCAAAGTGTCGGACTGTTCACGTCACATGCCGCACCACCATTCGAAAAGAAATCTGATCAGATAGGCAACAAGTGCACGAAAAGCAGCTGCCGAACTCTCATTATCATTCCATTCGCATATCACCGGAATGTGGCTCTGTCTGCCTGTATTGCATGTTTTCCCTTGCGTGCTTGCTCGCCGCGAGAGGCTACCGCTGCTTGCAATGTTCAGCCATCTACGGGCTGCCGGTCGTCCCCCTCCTCGCATCCCGTGAACATGTACATCTTCGTACGAATTTGGGCCAAATAGTCACATTGCAGATCTGCATGCCAATGTCCTACGAATCTAAGTATTTTCAAGTAAATTCCCGAAAGATCACAACTGGCTCATTTATGCAAGTAAAGAGGTGAAACTAAATTTTAGTATCATATCTCCCTAGTGACAATAACCTGATCTCGGTGACACAAACGATATTACGGATTTAAACCTGAATTCGGTGTGAGCCTGAATTTTTTTTTTCCTTTTCTGATTTGGCTTGGATGGATGTCTGAGCGAAATTAGGCTGGATATCTGGCCATGAGCTTACCCTAAACTAATGCAGACACCAGGTAGGAATATCGTCCGTACTAGCACGCATGGATAATATGATTGGTTAGCGCGGTGGAGTGCACGCGTTGTTCCAAGGCTTCCTTGCAAACAGCATCAGCAGTGGCATTGATTGGTCTGATCGATCGATTGATTTCTGGATCATATATTAATTCAGACTCTACATATGCGTGCGTGTGCTGCTGATGTTGCTTTGCTTCTGCTATTCGCAAAGTACAGTACAACACCGTAGCAGCCTAGTAGCAATAAAAGATGAGTTATGCGCCAAATGAGTTGGAGAAGCTCATTTCCACCTCTGTCTTTATGAACAGCGCCATGTCCCGCTGAACTTTTGGAGAGTGCTTCTGACCGAGACTAGCTAATCTGAATATCAACCTGACGAGAACCATGGCGTAGCCCGGATGGTAGACACAGCTGATGCATTCCTTGCACAGCAGCATCAGCACAGCGGCGCTGAGGTCGATCGACCAATGTATATCGATTACAGATCCTAAAAAGTTGCAGGAGTTGCTTTGCTTCCGGCACTCGCAAAATACAATCCTAAAAACGGAAGGAGACTGTCAGTCAGACAGACAGACTAATCACATCACATGCCTCGCCCCTGCTAAAATGAAATAAAAACCATCAGGCGAGGCAACATGTGCACGAAAAGCTACTGCCAAACTCTCTTTCATTTTCCCGTCCCTGTTAACTGAATGTGCTTCTGTGTACCTTCCTGTAGGCTGTAGGCATGCTTCTGAGTAAATGGCACTGGGGGTACCACAACTCGTTTTGCAACTTCAGTGACTTATCTGCACATGCGGGATAAGTTGTGGTACCCCCGGTGCCATTTACTCCATGCTTCTCCCTCCCTTGCTTTGCTGCGAGAGACAATCAGACAACTGTTGCTGCAGCAGCAAAGTTTTGGCCCAAGCACACGCGTGTTAGAGCCACGGCGGTTGTTCAACTGAGATGGGGGAAAGAGTGCCGGGCCTAGAGTTTGAGTCACAGTGGACACCGTTGGCCGGGGGCTGCTACATGTTGTGACTCGCCAATGTCGTGCAGCCAGTCATTACCCGGAAGTCGGCACTGGGAGCACGGCAGGGAGAAGAATGCAGAAACGGAGATAAAAGCTAGGGCTAAAAAAACGCGTCGAAGACGAAACCGTGACAGTGTCCTGCAAATTAGAGGGAGTACAAACTTCCGTTGAACCGAAGAAATAGTTTCAGCTAGACAGTTAAGTAACGTACCAATGGAGGAAACAAAGTGTCAACTTCAACTACTCTCTGTAACATTGTCGTCTCAAGCTGTTGTATACTGACGAAACGTCTATATCACCACACCCAGCCGTATAAATGGTCTGGTGTCACCAGCATTAGCTATTCCGTACGTTTGAATAAAGCCAACAGTATACAGTGCAAATAATTACCATCTCCAACCCAGGTGCTGCTCTAAACATCATGGAACCGTAGATCCTGAGAGGGCCCCCTTTTAGCACGGGTTACTCGGAGTTGGAGAGGATTACAAAGGCTTGCTCACACGAGCAAAATACATAAACTTAATGTAACCACCCGTCGATGTATACCTATATATTTCCTCCTATCAGCTTATTCGACGCAACATACATATTGTTAACTAGCTTGTACATGTGCCAACTTACGGGATTGAATTAGTTTTGAGAGGCGCTCTGCAATATCCTTCATTGTCGGTCTTCGATCCACATAATGGTTAAGACATTCCACAACAGTCTTTGTCAGATTCTCAAGAAGCTCCAAATCTCCTGTCAATGCAATTTCCTCATCAAACAGCTCAGTCGATTTTTTCCCCTGACCGTGATTCTCGAGGAATTTCTTTATTAAGCTGTTATTGTTAGAATGTGACGCCTTCCTAGTAAGAAGCTCCAAAATGACGATTCCAAAATTGTAGACATCACTTTCTTTGAGTTCATGCGGACCTATATAAGTGAAATCACCTAAAATGTTCTTTGAATTCATCCTTGACATGCAGACCTTTGGCACGGAGTTGCCATTAAAGAATATATTTGCAGGTTTAAAATTACCATGTAAGATTCGCATTGAATGCATATAAGCTAGACCATCAGCAGATGCTGCAGCAATACTTAAACGCACGCCCAAGTTAAGAGGCACCTTCTTGTAGCTGTGAAGAAGCTCTTGGAGGTTACCTTCTGATGACTCATAGACTAGAATCGGATTATCACTCTCAAGGCAACAACCTATCATCCTAAGGATGTTTTTGTGAGTGACAGAAGATTGAAATATGACTTCTTTTGCCAAATTGTTTGTGTCACAATTCCACTTCATTAATGTGACTGGTACATTATCAACAAGGCCCTTGTAAACTTCTTCAGAGTCTTCCTTATAAATAATATTTGAAGACTTTAAAAATGGCCCGAGTTCCCCCAATTTGAAAAGTTTTGGAGTATGTGCCTCCAGAATAGGCCCACCATTTCTCAGGTATTCCACGGGCGGTTTTTTGTTAAAGATGTTCAGATTCTTTAGCTGAAGAGCAAACCAGAGTTAATGCTAGAAAGGCTTGCATCTTCTGGGATGACATTTTGCTTTGTATCATCTGCTGCCCATAATGACCATTGATCATCTAGACCATTGACCATCTTCTGCCAATGCTCTTCTCTGGGCCCCCCAACATATTCCACAAGTTCTTCTGTTTCAGCTTGTTTCCCTTTGTCCTTTCGAAGATATTCCGATGCAAGTTTTGTAGTTTTCTCTTGAGAGTGTTCTTCAGCAAGGACACTAACCTGTTGTTCAATTGATGAAGTAGCGATGGTAGTCTCGACGGTACTTGGCATTTCATCAAGCCTGTCAATTATATGGTGTGCAACTGGTCTCTTCTTTGGGTCCAAGTCCATGCACTCTATCCCAATCTTCATGCATACTCTTATCTGCTCCAACTGCACGTTCCGCTGATCTGATCCTTCCAACCTATTCATCCAGTTATCAACTACCTAAAAAATTGCAGCTGTTAAGATCAAGATAGTAAACTCTGACGACAAATGATTTATAGCTACGAGCCTACCGAGAGGGAGAGAAAGAGGGAGATAGATACTCACACGGGCCATATAATCTGAGCCAGGTTGTCAGTTGGATGCTATATTTGTTGAGGCATAAGTACATTCCTCATTTATCTACCTCAGTTCGAGCTAATAGGAAAGTTGACGCAAAGCACAACACCTACTCCATTCCTCATTTATCCGACCTCCGAGATCTCCTCGCCCCCCCAGCAAATTGGCCGTCCACCAGCCCACCACCTACCCCTTGTTTACCCTCCGTTCAACCCATCCCTCCACTACGCCTCTCCGACAGCAGTGACCTACAACAGCAGACCGCCAAGCCTTATCAACCAGCCCCTCAACCACAACCTACCTAGGCTACATATGTGGCCTCACAATATCTCACGTTATTCTTCCCGAGGACCTCAAAGTTGATGTTGAACTACAAAAACCGGTTGACCTCCCCGTTATCATCTCCGTCACCAAGGCCTATGAGCAACGGCATTGTCGTCCACAACCATCACCACAACAGCCTTTTGGGTCTACACGGGCCCTTGTGTCCCTTTGGTACTCCGGCAGTCAACGCAACTACAATATCTTCCCCGCCAGCACGACTAGCACTACCGTTATAGTCTGCATTGTTGCATTTATATTTGGATTATCTGTACTGGTTCCCCCATCGGTGCTTTCTACTAATACAAACGACACGCATTTAGATGTGTGTTCGAGAAAAATATATGCAAAAGACCCAGAGGCCCTTGGAGTGAACAATGAGACAACATGTATATTGCCACAACCCCAGTCTTGTGAGGAGCATCGCCATAAAGATACCATGAAGCTACGATAGATCATATCTTGATTAGCTACACCTACTTTGTAATCCTTGACATAATAAAGCAAAACAAGGATGTCTGGATTTTACCATCATGGGTCTGAGCACTGGTAAATTTTGTCTTCAAAGTCCTCGACGGGGTAACTGTGGTGTTGTGCCCAACACCCAGATTTAAGTGTATGTATGATCACATGATCGACGATCATGTAGATTGTCTGACATGTGGCACACAAATATACGATATTTTAGACTACTATGTTTGTCATAGGCATGATTTTATTATTTTTCCAAGTTAAATTAGATTGTAACAATAATAGTTATTTGAAAACCTATCCTCTCACATGGAGTGAACGATTAAACTATTCTTACATTTTCATCTTCTGGATAGCCCTTCTCCCCTGTCAGTATCTCCACAATCATACAACCGAGACTGTATATGTCTGTCGCGTATGAAACTTGCCCTCTAAAGAATTCTGGAGCCAAGTATCCTCTATGAAAAGATTTATAAATACATTCAATGAATGCGCATATACAAATATAAATTCATTCCAAGAAAAAATAGAGCTTTTACAAGACTGACTTACTGTGATCCCCATAGGTTTGAAGTAAAAACCCGAGTTTGGTCTTTATCGAGGCACCGTGATAGACCAAAGTCAGCAATTTTGGGTACCATTCGATCATCTATCAATATGTTACTAGGTTTCAGATCTAAGTGAAGAATGTGCATCTTGTGAAGATGAAGTAATCCCTCACATATTCCCTTGATGATCTCAAAGCGGCCTCTCCATTCAAGTCCATGAGATGCATCTGCAGAGGAAAGGGTTTTAAAATTTGATCCCTTCGGTATAATGCAATGTAAATCCACCAGTGCCAAGTCATGCAAAGCGTTCTAAATGAGTTGTTTAGGGATGTGAGAGGAAAGAGTAGCGGATACATCTTAGCCAGCTGCTTGTAAATAAAATAGGTAAAGCCAAATTTATGCCCATGTGTTACTTAACCTGCTATATGGAAGAAACCTGTTCTTTTCGCAAATTTTTTTTTCCCAGATCTCACTATTTTGCTGCATAGTCTACTCCTGCTAGATTATCAATTAGTATTTTGTCCAGGAATTGGTCCCTACATGTCATGGATCAGTATTATTATAGACAGGAAATATGATGTCATGGATCAAAAATCTGTATTTCATAGTGAATTGAAGCCTATGGTACAAATTAAACAGCGAAAAAAAATAGATGTTCTACAATATCTTATTTCATGTTTCTTTACCGGATAGGGGAACCAATACAGATAATCCAAATATAAATGCAACAATGGACTATGTAAGATATTGACGTGAAGGACAGAGAACGTTACGATCTTTCCTAGGAATAATTGGTCACCTCTTTAATATATAGGCTGTCAAATCAAAATGAATGAACGGTTCAACAAACATTGAGAGCATCTCAAATTTCTATTTTGACCATTGCATTAGTTACTACATAATGAAATTTAATAAGGAAAAATAAATCTGGGAATAAACGGTATGATCATACCAGTAATATATTTATCGAGACTTCCATTCGTTACATACTCAAAACAAAGCAGCCAGTTTCTTATGTCTGACATGACAAACTTCCCATCGTAGTCTGCAATTCGCCCCTGCGTTTCAGAACAATATCCGAGGAACCGCACTATGTTTTTGTGCTTGGCCTTCACCAGGCACTCAACCTCTTTGTGGAATTTACTCTCAGGCAGATCGAATGTTCTGGACAGCTTCTTCACAGCTATCATTCCTTTTCCCACTATTCCCTGTAGTAACATGTATTTATAGCATTAACTTTTGAATGTGCATATGCCGTTTATGCTATATATCATCTACAATTAGGATAGAAAAAACTATATAGAGGTAATCTATACCTTATAAACCACAGCAAACCCACCGCTGCCAATTTGATGATCATCGGAGAAACAATTTGTGATTTCTTCTAAAACTGACAACGGCACGTACATTGGCTCTGCATTTCCATCAAGCAGCACACGCTCCAGCTGGTGAATATCGTGTTTGGTACTGGTTTCGCTATCCATTTGCAATCAGTACCAAGCTGCAGTACTTCGAAACAAGAGCCATATATGTTATCATATATGAGTCCACAATACATCCGATTACGCAAATAAGCATGATATACATAATGAAAGAATAGAGAAGATATATGTATGCATCTCAACTCCCTATATGGATTCATACTCAAAACTAGCAATTTAAAGTATATCATTGCCGCAAGAGTATCAGATTCTTATGTAGTTGGCCTGATTTGATCAGGACCATCCTTCAAACACAAGATTGACTAGTTGTCTTCGGACTAACTATACAAGGAGACACAACAAGATATTAAGAACCTAAAAAGGAAGGATGAACCTGCCAATCGATTCGAGATATGCACAAATTAATCAAGATGTAACCAGAACAATGTATTAGCAGCAGGGTGTTGATGGAAGTGTAAAAAAAATTAAGAGAGAAATAGCTGCATATGTAGTTTCATACCACGGCAGCGAAGTATGATGAACAAAAGAAATCCTGTAGATCGGTGAGATCCAGATCACCAAGGTGCACTTGAGCTTTTTGAGGAAGACGGCGACCCCAGGAGGGCTGGCCTGCAGCGTCAACGCTTGATGGTGGAACGTCGATGTCCTCCAGCGATATTAGCTTGTGGGCTGTAGATAGAGCAAGTTGAGCTGCAGTTATACATGAATACATGATGATGGTCGTTGACTCCACTAAACAAATGCAAACTTGTCCCTCTGAAATTCGAACAGCCATGTTCTCCGTTCTCTAGCATATATGTAGAGTTGTGGTGGAATTGTTTTTGTCATGTTCTCCTTTCTCTATCATACATTCAGCTCAGACTGCATATCAACCTAATCTATCAATTGACCTCCTCCTCCTACATTCAGCTCACACGGCATTTCACCCTTCCTCGGCGAGCTCGCGGGCACGGGAACCATCCCGCCGCCGGACCGGGTTCCATCCCGTGACCATTTTTTTCGCTACCTGACCGCGCCCCAGCCCCTCTCTGTACCTGACGGGTGGCTCTGCTCCACGGCGCGCGTCGGCCGGGGGCTGAGGAAGGCGGAAAGGATGCCGTCGCCGCGGAGGGCGAGCAGCATCCGCGCGCGAGGACACTGCAGGGGCACACGAGGAGGCCGGGGCACGAGCGGCGCCGGCGGCGATTGCTGGTGGAAGCAGACGGAATCAGGCGGCCGATGACATTTCTCTTGGGTGAGCATTGCGTTGAATGTTACGGCCCAAGAGGCCTAGCGCGTATTCAACCTTTTCTTTCTTTCTCCTATACGCGCTAGGCGCCCGACCCATGTACCGTTGGATATTACAAATTCTAAAAGAAAATGTACCTTTGCATTGGCAGCACGCAAAGTAAATAAAACGGAGGGAGTAGCGCATAAATGTTAGTCAGTTGTTTGTGGTTTAATCCATATTTTATGCCCTTGTGTTGCTTAACCCACTGTAACAGGTTGTCTCATCTTTTGTTGCATGCATGCATTTACTTCACGAAAGAAAAGGAAGTTATTTTCTCCTTGAGCAATTAGAATTTTGAGCAACAAATGCTTGACCAAATTTTGTGGACCAATATTATTTTAAGAATGAAACACTTAGCCATAGATCAAAATTCTATATATTTTACTACTAAATTGAAACCGCCTGGTACTTCGTACGTCGTGATGATCTCTAAGCACATTTTGCACTTTAACACATCCATAAATAGGTAATTAACCCACAGTCCATCACCGCATCCACTCCCGTACCCTCTAGACACCGCTCTCTGTCTTACCGTGCACCTCCTAATCGACGGCAACATTGGACGTGGGCCGTCAAGCTGGATACGATAGAGTTCGTGCATCGCCTCACCTGGTAATCCGCTGCGCGGGGGGGGGGGGGGGGGGGGGGGGGGGGGAATGTAGCATATTCTTCGTCGGTGGCTGAGACCAGAGGAGTCGGTGACGCACGCGTCAGGTAGGTTGAGACACAACCGTAGGACCAACAAAGGCGTTGAGGGAGAGGATTTTTAGGTTGAGGTATTGGTGGCATTTGAGGTTACCCGGATATTTCGGTCATGCTTCGGCTAACAAAAACTGGAACCGAAAATTTAGCGGTAACAGTCTTTTTTATATAACTATCATGTTACATATCATCTTGTTTGATATACCATAAGCGGGTCGATCTGCATTGCTGAGACTAACAAATAAAAACTAGTTTGTTATGTCTCATGGGGCTAGTTTGACTCGCCAAACTCTTTTGGCCGAGTCCTTGCAGTCGGATTGACATCTACATGGCCATGTCCAGTGCAATCCGGTCAGCAGCGGACTCACACACCAGCATTAGTGATGCGTCCACAAATTTACTAACAAGGGAGAAAACATCATATAAGCGACACATAATACATAGTTTCATAATCGAAATGACACATATCATGAATACATAGTGGAGCGGTCGGTTCTACCAGGTCTAGTTCTTGGGCATCAAAAAACCCGAAGTGTCCTGGATTAGGATAGGATAACGGTTCGCTCCGGGATGATCGGAGGCGATCCGAGGGCGACTGCGCATGCCCAGCGCCGGCGGACCCTGGTGCCGGCGGCATGGGGCTGCCGTTCTTCGGGGTCAAGATTCGCATGCCTGGGAGAGCTTGTCGCCGAGCCGTTGTGCCGGAGATGGACGCCGGGGCGGAGGTAACGTCGTTGGAGGAAAGCGGCGGGGATTCAAAGCACGTCGCCGTGAGCGTCGCGTTGGACGCGCTGAGCGAGGAGGGGCGCCGCGAAGAAGCTCGCCGCCGGTCAGCCGTCCGGCTCAATCGGATGCGGAGCGCATCGCTGCGTTCTGGACGGACGCGGGATTCCCGTCGCCATCTTGCCGCGTCTGGGAGCGGGGTGCTACGTCGGGTACAGGTGAGTGTGACGAGGTTGTTCATGCGTGCAGGGAGGATCGCGAAGGTCTGCAGGTGGATTCACCGCCGCCGTGAGCCGAGGCTCGAGCTCGTCGCCGTCTGGGCTTCGCCTAGCCCGGGCACCGCCGCGTATGGGGCCATGGCGCAGCCCTCTCCCTCCTCGCCGGATCTCGCCACCACCAGTTCTAGGGGTCTTCATCGACAGGGCAGTGGCAGCGCGGGACGGCCGTCCTCGTCGGAACGCCGTCGCCGGTGGCAACTGCTTCGAGTTCGTCGACACCGGCCGATCCGACGATCACGGAGCGGGAGGCGGGGCTGATTTCGAACTCCATGCGGGTGGGGCCGCGGTGTCAGGTGGTTGATCGTGTCCGTCCAAGGCCTTGGGCATATCTCCACCGCCCATGCAGGCCATGCCTGATGGCTACGTGTTGGTGAACCCCAGGAGGAAGGTTACGATGTAGACAGCAGAAGTTTTCCCTTAAATAATCTACCCAAGGTTATCAATCCGTAGGACTTGACGATCTATCGGAAGGTTGTTGATGTTGACTCTCCCTGCAACGGCGCCAGAAAACAGCTGGTGCCTGGTTGACGGGAGAGTATTTGCACCAACGTGGAATCTGCACAGACACAAACCAGAACTTTGCCAACACGAAACAGAGAGGTTGTCAATCTCTCCGGTCTTGCAGAAACAAAGAGTTAAACGTATGGTGTGGAAAACAGCAGGAAAAACAGCAAGTAACAGGAAACAGATGATTGCAGCAGGTTGTGTAAACAGTATGAGGAAATTGGACCAGGGTCCACAGTTCACTAGTGGTGTCTCTCTCAGAACAGATAACTAGCATGTTGGGTAAACAAATTACAGCTGGGCAATTGACAAATAGAGAGGGCATAACAATGCAATACATGCCAAGATGTCTACTATGAAATCTAGTTGGGCATTACAACAAAGTACATAGACCGTTATTCCAACAGCATCTATGCCTAAATAATCCACCTTCAAGGTAGCATCCGCATCCCATTCAGTATTAAGTTGCTAACAACAGATTATTGCATGAAGTAAAGTGTGTAATGTAATCAATACAAGTGCCCTTGGACACTGCACCAATGTTTTATCCCTAGTAGCAACAGCACATCTACCATCTTAGACCTTTCTGTCACTGATCCAGATATCTAGAGACTGAACCCACTATCGAGCATAAATACCCCCTCTTGGAGTCACAAGCATCTACTTGGCCAAAGCATCTACTAGCAACGGAGAGCATGCAAGATCAAGAGCACATAGATAAACAACTTGAATAAACATGGTATCAATATTCATCGGATCCCAGCAAACACAACATCTAGCATTACAATAAGATGATCTTGATCATGTTAGGCAGCTCACAAGATCTAAACATGGAGGCACAAGGTAGAGAGACAACCATCTAGCTACTGCTATGGACCCGTAGTCCAGGGGTGGACTACTCACGCATCACTCCGGAGGCAGGCATGGTGATGTAGAGCCCTCCGGTGATGATCTCCCCTCCGGCAGGGTGCCGGGAAGAGCTTCAGAACTCCTCCGATCTGAGATTGACGATGACGGCCGCGACGGAACTTTTCGTGGAATATGATCGACCGTCATAGGGTTTTAGCGTCGCGGAGAATATATAGGCGAAGAGGCGGCGTCGGTGGCCGAGGGGGGCCACCACGCCATAGGAGGGGCGGGCCCACCCTGGGCCGCGCCCTAGTGTGGCGTGGCCCCCTGGTGGGTCTGCTCCCTCCCCTTGGACTCCGTGATCTCCTCGTGATATTATTGACGATGTCTTTTGTTTCGTCCAATTCCGAGAATATTTCCTTAATAGATTTTCTGAAACCAAAAACAGCAGAAAACAGGGAACTGGCACTGTGGCATCTTGTTAATAGGTTAGTCCCAGAAAATGCATAAAAATGATATAAAGTGTAGCCAAAACATGTAGCAATTGATATAATATCAGCATGGAACATCAAAAATTATAGATACGTTTGAGACGTATCAAGCATCCCCAAGCTTAGTTCCTGCTCGTCCTCGAGTAGGTAAACGATAAAAACAGATAATTTTTGAAGTGACATGCTACCAACACAATCTTTGATCAAATAACAATGTAATGCACATGATCTGAATGAAGTGATCCAAGCCAATGGTCTATAGTTTGCA
Source organism: Poa pratensis (assembly GCA_947311845.1). Classification (NCBI taxonomy): domain Eukaryota; kingdom Viridiplantae; phylum Streptophyta; class Magnoliopsida; order Poales; family Poaceae; genus Poa; species Poa pratensis. Next base: position 4,249,600 of record CAMZMU010000062.1, read on the forward strand.
AGCAAGTAAATAAAGAGTAAACATAAGTGATCACACAAGTGCAAACTTTCATGAATAACACTATAAAACATTTAGAGATATAATAGTCTAACATAATAGTTAGTTCACAGCAGCAATAATTCTCAACATGAAAGTGTTTGTATCAACACAAAGGAAGATAATAGCTTCAGCTTTTGCTTCAACTTTCAACATGTATATCATATAGATAATGTCAATGCAAAGAATATGATCAACCAAACACAAAGTTATGTAAAAACTGTTATACTGGAGTTGACAATGATGTTTGCTTAAGTAGACAGAAAGAAGTGGGAAAACTGACTCAACATAAAAGTAAAAGAATGGCCCTTCGCAGAGGGAAGCAGGGATTAACATCATGTGCTAGAGCTGTAGTTCCCGAAGGCATATAGAGAGCATAAAATATTGTTTTGTAAGGTAATGGTGTATACAGGTGTCAACAAATCAGCAAATAGGCAATACTCTACTTCACTAGTTGATCAAACTTTACAAGAGCGGCTCCCATGAAGGACGTTATTTCTACCAGCAAGGTAGATCATCCCTCTTCTCTTTTGTTTACACATGTATTTTAGTTTCTTTATAGATGACACTCCTCCCAACCTTTTGCTTACACAAGCCATGGCTAACCGAATCCTCGGGTGCCTTCCAACATTCACATACCATGGAGGAGTGTCTATTTGCAATTTAAGTTGCTTACTGATAAATCAGGGCAAAACATGTGAAGAGAATTATTAATGAAAGTTGTAATTAATTGGGGCTGGGCACCCCGTTGCCAGCTCTTTTTGCAAAATTATTGGATAAGCGGATGTATATGCCACTAGTCCAGGTGTGTAAAATTTGATCAACCAGGAAATAAAGACCACCTATCTACGTCCTTATGAGCTTTTCAAGTAGTGACACAAAAAGGATAATTGTTTTGAGTAGTTAGTAGATAGCACATGAAGAAATTTACTTGGAATGGTGAAAACACCACATAATAGGTAGGTATGGTGGACACAGGTGGCATGGATTTGGCTCAAGGTTTTGGATGTACAAGAAGCATTCCCTCTTAGTACAGAGTTTAGGCTAGCAAGGTTATTATAAGCAAACATCATTATCAACTGGAATAGCAAGAGTGTACATAAAACACAAGGTTTGACGAACCATAGACTCCCACTGTCTTCCTTGTTAACACATAGCCTTCATCCAAAAATTATCTAGACTATTATGGACTTCCAATTATGCAACAGATTATTATAGCAGAAAATCCTTATAGTAGTTCTTCATTAATAGCCATTACTTACATGATGCACAAGCTTAAACATTAATTACTTGACAGCTCAAAACAATTGGCAAGCATCAAATTACTCAAGACAACGATCTAAAAAGATTCATGTAAGCATTTTATACCACTACCACATGCATAGCATTTTTCTGGTCCAACCAAACACCAATCAACTTATTTGACAACTCTCCAAACAGATATAAGTGAAGCAAGAGAGTACTTTCTTCAAAAGAAACTGAAGCTCTAACAAGAGATACATGAAAAACTGAGAGCTAACAGCAATAACAGCATAGACAGGAATACTCAACAAGTATAAGTGAAGCACAAGAGTATTCTAATGAAAAAGTGGAGCGTGTCTCTCTCCCAAACATGAATACTAGGATCCAACAAGTATAGCACAGCAAACAAAACAAAACAAACTGAAAACAAAAACACACTGACGCTCCAAGGAAGAGTACACTAGTATGAAGCAATAAAAATATAGCACCATTAGAGATGACCTGATAATTTGTAGATGAAGAAGGGGATGCCTTGGGCATCCCCAAGCTTAGATGCTTGAGTCTTCTTGAAATATGCTGGGGAGGTAAGCCTCCCCAAGCTTAAGCTCTTCACTCTTCTTGATCATGTAATATCATTCTCCTCTATCAACACTTGAAAACTTCCTTCACACCAAAACTTAACAGCTTTTCTCGTTAGCAGGTTAGTGCACTAAAAGATAGTACTTCAAAGTTCTAGCAAAGACAAAACTCACAAGCCAACTATTTTAAACATTAGCCACTGTTACTAGGCTCAAGTGGGCACTTTTACACGAAAAGAAACCACTTAAAAACTTGTAAAAGAGAGAATGCAAAATAAAAGACAGAATCTGTCAAACCAGAACAGTCTGTAATGACGAATTTTTTCGAGGCACTTACGATGCTCAGATGAAGAACTTTTGAAATAATGAAAGTTGCGTAACATCATCAGGAACATGCACAAAAAATTTCAGCATTTTTCGATTTTTTCTGATTTTCTACTGAATTAAACGGTGACGAACAACAATCTGTCCCAATGCAGTCCCGAAAATAAATACCAACTTTGCATTAGTAACTCTCCTTGGCACAACAAAACAGCAAATAAAAGATACAAAGGAGTTGCTACAGAGGTAAACAAGCATCCTTGACTCAAGAAAACAAAAATAAAATAGCAAATAAAAACATGGGTTATCTCCCAGAAGTGCTTTTCTTTAATGCCTTTGAGCTAGGCATGAAGAGATGCATCAAGTATTGTCAAGATCCAGATCATACAATGAAAGCTTAAAAGTCTTATCAACAATGCATTGTATGCTACTTATGCTAGTTTCAGAGTTCTCTTTTTCTTTTCTCTTAGGTACACTCTCTTCATCAAAAAGATTTTCAGGCACAATCCATCCAAAATTATTTTCTAAAGTGTCATGCAATGCCATCATTTTATAGGGGATTGGAATTTTCAGACCATTCTTAGCAAAAGGTTGATTAGAATATTTAGGTCTATTTTCCCTTCTTGTTCTAAGAATTTTCATAACATCAGTGTAGCAATCAAACATATTATACTTAGCAAATATCATTCTAGCTTCCTTAGCAACATCTCCCAATTCTTCATGCAAAGTTTCTAACACAAAGTCTTTCTTTGCACCATTTTTCATATCATGAAGTGCTAAAAACATGTGTTGCATTATAGGATGCACATTAACAAACCTAGCTTCTAGTATTTGAACAAGGGAAGCTATGGTAGTTTCATAATTAGGAGCAAGTTCAGCTATAGATTTCTTTTTAAAGTCATCAGACTTTCTCACAAAGTTCAAAAATTGCTCAATGTTGCTTTCCCCTATGACAGAGCCACTACCTAATTGTATGTTTATCATGGAAAATTCAGGTTTCAAGATAGGCAAAGCTGTGAACTCGAATTTGTTAAAGTCAGACCACTCAGTATTATCAGGATTACTCATTTTAGCAAGACTAAAACAAGCAACAGGGCAACTCGAAATTAAAAACTAGATGCAGGATTTTTTTTTTTTTTGGGTTTTTGATTTTTAACAGCAAGCAAAACAAAACTAAAACAAGACAAAAAACAAAGTAAAGAGATTGGAACTGAGAGACTCCCCTTTCCAATAGCCTCCAAGTCCCCGGCAACGGCGCCAGAAAACAGCTTGATGGCTACGTGTTGGTGAACCCCAAGAGGAAGGTTATGATGTAGACAGCAGAAATTTTCCCTTGAATAATCTACCCAAGGTTATCAATCCCGTAGGACTTGACGATCTATCGGAAGGTTGTTGATGTTGACTCTCCCTGCAACGGCGCCAGAAAACAGCTGGTGCCTGGTTGACGGGAGAGTATTTGCACCAACGTGGAATCTGCACAGACACAAACCAGAACTTTGCCCAACACGAAACAGAGAGGTTGTCAATCTCTCCGGTCTTGCAGAAACAAAGAGTTAAACGTATGGTGTGGAAAACAGCAGGAAAAACAGCAAGTAACAGGAAACAGATGATTGCAGCAGGTTGTGTAAACAGTATGAGGAAATTGGACCAGGGTCCACAGTTCACTAGTGGTGTCTCTCTCAGAACAGATAACTAGCATGTTGGGTAAACAAATTACAGCTGGCCAATTGACAAATAGAGAGGGCATAACAATGCAATACATGCCAAGATGTCTACTATGAAATCTAGTTGGGCATTACAACAAAGTACGTAGACCGTTATTCCAACATCATCTATGCCTAAATAATCCACCTTCAAGGTAGCATCCGCATCCCATTCAGTATTAAGTTGCTAACAACAGATTATTGCATGAAGTAAAGTGTGTAATGTAATCAATACAAGTGCCCTTGGACACTGCACCAATGTTTTATCCCTAGTAGCAACAGCACATCTACCATCTTAGACCTTTTTGTCACTGATCCAGATATCTAGAGACTGAACCCACTATCGAGCATAAATACCCCCTCTTGGAGTCATAAGCATCTACTTGGCCAAAGCATCTACTAGCAACGGAGAGCATGCAAGATCAAGAGCACATAGATAAACAACTTGAATAAACATGGTATCAATATTCATCGGATCCCAGCAAACACAACATCTAGCATTACAATAAGATGATCTTGATCATGTTAGGCAGCTCACAAGATCTAAACATGGAGGCACAAGGTAGAGAGACAACCATCTAGCTACTGCTATGGACCCGTAGTTCAGGGGTGGACTACTCACGCATCACTCCGGAGACAGGCATGGTGATGTAGAGCCCTCCGGTGATGATCTCCCCTCCGGCAGGGTGCCGGGAAGAGCTTCAGAACTCCTCCGATCTGAGATTGACGATGACGGCCGCGACGGAACTTTTCGTGGAATATGATCGACCGTCATAGGGTTTTAGCGTCGCGGAGAATATATAGGCGAAGAGGCGGCGTCGGTGGCCGAGGGGGGCCACCACGCCATAGGAGGGCGCGGGCCCACCCTGGGCCGCGCCCTAGTGTGGCGTGGCCCCCTGGTGGGTCTGCTCCCCCTCCCCTCTGGACTCCGTGATCTCCTCGTGATATTATTGACGATGTCTTTTGTTTCGTCCAATTCCGAGAATATTTCCTTAATAGATTTTCTGAAACCAAAAACAGCAGAAAACAGGAACTGGCACTGTGGCATCTTGTTAATAGGTTAGTCCCAGAAAATGCATAAAAATGATATAAAGTGTAGCCAAAACATGTAGCAATTGATATAATATCAACATGGAACATCAAAAATTATAGATACGTTTGAGACGTATCAATGCCCTAGTTCCTCTGCGGTTCGGCACGGACCGATCGATCAGAAGCAAAGCCACCATCGCTCCTTCACCTCGCCAAGTTCGTCATCGCCTGCCCGCATCTCGCCGCCGGTTCACCGGTGGGTGAGGTCCTTCGCCGCCGTCACGGCGACGCCTGCTCGCCCCATGGCGTCTCTTCCTCGCCAACAGCAGGGTGGAGCGTCGCGGCCGCCCGCCGCTCACCCCGTCGCTCCGGTTCCTCCCCAGCATCAGCATCTTCATGCTCCGGCCCCTCTCCAACAGCAGCAGGTCCATGCACAGGGTGTCGGGTCATCTGTTCTGGCTCATGGCGCCGGGAGCGTGGCCATCATGCGTGCTGGGGTTCGCGATCATGCGGACGAGCGTGACCGTCCTGGTCCTTGGGCCCATCTCCATCGTCGCTACAAGGTGTACTGGGAGCGGGTTCGTCGCTACTTTGACACGGGCATGGATGTGGATGGGAACCAAATCTCGGGTGTATCCAATCTTGGAAAAGCTGGGTCCTCTTCGCAGCCATCTACTTAGAGGACTTCCATGGTTATTACCCCTTATAATCCTCATCCGCAAACCCCTCGCGGGATTGAGATTGTATTGAGGATAAGACGTGTCTCACCGGGTCTGTTGAGGGTCGAGGGTGCAGCGGCAGGTGCTCTTGCTATTTCGGTCCAGCAGGAGGGGTCGCCTTGCTTGGCGTTGTCTTTGGGGACCCCTGCTGGGCCTGAGGAGCGGCAACCAGAGCCTCCACGCACGGCGGTGACAGGTTACGGCCCAGCTGGGCAGCTGCAGTTCTCGGCGCTGGAGACTTCGCTGGAGGCACCGGGCCAGCCCAGTTTGGTCCCTGACCAGGCTGCGCTCGCTGCTGGCGCTTCTGATGGGCTGGGAGCAGCTGGCGGGCTGGGAGCAGCTGCCAATGTCAGATGGGCCAACGGGAACCAGATTAATACACAAGATAGCAACTTCTTTGGATCCTGGCTCAAAAGAACTAAGAAGACATCAACTTGGATTTCTTGTATGTTTGGATAGGTTCAGAAGTACTTCTCTGCATCTCATTTTCTAGGTGTAGCAACAAAATTGGGCGGAATTAATAACCCAGGCAAGGCATATGAGTGACGTCCGTTGTTCTGCGTCAGGTACAAGTGGAGTGACGCTAAACGAAAAAATGGTCCAGAACTGACGAAGAGTCTGCTGCTCTTCGACTCTGCTTCAACATCGAGGTGGTGGTAGTGAGGGGGGAAGGGGCACAGCTTGGTGGTGTTCTGCTCGGTGGGGAATGTCTGTGGTTCTTAGGATCTGTTTGTTTGGGCTGCAGCTTTTGAGAAGAAGTAATTGTAGCTGTTGAGCTGTGGAAAAGCAGCTGTGAGCAGCAGCTGTTGGAAGCAGAGATTTGATATTTGACAGGAGTGCTGTTGGCAGCTGTTGTTGTTGGTTTTCTGAATGAAATGTCTGGAATGCCCCTCAGTGTTGAAAATGTTATATGAGTGTTGATTTGAAGCGAAACAATTGCTTTTGACTTATTTAATTCATTATTATAATGTTTAGGTAGCTAAATTATCTCAGTTTATCTATTTTTAATAATCGAAACACTTATTTATCCAAACATAGAGCTTATATATATCCGAAAGACCATAAATCATCACATATCGAAAACACCATATGATGCCGGTCATGACAATCTCTGGCTGCTTCTCTAACGGAACGGAGCGGCGGTAGAGGTCTCGACATGAGCCGCAAGGATGCCGGCCATATTTGGAGCGACAACAAACACGACCACACCATGAACTGATTTAACAAGGAGACTGTAAACATGTATAGAGTACAAAAGTTACAACCCAAAAGTTGTGGTAAGTTATGGTGCTTTAGTCTCGATAGTAAATTTTTGCTGGCGTGATGCTTTACCCTTGATTTGAAGGGTTTTTCCACGCTAAATTTTGTGTCATTTATATTGGGTTGATCTTTATCAGTTATGTTAACATATTGATTTCTATAACGTAATATCTGTAAGCCCACTGGCCCCCAATAGTCTAATTATAACCCCTCCGGGAACTCGGTTTGATGACCCTGCTGGTCCACTTTGACTTTTTCGTTTTCGCAGTGTGCTGATGGTCGGCACTCGGTACATCTACATTCCCTACTGCTCAGTTGGGGACGCAGTCACCGTCAGTTGGCGCGTTCTTGGAGTCTCCTACTGCTCATCGGCCTCTCCCTATCCATCTAGTTTTAGCTTCAAAAGTCCAAAGCTCCAACAACCACGACCGGTTCTAACAAGATGCCATTGATATTTTTGTAGAGGAAGTAGGCATTCACATGTACAAATCGGAACTTGGTGTAGCAGTCTGTGTGAGTCTGAATGATTCCTTATTAATTTTGGGGCTTGGTTTGGGGAGGCAGGAGGATGCATGCACTCCGGTGAGATGTCTCACCGAACCCTCGATCGGTAAAACAAAACTTTGTGCAGCAGTCGTGTCAGAAATATAATATATTGCACAGCCCTTTGCATCAGTTCAGACTTATGAGATAATTGGCTAGTGTATCAATTCAATATGGTATCAGAGCAAGGTCTAGAGTTCAAATCCTGTCCAACGCAGTATTAAAATAAATATCTGCGGACACCCTAATTTCACGTTCTAGGCTCGTGAGAAAACGTCCACAACCTAGACGTGACGGGAGTGTCAGAAATATAATATATTACACATCCCTTCCCTTTCCATCAGTTCGGACTTCTAGGATAATTGGCTAGTGTATCAATTTAATAAGTCGAGTTCCATCATCCACACACATGGATAATTAGTTGGGGACATCGACGAGGTTTGGACCGAGCGAGTAGTTCGTTCTGTAGAGCCATGGGCTTTGTGTGAGTGAGAACACATTGTCACTGAGAAGTGAGAACACCTTTGTTTTTGTTTGTCTCCACTAAACTATTGCAAACTTGTCCCTAAGAAATTCGAACAGCTATGTTCTTTGTTCTCTATCATATATGTAGAGTTATGGCAGAACTGCTAATACATTTGCCATGTTCTCCCGCAGGACGCAGCAACTGCTGGATCGAGACACCGCCCGAACATACAGCTTTCTCGCCGCCGGTCGAGCTCCATCATGACCAATTTTTTCGGTAACGGCGCCTCAGCCCCTCCATGTACCTGACGAGTGGCTCTTCTCCACGGCCCTGTGTCTCAGGAAGGTGGAAGGGATGCCGTCGCCGCGGAGGACAACGTCGATCGCTAGCGGGGTGTGACGGCGGCGACCGTGGCGGTGGAGGGGCTGAAGATTGGCAGCCATTGGCGCTTGACGAGGTTATACTCTGCGGGTACCCCAGCATAAGGGTACCTGGTGCACGTGATGATCAAAGAAGACCAAGGATTAATCGAAGCCCACGAAGGAAGGCCCAAGACGAAGAGTGTTTTCCAAGTTAGATCAAATAATAGTCGGTTAAGACTTTCCATACATGTAACCTTGGTCGGTTATGTTTCCCGAGACCCAGCCTCCTATATAAAGGCTGGGAGGGTGATCGATCAAGGACAAGCAATCCATAGCCACCAAAACCTCGGCGAGATCAGCAGCTCGTCGAACCCTTGTAACCCTCATATTCATACCATAAATACAGACAAGCAGGAAGTAGGGGTTTTACCTCACTCGAGGGGGATGCCGTCGCCGCGGAGGACAACGTCGATCGCTAGCGGGGTGTGACGGCGGCGACCGTGGCGGTGGAGGGGCTGAAGATCGGCAGCCATTGGCACTTGACGAGGTTATACTCTGCGGGTACCCCAGCATAAGGGTACCTGGTGCACGTGATGATCAAAGAAGCCCAAGGATTAATCGAAGCCCACGAAGGAAGGCCCAAGACGAAGAGTGTTTTCCAAGTTAGATCAAATAATAGTCGGTTAAGATTTTCCATACATGTAACCTTGGTCGGTTATGTTTCCCGAGACCCAGCCTCCTATATAAAGGCTGGGAGGGTGATCGATCAAGGACAAGCAATCCATAGCCACCAAAACCTCGCGAGATCAGCAGCTCGTCGAACCCTTGTAACCCTCATATTCATACCATAAATACAGACAAGCAGGAAGTAGGGGTTTTACCTCACTCGAGGGCCCTGAACCTGGGTAAATCCAGCTTGTCAGCCGTCGATTCCACCGATACTACGCGTTCTCTACCACACAATCAACCCTAGGTATAGCAACCATGGGATTGCCGAGGGCACACCTCGACAATTGGCGCCGTCTGTGGGAACTGGTAGTATTGGGCTCGCGGTTTCGCCGGTTTCATCATCAAGCGGCCACCCGCCGATCGCATCTGCACAAGGTAACTCACCTACTACATCATCAAAAAGCAAATCACCGACCACCGCTGCAAACGGCAACTCGCCGGCAAGATCGACCAGCATCAATTCAAAAAGCGATCACTCGCCAAAATCTCCAAGGAGGCTCACGCCGCACTCGATGGAAGCTCAACAAGCCTTTGCCGGACTCGAATCAGGTTTGGATATTACAGTTGGAGAATTTAACTTCTTTGTCGATAAAGATGGTGTGCAGGACCTGTTAGATCCACTCGACAAGGAGACGCTCGACACGGAGACACTCGACGACGCTTCGACTGCAACACCATCCATCTTGGCGGCAACATCGTCACAGATCGTCCCGATCCAATCGCCAAGCGACTCTGCAACATCCATGACCTCGCAAGAGTTCCGTGACGAGGTGGCAAAAAGATTTGGAAGAAGCGAGATCGAATCTGCGTACCGCCCAAACAACTCAATCGAGTCACTCGACGACATCGTCGACTGCAACGACGTCGCGGGGAACGAAGAGAACATAGATGACAACATATACCTCGCCGATCTCAACGGCCCAGAAATCCGTGCCAGCCACGAGATATTCACCTGCGACGCAGACAGCCTGGACAAAGCACTCGAAGATATACTCGATTGCGACAGAAACCCCAGCAAGCAAAGCAACTCCAACATGAGCCTGGATGACGACGCCGAATCCATAATGCGCATTAGCAACACATGGGTAGAAGATCGGGTGGTACCGTATCAGGTATACACCGCGAGTACAGCAGAAACGTCAGCAGCTGCAACATGCCGTCGACCTACAGAATACCCTTGCACAGTCACCATGCCTGACGGAACAACCACGCTGACCATCACCGCAGAGATGGCGGAAAAAGTGAGCAAAGTAATCGAAAGCTGCACAATGCTACCAGCAAACGCAACTCCGGAAGAGGTATTGACCTTACAATACTTCCAGTGGCAAGAATCGATACGGTTGAAGAACTACCGAGCAGTACTCGAAGAACGCAAAAAGCAAGCCAGCATATCGAGTGCTCGACGAAGAGCATTGTCTGTGAATTCAACAGGCAGAAACGACCCCGCGAATAGGTCACGATTCATAAACCTCGGAGACGCAGATCGTGCAGCGGTCACTCGAAACCTAAACCCAGCCTTTATGGCAGTCGACGCGGAAGGAGTCCCCATACCTACTGAGCCAGCCGGGGCGCTGATGACGCTAGGCACCTATCTCAGAACAATCGAACCTCCTGCAGGAGACCCAAAGAGGGATCAGCACCTCCAACTGTACAAACAACTGGCAATAGCAGCAAAAGCCATACAGCATCCACAAGCAACTCCAAGGAGAGATACAGATCGGGACCGTCGCAGTCGAAGTCCTCGGGGAAGGAGCAGTCGAAAAAGCTCACGCCATCATCGATCCAGCAGGAGCCACTCGAGGAGGTCATACAGCAGCAGCTCAGACTCGGAAGCAGAAATCGGGCCATGTGGAGCGCTATGCTTCACTCGACGGATCCGGGAGGCTCGTATGCCCAAGAAGTTTTCGCTAGCTACCACGCCAAAGTTCAACTGCAAACAGAGCCATCAGGCTGGTTAGAAGATTACAGGCTGGCTGTTGGATGTCAGCGCGGTACCACAACCACAGCTATGCAATACATACAACTCATGATGGAAGGAACAGCTCGCGATTGGCTCAAATCGCTACCCGAATCATACTACGATTCGTGGGAACACTTCAAAGGTGATTTCATCAAATACTTCGAGCCTCTATGTGAGCGCCCCAAAACTTTCGAGGAGCTCCGGACCTGCAAGCAAAAGTCAGATGAATCTCTGAGATCGTACATACGGCGGTGGACCACCATCCGTAACTCAGTAGGCAACGTATCAGAAGATAGGGCAATCGACGCCTTCAAAAACGGACTCTGGAGAGAAGACTTCAAAGAAACACTTGGTCGAGAAGATCCAAAGACAATGGCGGCACTCATGGTACTCGCAACAAAGTGGGCAGATGGAGAAGACTCCGTACGAGGCACTCGACCCGTACCCTCACATGAAAATCACGAGGGTGGCAGTCGAGACCGCAGAGATAGCTACAGAGATGATCGAAGGCGCAAACGCAAGCATCGTTATCACGACGATGACCATCCAAACTTCATCGCAGCAGGCTTTGTCCAGTCAAGGGACAGCCGCGACCAAACTGACAGACGACCCGACGATCATCGTGATAATCGAGATCATCGTACGGACGACCGCCGAGGTAATCGAGACCATCGCACAGACGATCGACGTGACAGTCGAGACCACAGACGCGACGACCGCGATAGCTACAGAAGGCCGAGTGGCGCAGGCGAGCAGACAAAGATCCTGAGCGCTCAATCGAAGAAAGGATGGATGATTATTGCAGATTCCATCTTTATAAAGGGGACGATGGTAAGCTTCGCTCTAACCACTCGCTGAGAAATTGCAGGGAATTCGATCAACTTGCGATTGAACATATACTGCGACTGCAAAGAGATGGACGTGCACCTCCTCAACTAGTGCAGACTCCATCGACTACATCACAAGCACAGCCTGTTCAGGCATATCCAGCGCCGCAACAAGTACAACAAGCACAGGTATATTCCATACCACCGCAAACACAGCCTACTCAGGTGTATCCTGCACCAACACCAGCGCAACCGACGCCAGTGTACATGGTGCCAGCACAACCCGTTACGGGAACACAAATGGCAGCAGCCGTGCACCAGATGCAGCAAGGAGATGAACAAAAATATCCCGTAACTCGCGGGCAGATGAACATGATCCAGCGAGGACGTCCCTCCAATAGAGAGCAAAAATTACACACTCGACACGTCAATATGGCGGTCATGGCACCCCCAGCTATCACAGATTTTTTGAAAGGATCAGAAACTCCGATTGTCTTCAATCGAGAGGACCATCCACCCGCAGTATATCGACCAGGGCATGCAGCCTTGGTACTCGACGCCCAAATCGGAGGCTACGCCATGACCAAGGTCTTCATGGACGGAGGTAGCGGCCTCAACATAATCTTTGCAGATACGCTACGCAGAATGAACAAATCAGTCGAAAATCTGCCAAAGTCCACAAGTACCTTCCACGGTATCGTCCCAGGCAAAGCAGTGCTCCCAGAAGGCACCATACAACTCGATGTTACGTTTGGAGATCCTACTCACTTCAGAACCGAGTCGATTGAGTTCGAAGTGGTCGATTGGAAGTCACAATACCATGCAATACTTGGGCGCCCCACTTTCGCTCGATTCATGGCCGTCCCACACTACGCCTACCTCAAGCTCAAAATGCCAGGACCAAAAGGAGTCATCACGATCAACGGGAACTTTCAAAGGTCAGATTCATGTGACCGTGACTTCAGCAAAATCTCAGAGATGTATGGGATGGAGCAATCATTCGCCAAACTCGAGGTTTCTAACGACCGCACACTTCTGCCGGAACACAAGAGGTTAGCACGCAACCAACGACACAAGAAAGCATCAAGTGCACCCGACTGATCCCTCAAAAACGGTCAACATATCATCGAGTCTTACCAGCGAACAGGAAAATGCGCTCGTTGAATTTCTCCGTGAAAACTGGGAAATATTCGCATGGTGCCCAGCTGATATGCCAGGTGTCCCCAGAGTTCGCCGAGCATTCTCTACAACTCAAGCCAGGATCTAGACCAGTCAAGCAAACTATGCGCCGTGTCTCCGATCCCAAAAGAGGTGCAATCGAGGCAGAAGTTGACAGGTTACTTGCTGCAAAGTTCATTCGAGAAATCAAAAAGGCAGACTGGGTTGCTAACCCTGTACTGGTCGAAAAGAAGCACTCGGACACCCTGCGGATGTGTGTAGATTTTACTGCCCTAAACAAATGCTGTCCAAAAGATCACTTTCCACTACCACGAATCGATCAGATCATCGACTCAACAGCAGGATGCGCTCGGTTATCATTTTTGGATGCATATTCAGGATACCATCAAATTCGGATGAAAGAAGAAGACGAAGACAAAACGGCATTCATAACCCCACTCGGGGTCTACTGCTACACAACCATGCCTTTCGGGCTCAAAAACGCAGGTGCAACCTACCAGCGCATGATGCAAAACTGTCTACAAGAACAGATAGGACGCAATGTTCAGGTCTACGTCGACGACATCGTCATCAAGACTGAAAAGGAGGACACATTAATCAGTGATCTACGGAGACATTCAAGAATCTCAATAGATACAACATCAAGCTTAACCCAAAGAAATGCACCTTCGGTGTCCCAGCTGGACAACTCTTGGGTTATTTGATATCTGCACGCGGAATCGAAGCAGACCCAGAAAAGATACAAGCTATACTCACAATGAAGAGACCTACCAAACTCCATGAGGTACAGCAGCTAGCTGGTCGAGTAGCAGCACTCAGTCGATTCATCAGCAAACTAGGCGAAAAAGCACTTCCATTTTACAAATTGATGAAAAAGCAGACAAGTTCGAGTGGACGGATGAAGCTGAAGCAGCTTTCTCGAACTCAAAAAGATGCTCACAAGTCCGCCAATCCTCGTAGCACCTAAGGAAAATGAGCCACTCTACCTATACATCTCAGCCACCAATCGAGTGGTCAGCACCGTGCTGGTGGTTGACCGCATGGAAGAAGGACATAGTCAAAGCATACAGAGGCCAGTATATTACGTAAGTGAAGTTCTTTCCCCGTCCAAACAGCGGTACCCGCAATATCAGAAATTGGCGTACGCCGTATTTATGACATCAAGAAAGCTGGCGCACTACTTCACAGAACACCCGATAACGGTGGTCAATAAATCAGCGATTGGAGACGTCCTCACAAACCCCAACGCAACGGGGCGAGTAGCAAAATGGCTCATCGAGCTGGGACCACTAGGAATCAAGTACGAACACCCGAAAGCCATCAAATCACAAGTCCTACCCGATTTTCACACCGAGTGGATAGAAGCTCAATTGCCAGGGGTACCTGACGTATCAAATTCCTGGACCATGTATTTCGATGGATCCAAAAAGAATGAAGGAGCAGGAGCGGGCGTCATACTCATATCACCAAAAGGCGACAAACTGCGCTATATCTTGCAAATGGGTTTCGAGTTCCCATCAAATAACGAGGCCGAATACGAAGGTCTAATCCATGGCATGCGCATGGCAAAAGCCATGGGATGCACTCGACTAATGATTTATGGCGACTCTAACTTAGTTGTGCAGCAAACAATGAAGGCCTGTGATGCAATCGCAGACAACATGATCGCTTATCGGGATTTGTACAACATAATGGAGGCAGCTTCGATGGCTGCGAACTACGACACGTAGGGAGAGAAAGCAACGAAGAGGCTGACAAATTAGCCAACATTGCTTCCACAAAAGCACCAGTCCCACCGGGTGTTTTCTTTGAACGAATAGAGCGTAGGTCAATCGACAAACGGCCATCGACTACGACAGCAGCTACAGACAAGAACAAAGCGCCAAGCACAGAGGATCCTCCAATTGAGGTACTTCTCATTGAGCCAATATGGACTCAACCTTTTCTCGCATACATACTTCGCAATGAACTACCAGAAGATACAAACGAGGCCAGACGCGTCACTCGACGAGCAAAAGCATACACCATCATAAACGGTGAGTTGTACAAACGCAGCACCTCAGGTATGTTCCAAAGATGCATTGCACTCGAAGATGGCAAGGATCTCCTTCGGGACATTCATGCCGGTACCTGCGGGCACCACGCGGGCAGTCGATCACTCGTAGCCAAAGCCTTCCGAGCAGGGTTTTACTGGCCTACAGCGCTAAGGGATGCAGAAGACATAGTCAAAAGATGTATTGGTTGCCAGAAGTTCGCTTCCAAGCCACATGCACCCGTCGGCGCTAAAAACCATACCATTAGCATGGCCTTTTGCCCAATGGGGACTTGACATGGTGGGACCACTGAAAAAATCATCAAAAGGAGGTCATACTCACTTACTAGTGGCAGTCGACAAGTTCACCAAATGGATCGAAGCTATCCCATCACAAGCTCAACAGCTTCTATGGCAGTTCGTTTCATACAATCGATCATGTATCGATTTGGAGTAATGGATAGCATCATAACTGATAATGGTACAAACTTCACGGCGGAAGAATTCAAATCCTTTTGCAAGGAACAAAACATCAAACTAAACTACGCCTCTGTAGCACATCCACAATCCAATGGACAGGTCGAAAAGGCCAATGGACTAGTATGCAGTGGCATCAAAAAGAGACTCTTAGTACCACTCAAAAGGGCCGCGGGTGCGTGGGTAGATGAACTCCCATCAGTACTATGGAGCTTAAGGACCACCCCAAATGCCTCCACACAGTACACACCGTTCTTCATGGTCTATGGTGCGGAAGCAGTGTTACCATCCGACTTCAAGTTTAATGCACCACGGGTGGAAGCATATGAAGAAAACGACGCGAACAAGGCACTCGAAGACGCAGCCGATTGATGTCTACGCACGATTCTATTCTTGTAGACAGTGTTGGGCCTCCAAGAGCAGAGGTTTGTAGAACAGCAGCAAGTTTCCCTTAAGTGAATCACCCAAGGTTTATCGAACTCAGGGAGGTAGAGGTCAAAGATATTCCTCTCAAGCAACCCTGCAATTAAGATACAAGAAGTCTCTTGTGTCCCCAACACACCCAATACACTTGTCAGATGTATAGGTGCGCTAGTTCGGCGAAGAGATAGTGAAATACAAGTGATAGGGATGATTATAAGTAGTAACTGCAATCTGAAATAAAGATGACAGCAAGCAAACATGTAGCAGAACTTGATGTAAACGGTGTTTCAATGCTTAGAAACAAGGCCTAGGGATCATACTTTCACTAGTGGACACTCTCAACAATGATCTCATAATTGAATAAATAAAAGCTACTCTTAAACACTCTCTTGTTGGATAACAAACACCATTCATTGTGTAGTGTAGGGCTACAAAAGCACACCTCAAGCCGGAGTAAACAAGCGCCACAACGTCATAAAGGAATCACACACGGTGCACACACTGTCACCTTTACACCGTGGAGAGTACCGGAGTTCGTATTAAAGTAACCTATAGAGTGCATAATGGATAAAGAGTAACATATACATATTCAACTAGATTAGCACAACTGAACACAAGTAAATACTACTCGGGATCATTCTCCTTCTTGATGAAGCAAGAGTACTATGCGTAGGGCTGCAAGAGCACACCTCAAAGTCTGAGTAAACAAACACCACAATTCCCAAGAATAAGCCATGATAAATATCTAAATTATTCATAGAGTCACACAAGTACCCACACTGTCACCTTGATACCGTGTTGTCACAATGACTCCAGAAACTAGACAAAATCACTTGAGTAGCATAAACATTATTAATGTATTCAGCGATACTAGCAACACACACGATCACATAAAGATCACACCATGTGAGAGAGAGATGAACCACATAGCTACCGGTAGAGCCCTCAGCCTCGGGGGAGAACTACTCCCTCCTCATCATGGGAGTCAGCAGCGGCGATGAAGATGGCGGTGGTGTCGATGGAGATGACTCCGGGGGCAATTCCCCATCCCGGCAGGGTGCCAGAACAGGAACTTCTGACCCCCGAAACGAGGTCTCGCGATGGCGGCGGCGCTGCGGAAGTCTTTCTGGAGTATTAGATGTATTTTAGGGTTTTCGAGTCGGGGGAATATATAGGCGAAGGGCGGCGTCGGTGGAGTCTCGAGTGGGCCCCACCTGCCGGCGCGCCTGTGGGCCCAGCCGCCAGAGGTGGTTTGGAGGCCGTGGGCCTCCCCCTGGCTTGCCCTTCTGGCTCCGTGTGTCCCTCGGAAAAATAGGAGGTTTGGCTTTTGTTTCGTCGAATTCCGAGAATATTGCCCGAACAGCTTTTCTGGAACCAAAAACAGCAGAAAACAGGAACTGGCACTGTGGCATCTTGTTAATAGGTTAGTCCCAGAAAATGTATAATAATGATATATAATGCATATAAAACATGTGACAATGATACATAAAACAAGCATGAAACATCAGAAATTATAGATACGTTGGAGACGTATCAAGCATCCCCAAGCTTAGTTCCTACTCGTCCTCGAGTAGGTAAACGATAAAAAAAATAATTTCTGAGTGACATGCTACCAACATAATCTTGATCCAATAATAATGTAAGGCATGTGAGCTGAGATCAAATCATTCAAAGCAAATGTCTATAGTTGATATAAGAGATAATAAAGCAAGAGTCAAACAAGCTAAAAGTTTTCATGAACTATTGCTTTAAAGACATGAAACCGTACAAGGTTCATTAAAGATGGTTTAAGTATCCAGCATAGGAGTTCTATCCTTCAATCCAAGCATCAAGCAAATTTTCATAACATAGAAGGATTCAGCCAAGTAAACATAAACATGAACGTCATGAATCAACTGTTTCGAAGTCTACTCAACCGGTGAGCGCAAGCATTTGGTATTGGCACCAGGATGTTATGGCAAAGAGAACATTAATGGGGGTTTGGAAGGCCAAAGGAAGAAAGTCTCACAAAGCTATAAGTGATCATTAGACAAGAGGAAGTCTTATAATCGAAGCTATGTAAGGAGTAGTGATTGCCATGCAACGGATGCACATAGAGCTATATGTGTATGAAAGCTCTCCAATGGAACTAGTGGGGGTGCATCCAACTTGGTTGCTCATGAAGACCTAGAGCACTTTTGAGGAAGCTCATCATTGGAATATACAACCCAAGTTCTATAGTGTAAATTCCCCACATAGTTATACAAGTAGAACATGAAAACTCTCTCACATGGAGTATAGGTGCTAAACATGAGCACAAATGATGACTATGAATACTGCAGGTGCTATAACATGAGCACAAGTGTGATAAAGGATAGTAATGTTGCCCCCTTTTTCTTTATTCTTCTTTTTTTTCTTTTTTTCTTTTTTCTATTTTTTTTTCTTTTTTGTTTCTCTTTTCGATGGCTCATGGCTCTTTTCTAGCAGGGGCAACACTCTAATATGATTACAAACTTTTTGGTACAAATAACTCATAATGAACAAAACATGATGTATAAAACTGTATGCCTCTGCCAGTGTAGCAGGATATGCAATGATCTAGCGTAACATGGGTAAACCACACATCAGCTGTATAGAATCATGCAAAGCAATATAAATGAATGACAACAAGTCATGTAATGTAAATGGATGTTGCATGGCAATATATCTCGGAACAGCTATGGAAATGCTGTGGTAGGTAGGTATGGTGGTGTTTTGAGGAAGATGTATGGGCTTATGTGTAGGAGAACAAGAGGAAGTCCTCCCACGGGGTTGGATGTACTGGCGAAGTATGCACAACTCTCAATGTGAGCAGAAGGCAATGCACAGCACCGAAGAGGCTAGCAAATATGGATGGTGGAAGTGCCAAAAACCGTAGCTTAACATTAGTCAAAAAGAACTCACAAGTTTATTGCAAACAACTAGCAGGTTCAACATTAAGAGCATGATTAAAATTCACTCCAAGAAGGGCCGTTCACGGCGGTACAAGTACCCCGTTAGATCCCTCGACCTTCAGCACAACTTAGTTATTACAATGAACTTTCAGACATGGAAAGCTATCAAGTCCAACTACACCTTCAACAATTTTAGAGTTTGTAGTACGGTACAAGCTTAAAGACAACAATCCACTAATGATTTTAACTTAATTAACCAGCAAGCTTTACCATCTAAATATCTCAAAACATTTGCAAAGAATCAAGTTATCAAAGTTTCAATGATCTACAAGATTATGCAAGTTTTCATACCACTACCACATGCAGCATTTTCTTTCTTCCAGCAAACACCAACAACTTACTTAAACATAAACTCTCCAAATGATAATATAATGCAGCAAGAGAGTATTTATAAACACGTGCTAACAGCTCAAAGAGATGCATGAAAAACAGGAGCTAAAAGCACTGCAGTAGCTAGTTAAGAATACTCAACAAATATAAGTGAAGAACATGAGTATTCACATGAAAAAGCGGAGCGTGTCTCTCTCCCACACAAGGATTGCTAGGATCCGAATTTATTCAAACAAAACAAAAATAAAAGCACACAGACGCTCCAAGTAAAGCGCATAAGATGTGAAAGAATTAAAATATAGTTTCACTAGAGATGACCTGATAAGTTGTTGATGAAGAAGGGGATGCCTTGGGCATCCCCAAGCTTAGACGCTTGAGTCTCTTGAATATGGTTGGGGATGAACCACGGGGGCATCCCCAAGCTTAGCTTTTCACTCTTCTTGATCACATAATATCACCCTTCTCGCTTGATCCTTGAAAACTTCCTTCACACCAAACTCAAGACAGTTCTCATTAGAGGGTTAGTGCATAATAAAAATTCTCATATTCTGTAATGAAACAATCATTCCCAAAGCTTCTGGACATTAGCTACAGCCACCAATGCTTTGTGGAGCAAAGAAATCCACACAAACATCGTAAAAGAGCGAATGCAAAACAAAAGGCAGAATCTGTCAAAAACAGAACAGTCTGTAAAGACGAATTTTTTCGAGGCACTTAAGTTTCTCAGATGGATCTGGCCCAAAATAATGAAAGTTGCGTACATATCTCAGGAAGATGCGTGATTTTTCGTAGAATTTTTCGAATTTTCTACAGGGAAAAAGCTCAAATTCGTGACAGCCAAAAATCTGTTACTGCGCAGAAATCCAAATCTTGCATCAACTTTCAATATAGAACTTTACTTGGCACAACAATGCGATAAAATAAAGATACAAAGGAGTTGCTACAGAAGTGACAAAACTCCTTGACTCAAAGAAAATAAAAATAACAGCAAATAAAAACGATGGGTTGTCTCCCATAAGCGCTTTTCTTTAAAGCCTTTTAGCTAGGCATAGTGATTTTTATGATGCCCACATAAAGATGAGAGTTGAAACATAAAAGAGAGCATCAAGAAGCATATATAAAACATGTTTAAATCTAACACTCTTTCTATGCATAGGAGTCTTGTAAGAAAACAAGTCAATGAAGAACAAAGTGACTAGCATAGAAATGCAAAACAAGTGTAACTTCAAAAATTTCAACATAAAGAGAGAAGACTTAATATTATTGTGATATATGAAATCGTGTCTCCCTCTCTCATAAGGACCAGTAGGTCTTAAAGTACCCAGCAAATAAAAGCAAATCAAGAGAAAGCTCAAAACTTCATCATAAAGAGAAGAAATTTAGTAACATGAAGATTTCTATAACCATACTTTCCTCTCTCAAAATAATTTTCAGCGGCATCATGAATAAACTCAACAATATAGCTATCACATAAAGCATTCTTATCATGATCCACATGCATAAAAGTATCATTACTCTCCACATAAGCATGAACATTATCATTAGTAATAGTGAGAGTAAAAGTATCACATCCATCATTGTAATCATCATAAATAGGAGGCATAGAATAATCAAAATGATTTTTATCCTCAATAGTAGATGGACTGAGAATATCATATTCATCATTGTAAACATCATATATAGGAGGCATATCATAATCAACATAAACTATATCCTCAATAGTAGGTGGACTGAAAATATCACAATGATTATAATCATCATATATTGGAGGCAAAGTATATCAAAGCAAATTTCCTCCTTAAAGCTTGGGGGACTAAAAATATCATATTCATCACAACTAGCTTCCCCAAGCTTAGACTTTTCCATAGCATTAGCAATAATGGTGTTCAAAGAATTTATAGTAATACCATTGCTACCATCATGCAAACAAGCCTCCATAGGTTTTTTAATTTTCTCTTCAAAAGCATCATGTCCTAATTCAATATAAAGTTCATAAAGATCTCTAATTTTTTTGTTGTTTTCCATTAAGCCTAACTAGTGAAAATAAAAACAAGAAACAAAAAGATATAATTGCAGAATCTAAAGGAAATAACTTCGAGCACTCACACACTAGCAACAATACTAGAAAATAGCTTTGTAGCCAGAGGATGTGAATACCTTTTACCTTACCTCCCCGGCAACGGCGCCAGAAAATAGCTTGATGTCTACGCACGTTCTATTCTTGTAGACAGTGTTGGGCCTCCAAGAGCAGAGGTTTGTAGAACAGCAGCAAGTTTCCCTTAAGTGAATCACCCAAGGTTTATCGAACTCAGGGAGGTAGAGGTCAAAGATATCCTCTCAAGCAACCCTGCAATTAAGATACAAGAAGTCTCTTGTGTCCCCAACACACCCAATACACTTGTCAGATGTATAGGTGCACTAGTTCGGCGAAGAGATAGTGAAATACAAGTGATAGGGATGATTATAAGTAGTAACTGCAATCTGAAATAAAGATGGCAGCAAGCAAACATGTAGCAGAACTTGTTGTAAACGGTGTTTCAATGCTTAGAAACAAGGCCTAGGGATCATACTTTCACTAGTGGACACTCTCAACAATGATCTCATAACTGAATAAATAAAAGCTACTCTTAAACACTCTCTTGTTGGATAACAAACACCATTCATTGTGTAGGGCTACAAAAGCACACCTCAAGCCGGAGTAAACAAGCGCCACAACGTCATAAAGGAATCACACACGGTGCACACACTGTCACCTTTACACCGTGGAGAGTACCGGAGTTCATATTAAAGTAACCTATAGAGTGCATAATAGATAAAGAGTAACATCTACATATTCAACTAGATTAGCACAACTGAACACAAGTAAATACTACTCGGGATTATTCTCCTTCTTGATGAAGCAAGAGTACTATGCGTAGGGCTGCAAGAGCACACCTCAAAGTCTGAGTAAACAAACACCACAATTCCCAAGAATAAGCCATGATAAATGTCTAAATTATTCATAGAGTCACACAAGTACCCACACTGTCACCTTGATACCGTGTTGTCACAATGACTCCAGAAACTAGACAAAATCACTTGAGTAGCATAAACATTATTAATGTATTCAGCGATACTAGCAATACACATGATCACATAAAGATCACACCATGTGAGAGAGAGATGAACCACATAGCTACCGGTAGAGCCCTCAGCCTCGGGGGAGAACTACTCCCTCCTCATCATGGGAGTCAGCAGCGGCGATGAAGATGGCGGTGGTGTCGATGGAGATGACTCCGGGGGCAATTCCCCGTCCCGGCAGGGTGCCAGAACAGGAACTTCTGACCCCCGAAACGAGGTCTCGCGATGGAGACGGCGCTGCGGAAGTCTTTCTGGAGTATTAGATGTATATTTAGGGTTTTCGAGTCGGGGGAATATATAGGCGAAAGGGCGGCGTCGGTGGAGTCCCGAGTGGGCCAAACCACCTGCCGGCGCGCCTGTGGGCCCAGCCGCCCCAAGAGGTGGTTTGGAGGCCGTGGGCCTCCCCCTGGCTTGCCCTTCTGGCTCCGTGTGTCCCTCAGAAAAATAGGAGGTTTGGCTTTTGTTTCGTCGAATTCCGAGAATATTGCCCGAACAGCTTTTCTGGAACCAAAAACAGCAGAAAACAGGAACTGGCACTGTGGCATCTTGTTAATAGGTTAGTCCCAGAAAATATATAATAATGATATATAATGCATATAAAACATGTGACAATGATACATAAAACAAGCATGAAACATCAGAAATTATAGATACGTTGGAGACGTATCACCGATTTGCTGGAAGAAGCACGCAATACGGCTTTGGCGCGAACAGCCGTTTATCAACAAGACCTTCGCAACTATCATAGTCGTCGATTACGCACACGGTCCTTCATGGTGGGAGACTTGGTGCTGCGAGAGAAACAGAAGAAAGTCCATAAACTTGCATCACCATGGGAAGGACCTTACATCGTCACAGAAGTCATCGAAGGAGGAGCCTATCGATTGAAGGATGCAAAGACGGGCGAAGTAGCATCAAACCCATGGAACGTGGCGCACCTGCGTCAGTTCTATGCATAGATCTCTTAACATCATATGTAATAGCGCATAAGGTCAAAGAATCAGCAAGTTTCAGACGCACTCTTTTCCCTTACCAGGGTACCTAAGGGGACTGGAAGGTTTTAATGAGGCGGCTTGCTGGTCGAACATATTTCGAATAAAGACACATTTTCATCCATATTTTTCATATATGCCTTTTATTGTTTACCCCACTCAAACACTCGGGGGCACGAGCATAAAACCCAAACCCCACTCGATATACTCGGGGGCTGGGTCACGCAGTAAAACTCAAAAACCCCACTCGATATACTCGGGGCTGGGTCAAGCATAAAAAGTCAAAAACCCCACTCGATATACTCGGGGGCTGGGTCAAGCAGAAAACTCAAAAACCCCACTCGATACACTCGAAGGCTGAGTCAAAAAGGAAACATAAACCCACTAAATAAACTCGGGACCTGGCACAAATCAAAAACACATATGTGTTACCCGAGGGCTAACCCGATTATACCACGATCAGTGGAGTCAAAACTAAAAACGGCGTCTTCTACAGTCAAGATTCTGGAACATTGGGCTCACATAGGAAGGTCTTGTCAAAACAGCAAACGCACGCCTACGATGTCAAGAATGACGTCACGTAAGAAGACAGCACCCACGTTCGAGTAATGGATTCAAGACTACAATCGACACAAGATTCAAGACTACAATCGACACAAGATTCAAGACTACAATCGACAGATGATTCAAGATTACAGTCAACAAAAATGATTCGACTGGGAAAAATACTCCCATGGGAGCACATCAAAAATTTCTTGTGATTGATCAAATAAGAGCAAAATTATTGAGATTATCCTCTACTTCAAAAGAAATAAAGCATAATCTCGGGGGCTACTCCCATGGGAGCGCTGACGCGCTCCCATAAACTTCAAAAGCAAAGTAATTCGATTGACAAAAAGCAGTATAGAAGGATAATTTGAGATTGTCCTCTATTGCAAGACAATAAACCACAATCTCGGGGGCTACTCCCATGGGAGCACTGTCGCGCTCCCGCAGATTCTCAAAAGAAGGTAAGAAACTCACTCGACTGTAGACTCGATTAAAATGCATTAAGTACTTCACAAATCAAAGAATCAAACTTCGTAAATTCCCGGACTATGCCAGTCGCAGATGTTTCGGATGCTGCATACGCAAATGCAAAGGTAAGACCCGCCGAGTAATCGAGATGGGCCGAGGGACGCTCCAACAGTGTTTTCCCTTGAATTTTTCCGTGTCAACAGACATGATGAAAATCCTGACGGACGCGTTAGGTATCAAAAGTTAAACTGCAGAACGAATCAGTAAGACCTATAACGGCCTGAGTCGAATCTGTCCAGTATGTTCCAGCTTCGAGTCCGGGGACTCGAACCTGATTGAAGGCTAGTATGGTTTCGCCCAAATGTGCGGTTAACTGAGCTCAATTTTCGAGTGAATCAGGCCTACTATGTCAATATCCCTAGACAAAAGTTTCAAAAGTGTTCCAGTTTCGAGTCCGGGGACTCGAACCTGATTGAAGGCTAGTATGGTTTCGCCCAAATGTGCGGTTAACTGAGCTCGATTTTCGAGTGAATCAGGCCTACTATGTCAATATCCCTAGGCAAAATCTTTTCGACTGCGTTTCAGGCTCGAGTCCGGGGACTCGAGTCTGACTGAAGGCTAGTAAGGTTTCGCCCAAATGTGCGGTTAACTGAGCTCGATTTTCGAGTGAATTAGGCCTACTATGTCAATATCCCCAGGCAAAATCTTTTCGACTGCGTTCCAGGCTCGAGTCCGGGGACTCGGGTCTGACTGAAGGCTAGTATGGTTTCGCCCAAATGTGCGGTTAACTGAGCTCGATATTCGAGTGAATCAGGCCTACTATGTCAATATCCCTCGGTTAGCATACACATACAATCGAAACAAATTAGAGCTTGAAGAACTACATCGGATCAGAAGAACAAGCTCAGAAAACTATGACGTGCACGATGAAGGGAGCACATGCTCGACTCTTCGAGGCAAGCAAGTACTCGGGGGGCTAATGACGAGGTTATACTCTGCGGGTACCCCAGCATAAGGGTACCTGGTGCACGTGATGATCAAAGAAGCCCAAGGATTAATCGAAACCCACGAAGGAAGGCCCAAGACGAAGAGTGTTTTCCAAGTTAGATCAAATAATAGTCGGTTAAGACTTTCCATACATGTAACCTTGGTCGGTTATGTTTCCCGAGACCCAGCCTCCTATATAAAGGCTGGGAGGGTGATCGATCAAGGACAAGCAATCCATAGCCACCAAAACCTCGGCGAGATCAGCAGCTCGTCGAACCCTTGTAACCCTCATATTCATACCATAAATACAGACAAGCAGGAAGTAGGGGTTTTACCTCACTCGAGGGCCCTGAACCTGGGTAAATCCAGCTTGTCAGCCGTCGATTCCACCGATACTACGCGTTCTCTACCACACAATCAATCCTAGGTATAGCAACCATGGGATTTGCCGAGGGCACACCTCGACAGCGCTCGAGATAGGATGAAGGAGTTTTAGAGACGACATGTTGCCTAAAAAAATGTACGGTTGGATTAAGTTCTGAATAAAAAAAGTAGTTTTTCGTTGCATTGCAGAGGCCAGCAGAGGCCAAAAACACAATCCCATTGAAGCATGACAACAATCAATGGATCATACATATGCAACATTCTGTTCAACCCGGATTTCTAGACGATCTGTCGATTTTTGTTCGCCTCTGCCTCTACCTTGGTGCCAAGGGATTCTTTGTTTCGAATTAAAATATCCTTTTCAAATAAATCTTCGTGTCTTTCATCCCATAAATCAAGTATCATTTTAAAAGTGGAAATAAAGAGGCAACAAACGCCATATACTATTAAGTCACACATACGAGTGAATATTATCAAGATAATATCGAGGACACTCTTTAGCCTTATTTGTGAACCTAAACCATATTTTTCACACATTGGGGTATAGATTAGGCAGGTTTTAAATAGACATTCCTTTAGAGACTGCACGTACTTTGTACACTTCATAAAATATTGAAATCTAAATTTAATTTTCCACAAATCAAATGCATACTAAGATTCAACCTATTAGTTAGAAAACTACTACTCTACAGCGTTGCTCTACACCATAAACTTAATGTCAATCCACAGTACACGATCGCTTCAAGTAATAGTTTAACTGGGCTTGTGATGTTAAAATTTATGTCTTGAATTTATTGGATCCTCTAGGATTTGTTTGCGTTTGTATGGAGGAGAT
Source organism: Poa pratensis (assembly GCA_947311845.1). Classification (NCBI taxonomy): domain Eukaryota; kingdom Viridiplantae; phylum Streptophyta; class Magnoliopsida; order Poales; family Poaceae; genus Poa; species Poa pratensis. The sequence goes on from CAMZMU010000062.1 coordinate 4,276,126, forward strand.
CAAGTGGCATCGCAAATCCTATTTACTCCCTCCGATCCTAAAAATGTGTCTGTAACTTATACGTATAACTTCTGCGAGTTGTTCCTTTCTTCCGACATTTATTCTGGATTGGAGGGAGTGTATGAATTCTAAAAATATAAGTTCTATTACTACCTACAATTATTTTCCAGAAAATAAGTTGATGAGCTGAGCTAGTGGGCACATGACAATTTGATATCAGAGATATGGAGATTGTGATTGAGTTTTTTGGCGTCCTCACAACTCCATGCCCGACTATATAAACCCTTAAGATTTTGTTTATCAATGTCATAAGTTATTTCGTCAAAATATGTTCCACTATATTCTATTGCAACATAACCTTAGACATAATACTAAATAAAGTCAAAGTTGCACATTCATCAAAGCATCCATTTCTAAAACATTGTGTATTTTGCCATTAAGGATGTATGTAAAGGTTGTCCTCCTCCACAAAGGAATTACAAAGAAGTAAAAAAATGTCTTTGCAGAACGAACATAAATATTTACACTTCCGATTGCTCCTCACATTTGAGGGGGCTACTAGCCTACTATACCCTAGTTAAACAAAAAACACATGAATATGAAACCATGAAAAACATCCTTATATATAGTATATCCAAATCAAACACGAGATTACACACGAGTAAATATGGTCTACACAAAGAAATTAATGTGAAGAAAAGTAAAAGAGAATTCATCAATTCCAGGTCAAATTATCCAAAGAACATCATCAATCAAAGTTTTTTTTTTATCTCAGCATGGACAAGGAAGGCGCGAAGTTCGCCCCACTGTTAGAGCGCGTGGTGCCTATGCTGGAACCGGTAGTGGTGCCCGTCCCGTAGCTGCCGCTGCCGTGGGTCCTTGTAGCGGCGGGAGACTGCGACAGGAAGGCATCAACCGTCGGCAAAGCCAACGACATCGCCGCGATCGGCATCTTGGCCGGGAGGATCGGCAGCGGCGCTTCAGAGCGCATCACGTTGATGGCCTGCCTGATGGACGGCCTCTGGCTGCTGTCTGGGTGCACGCACCAGAGCGCGGCGACCATCATACGCTCCATCACCCCGCTGTCGAATTCGCCATTCAGTCGAGGGTCGGCAGCGTCGAGGATCCTTCCGTCGCCGTAGAGCTCCCAGACTAGCTGCACCAACTGCATGGTGACGGACCGGTTCCCCTGGAGGACCAGGATCGGGCCTCAGCCGGTGACGATCTCGAGGACGACCACGCCGAAGCTGTAGACGTCGGACTCCGTGCTGGCCTTACCGGTGACCATGCTCTCGGGGTCCATGTACCCCATGGTGCCCATGAGCATGGTGGTGTGCGATCCTCCTTGCCCGTGGTCAACGAGCCTCGCGAGCCCAAAGTCGCCGAGCTTCGCCTTGAAGGACGCGTCCAACATCAGGTTGCTCGGCTTGATGTCCCGGTGGAGGACGCATTGCTCCCATTCCTCGTGCAGGTACAAAAGCGCAGATCCTACGCCGAGCACGATCTCGTGCCTGAGTGACCACGAGAGCACCTTCTCCTGGTTGTGAATGTGCGTATCCAAGCTGCCATTTGGCATCAGCTCGTAGACGAGCAGGAGCTCGTTGTCGTCATGGCACCAGCCGACGAGCTGCACGAGGTTGCGGTGCCTCAACTGGCTTATGACCCTCACCTCTGCGACGTACTCCTTCCCCTGCTTGGAGCCCTGGGAAACTCTCTTGATAGCGACATGAACATTCGTCTCCTTGAGGTACCCGTGGTACACCGACCCGAACCCGCCTTCCCCGAGCTTCTCCTCGTCGGAGAAGAATCTTGTGGCGACGGCGAGCTCGCTGTAGCCGAACCGCCTGGGCCCCGTCCATTTCTCAAACTCTTCTTCTTCTCCTTCCGTGGGCTTCCCTTCCTCTGGCCCTGGCGGTCTCACCGTCATCACCTTGCGCCTCTTGCGGCGGCACAAGAGACACCAACCAGCTGTGAGAATCAGGCAGATGAGGACCACGGAACCCACGGTCACGCCGACGCCGAGCCCTATTGCCGCGCTAGACGGTAGTGGGGGATGATACTGTGACCCTGTGGCTGCAATTCATTCCGAACGAAAGCAAGACCATAAAGAAGATATCAGGAACACGATTAATCCACCAGTCCACAGAGAGATATGGCGAATTAATTACCATTATCAGATGGATGCTTTGGCGGCGCCGGGGTCGGCTGCAGTGATATCGATGGCGCTGGCGGCGATGGTGATGCCGTCTCCTGCCAGGCCGGGTCTGCTTGTGGGGACCATGCAGGGCCTGGGGCGCTGCTATCCTGCAGCTCCCTTCTCACCGCCGACCGTAGGGCAGGGCCTGGGGCGCTGCTGTCCTGCAGCTCACTCCTCACCGCCGAACGTAGGGTCGGTGGCACATCCAGATGAAGCGTGGCGCCTTTCGCCACCTCGTCGACGTTGGCGACCCCATCAGAAAAGACAATTGCCATTGATCTGGAGCAATGAGACTATCAATCTCCTAGGCTCTTTCCTGCTGCATGGGTATATATGTTCGACTCGGGGAATCACTACGGGAGAGCAGCTCATTGCCGTGTGCTCAATGCACACGGTGAAGGCTGAAAAGCACACGGCAAAGGGTTCGCCGTGTGCCGCACACGGCAATGAGTACACGGGGAAGAATTGCACGGGAAAGAGCTCTTTGCCGTGTGCCATATATCGGGATCACGGCAACGACGACGTGTGGGTCCCATCGTCACTTCACGCGGACGGACGGACGGTGACGGCGAGTTCTGACATGTGTGGCCCACGGCCTTGCTCTTTCCCGTGTCGTCCCTCGCTGGGGACGGCGCTGTTGGGTGCCCGCACTACGCCGGCGTCAACACGGGGCCTCGCCGTCTGCATCTGTCGCGAGCTCTCATCTCCAGCGCGCTCACAGCCTCCGCGGGCTCCAGGGCGCCGGCCGTCCCTCGCCGGAGACGCGCCGGAAGTCACCACGGTCGCCATCCTCGACGGAACCGCGCCCCAGCTCTTAGCCACTGCACGCGGCGCCGGCGAGGGAGGCCACCGCGCCTAAGCCCCGCGCCGCCTCACGGCGGCTGTTGGAAGCCCTGCTCGCCAAGGCCATGGTCACCGTCGTCGTGCCGTCGCGGTCGTCTTCACGTTGTGTGCAGCTAGCAGGGAAGAGGAGGAGACAGGGACGCGGTCGATGTGGAGGCCGGGCGCGGAAGAGCTCGCGATGGCAGGGAGCGGCGCCTGGCCGGGGACGACGAGATGGAGCAGAGGAGATCGGTCCGGTGAAGAAAGGGGACGAGGCGCGGAGCGAGGTGCAGGTGCAGATCGAGAGCTGCTGGCGGCGCGCAGGTTTGGGAGTTTAAGCAAGGAAGAGGGCACATGGGGATTGATATTCTCGTTCGTACCGATGGGGTCTCGTTAGCCTAGGAGAGAGAAAGGCTGGGTCCAGCGTGCGTCCATCTCGACCAATTAGAGCGAAGTCCACGGATCATGTGTTTGTTGCTGTAAGCTGGGAGCCGTTGGATCTCACACTGCATGCAGTCATCCAACAGCTAAGACGCGTTATCCGCGTGAACCTCTCCTGGGTCAATCAGCACTTTTTCGTGTGTCAACAACTACAAAAAATGAAAAATGATATTTTGAAAAGTAATTTCAAAAACTCTTTTCGGCAACATTGTTTGCCGTAACAAGACACACCTATATGCCAAATATAGACACTTTTATCACAAACTATGCCACGAGAATGGTATACATTGGTCATTTGACTCGAAATTTATACATGTTTATACAGGGTAGACTTTTTTGTGAAGCATTTTTTGAAAAAAATGTCAAACCTCAAGTTTATTATTTTTGCTATCAACTACTAACATAAAAGGGCTCAGTGCCAAATGATTTCGTTTTTTGAGTAACTTTTCACTTTATTTGATTTTGTTTTGACAAAAGGGTCAAAACGGCAACCATGGCTAGTTGTCGAAAGGGGTGGAATTTTTGAAAACCATCGAAGGTTCTGTGATATAATCACTACTTGTGTAGCTTAAAATGATTTTGAGAAAAAATTAAGAGCAAAATATCACACACTTGTAGCTCAAATTTGAATTACTTTCGGAAAAACGACATAAAGTCATTTAAATACGCGCAATTAGGTGGAAACCGAAAAAGTTCTTAATATTTCTAGATTATCCATAAAATGTGGTATACTTTATGTGAAATCTAGATGTGTTCCGTTTTGCCCCATATTTTGTGTATTTGCTTTACAAAAAATGTCACTTTTGACACTTAAAAAATTAAAAAACAATATTTATAACAAATATTTTGAAATTTGTTTTCGACAACATTGTTTGCCATATCAAGACACACACATGTGTAAAATATGGACAATTTATCACAAACTATGCCACATGAATTAGTCATACCGTGTTTTAAGTAGATAAATTAAAGTTAAAAAAACAAACGGGAAAGAGCTGCCGTGACCACACCGTCCGCGCTTCCATTTGGCTCCTTTTCTTTGCCGTGTACGTATCTTTGCCGTGTGTTTTGCTTTGTCTTTGCCGTGTGTACTTCGTTGCCGTGTGTTTTTTCTTGTCTTTGTCGTGTGTATTCCGTTGCCGTGTGCCCGACATCCAGCACACGGCAAAGAGTCAGGCACACGGCAAAGTCAAGCTCTCCCGTAGTGAATAAGACATAGTTAATTACTGTAGTTGACAAAAACGGGTGAACTCTGGAAGTTGAGTGGGCAGCGACTACATGAATATCATCACTTTCTTTTGCCCAACTTGGAGTATGTTTTGTTAGGTTCAACTCCTGATTGGATGGAGACCGCTCACTAGGCCGAATTAGATTAACGGAATGAGCGGCTCTGGCGATCCAGGCGACGCGGCCGCGGCGCCCCTTGCCGGCCGCTTCTGGGCAAGTGCCGAGCCGTCGCCGCCGGTCGCTGAGACAGGGGGGCGTCGCCGGAAGACCCTGGCGCCGCCGCCGTGGGACGCTGGGGTTGCAGGATCGCGTTTTACGTGCCTCGGCGACCTGACCGCCGACCCTTCCGGCCTCGAGGACGAGCATGTCTCCGTCCAGGTGGCGCTGGCGTCGTTGGAGGAGGACGCGCGGCCGATCGTCGACCAGCTGACTCTTCCACGCCCGCACCGATCAGAGGCGGAGCTCGTCCAGGAGTTTTGGTCCGACGCTGGATTTCCGACGGCGGCGAGCCGGTTCTGGGAGTCGGGATCGCCAGCGCCCCAAGGTGAGCTTTCTAACGGTTCTGGTGTGTGCAGGGATTCGAGGACTGTGGAGCCGAAGGTCTCGAAGGTCTCGCAATGCCGCAGCCCGCCGCCTCCTCCGGCCGTGCGTCTCTCGCGTCCGCCGCCGAAGATGGGTCCTTGGCGCGGTCCTCTCCCGCCGAGACTCGCATCGCCGCCGCCGGTGATCGGGTTGTTCATTGACAAGGCCATGCAAGCGAGGTCATCACCGGGTTCGGTGAAGACGGCGGCGCCGGCGGCTGAGCCGGCGGGATGCAAACGCCCCGATGCGCTGATCACGCCCGAGGATGCGGAAGGCCCTGTTCGAATTCGAACTCGGTCGCTTGGTGGGCCCAGTGGCGGTGCGGTTGATCGTGACCGTGCATGCCCCTGGATGCATCTTCGCCATCGGTTTGGGTGGTACTGGCTTCGAAGTTCTCCGCCGCCTCCAACCCTTGCGTCGACCTCGTCTTCTACAGCGCCACCGCAAGTCCGCCGCCAACGCCCCACGACCACGCCGCCCTCCGCGCCGCCCTCTTGTCGCCAACTCACCGGAGACAGTGCGGTTCGTTCGCCTTCCGCGTCGCCGTCTCGCGGGTGCCGCTCGTACGCGGCCGTCGTCGCTCCTGCCCCAACTCCAGCGATGAGTGGAGCTTCTCCGTCGCGGCCCCTGCAGGGCCTTGGCCCCAGGGCGGGCGCGCCTCGTCCGCAGCAGCCAGCGGCTGCTCAGCCGCGTCTCCAACTCCCGGCTGCTGCGCAGCCCCGTCCCCATCTTCCGATGGCTGCGCCCCCCTCGAGCTCCAGCATGGGGCAGGTCCTGCCCGCCAGTTTCTTCCTCGGGGGGACGTCAGCTGGGCCGGGAGCGACGCTTCCACCGTTCATGCCCCTGCAGCGACCCTCGATGCAATACGGACCGCCGGCGTACATGCCGACGGTGCAGCAACAAGTGCAATTTCAGCCTCCGGCCATGGCTCCTCCGTTCATGAACCCGGGCTACCCGGTCTTTCAGCAGCCGGGACAGCAGCCTCCGGCGGCAGCGGGGCAGGGGGCTCCTCACCCTAAGAGAAAGAAGAACAAGGCCAGGCAGCAGGGCAATCTGTTTCTGCAGCAGCTGCCGGGGGTGCAGCCTATGATGAGGCCCCCGATGATACCGCAGACACCGTTTCAGCAGCCCTTGATGCAGCAACAGTATGCTCAGGCGTCGGCGGCTCCTGAGATGGGTGGGGGCTTTCAGGGTCTGCCAGCGACGGTGCCTCCCCCCGCCCCGGGTGCGAGTTATAGCACCGCAATTGTGGTCTCTGGGGTAGCAGCAGCTGATGTTTCGTCGGATACAGCTACGCTGCAGCTCACCGAGACAGCGACAGGGGGTAAAGGGAAGGCTAAGAAGGGCACCAAGTGTTTCAAATGTGGCATGGATTCTCATACCACTAAAGCATGCCCGATAAAACACTACTGCCTAGTTTGTGATAATGCAGCTCACCCCACTTTCCGGTGTCCGACACTTAGGCTACCCAAGCCCTCTTGTTTCGCCACGGGCACTGGCAAGGCGGAGACGATGTTTGTGCAGTTCCCTGACAGTGTTTATAAGCCTCACCTGATTCCGTCGAGTTCACCCACGGCTCTGATTTCTATTGAGGGTGATATGGTGCCCGCTGCTGCTGTCAGAGTCTTATTTCCAGGATGTGTTACTCGGCTCTGTGGACATGGGAGGCTTTGCCCCATGGCGATGATGCTTTTCTCATTGGTTTTCCGTCGGCTGAGGATCTCCACAGGGTAGACGGGATTAAACTGAATATTCCGTCTTATAATTCTCAGGCCACTATTTCGGTTTGGAGGTCCAACGATGATGCTGTCCCAACTAGAGTGCTTGAGAAGGTCTGGGTTCATGTTCAGGGCGTACCTTACGCACTGAGGCACTTTCTTGGCTTTTGGGCGGTGGGTTCTCTCATTGGGACGACACTTGATGTGGATCTTGTCACCTATCGGAGCCGTGGTATTGTTCGCATTCTAGTGGGCATGTTGGACTCGAAGGTGCTGGAAAAGCGCACTGGAGTGGATGGTCCGTATGTTGGGGCCTCGTGTGTGGTGAGACTCAAGGAGTATGCATTCTATTTCAGCCGCGAGCCTGTGGATTTCGTTCCGGATGCCAACTTTGTTCCTTTCTTTTGGCGTCGTAAAAATGACGATGCCGACGATGAGGAGGGTGAGGAGCATGGCATGGAGGGTTCTATGGGTCAGGACACCACCTTCGGTTCCCTCTCCAACAACATGGACGTTGATGGTAGTACATCGTCTGAGACACCGAGTGGTAATAAATCTGCTGCTCCCGGTGATTATGTTGGTTCTGTGATGGCTATTACTCCGTATAATGCTAGCCCTGGCACTCCGAGAGGTCGGGAGATTGTGGAGATGATCCGCCGTTCTTCGCCGAGTCTGCTGCGCCCTTCGCCGGAGTCAGCGTCGCCGCTCGCCACGGCTGGGGGTGGAGCTACTGCCTCTGTTGGGCTGCCTCTGGGTGGCTTCGCTGGCTTCGACGCCGCTGTGGTGGGTGCTGGTCCATGGCCGGATGCTTGCAGCCCGGTGGATGCCACAGTCGTGGCTGGGCTGGGCCTCGTCGCTCCTGGCGACGGACGCGTGGAGGTGATGGCGACTGCTGGGCTGGGCCGGGAGGAGGCTGCGACACCGACCTCGCCTCCTCCGGCTGCCCCGCATGGGCCGTCTGTTCATGGCCCAGCCACCGAGGGTCTCTCGCACGTCCTGCGTCCTTCTGTCTCGCCGACCAGCGGGGGAGTTCCCTCTCCAGATGGGATGGTGCTTCAGGGTGACAGCGAGGGGTCGGTCTCCAAGGGGGCTTCTACTACGCCTCAGCCCCCTGTGGATGGACTGACTTCCGTCGCTGCTTTGACGAGTGAGGCCTCGACTCCGACACAGGCTCACTCGCCCCACGCGACTCCGCTCGACGCTGCGGTGATGGCTGGGAAGGCTGCTTCTTCGTCCAGGCCGGCCCATGCCATTACCACTCCGACGGCGACGCGTGTGGATGGAGGCACCGTCATGCCATCCACCCCTCCGGCTCGCCGCAGCGATAGGTTCGGGGTGGATGAGGATGGTGCTTCCGTCACGGATGAGGATTCCATGACGAAGGCCATGCGTCGTAAGGCGACGCGTAACTTGGACTTTTCTGGTATGGGTTCGAAATCTTATCTTTCTTTTTCGCCGCAATCCATTCATTCAAAACTGAGTAGTGTAGGTTTTAATCTTGGTAATAGTCAGTCTCAAGTTCATGTTTCAACTAAGGTCTTGAGACATATGGAATTTGACCGTCTTACGGTTATTCCTAAAGTCTCGACTGGGTTGACTGCCACCTATGATGATGAGGATGAAGCGATTGCCACATCAGATGGTCAGCTTCTTTCTCATCTAATTGGTGAAGTGTTGGATGGTGGTTTGGATGACGACGGCTTGAGTTCATTATATGAGCTAAAAGCATCCGCTCGGAAATCTAAATCTACAACCAACAAGTCCCGGAAAAGGACCAAGTTATCCAAATCTCCCACGGTTTCCCGATGAATGGCATGTTCAAAAATAGCAGAGGTCTTGGTGACTTGGCTAAACACTTGCACTTCGCTGATTGTATTCGGGACCATAATTTGGATTTCTTAGCTATTTCTGAGACGGGAAGACGTGAGTTTCCACAATCTCTTTTGAACCGACTATCGGGCGGTATAGAGTTTGAGTGGTACTCGCGACCTCCTCATGGACGCTCCGGTGGCATTTTATTAGGCGTCAGGACTGACACCATGGAAGTATTGGAGGTTACGGAAGGCAATTTTCATATCAAAATGCACATCCGTAATAAATCCGATAATTTCATTTGGAGTCTTGTCGCCGTGTATGGGCCGGCTCAGGAAGCGTCTAAGACTTCTTTTCTCGTTGAATTGGTAAACCTAGCAAAAGATAACCCACACCCTATTATCATTGGTGGGGATTTCAACCTGCTACGGTTTCCGTTCGAGAAAAGTAAGGGTCGGTTCGACAACCGTTGGCCTCTTTTATTCAATGCAGTCATTGACAGCTTGAATTTAAGAGAGATTACGATGGTGGGAAGACAGTTCACCTGGGCTAATTCCCTCCCTGAACCCACTTACGAGAAACTAGACCGTGTACTGATGGATTCCGATTGGGAAGCTAGATTCCCATTGGTGTCGGTACGGGCTCTAGAACGTATTGAGGGTTTGTCGGATCATGCTCCCATTCTATTGACCACTGGAGTGCCTAGCCGCAATGTAAACCACGGTTCAAGTTTGAGCTTGGTTGGTTACACCGCGAGGGCTTCCATGACATGGTTAAAAGAATCTGGGATTTACCGGTAGCGGGTGATACGCCTATCCAGCGGTGGAACAATAAGATACGTGCTTTACGTACTCACCTCGTTGGTTGGGCTCGTCATACTACTGGTCTACTTAAAAAAGAAAAAGTACGACTTTCCTCGATAATCGATGCTCTAGAAGCATTAGCAGAAGTTCGATTACTATCCGCGCAAGAAATTGAGCTAAAGAGCCAATCAAATGCACAGATAGCGAATCTACTGCGCGAGGAGGAGTTAAAATGGTATCAACGTTCTAAAGCTCAATTCATTCTAGAAGGGGACTCGAATACTCGCTATTTCCATAGTATTGCCAATGGCAGACACAGGAAAAAACGTATTCATTCTCTGGTCCAGGATGAAGGAACGATTGAGGGCCAGAACAACTAAAGTCGTATATTACAAATTACTATAAAGGCCTGTTCGGTGACCCTGAGGAGGGGAATTTCACCTTGGATGAGTCCCGAACAGAGGATATACCCCAGGTTTCAGAGGAGGAAAATAGCCTACTTACTAAACCCTATTCAGAGGAGGAAGTGAGAAAAGCAGTTTTCCAAATGAAACATAATTCAGCCCCTGGACCTGATGGATTTCCTGCTGAGTTCTACCAGAACTTTTGGGATGTTATCAAGGCCGATCTGCTTCAGTTGTTCGCTTGTCTTCACAATGGACAACTAGAGTTGTTTCGTCTCAATTTTGGTGAGATAATTTTATTACCTAAGGTTAACGAGGCAGAAAGGATCCAACAGTTTAGACCTATATGCCTCCTTAACGTTAGTTTTAAAATATTCACCAAAGCGGCTACGATTCGACTGAACACTGTGGCAGATCATGTGGTTCGCCCGTCTCAGACGGCTTTTATGCAAGGTCGCAACATCCTTGATGGAGTCGCGGTCCTACATGAAACAGTCCACGAACTACATAGGAAAAAGTTGAACGGGGTAATCCTGAAAATTGATTTCGAGAAAGCCTATGATAAAGTGAAGTGGTCTTTCATCCAGCAAACTCTCAGGATGAAAGGCTTTTCCTCTGAGTGGCGCGCGTTAATTAATAGCTTTGTTTCCGGAGGAAGTGTAGCCATTAAGGTCAATGATGACACTGGCAGATACTTCCAAACGAAAAAAGGACTCCGACAGGGTGACCCGCTATCGCCAATACTATTTAACATAGTGGCGGATATGCTGGCAATCCTGATCGAACGCGCTAAAACTGAGGGTCAGATTGAAGGAGTGATTCCACATCTTGTCGATGGTGGACTATCGATTCTTCAATATGCCGACGATACAATCCTTTTTATGGAACACGATATCGAAAAAGCTCGTAACCTTAAGTTGATTTTGTCAGCTTTCGAGCAACTTTCGGGTCTTAAGATAAATTTCCATAAAAGTGAATTGTTTTGCTTTGGCGAGGCCCAAGAGAACGCCGCCTTGTATGCCGAGCTTTTTGGCTGTGAGCAAGGACAATTTCCTATCAACTATTTGGGTATCCCGATTCATTATCGGAGACTTACAAATGCTGAATGGAAAAGGGTGGAGGAAAGGCTTCAATTACGTTTAAATAGCTGGAAAGGCAAACTCCTATCTCTGGGTGGAAGATTGGTTCTCATAAACTCGGTACTTACGAACATGGTACTGTATATGATTTCATTCTTCCAACTGCCAAAAGGGGTCTTAAAACGATTGGATTATTTCCGATCTAGATTCTTTTGGCAAGGGGATTGTGAGAAGAAAAAATATCGACTGACTAAATGGAGTGTGGTTTGCTGCCCTAAAGACCAAGGAGGGCTCGGAGTTCATGACCTTGAGGTCAAGAACAGAGCGCTGCTAGGTAAATGGCTATTTAAACTTCTTTCTGAAGATGGAGTTTGGCAAACCCTCCTTAGGAGAAAATATGTCGGAGATCAAGCTGTTTCCCAGGTTCTTTGGAAACCTGGTGATTCACACTTCTGGGCAGGCCTCATGGCTACAAAGAAGTTCTTTTTCCCACATGGCTCTTTCTCAATTAGGGATGGATCGGAAATTCGTTTCTGGGAGGATATTTGGCTTGGCCAATCTACCCTCAAAGAACAATATCCGGCTCTATATTCTATTGTTCGAAACAAAAGCGACACGATCGCGAAGGTGTTGGATACTTTCCCACCAAATGTTTCGTTCAGAAGAAGTTTACTTGGAACACGACAAGCATCTTGGAATGCTTTGCTCATCCGATTGGATTCAATCCATTTGTCGGAAGGTCCAGATAAGTTTCAATGGAATCTCACGAAGAACGGCAAATTCTCGGTTGATTCTATGTATAGAGCGCTCATTCTTCCCGAAATTCCAGTCGATAGTTTAACAATAACAAACTTTGGAAGATGAAGATACCACTAAAAACTAAAGTGTTTGCGTGGTATTTACGTCGAGGAGTAATTCTCACCAAAGATAACCTTGCCAAACGCAATTGGCACGGAAGTAAAAAGTGTGTCTTCTGTCAACACGACGAGACCATTACGCACTTATTCTTCCAGTGCGAGTTCGCTAGGTCTATATGGTCAGCCATCCAGATTGGTTCTACCTTACATCCCCCAGTTCTGTTGCTAACATTTTTGGCAACTGGTTAAATGGAGTGGATCCTAGGTTCAAACTATTCAGTAGGGTGGGAGCGATTGCTGTTATTTGGTCGCTATGGCTATGTAGAAATGACAAGGTTTTTAATGATAAAAATGCTTCTCTTATGCAGGTTATTTACCGGTGCACAGCGATGCTACGAGCATGGTCATCCCTGCAGCGTGTGGAGCACCGAGACTTATTCTTGGAGGTGGCGTCGAGACTGGAGGCTGCGGCCAGGGAGTTATTTTCCCGGCATGGGTGGCAACATAGACTCCGGATAGACCTACCAGCATCTTAGGCGGATCTACAATTTCTCATTTTGATATGTAATTCGCTTTTATCTTTTGCTTACAGACTTGTGTGTTGGTGAACTGGTGGCTGTGTGCATCTTAGCTATGCAGAGCCCGGGTGTAATACTTAAACCTTTTAAGTAATAAAAACCCTTTATCTAAAAAAAACTCCTGATTGGATACCAGCTCGTAAAGAACCCAACTTGTTTGGTTCAAAACTACAGGTGTAGCAATAAACTTTGGCACAATTAACAGCAAGCTGTCACAACCCAGGGATGGTCCTGAGCACGATGTACGGAGCTCAGTAGGTGTGTATGTGCCTAGATAATAGAAATGCAGAAGCACTAATCTACTCTATCGGTTAAAAATGTAATGCAAGACGTTTTAGCTTTGTGATAAATCAAACTCTGCTAGGTTTGACCAAATTTTTAGGAAAAAGTTGTAACATCTAGTATGTCACATTGAACCAGCTAGTTTCATTAGATAGGCCATAAACCATATTTTTCATGTTCTAAAACTTCTATAAAGCTAAAACATCTTGCAATCGTTGCCCACATCAGCAGCACGGCATCCCCGCCTGGCTCAAGCAAACCTGACAAACGGCACAAGATTTACACCAACAGGCAACAGCGACTGTGTGCCAAACTTTGACTGCCTTGCGTGCTGCGATAGACTACTTCTTAGGCTGCTGCAAAGTTTAGAGAAGCACTGGGATTTATGTATGGATGGATAGCACTTTTGTGGCCAAACCATGAATGTGTTAGATAGTTACTACGGGATACCATTGACGGGTAGAAGCGGGAACCTAAAATATGGAAAATGTTCTAACATCAATATCATATGGAACCAGCTAGTTTCATTAGGCCATATACCATATTTTCATATTCTAAAACTTCAAAAGCTAAAACATCTTGCAATCCATTGTCCACCTCAGCAGCACGGCATCCTTGCCCGGTTTAAGCAAACCTGACAAACGGCACAAGATTTACACCAAAAGCGACGTATGCCAAACTCTCACTGCCTTTCTTGCTGCGATAGACTACTGCTTATGCTGCTGCAAAGTTCAGAGAAGCACTGGGATTTTTGGATGGATAGCTAGCACTTTTGTGGCCAAACCATGAATGTCTGAGATAGTTACTACGGGATACCGTCGGTGGGTACAAGCCCGAACCTGTGACACCTTGGTTACAACACCTCCACAACAACAATGTCCTCAACACTAGACATTATTTTCAAAAAAACATGGTAAAATTAAGAACAAATTTTTTTTTTGAAACCGAAGGCAAAAGCTTTGCAGATAGAGTGGGAACTATGAACTGAAGGTGGGTTCGAAGTACGGACTGTTTATGTCATCACCATGATTGGTTTGGTGGCAACAGGATGTGAACTTCATCAGCAGCAATTAATTCCCTATGAATAAAGTCAGCAGTTCACAGGCAAATTTTACCCTTATTAAGGTCTTGTAGCAGTGCTGCTCTAGAATCATGAGGATGGTAGGAATAGAAAGGAGCAGATTAGTGTTCTGTCACTAAGGAATAGTAATAGAATAGAAAAGATGGCTTCCTTTACTATGACTGGTGTTCTGTCACTAAGGATGTTTAAACTGCTCCAAAGCCATCTTTTACAATACCGTTCTTATCATTTAAAGTTGACTCGAGCTCCTTTTTGAAAAGTTTCAGATCTTGATCTTTTCCAACATAGGTCAACGATTCCCCATATGATTCTTCTGTGCTTTAGTGCTGAACATGTCAAAGTTGTTCAACTTGTAGAGCCAACAAGAGATAGAATTGCTTGCCATAGCAGTCAATATGGCGTCTAGATCATGAACGGAGTGTGGGCCCTAGTTGTATGGACATAAAAGGGAGAAGAAATCAGGTCATGTCCTAATCAAACTGCTACTTATCCATGCTGGAGTTTCAAATGAGGATCAACTCAGGTTGCCAACTGCCTTCTGAAACAACCATGGACAATTGTATATTTTCATAGTTGAGGATCAAATGAGGCAAGCCTCAAACATGAGAGCTAAGTGAACTTCTTTCTTGAACTTGCAGTTCATTTGTTCACATGTAAATAACTAGATAAACCAAACTAACAGCCCACTCCTGCATGTTGCTTAAGACAAATCCGACCAGCTTCATCTACCGGCTCGTTACCAGGATGGCATCGCCTACAGGGCTCCAGCACCTCGAATTCAACAGCGGAGGGAACTCTCCCAACGATGTACCTACCAGTAGCCTCCACGGCACTGTTAGCATCTTCAATATCTCTCTTACTCATAAAAGAGCATTTACCACTCTCTCCTGAGGGGGTGCATTTGCTAGTATCACCAGGCTTCCGACCGCGGTCGCGGGTTGTGTCCAGCGTGACAGCATCGAGCGAAGGGCTCTCTCGAAGATGTGGATCACAAGCTTAATCAGGCTATTAGCTGAATGGAAGCCCGTGATTTTCACCCGTCTAAGGCGGCCATACTGGTAGACAGACTCCCCCCTTAGGTATAAATCGTCCCCAGACACACAATCACGTATTATAGCATCTCTCTCTGCCTCAAAATGAAAATGTAGCATCACCTTTAATATCATTGTTATTGGATAAGCAATAGTTTAGAAGATCAATAAGGGTCCGGGTGTAATGCTTAAAACTCTTAAGTAATAAAGTCCCTTTATCTAAAAAAGGATAGCGCAATAAGATATGAATATTGACTTACATGTAAGATGAAAGATTCCAAGGCCGGAGATGCATCCAGAAACGAAATCACAGAAAAGATATCATAGATAGAGTCTCCTGATCTGTGAAGTTCAATCGTCAAGCTCTTGAGGTGGAGGAGCTTGCCATGAAGCATTGGAGTGTTGACATTCTGAAGAACAAATCACAAGACTAATTATGTATGGCATATTTCAGCCTACCATCTATACACTAGTCTACTAATACCTATATATAAAATTTGATTAAAATGTGAAAACGAAAACATACCTCACCCAAGGACAGTATGGTAAGGCTCTCGACATTGGGAGCGATAGATGGAAGCTTGGCACGACCATACGAGAGAATTCCGGATGGATCAAAAGATTGCAAATCTACATCCTTAAGTTGGGAAGGATCTCTGATACTCATCTCGAGTGGGAATCCACAATAGTGAAAAGTGGAGAGATTGGGAGCACATATATCTACCACCTTCATATTGTGCTGATTTCTAACATTGAGGAATTTTAGCTTCTCTAGCGTACAAGGTATCTTTAAGGAAATCATCTCACTGACTGAATATATTTCCAAACGTTCCAAGCCAGAAGATTTGGAAAGCAATTGTTGTAATCCCTCTTCAGTAATGTGAACAGAAACAAGAATTAAATTATTCAATTTTCTCAAGCAGCCAAGTGGTTCTATGGGTTCAAAAATGCAATAGAAGAGGTAAAGGGACTGAATTGAACTAGTGCATGTCTCATCAAATAAAACGGAATATGGGAAGCGGTACTTTTCCTTCACGTGATAAGGTGACGACAAACATGGTTCATTGATCTCAGATTTGACAGCAATCCGTAGCCATCGGTCTAGACAGGGGGCACTCAGAGTTTTACAGAGGAAAAGATCAATTCTTAGTGTCTTCACCTTCATCCCACTGCCAGAATAACCATTAAGAATTTTGTCAATTTTGTTGATGTAACGTATTTCACTTCCCTCGTAGTCAGTGAACCCAAGTGTGCTCATGTCGAGTATGAGGTCCGAATAGCATCTCCATGAACGCATAAATCGACGTGACACGCAGGCAGCACGGGCAGCATCTTGCAATGGCAGAAGGGAATGTATATGTCGTAACATGTCCTGCAGAATCATGGTTAACAAGTTAACAATAAGATTGTACCTAGTACTAACAGTGACTTCCCTTAAGATAAACAATAAACCCATATGGAGCGTCTATAGGCACATGTGTTCTGCGTCAAGACACAGATTACTGATTAAGAAAAGCATATTGGGTTAAGTTTAGTTGATTGTGGTTTGAGAATTATACATAATAACAAAAGGTGTGCACCCGAGTTTCACACCCTAATTCATCAAGTGCCAGCAAGCAGTTAAAATAACCTTTGGAGTTATTCGTAACCCATACCTCGGGAAGTTTGTCAAGCTCAGGAAGGCCTTGTCTCGTTTTCGGGGAACCTTGACAAATATCGCCTTCTCCGCATGTTTGATCCTCTGTTTCAGCCGATGAGGCCCTCGATCCCTCGTCTGCAGCAGTGCATTTTGGCTCATTAATAATGCGTGCGAAGACTATGACTTTTGAAGACAGGATTTCTCAACAAAAAAAATGCATGATCGAAAGAGCAGGAACTGTAAAAGTGGTTCTAATCTGCAAAACTGATTTATAAATTGTTTTAATTCATCTCTTGGAGCACTAGTTAACATATAATTGCGGTGTTTGCTCCAATTTTTCAAGCTGCGTTGAGATTACCTGTCTGGCAATCCTAATTAGTTCCTTTGCATAATCTAACTAGATTGATCACATAGCGCTCTATCCCAAGAAGAACAACTCTCTTGCTTTTTTCCCACGGCCAATTTTCTGCAATTGCAAGATGCTGCCCAAGTATATTAGGTTCTGGATCGCGGTGTGACGCCGGAGCTCACAGGAGGGGCGCCGGAGGAGGGAAAGATACTTGGATTTGGTGGACAGGGGATAAGGAGATGGAAAGATGCATACTTGCAGCAGGAGGAGCGTCGAGTTCCGGCAGGCGCTGCCGTTTCGTGCGCGCCGAGTCCTGGGTCTCCTCCATGGGCGCGCTCTTGTGCCGGCGTCGGGGAGGGGAGGACATGGCGGCGGCCGGCGGCGAGTTCGTCGTCTCCTCTGCAAGGCTCTGTAACCAGGTATTTTATTTTATTTTATTTTATTTTGTTCTATTTTAAGCGTGTCCATTAAGGATTACGATCGGGATCCCTCTATTCTACGTTGAACATTGAGATGAGAATTCGGAAATGTACTTGAGGCCATATATAGGACCATATGCTTCCACCACGCAAAATTGACATTTTTAAATGTCAGAAAATTTCAAACAAATTGTCGTATATATATATCTGGGTATTCTATGTTAGCACATAATTTTTCACGGGATTTTATTAATACCTGCTGTAAAAAGACAAATCCCGGTGTTTAAAAATTTCTTTACACTATATATTTTTCGTCTTTTTACAGGGGCTTAAAAAAATGTCGTTTTGCAAATTTTTGTGTAGGAACATAATATGTATGGATGTTCATCCAAAAAATTTGTTCAGATTTTTTGACATTTTAAAAAGAATATTTAAAATACATTTTTATAACCGTTGCATCTAGACCTACTACCAAAACACCGTGTCTATTAGAATTCTCTTTTTGCGAAGATCTAGCTGTGGAAAGATCTTGAAAAATTTAGGTTGTTACTTGCGGAGTCCATGAATAGCGATAAGATTGTAACGATGTATTTGATCGCCGGGACCACTGCATGTTTTGGTGCCTCTTTTTTTAGGGTACATCCAAGCTAGATGTGCTGTTTCATCGAAGGAGAGGTCGAATGCCGATACAATGACTTTCGACATACCACACTAATCCGGAGACTAGCAACCACACACTATAAACATGACACAAAGAGGGCCTTGTCCCAAACCAAACAACAAAGCCGTGTCTCGACCATCACCGGTCACCTCGAAAGACCATCCCTTCAACTGAACTTCCCTCGTCGACGGACCAACCACCCTTGAGTGCCCGAGATTGACGAGTGGGTAGTGGGACTCGGACTTTGGTGCCTCATTTGCCTTAGGCGCCTCATCTTCTTCCCGACCGGTGCACCAATTTTTGGAGTCCGCATCTCAGTTGCGGTGATCACCGTTGTCCTGACTGCAAAGTATTGTCCACAGCGACGGTGTGCGCGAGATCAGAGACATTGGCTTGTGACGGTTGGTCCCAACTAGAACTTATTACTTACTAGCTAAATGCCCGTGCGTTGCTACGGGCTAATTTTTTTAGTAACTTGTACATACATGAAATCGGCATACAACATTGTCGGTGCATCCCTCTATGAATTATTCAGATTTATCTAGCAAAATGTGTGAAAATCGGAATATCTTCTTCTTAGATTTAACATTGAGAATATTTCAATATGAAAGCCGGTTGATCTCTGTGTAGTGCGCGCCCGGGAAAAGACAATCACCGTTTAGTGAATGTTAGAAGTATGTTGGGTATCACCAAAATTTTAATCCTTTTAATGCCCGTGCTCGGCTACGGGGTAATCAACAAGTACATGAAGTAGTGTTGGCCGTGTAGAGAACTGCACCGAAAAAAAATATGGAGTGCTGCCTTCACAAAAACAAATAGATGTGATTCTGGCAGTTGCATCAAGGCCACAAGAGGGTTTACACTGCACACATAATTCAGAGTATCTAATGAATCTGTCCATTAAATGAAATATTAATGGAATAAGACGACCAGTTTTCCGTAAAAATATTTAACTTAAATACCTTTTCATTACACAGCCATATGTCTTTCTCTTAGAACAGAAGTACAAAATCTCTATCCATAACCAGCTATGAATGGGTTGGTTCCTACATAATGGACCTTCAGTCAACCTACAATCCAATCGATTATCACTTGCTTCGTCCATACAATATGGCAACAACGGCTAATATCCCGACTGCTGATGTCTGAATGGCCCAGTACTGCATCTTGTATGCCACCAGCTTGATGGCAAAGTCCATGCACCATGCCCTACTCTTTCATGAAAACCTCCATCTCAAGGATGTTTAGCATTACGTTTAAGTCCAACTCCATAATAAAGTAATCCTGCATTAGCTCCATGGTGTTGCTGTTGTGGTGTGGACCGCGTCTCAAATTCGTCTGTGACATCCTTACTTTCAAAAAGATACTAACATGGATCATCAAACAGCCTAAGAGAAAATTGACCTGCCGGAGGAGAGTAGCAGCAGTCAGCAAAAACAACACATCAGCACCTGCAGGATGGCCATCTTCGAAAAGTTAGCATGATAAAAACTAAACACTATGCAATTATTTTCAACGGGTATACAAAAGGAGCTCTTCTTACCTTGGATATGATCATTTTACAAACATGACATCGGGTATGATGAACTTGTTGCAGCTGTCATTGCAAGCCTCAAAGTAATATCTGAGAAGGATAAAGAGATCGTCCTGATGATGGACTCTGAAAATGAAGACCGGGCAAAACTGTTCGAAACGCTTTGTAACTGATAACATCTTCAGGTTGTGCAAAAGAAGTTTAGGCTCAACATCTCCAGTCTACAGATCGCTCTTGGTGGAAGAACCTTGTAGGCTGATGGCTTGCCTTTTGGGCATACGAATTCCTGTAATCATGCGCGTATCGCGTCCTTTTCCCCACCTGCTTGTTTCTGCATCCAGATTTCAGAGAATAGGTTCATACTTCAGAGCAGCACTCTCACTGATGCCGCCAGGAGCATGTCGTGCTCGTGCTGTTTCCTTCTAGAGATGGCAAAGAGGCGGGCGGCGGACCTAGGGGAAAGGTGCTGCTTAAGCCCGGAGGCAAGGGGTGGGGCGCCTGGATTGGGGCGAGGGAGCGGCCGCCGTAGATTTCTATCTTGGACCCGAGCGCCTCCATGCGGCCATCTAGCCGGACCCGCCGCTCTCCGTGCCTAGGGAGTTCACCGCACACACTGCCGGAATCCTGGGCGCGTACAAGCCTACGCCGCGGCGCCGCCGTGGCTGGCTACATTTGCGTGCAAGTACTGGAGGCCGGTCTGGGTTCGATGCTTCACGCCGGTCGCCGTGGCCGTCTAGCCGGGAGCCCGGTCCGCATCTAGCAACCAACGTGCGTGCATGAATGTCGCCGACAGGGGCGGCCGCTGGATCTGGACTCGGGGGCAGTTGCGATGGTGAAGAACCGGAGGGTCGACGTGCCCGATGACGCTCGGGGAGAGGACGATAAAAAGTCCAATCGTTTTTTTCACTTGCGGAGGGCATGGTGGGTAATTACCCAGCAATAGAAAGGTAAAAGTGGAAGTTTGAAAAACGTACCAACCATCACCTGAAGCCATATTATATAGTAGAGATAGAGAAGAGATTAGTCAGCTTCTTGCTCTGGCGTGTGCGACTCATAGTTTTGTTAGACCTCTCCAGCTCTGAACTCCAACTTCTGCGGGTGGCCATGATGACCGACAGGGGGCGTCCTACTCGCAAAGATATTCGTCGGTATGGTTCTTGCTAATTCCCCTCTGAAGTTTCTTATCAGAATCGGAAATTATGAGTGTTTTGTGACAAGAGTTATCTGTTTGGCATTGGCCAGTTTGGACTTCACGAGGATGCTTTGTTAGGACTTAGGCCTCATTAGTTGGTCGGAGTCAGCAATAAAGCGGAGTCGCTCAAGAGTCAGGACAACGACACTGATTAGAAAACCTTTGCCACGACCATCGTTTTTAGTGGTGTGTGTGCAGTTTTGATTGGTAGTAATAACTGTTCTGTGCCCTCGTGACGGTCGTGTGCCATGACGGTTGTTGAGAGTGTATGTACCGGTATTTGACCGGATTCCTCCTAATTAACCGGCTAATTTATTTTGTTATTTAATTTAAATGGCAAGTATTTGCCGGTTACGTGCAGCAAAAAAAAATCTCGAGAGTATATTACGTACTCAAAAGAAAATGAGAGGGTAACCCAGAATTAATGTGAAAACCATTAAGTGGAGAAGAAATTATTTTTTGCAAGAAACTGGGAAGAGGTAGTCAGTCTGAATATCTGTGGCACGGGACGACACTGCTTAATTTGTCAGACAAGTTTCTTGCTATTCTCACCGGGCTCAACGGCGGCGGCAGCGACCCTACCGTCGTTGCCGGCGAGCTTCATGTATTTATCCTTCCTGGTAAACATCGTGCACTCGTACCCGAGCTCCTTGGCGATCACAGCCTGCACGTGGTTGGCCACGTCGACGGCGCTCCTCCCACCGCCGCCGCACGTCTCCTGGGGCCGCAGCGCCGGCAGGAACGTCACCCGGTACCCTGGCCGCGGGTTCATGTAGAAGAACCACGGGTCCATGGCCTTCCAACCCCTCTCCGTCGACCCGTAGTACGTCCCCTGCGTAGCCTCCACCGCCACCGGCACGATCCGGTCCGTCAGCTCCGCGAACAGCGCCGAGAACCGCAGCAGGCATGGCTCCCGGCACGTCGTCTCCTCCGGACACACCACCACGTCGTGCCCTGAGTCTAGCAGCGCCGTGATGCGCGCCTTGTCGGCCTCCCGATCCCTCGTCAGCACCACCGCCGGGATGGGGGAGATGGCCGTGGATACTTTGCTCTCGCTGTAGGTCACGCACGTCACGGGCCGCCCCAGAGCGATGGAGACGATGATAGGGTCGAGGGCTGTGCGGTGGTTGCAGACGAGAAGGGACCCCAGGGTTCCACGGCTAGGTGGCGGCGGGGGCGTGCCGCGGACGGCGAGGCGGATGCCTGTCAGGCGGTAGGCATGGCGGACGAGGCGCCGCGGGACGTAGAGGCTGACGAAGACGCGGAGCACGGCGAGGGCGAAGCCGACTGGGAGGTAGAAGAGCGCGAAGAGCGCGTGCTTCGCGTCTGGGCGGCGGACGAGGCGGCCGTCGTGGAAGACGACGCGAGAGAGCAGGGCGTCGGCCGCGGCGCGCGGGGCGCGCTTGTCGGTTGGCACCATGTAGGCTTCCTGCACACATATACGCGTGGAGAATTAATGAAGTACGATTATCTGTAAACGATCGATCCTACTAACAGTACATGCTTAAGCAAGGATTTAGTAAAATGTCCGTCTGAAAGAAACGGAACTGTAAACTGTCAATGTCCACACGACATGCAAGCAATAGAACTGACAAAGGTATGATTTTATATTTTTGAGTTGTGAAAGATATGATTAGAAAGGCACTAAATCGGAGGAAATTAGGCCAAGTCAGCAATTTGCAGATTTTATTGGTTCATGGAATCATGGGTACATATAGTCCACTGTCATTTGAAAACTTGCAGGTAACTAGAAATTAGCAGGAACCTTCTAATTCTCTCTTGAAAAGATGCTCTGGAAAAGCCAGGAGCCACACAAAATTCGTGCAACTCCAGCAACCACAAACACGAACAAGCAATCATGGAGACGCCATGAGCACTCAAGTCAAGAATAATCGGCAGAAACTCACGGAAAATGATCCAAGAAACTGAAACTAACAATGGATTAACTGAATCGAACAAAGAATACCTTGCAGATAGCCATGAAGTCGTGGTCGCTCTCGCGGTCCCCGAGCCCGACGTCCGGCAGCGAGTCCCCGTCGCCGAACATCCGCTCGACGACCTCCCTCTTCCTCTCCCCGACGAGCACGCTCTCGATCGCCCCGGTGAACCGCCTCCCGCCGGCGAACGTCCGCAGCTCGGTCCCAGCCACCTCCGCCCCGAGAAACTCCCTCACGAACGGGCCGACCATGACCGCCGGCGACGCGGTGACCACGACCCGCCTCCCGGCGCCGCACCCCCGGAACACCTCCCAGGCGTCGGCGCGCACCCCGGCGGCGTAGTGCCGCGGGAGCACGCCCCGGGCCACGGCCTCCACGTCGTCCACGCGCAGCCCCGCGAAGGTGGCGAAGACGAGCAGCGCGATGGCGGCGGGCTCGGAGACGGCGGTGTAGAGGAGCAGGATGAGCGGCGCGAGGAGGAGGAGCGCCAGCGCGCGCAGGTAGCTCCCGGCCTCCAGGGCCACGAGGAAGTAGTAGGGGAACGCGGAGGAGGAGGCCAGCAGCGTGCCGTCCAGGTCGGACGCCGCCGTGCGCCGCTCCCGCGCCGACGGGTCGTAGGAGGATAACGGCGGGAACCTCTGCGCCGCCGTGGGCCGCGCCATGAGAGAGAGTCGATGATGGGTAATCCAATTACGGGGCGACTGATTGGTTGTAGGCGCGTACGAACACGCGTGGTTGGTGCGCTCGCTCAGCGGCTCGGCAAGCGCGTCGGCGATGATGGCGACGGCGACGGCGAAGACTTGTTGGTTGGTGAAAAGCAGAGCGCCGGCCCGGCCTTGATTCCTCTGCTTATACCAGCTCCTCCTCGTCTTGTACTGATATGATACCCGGAGTCGGAGTATGGATTACCCAAGAAATTCGATTCCGAGTGGGATTTGTTTTCCGCAGCGGATTAATCCTCGCAGGGTTCGGATTCGGATTCAGAGGGGATCGAACACACGCGCAAAGTGCTTTAACTACAAGCGACGCGTGAAAGAACACGAGCAATGCGTCTAGGTGAACACGAGCATCAATTCATGGCGGGATACATCATACATCATGCATGTGCAGACTCGATCGATGTGAAGAAGCTATACACTCACTCCGTTCACTAATTAAGACTTTTTTTTTTGAAGCGAAACAGTGGGAAAGGCTC
Source organism: Poa pratensis (assembly GCA_947311845.1). Taxonomy (NCBI): domain Eukaryota; kingdom Viridiplantae; phylum Streptophyta; class Magnoliopsida; order Poales; family Poaceae; genus Poa; species Poa pratensis. The sequence continues at coordinate 4,299,966 of CAMZMU010000062.1, forward strand.
CCACTGCAATTTTCCATTTTCAATGACCCCCACATATTTACAGAGTTAATTACAGGGCTTCCAAAGGTATAAAAAATATCAAAATTAGACTATACATGCGTCTGTAACCAAATATTAAATTCCTGGCTATATTTTCTCTTCATCCTATGACTGATCAGATAAAGTTCTTGATAGTAGATGGCTTTCCAGGCAGCAAAAGTAGGTCTTTGATTGTTGAACAACTTGTTGTTTCTAACAATCCAAATACTCCAAGCAGCAATAATCATGATTTCCATGTTAAAAGGCACTTTAAGCTTGCATTTCAAGTCAGCAAAAGCTTCATGCACAGAGAGATCCCTTGTTCTATTTGGACAAACATAATCCCAACACTGAGCAGCAAAAGGGCATCTCCAGAAAAGATGAATCAGGGTTTCCTCCTGGTTGCATTCCCTGACTATGCAGTTATAGTTCTGGAGGATCATTTTTTTTCTGCCCAAAAGGTTTCTGGTATTGAGCCTATCATGCAGCAACAATCAGAAGAAAATTTATGCTTTGCTTGGCAGGATGATTTCCAAATCCAATTGAATTGAGGAGGGGTTGGAGAGTGTCCAATTAGAACCTTGTAAGCTTTTTGGGATGTAAAATTCTCATTTCCCCAAATGTAACTCCAAGAATCCATGTTACCTTCTGCAATCTTTGTTCTAGTTTCTTGACAAATCCCTTCCAAAATGCAGAATTCATCATATGCTTGTTGTGACAGAGGTAAATGGAATAAATTCTCCAGGAATTCAGTTTCACACACCTGTTGGACAGTGATATCCATTTTTCTCGTAAATGACATCAAATGAGGCAGTTTATTTTGCAAACAATTGTCCAGCCAGAGATCAGACCAAAAGAGAATACTATTGCCAGTACCCACATGCCCTCTAGCCATTGCCTTGAAGTAGTCAATTAGCTTTAAATGTGCTTTCCACCAGTTACCAAGGGGATATCAAGATGGTTATAGAATTTATGCATCTTTTTGAGGAGCAGTGCTTTGTTTTGAACTGCTAGATTCAGCGCTCCCAACCCTCCTTGGTCTTTGGGTTTGCATATCTTTTTCCAAGCAATTAAGGCTGATCCTCTACCCTGAACATCTGTAGTCTTTTTTCTCCAAAGACAATGTCTAAAGTACTTCTCCACCTAATTAAGACATTTTAGCTATGTGAAGAACCAGTCGAACGGGTACACGAGACGGTATGCTGAAAAGGAATTTTCTACAACCTATATGGCGCTGATGGCCCTTGAAGAGGTTGATCTACGGCTCCAGAAAACAGTTGATGTCTGGTGCGTAGTTACCTGCGTCAAAAATAAATGGGTTAGGTTGAGACTCCAAGTGCAGAGTGTGTAGTAAGTGGAAAACGTGTTTTCCCCACGAGGGTGACTCGAGGGTTTAATATCAAACTCTCGAGGAATCAGTAGTGAAAGATTTATCTTCCTATCATTCTTTTTGGTTACCTACAAAACAAAGTTAAATGTTTTGGTCCTCAACCTCACCTGTGGTTGTCAAGCACAAGGTGTAAGAATGATATCAAGATAGTTATGCAATGCAAACAAGAAATAAATATGCTATGGTGGTGAATAAATGTGGAAGGATGATGATAATAATGATAAATGATATTTTTGGGTTTTTTATGATGAATGCAAGATGTAAAACTGTTTTTGTATTTTCGGATTTAATAATTGCAGAAAATGGAAAAGTGGTAAAAGTTGTTGGAAAGGTGTTTCTTATGATTAAAAATGGACTGGGGTTCATAGTTTCACAAATGCACTCTCTCTTTAATAAAGTGGTAGACAATGGAACACTAGAGTTGACATATGAGATTGCAACACAAAGTTTGATGACAAGTTACTAATTATATGTGCATCACGTTCTAACATAGAGATCTTTTGGTTATTAATCTCACTTATACTCCACCAAGATGCGAACCAAATCATAACACCTCAGTAATTAAGATAACTCAAAGTATAGGTTTAAGTATCATGACGTGAAGTTAAATTAAGAACATGCCAGATCTAGTCACGGAGAAGTGGCAAGTCACCCACAACCCTTGTAGCATGGTATTTTTGTTTATCCCTAGTGAGGCAACAAAGTAAGGTAAAACACCCAAATGGATCGCGATATTACAGTTGTCAACTTACCGCACTCACCACCCCCCGTTACTCCAACTAATGTACACATCATCCCACACACGCTCTCATAAACATGCTTGATCATAACAAGTAGATAAGAACGGGTACATAATATGCATCTATATTCATAACTGAAACAAACATTGCAATCTCAAACATATATTAACTCATAAAAAGATCCACCACATAGGTATTACATATATGACCGTAATCATGTTCGGCAGCTCATACGGTACTAATTAGTGAAGCTCAAAGAGAGGAGAGATACATAAGTTACTTCCACACACCCATAGTCCAGAGGTGGACTACTCCCTCTTCATCATGGAGACGGTGGAGAAGTCGATGGAGAAGATGGAGACCACACCGGCAGCGCCCCGCCGGAGTTTCCCCCCTCCAATCTTCAGCTCCAGATCTTTGTTTCAGTGTTTCTGTGTTTCGGCGGCGCTCCTTCCAGAGAACGACGGGGGGTTATTTTTATAGGCGTTTTTAGGTCAAGATCGACGGCAACGGAGCCACGAGGGACAAAAGAGTGGGCCCCACGTGGCCAGGTACAGGGGCCGCGTGTGACACCCTCTTTTGGGCCTCCGGCCTCCGTTTGTTCGCTTCCTTCGCCCCCAAGTCTTCTTCCTTCCAAATATTGACGCTCATAATTTTGCAGGTCATTTGGACGTCGTTTGGGTCCCTCAAACTTAAAAGGAAAAAAGTAGGGTTTTCTGCTGCGCAAGGTTAATTCCAAATAAATAGGAAAATTATGAAATATTCCAAAATCATTATAAAACATTAATATAACCCTTATATGATTCAAATATGATGGGAATACAAGTAACTAGCCAGCTTGTGCTATTAAGAAGCTGAATGACTGAAATGCCGCAAGTGTTGTAGATTGTGGTTAAGAGATTAGTGTTTAGATTAAAGTATACTTGACATGCAAATCACCTGACCTTGGCAGGGTTTCCATAAATCTAGGTATTTTGATTAAATTAGTGCATATATAGTGCCCAATTTTAACCTGATATAGTTTGAATATAGATTTGTTAAGATTTAGCCCAAATTTCCTTCACACCGACGGGATTTCAATGAACTGTGTGCAATTGTTTTCATGCAATTTAGTGTAAGCTATTTGCAATTTATGTCAGATTTTGTATACCAGCTGTTGGTAGATGGCGCTCAAATTGGCGGGACGGCAGGTGAACCTGCAATGGTTATCTAAAGAAATTAAATGACTGAAATGCCGCATGTGATGTAGATTTTGGTTAAAGGATTAGTTTGGATATTTAAGCATACGTGACTTGGAGATTCAAGAGAACTTTTTTACAAGATATTAATAAATCAAAACAGTTTTTTAGAGTCGTAGGGACGCGGGCATTACGTTCACGCTGACGCTTGCCAGACAATCGGAGGTCCAAGAGAACACTTCGGGGCAGCTTGAAGGTGTGTTCTATATTTCCCCATATATCTTCACCTTGTACAAGAGCCACTTATGATGCATATAACATTCATAAACTGCGAACATGAATGTGCAGACAAATTGTAACATACAAATTTTGACGTTCCACTAGTACAGAACCTTACAATCAGAGCCGGTCCTAGAGAGTCACCTCAGCCGGTTATCATGACCATATCTAGGCAGGGTCTCTAACGTACACTTCAATAAAGCCGGTTCCTGGAACCGGCTGTAATGAGCTCTGGTCCTCAAATGGCCGGGAAAAACAACGTCTCTAATAAAAAAACCTTCAGAGATGGCCGAGATTAGCAGACGTCTGTAATGCTTACACGTCGTAGACGGCTACAATTGGTGACCGTTGTTAGCATGCGGAGTTGCAGACGGTCCGACTTTTCTCTCCTGCCGTAACATATGCTATTTGGGCATTATTCGTGTCCTTCATGAGTTTCCGGGGTTCATGTTTTTGTGCACTGGTCAACAGTGCTATATTTTTCTGAGCAATAGAGAACATTACATCAAACCTCAACCAGCAAGAGATCACATATAACTAACCCAACAGTTAGCATCCTTCTAAATACTAAGCTCCCTAGAATTGGAGCCATCTCCTTCTCCCACATTATGGTAGACCCCACTAGATCACATTATTTATTTATAGTTCATTATTTTAAATTCAGTTTGAAAAAAATTATATTGGATATATACATATGTTTGTACTTATCTGATAAATTTTTGGTGAAATAAAAAGGGATTCCCATCTATATAAAAATAAAATTGTGGCTGTAAAAAAAGAAAAATAACTCCATTTCCCCTCAAAATTACTCCTTTTGGATAGACCAAAGTAAAAAAATCTTCTAGAGTGCATACAACTACGTGAAAAAATCTTATAGAGTGCATACAACTGCGTGAAAAAATCTTATAGAGTGCATACAATACGTACACATAGTTGTATGTTTTATTTCAAAAAATTGAAACCTAAACATTTCGTTTTGATTTTTTTTACAAGGAGATGCAGTGAGTCCGGAGCTATTGGCGCTACCCGACAACTCTCTCTCTTATCTCTGCCGACAACGTCCACAATAGCGTCACGCGGCCTGGCCACGCGACACCATTTCTCTCCCTCCGCCTCCCTCGAGCCGTATTTTACCGAAAGCAGCCGTCCCTACGCATAGTTTGCCCGTCTCTCTGCATACATATCCGATCAAGCGCTGGGACTACATGACACCTCCAACCCTGGAGTCGTGACTCAAGTCCATTGTTAACTTGCACGTCACGTGTGCTCCCCTCTCTTGGCCACCCAACGCAAGTGAGTTGAAAGACTTCCTACAACCTCGCAGTAGTTGCACATAAACACCCATGTCCCCTCTCGCATCGGCCGCCGCTGTCGCTGTTGTTGTTAGTAGTGCTTGACTCGGTGGTGGTGCTCGCTGTAGTCGAAACCGTGAACGACAAATCGATGTTGAATGGGGGTGGAAGGATGAGTTATACACATCTTTGTTAGATGCCACCTATTACTAATGAAAGATGATGTGGGTGTTTATCCGTGAACTTTTTTCTACAGTATATTTGCTTATATTTCACTTGTATTCAGAGAATGATCCGGATTATGTAAGAAAATGCATGTGTGTATTTTGTAGATGATTGAATCATACACTAAAAAAGGACCTAGGTTTGCCTAGCCTCATTACAATCATTAGGGTCTAGAAAAGTCAGACCACGAGGGTACAATAATATATTTTGGTGAATTATTTAGTATTTCTTGGTGGAATGTTCCTTTATTTTTTATATATTATCGATCATATTCGATGCAATTTATTTAAATATGTAAAATAATTATGCCAACTATTATTATTGATTTTGGGATAATTTATGTAAGAAAAGTCTACTTGATTTCATTATATTAATATCAATTACCTTCATTGTAGGATCTCGATGGCCAATCACATCTTGGCTATTCAATGTCTTTGAGTTTACAATTTTCATCATATCATACAGTGTCTACAGATTGTTGAAACTTTGATTAATTTATTGTTTGAATCATTATAGAATCATGTACACAATTTAACTTTAATGAGATTTGATAATTGTTGTATCCTAAAAGTCTAACTTAGTGTAATTTTTTTAATGGGGGAGTCATGCTCTTTCTGTCGAGTGATGTACTCCTAACCTTACTACAACTGAATACGTATCTAAAGAGGTAAACCTTGAGACCTTTAGGAGGCTCCTCAGAGTTTAGCGATTTCTTACCGTTGGATCGAGGAGTTACAACGCGATCTAGACCGTCGATTCCAGGTTTTACTTTTTTTGTCTTTTTGCATTGTTCGTTGCCGCTGGGGCCAAACGGCGTCGGTCCCGCTCCACAGAGGCTCATGCGCGTAATTTTCTTGGTCCGTTTTGCACCGTCTGGTCGCGCGCGCAGGTCACGGGGTCCTGAACGCGTGTCGTTCCGCACTAGCTGCGTTGGGCTGAGAGGCGTGGGCTGCCCACGTTCTACTTGCTCGGTGCATGTTTCGTGGGCCTTTCCTTGGCATGGTCCATGTCTCAGTCAGTCTAGCTGGCTTTGGGTACGTGGGAGACGTTTGGTTGGCACGGCGATAATATCTCTTTGGAGGGGTAGAGATGGCTTTTCGCATTCAAGTGGACCGAGCGTCTGTGCGCTTTGCTCGCTGTCGATTCGTCCATGGTCAGCGGGTACAACCACGATTGGGAGATGGGTTCGCCCGTCCTCACCTTTCTGCTTTTGCTCTCTCTTGCCCCCTCGGTTTCGCCTCCTCCTACCTCTGTTTCGTCCACAGAGCTTCAGAGCAGATTCAGATCCGTCGCCGCATCGCCGATCTCCGGCCGGATCTGACGCTATGCGAGCCTTGAGCAGTGGTTTCGGTTGAGATGAGGCACTGGTTGACCCTTGCTTTGGCTTCCTTCACCTTCGTTTCTGTCTAGATTTGGATGTTCTTCTTGCTTTTCCAAGTTCTTTTGGTGTTCGATTTTGCAACTCTCCCGTGTCTTGGCTTTAGTTTTGATTTAATGAGTCTATTCTTAGTAGCATGCCCTGTTTGACGACCCGTTGGGGCTTGATTTCTTTGGTTTGCTACCTTCCTTGACCCGTGGGGATCTGATTAGTTCTCTTGCTTGTTTGCTGCCTATTCTATTGCAGATCATTCTTCTTCTTTTTTTCTCAGTCTCAGATTTTTCTTCTCCTTTCCTACGTTCTTTTGTTGTTCACTTTTGGATCATTCATGTTCTTTGCTTTACCTTAGGTCCGTACTTTCTATTTCCTTTGAATTCATTTGTTTGGTTGTTCGTTCTTCCTGGCTCTTTTTGTTTTATCAGTTGATTTCGTATTTATCTTGCTTATCTAGGTTCTATTGGTGTTTGCTTTTGGAACGCTCCTCTTTTTTTGCCTCTTCTTAGATCCTTGCCTTTTCTTTCTTTCGTATTGTTTCTTAGTTTTTCTGTTCCTATATCTTCCTGGCTCTTTTGTTTTACCAGTCCTTGGTTTTGTGTTGCTCTTTGTTTCTCTCTTTGATTCTACTCTTGGTTTTTATTAGCTTTTTTCTTTTTCGTTCCGGTCTGCTTTCTTTGTTTCGAATTTCCTGCCAGTTGTTCTTGTGACTCTTTTTGTTCTTTCCCTCCTCGATGTAGGTTCGCTTTTTATTTAGCCTTGGGTTCTAGCTGTTGGTTGCAGTTTGTGGTTTTTCGGCTTCGCCTTTCCTTTTTGAGCTCTGTGATCTTGCAATTTGTAGGCTTTGCCTTGATGTTACTGGAATTGGGATTCGATTTTCTTGCTGGTATAAGCTCTGGGATTTGAAAGAGATGTTTTTTGGATTATGTTTTGACGCGTGTTGTTTACTTTGGAATTGGGATTCGTTTTGCTTCATGGTATAACCATGGATTTCGATCCATAGTTTCTCATTCTAGATGTGGTCTCTATATGAATGTTATAGACAGTTTGGTACAGATTCAGATAACTTAGGTTGTTGGTGTATGACTAGAATGTGGTTTATGGTGGCAGTAGGTTTGTTCTGATGTATATGTTGGAATAGGCTTGTGCTTTTTATGTTTTTATGCATCCATATGTGATATGCCAATAGGAATAAACTCTTCATGTGTGACATGCTGCTAATAATAGACTCTTAATTTGGAGTGAAAATTATTGCTAGGTAGTTTCTAGATCTCATAGAGTTTAAACGTGTTATATCACTGGTCTTTGTTGCTTGGTCTACCGATAAACAATAGTTGAAGATCAACAGCTATGAGGCACAACTAACCTGGATTTATGTAGACCCCAAGGAAACAGAATCCCAGTTCCTTTGATGGAGAGGTCACAGACCCCAAGGGGCCTCCTCAAGTTGCTGGGAGATATTACGTTTTTGCTACGGTGGAAATGTTTTTTAGTTTGGTTTTGGTTCAGATATTTTAGGTTATTCCTGTGTGCCTTGACCATGGTTTATATGTTGCCAGTACGCTGGTTTTGTTGTACATTTTGGAATAGGCTATGTCTATTTACTTTATGCATGGTCCTAGGAATATACTCTTCCTTTAGAGTGGAGATTATTCGTTGGTACCGCCTAAATCCACATGCAATTGTATTTACCTATGCCAGCTGAATATTTGAGCATTAGCAGCTATGTGGTATAGTTTAGTTAACAACATTGCAGTCCAGAATTTAGCAAGAATGTGTGAATATATATGTTCATAACAATAGGAGGAGATTAAGAAAATTCAAAAGGCAAGCGAATATTGTTCTTCGTGAAAAAGGAGTTACAAACTTGTAGTGAATATTGTTCTTAATGAAAATCAGAACATGTGGAGTTACAAAATTATACATGTTTAAATTGTGCTCTCCGTTGAAAATAAATAAAAAGAACCCAAGTTAACTTGGTTTAAGACTAGCTGCAATAGATAGTGGCTTAAATTTGCAGTATGGAAGTGAAACTGTTATTTTTGCTCCTTTGTTTGATCTAGATATCTTCCATTAATTATGCAGGCTTACTACTAATTTGCTTATCATATTAATCCATTCAGACTAACCGAGGGATTTGATTTTATCATGCAAATTAGTTGTTGTAAGTTGAGCAATACATGCTTATGTGTACCAAATCAGTGATGAGTGGTTTAAATTGTACTCCATAGAAATCAAGATATATTGGCCCAGGGTTATATTTTGGCCTATCACATTCCAAGACCTAGATAGTGGTTTAAAATTAGCTCCAATAGATAGTGACTTGAAACTAAATGTTTTGTTCTTAATTTGTCACCTGATTTCAAATCCTACAGTTATAAATGATGTACTGAATATATATTGCTACATGTAACATCCCTAAAATTTGGAATTTTTGAAAAATTTCAAAGCATGCACACATTCATCATATAATCATGTATTTATTGCATTTCATTTAAAAAGGAATCTATAAAAAATTAAACTCAAACAATAATGCCTATTTTAAAATATTTACAAAAAGGTATTTGTAAACCCCACACAATAATTTTAATTTATCAAATAATTTTTGTGTCCTAAGGACTACCAATAGATTCTATCCTAGACAAGCTTTCCAAAACATATTTTTAATTATTTTTCCGAAAAGGTTTTATTCAAATTTGAATTCATTTTTGAACTAAAGTTTTAAAAACAGAAGTTAAAAAGAAAAACAAACAGAACCAAAAAAAAAAGCTAGCCGGGCCGGCCCAGCCGGCCAAGCGCTTACCTGTCGCGCGAGCCGCGCACAGAAGCCCAGCACGGCCCAGCCAACGCGCGCCCCCCCTCCTTCTCCATGACAGGCGGGCCCCACCCGTCAGGTCCATCTTCTCCAACCGCCGCGGCGCCCACGACGCACACGACCGCGACGTCGTCGCCCATGTCCCGCACGCGCCCCACTCGCCCGAGCCTTGCAACGGAACTCTCCCCGCGCCCTTAAAATCCCCTCCCCCCGCTCCTCTTCTCCCCAGCTCGCGCGCCCACCATACGCCGCCAGGCCGCCGAGATTTTCCGCCGGAGACCGCCACGGCCGCCGCCGTCTTCAAGCGATTCCGGTGAGCCCGGACCGCCCCACGCCCTCTCGTTCATCCCCTCAGTCTCTCCGTCCTCCCGCGCATCCCCCTGACACCTTCTGGTGGTCGCAGAATCACGCAGACGACGAGCCCGTGCTCGACCCGACGCCGCCGTCCGCCGACGCAACTCCGGCGCAGGATTCCCGCCGCACCGGAGCGCCCCGCCTTCCTCAATCACTCCTACGACCTCGCCTCATCCTCATCCGTCTCCAGGTACCCACGCCGTAGCCCGTCCCCTCCGTTCCGTCGAGCTCGCGCGAGAGGATCACCAGCAGCTCGCTGCCGTCTCCGCGTTCGTAGTCTGAAGCTTTTCCGTGTTTCTTCAGTTACCGTCACTCGCAGTCTTCTTTATAGCTTAACTCTCTATCTTAACACCAAACGTTACGCAGCCCAGTGGCTAGGGCCTCGCTTCTCTCCCAGCAGATCCCAAGTTCGAGCCCAGGCTCGGGCCCCTTTTTCTTTATTTATTTTTTTATCGAATTTCGGACAGGAATTACTGCAACTTGTAAAAATCCTAACAATTAATCTACTAGGCCAAATTGAACAAATTTTATACCGTTGGAAAGCTCTAGACTTGTAGTTTATTGTTGCATCATTAGTTTTGCATGTTGCATCTGTTAAATTTGGTCAAAATGCAGAGAGCCATTTCGGTCATTAAATTCAAAACTTGAGTTTTAAAAATGTTTTTGAAATGAATCTTTTTTTTTCTAAATGACAAGATTTAACTCCTCTGTCCAGAGAGACTACCACACTATTTTATGGATTAATAAAATTCAAAAGTAACATTTTTGCTTGTAAAACCCACTAGTGTTCAAAAATGCTTTTAAATAGTAACAACACATTAAAAATTGCTCATGTCATCATGCATCTTGTAGCAACCAGAGAACTAATGAAGTGGCTTCCATTTAACAATGTTGTTTGCATTCATACATGCATATCATATTTCCTTGTTTGTGCATATGTGTTGGATGGTGCTTGATTGTGAATTATCCGTTATTTTAGATTGTACGGAGTGCTTTGCGCGTTGTGAAGAGTGTGACTACAACTCTTCAGTTGGCCAAGGCAAGTGACACCATAAAAGTCCTACTACTTTTACTACTATGCACTTAGTGTTTTCAGTAGTATGCATGATAGGCGTGTTACTGAATATTATACTATGCTATGCTCCTATTAGTGTGTAGCCATCCCCCACCCAGAACTTTGTAGTATGGAACTTAGTATAGTCATGCTATGAAAAATGTGTTTGATTAGTTGGATAGTGATGAAAATTAATAACTAATCAATGAACTACCTGGGTGCTGGTTGGAGGACCATGGTGGGTGACTACTCAGGGGGTCCATGTCTATGGTTCATGTCTATGGTAATTTGCCCTTGGTGGAAGTGCACAATTGTGGAAAGTCACCCAGGCTTAAAGAGATTGTAGACTCTCCTTGTTCAGTAGCTTCTAGTGCAGCCACATGTCATATGGGCTCTGTCTTGATTGAGTAAGTTGCGCGGACTCATCCCGGCTTGACAGGTGGTGGTAGAGGTTTATAGGTGAAGCGCGTCAGGCCATTGTGGGGTAGGAAAGTTCTTCCGAAATATCTCGTCTCAGTCTTCTCTTTTCCATTTCGTAATTGGTTACAATGGAGGATGGAATGATTGGGTCTTGTGGTGAAAGTGCACACCCTCTCGAGAGTTAAAAAACTAAGTATACTTAGCCGTGTCCCCGGTTATGGACAATTTTGAGCAACTAGACCGGGATGCTGTTGAAGATCTCCTCATCCCAATTTCTAAATTAAAATTTGAGGGTGAACAAGGGTTTGGGAGCTCACTGATGTCTATCGGTGGTGCTTGTTGTGAGTAGTTGTCAAAGGTGTTCACTGATGTCTATCAGTGGTACTCTTTGTCTAAGATGAAAATTGTTTTACAAATGATAGGATGAAACTGGCTTTATGCAAACCAGCCTCAAACTCCACTTAGCCAAATATTCATGTAGAAGATAGGTTGCCATTTATATCCACATAAGTGTCATCTTGCCATCACAATTCAATTGTGCTGACCCATATAGTTGGGCTTTAACTCACCGTTGCAGGTCCGTCAGACGATGAGTGAGGTTTCGACAGGGTTCCGAGCCTACAACCAACATGCTTGCCTGTGGCACATGAAGATGATGGGCTCACTGTATCATTTGCTTTCCGCTGTGTGTTTACTTTGGTTTGAGCTAGCCTTCGGCTATGCACCTTGTATCGAATCTTTTAAATTCTGGATCATCGTGTAATATACTTTGATACAATGTTATGGTATTGCATCTCAAACTGTGTGTGCTAGCAAGTCGATCCAGGGACTAGCACGTTACACGGGGAATCCCAACCTTTGTTAAAAGGTGGGGGTTCTACAGATGGTATCAGAGCACTGTGTTGCCTGTAGATTCGTGGCCCTAGGTTGGATTAGGTTATAGGAAAAACCGTATGAAATAAAATTCTATTTTGAGCTATTTCATACAAAAACTTTATTATACATTTTCTCTTTTATTAATTTTGAAAAATCGCCTCCTTGTAACACTTATCTAATCATTTTTCTACTCTCTTAAAACCCTTATGTAGATGACCAACTTCTTTGAGAAAGGACCTACTAGGACCATGAAAATGGAGAGTGAGACCGATTTTCCCATGGCATTAAGGAACATCATGAGGGGACTAGATCTTGAAGGGGATACTATCTATAAAGGATATCTCTACATGAAGGATGGACAAGAAGCATGGCATGTTCAGGCCCACTTGTACAAGAACAAGGAAGATGACATAAAGGAAAAGGGATACCACATCTTCTGCTCCACGACACACCATCCAAGCTTCTACGACTCTTGCAAGAGTGCTGCTTGGAATGCGATAGATACTCTGGGGGTGATCCTAAATGCGAGACTCCGTGTGACGCAAGACCGCTTGAAGGAAGTGGAAGAAGAATTAGACGCTATCAAGAAGCGCAAGACTGGCAACAGGAAGCAGTATCTCGCTCAATTCAAGTAGTCGCACATCGGAGGTTTCCCAAGTAGTAGATAGACCACCAATTGTCCTTTAGAATTCGTTTTGGTTTGAGTGTTGACCATACCAACCTATGTGGTATGGCAATACTACTACGTTCGCTTTCCAAAACCGATTTTAGATTAGTTTGTTGAACTCATAGAATGTTTGCTATATGTTTGAGTTGTGTTCATTGTGTTTTTGCAAGGGTAGACCCTTACCTCCTTAGACCTTTCTATCTTTATCCTCATCTATGCTAAACCCACAGATGCCTCCTCGCCGTGACAACAACAACAACGATGGGAACAACAACAACGATGGGATGCAGCAGGTAATGACCCAGCTCATGCAAGTGATGACCCAGATGTTAGCGAACAACAACAACAACAACAACCCACCTCCACCACCACCCCCTCAAGTGGACATGCTCACCCGGTTCCTGAGGCTGAGGCCCACGACATTCACTAGCGCCTTAGAACCCGTTGTAGCTGATGACTGGCTACGCTCGTTAATAAGAATCTAGTGACCATTGGATGCACGGATGAAGAGAAGGTTAGGTTTGCAGCACATCTTTTAGAAGGACCTGCAGCCAGCTGGTGGGACAATTATCAGATCACTCACCCAATTGAGGAGGTCACTTGGGAGTCCTTTCAGGAAGGTTTTCGCACTGCACACATATCCACTGGTGTGATGAGCTTGAAGAAGAGAGAATTCCGCAACCTGCGACATGGTAACCACACAGTTGCAGAGTACATAGAGGAATTCAACAATCTGGCACGCTATGCTCCAGATGACGTTGACACAGATGCCAAGAGAAGGGAGAAATTCTTGGATGGTCTGAATGATGAGTTAGCCATTCAACTGTCGGTGGTCTACACACCCAACTACCAGTCACTACTTGACAAGGCCACTATCTTGGAGAGTAAGCAAAGGCAGGCTGAAACCCGGAAAAGGAAGCACAACTTTGAGAAGTACAACTCTGGACCACCTCAGAAAATGCGTAGTTTCCATGATGGCAGCAGTAACTCAGGATTCCACAAGCATGATAGCAATGGACATCAACAGGGTGGCAATGGACATCAACATGGAGGAAATGGCCATCACAACCATGGCCATCACCATAATGGAGGATATAGAGTCGACAACCACAACGGAGAGAAGAACAACAATGGACAACATCGCCACAACCCTTCGGAGAAAAAGGATAATAGCCAGGTGCAATGCTACTCATGTAAGAAAATGGGACACTACTCCAATGAGTGCCCAGAGAAGAAAGCAGATCAAGTTAAGCCAAACCCATTCAAGAGGGTACTTGTGAATCATGTCAATGCGGAAGAAGTATACAATGGGCATGAAGATATGAACAGTAAGTCCAAGATCAATTAATTGTCCAAGCACTCATTTGTTTGAAAATGTCAGTACATACTTTATGTGTGAACCCATGAGGATGAAGCATAACTCAGACAAGTAAAGATATAGCTGACCTGTAGAGTCACCCCTACATAAGAAACAAGAAAGTTAGACAACCCACAAAAGTTTCTTTTAAGGGTGGTAGCCACCCAGATACCCCGAACCGAACCCTTTTGCTAGCCTCTACGAATCTCGGGGACGAGATTCCTTTTAAGGGTGGTAGTCTGTAACATCCCGAAAATTTGGAATTTTTGAAAAATTTCAAAGCATGCACACATTCATCATATAATCATGTATTTATTGCATTTCATTTAAAAAGGAATCTATAAAAAATTAAACTCAAACAATAATGCCTATTTTAAAATATTTACAAAAAGGTATTTGTAAACCCCACACAATAATTTTAATTTATCAAATAATTTTTGTGTCCTAAGGACTACCAATAGATTCTATCCTAGACAAGCTTTCCAAAACATATTTTTAATTATTTTTCCGAAAAGGTTTTATTCAAATTTGAATTCATTTTTGAACTAAAGTTTTAAAAACAGAAGTTAAAAAGAAAAACAAACATAACCAAAAAAAAAAAAAGCTAGCCGGGCCGGCCCAGCCGGCCAAGCACTTACCTGTCGCGCGAGCCGCGCACAGAAGCCCAGCACGGCCCAGCCAACGCGCGCCCCCCTCCTTCTCCATGACAGGCGGGCCCCACCCGTCAGGTCCATCTTCTCCAACCGCCGCGGCGCCCACGACGCACACGACCGCGACGTCGTCGCCCATGTCCCGCACGCGCCCCACTCGCCCGAGCCTTGCAACGGAACTCTCCCCGCGCCCTTAAAATCCCCTCCCCCCGCTCCTCTTCTCCCCAGCTCGCGCGCCCACCATACGCCGCCAGGCCGCCGAGATTTTCCGCCGGAGACCGCCACGGCCGCCGCCGTCTTCAAGCGATTCCGGTGAGCCCGGACCGCCCCACGCCCTCTCGTTCATCCCCTCAGTCTCTCCATCCTCCCGCGCATCCCCCTGACACCTTCTGGTGGTCGCAGAATCACGCAGACGACGAGCCCGTGCTCGACCCGACGCCGCCGTCCGCCGACGCAACTCCGGCGCAGGATTCCCGCCGCACCGGAGCGCCCCGCCTTCCTCGACCACTCCTACGACCTCGCCTCATCCTCATCCGTCTCCAGGTACCCACGCCGTAGCCCGTCCCCTCCGTTCCGTCGAGCTCGCGCGAGAGGATCACCAGCAGCTCGCTGCCGTCTCCGCGTTCGTAGTCTGAAGCTTTTCCGTGTTTCTTCAGTTACCGTCACTCGCAGTCTTCTTTATAGTTTAACTCTCTATCTTAACACCAAACGTTACGCAGCCCAGTGGCTAGGGCCTCGCTTCTCTCCAGCAGATCCCAAGTTCGAGCCCAGGCTCGGGCCCCTTTTTCTTTATTTTTTTTTTATCGAATTTCGGACAGGAATTACTGCAACTTGTAAAAATCCTAACAATTAATCTACTAGGCCAAATTTAACAAATTTTATACCGTTGGAAAGCTCTAGACTTGTAGTTTATTGTTGCATCATTAGTTTTGCATGTTGCATCTGTTAAATTTGGTCAAAATGCAGAGAGCCATTTCGGTCATTAAATTCAAAACTTGAGTTTTAAAAATGTTTTTGAAATGAATCTTTTTTTTTTGTAAATGACAAGATTTAACTCCTCTGTCCAGAGAGACTACCACACTATTTTATGGATTAATAAAATTCAAAAGTAACATTTTTGCTTGTAAAACCCTCTAGTGTTCAAAAATGCTTTTAAATAGTAACAACGCATTAAAAATTGCTCATGTCATCATGCATCTTGTAGCAACCAGAGAACTAATGAAGTGGCTTCCATTTAACAATGTTGTTTGCATTCATACATGCATATCATATTTCCTTGTTTGTGCATATGTGTTGGATGGTGCTTGATTGTGAATTATCCGTTATTTTAGATTGTACGGAGTGCTTTGCGCGTTGTGAAGAGTGTGACTACAACTCTTCAGTTGGCCAAGGCAAGTGACACCATAAAAGTCCTACTACTTTTACTACTATGCACTTAGTGTTTTCAGTAGTATGCATGATAGGCTTGTTACTGAATATTATACTATGCTATGCTCCTATTAGTGTGTAGCCATCCCCCACCCAGAACTTTGTAGTATGGAACTTAGTATAGTCATGCTATGAAAAATGTGTTTGATTAGTTGGATAGTGATGAAAATTAATAACTAATCAATGAACTACCTGGGTGCTGGTTGGAGGACCATGGTGGGTGACTACTCAGGGGGTCCATGTCTATGGTTCATGTCTATGGTAATTTGCCCTTGGTGGAAGTGCACAATTGTGGAAAGTCACCCAGGCTTAAAGAGATTGTAGACTCTCCTTGTTCAGTAGCTTCTAGTGCAGCCACATGTCATATGGGCTCTGTCTTGATTGAGTAAGTTGCGCGGACTCATCCCGGCTTGACAGGTGGTGGTAGAGGTTTATAGGTGAAGCGCGTCAGGCCATTGTGGGGTGGGAAAGTTCTTCCGAAATATCTCGTCTCAGTCTTCTCTTTTCCATTTCATAATTGGTTGCAATGGAGGATGGAATGATTGGGTCTTGTGGTGAAAGTGCACACCCTCTCGAGAGTTAAAAACTAAGTATACTTAGCCGTGTCCCCGGTTATGGACAATTTTGAGCAACTAGACCGGGATGCTGTTGAAGATCTCCTCATCCCAATTTCTAAATTAAAATTTGAGGGTGAACAAGGGTTTGGGAGCTCACTGATGTCTATCGGTGGTGCTTGTTGTGAGTAGTTGTCAAAGGTGTTCACTGATGTCTATCAGTGGTACTCTTTGTCTAAGATGAAAATTGTTTTACAAATGATAGGATGAAACTGGCTTTATGCAAACCAGCCTCAAACTCCACTTAGCCAAATATTCATGTAGAAGATAGGTTGCCATTTATATCCACATAAGTGTCATCTTGCCATCACAATTCAATTGTGCTGACCCATATAGTTGGGCTTTAACTCACCGTTGCAGGTCCGTCAGACGATGAGTGAGGTTTCGACAGGGTTCCGAGCCTACAACCAACATGCTTGCCTGTGGCACATGAAGATGATGGGCTCACTGTATCATTTGCTTTCCGCTGTGTGTTTACTTTGGTTTGAGCTAGCCTTCGGCTATGCACCTTGTATCGAATCTTTTAAATTCTGGATCATCGTGTAATATACTTTGATACAATGTTATGGTATTGCATCTCAAACTGTGTGTGCTAGCAAGTCGATCCAGGGACTAGCACGTTACACGGGGAATCCCAACCTTTGTTAAAAGGTGGGGGTTCTACAGATGGTATCAGAGCACTGTGTTGCCTGTAGATTCGTGGCCCTAGGTTGGATTAGGTTATAGGAAAAACCGTATGAAATAAAATTCTATTTTGAGCTATTTCATACAAAAACTTTATTATACATTTTCTTTTTTATTAATTTTGAAAAATCGCCTCCTTGTAACACTTATCTAATCATTTTTCTACTCTCTTAAAACCCTTATGTAGATGACCAACTTCTTTGAGAAAGGACCTACTAGGACCATGAAAATGGAGAGTGAGACCGATTTTCCCATGGCATTAAGGAACATCATGAGGGGACTAGATCTTGAAGGGGATACTATCTATAAAGGATATCTCTACATGAAGGATGGACAAGAAGCATGGCATGTTCAGGCCCACTTGTACAAGAACAAGGAAGATGACATAAAGGAAAAGGGATACCACATCTTCTGCTCCACGACACACCATCCAAGCTTCTACGACTCTTGCAAGAGTGCTGCTTGGAATGCGATAGATACTCTGGGGGTGATCCTAAATGCGAGACTCCGTGTGACGCAAGACCGCTTGAAGGAAGTGGAAGAAGAATTAGACGCTATCAAGAAGCGCAAGACTGGCAACAGGAAGCAGTATCTCGCTCAATTCAAGTAGTCGCACATCGGAGGTTTCCCAAGTAGTAGATAGACCACCAATTGTCCTTTAGAATTCGTTTTGGTTTGAGTGTTGACCATACCAACCTATGTGGTATGGCAATACTACTACGTTCGCTTTCCAAAACCGATTTTAGATTAGTTTGTTGAACTCATAGAATGTTTGCTATATGTTTGAGTTGTGTTCATTGTGTTTTTGCAAGGGTAGACCCTTACCTCCTTAGACCTTTCTATCTTTATCCTCATCTATGCTAAACCCACAGATGCCTCCTCGCCGTGACAACAACAACAACGATGGGAACAACAACAACGATGGGATGCAGCAGGTAATGACCCAGCTCATGCAAGTGATGACCCAGATGTTAGCGAACAACAACAACAACAACAACCCACCTCCACCACCACCCCCTCAAGTGGACATGCTCACCCGGTTCCTGAGGCTGAGGCCCACGACATTCACTAGCGCCTTAGAACCCGTTGTAGCTGATGACTGGCTACGCTCCGTTAATAAGAATCTAGTGACCATTGGATGCACGGATGAAGAGAAGGTTAGGTTTGCAGCACATCTTTTAGAAGGACCTGCAGCCAGCTGGTGGGACAATTATCAGATCACTCACCCAATTGAGGAGGTCACTTGGGAGTCCTTTCAGGAAGGTTTTCGCACTGCACACATATCCACTGGTGTGATGAGCTTGAAGAAGAGAGAATTCCGCAACCTGCGACATGGTAACCACACAGTTGCAGAGTACATAGAGGAATTCAACAATCTGGCACGCTATGCTCCAGATGACGTTGACACAGATGCCAAGAGAAGGGAGAAATTCTTGGATGGTCTGAATGATGAGTTAGCCATTCAACTGTCGGTGGTCTACACACCCAACTACCAGTCACTACTTGACAAGGCCACTATCTTGGAGAGTAAGCAAAGGCAGGCTGAAACCCGGAAAAGGAAGCACAACTTTGAGAAGTACAACTCTGGACCACCTCAGAAAATGCGTAGTTTCCATGATGGCAGCAGTAACTCAGGATTCCACAAGCATGATAGCAATGGACATCAACAGGGTGGCAATGGACATCAACATGGAGGAAATGGCCATCACAACCATGGCCATCACCATAATGGAGGATATAGAGTCGACAACCACAACGGAGAGAAGAACAACAATGGACAACATCGCCACAACCCTTCGGAGAAAAAGGATAATAGCCAGGTGCAATGCTACTCATGTAAGAAAATGGGACACTACTCCAATGAGTGCCCAGAGAAGAAAGCAGATCAAGTTAAGCCAAACCCATTCAAGAGGGTACTTGTGAATCATGTCAATGCGGAAGAAGTATACAATGGGCATGAAGATATGAACAGTAAGTCCAAGATCAATTAATTGTCCAAGCACTCATTTGTTTGAAAATGTCAGTACATACTTTATGTGTGAACCCATGAGGATGAAGCATAACTCAGACAAGTAAAGATATAGCTGACCTGTAGAGTCACCCCTACATAAGAAACAAGAAAGTTAGACAACCCACAAAAGTTTCTTTTAAGGGTGGTAGCCACCCAGATACCCCGAACCGAACCCTTTTGCTAGCCTCTACGAATCTCGGGGACGAGATTCCTTTTAAGGGTGGTAGTCTGTAACATCCCGAAAATTTGGAATTTTTGAAAAATTTCAAAGCATGCACACATTCACCATATAATCATGTATTTATTGCATTTCATTTAAAAAGGAATCTATAAAAAATTAAACTCAAACAATAATGCCTATTTTAAAATATTTACAAAAAGGTATTTGTAAACCCCACACAATAATTTTAATTTATCAAATAATTTTTGTGTCCTAAGGACTACCAATAGATTCTATCCTAGACAAGCTTTCCAAAACATATTTTTAATTATTTTTCCGAAAAGGTTTTATTCAAATTTGAATTCATTTTTGAACTAAAGTTTTAAAAACAGAAGTTAAAAAGAAAAACAAACATAACCAAAAAAAAAAAAGCTAGCCGGGCCGGCCCAGCCGGCCAAGCACTTACCTGTCGCGCGAGCCGCGCACAGAAGCCCAGCACGGCCCAGCCAACGCGCGCCCCCCCTCCTTCTCCATGACAGGCGGGCCCCACCCGTCAGGTCCATCTTCTCCAACCGCCGCGGCGCCCACGACGCACACGACCGCGACGTCGTCGCCCATGTCCCGCACGCGCCCCACTCGCCCGAGCCTTGCAACGGAACTCTCCCCGCGCCCTTAAAATCCCCTCCCCCCGCTCCTCTTCTCCCCAGCTCGCGCGCCCACCATACGCCGCCAGGCCGCCGAGATTTTCCGCCGGAGACCGCCACGGCCGCCGCCGTCTTCAAGCGATTCCGGTGAGCCCGGACCGCCCCACGCCCTCTCGTTCATCCCCTCAGTCTCTCCGTCCTCCCGCGCATCCCCCTGACACCTTCTGGTGGTCGCAGAATCACGCAGACGACGAGCCCGTGCTCGACCCGACGCCGCCGTCCGCCGACGCAACTCCGGCGCAGGATTCCCGCCGCACCGGAGCGCCCCGCCTTCCTCGACCACTCCTACGACCTCGCCTCATCCTCATCCGTCTCCAGGTACCCACGCCGTAGCCCGTCCCCTCCGTTCCGTCGAGCTCGCGCGAGAGGATCACCAGCAGCTCGCTGCCGTCTCCGCGTTCGTAGTCTGAAGCTTTTCCGTGTTTCTTCAGTTACCGTCACTCGCAGTCTTCTTTATAGTTTAACTCTCTATCTTAACACCAAACGTTACGCAGCCCAGTGGCTAGGGCCTCGCTTCTCTCCCAGCAGATCCCAAGTTCGAGCCCAGGCTCGGGCCCCTTTTTCTTTATTTTTTTTTTTATCGAATTTCGGACAGGAATTACTGCAACTTGTAAAAATCCTAACAATTAATCTACTAGGCCAAATTTAACAAATTTTATACCGTTGGAAAGCTCTAGACTTGTAGTTTATTGTTGCATCATTAGTTTTGCATGTTGCATCTGTTAAATTTGGTCAAAATGCAGAGAGCCATTTCGGTCATTAAATTCAAAACTTGAGTTTTAAAAATGTTTTTGAAATGAATCTTTTTTTTTTCTAAATGACAAGATTTAACTCCTCTGTCCAGAGAGACTACCACACTATTTTATGGATTAATAAAATTCAAAAGTAACATTTTTGCTTGTAAAACCCTCTAGTGTTCAAAAATGCTTTTAAATAGTAACAACGCATTAAAAATTGCTCATGTCATCATGCATCTTGTAGCAACCAGAGAACTAATGAAGTGGCTTCCATTTAACAATGTTGTTTGCATTCATACATGCATATCATATTTCCTTGTTTGTGCATATGTGTTGGATGGTGCTTGATTGTGAATTATCCGTTATTTTAGATTGTACGGAGTGCTTTGCGCGTTGTGAAGAGTGTGACTACAACTCTTCAGTTGGCCAAGGCAAGTGACACCATAAAAGTCCTACTACTTTTACTACTATGCACTTAGTGTTTTCAGTAGTATGCATGATAGGCTTGTTACTGAATATTATACTATGCTATGCTCCTATTAGTGTGTAGCCATCCCCCACCCAGAACTTTGTAGTATGGAACTTAGTATAGTCATGCTATGAAAAATGTGTTTGATTAGTTGGATAGTGATGAAAATTAATAACTAATCAATGAACTACCTGGGTGCTGGTTGGAGGACCATGGTGGGTGACTACTCAGGGGGTCCATGTCTATGGTTCATGTCTATGGTAATTTGCCCTTGGTGGAAGTGCACAATTGTGGAAAGTCACCCAGGCTTAAAGAGATTGTAGACTCTCCTTGTTCAGTAGCTTCTAGTGCAGCCACATGTCATATGGGCTCTGTCTTGATTGAGTAAGTTGCGCGGACTCATCCCGGCTTGACAGGTGGTGGTAGAGGTTTATAGGTGAAGCGCGTCAGGCCATTGTGGGGTGGGAAAGTTCTTCCGAAATATCTCGTCTCAGTCTTCTCTTTTCCATTTCATAATTGGTTGCAATGGAGGATGGAATGATTGGGTCTTGTGGTGAAAGTGCACACCCTCTCGAGAGTTAAAAACTAAGTATACTTAGCCGTGTCCCCGGTTATGGACAATTTTGAGCAACTAGACCGGGAAGCTGTTGAAGATCTCCTCATCCCAATTTCTAAATTAAAATTTGAGGGTGAACAAGGGTTTGGGAGCTCACTGATGTCTATCGGTGGTGCTTGTTGTGAGTAGTTGTCAAAGGTGTTCACTGATGTCTATCAGTGGTACTCTTTGTCTAAGATGAAAATTGTTTTACAAATGATAGGATGAAACTGGCTTTATGCAAACCAGCCTCAAACTCCACTTAGCCAAATATTCAAGTAGAAGATAGGTTGCCATTTATATCCACATAAGTGTCATCTTGCCATCACAATTCAATTGTGCTGACCCATATAGTTGGGCTTTAACTCACCGTCTGGTGGCTTGTATGTTTTAAACCGGGCTGAGATGAGATGTTGTTTGGTGGGTTCTATGCATCGAGACATGGTGAGACTAATATAAGTCATTTCGACATTTTAACCGTGTCTAAACAACATTCAACAATGTTTGTATTATGTGGTCAGATTAGGTCAATTTGTTATCTAAAGCCAATTTTCACATAAAGAATATATTATATCACAGTTTACTAATAGGTCCTCCAAGTTCAGGAATCAGAATCACAAATAGGTCCAAAACCTTAAACAAAGGACCCTGAAAAGAATTTGAAAAATGCAATCAGGTCCTCAGACTATCCCATGTCCATGGCGTGCGGGGAGTAACCCGTCGGCGGCGCGGGGCGGCGCTAGGCAGCGCGGGGCGGCGTTGGGTGGTTCTGGACAGCCGTAGGCGGCGCTGGGGAGCCTCTAGGCGGAGCGAGGAGCACCGGAAGAGGCGAATCGAGGAGATCCTCGAGGAGGTAGCGATGCGCGGCTCCGGCCGAGATAGGCGATGCGACGAGCTGCGGGAGGAGGCGGTGCAATGATACATGGGAGGAGGAGGCGCTGGGCGACGCTGGGCTTCTTAGGATGGAGCTCGGTGTCGCCGGAGGAGCACTAGGAGGCGGCCCAGGAGAAGCACGGGAGGCGGCGCAGGAGGTGCGAGAAAGGCAAGGGAGTAGCGCAGGGGGGAATGAGCACGGGGCCGGGCAACGCGTCGCGGGTGGGACCCATGCGTGGGAATTTTTGTATGAGCTCGGCCTGGCCCGACTGTGAAGCTCGATTCCCACTTCTCAACTGGGCATGGCTGAGGAGGCTTTTTTGCATGAGCTGGGCATGGCCGAGGAGACCAAACCAGGCTACCAAACAACTGAAAAATGGGTGGGCAGAGATTATCTGAGTTGGGCCGGGCTACCAAACACACCCTAAGTGGTCCTTTTTACTACTTTGGCAGTAAGTGGTCTTTTCTTTCTTTCTTTCGTTATTGAAATAACTGTAATAACTGGCAGACCTGAAATAACTCTTAGTTATCAGAAAACCTGTGGCATGTCTGTAGGCTGCCAAAGTAGTTACTCCTGACGTCGATATGTCTAACTGCCATTTGAAACTACCTTAATTCTAAGTGAATTTATCTCATAACTTTTTCAGTCCAGTTAATAACTTAAGTCTAATTGTCCATTATGTCATCATCTTTTCTGGTTGCAGGTTGATTGCATCTTTTTATGATTTTGGCTTCAGGGTGTGCTCTAATCCTGATCCAACTAGGTACTTCTCTTCTCTCGTGCCATTATGTGATGGTTTGATGGGTCCTTCTACTCATATTGCTCCTCAGTCTTCATTAATGTGAAAACTTGATTTAGACAGATTCGTTTTAACACTTGAGTAGTGAGAATTCTAACCTGGATACGAGACTGTTCACCCTACCCACTAATTAGAGAGACTCCTTTTCACTCCTGAGAATCCTAGGATATAATTTCCTTGCTGAGATGAATTAAGCCTTAGATGTAGGTGGCAGAAGTGTGATGGTTGACCACCAGAATTTCTTATAGAATCTTTCATATAATTTTTAAGGTAGAATAGAGTTACTGAGGAAGAAGTTGGTGTCATAAATATCTTCTGCCATTTCTTCTATATTGTTGCCAGCAAAAATCTTAGTTTTGCACAGAGTCATGTGTATTTGAAAAAAAGCACATACTTGAGGTTTTCTTCACTAAACATGTGTGGCAGAAGTAAACATGTCTCTGCTGGTTACTTAATTAACTACACGCAGGTTCTCTTCTCTAAACATGTCTCTGCTTCTTTGAGAGGAACAAAACAATGAAAAGGAAAAAAATACCATGAACATGGTGAGCGTTATTAAACATATATAGACATACGTGAAGACAAATAATATTACGTAGATATGATAGTGTGATATCAAGAGTCCATACGTCACACTTATCAGCTTATCTCTGAATTGGGCGTCGTACATTTCACTACTTTACCAATCATCTGAAAATTGTCTATGTTGAGCCATTGATCGTCAAATTATTCTTCATTTGCAGTTAGTTAATGTGAACTTAATGTTTCAGAAATATCATAGTTTTTCGGGAGGGTATGTAGTGTAATGGAAATTGTCAAACTCCCCCGAAGTATCATGTCTCACAAATATCATAGTGAACGTGAACATGGTAAATGATCTTGAAAACCATCTCATACATCGAGCTCTTGGTCTAAGCACTAGCAGGAAGCAAATTGATAGCGCTGACCGTTTCCACCTGGTGTTCCTCTGTCTTCATTTACATGAAGCAATCAAATGCTTACTCGGACCGTTTCCGTCAAATATGTTAATGCATAGCGTTCTGGTATTTCTGTTTGGCCTTTTAGGGTATAATGTGCTCCCTGTTTTACATCATTAATCTGGTATTGTGTGCATTATATATTATACAACTAAGAATGCCGCGTTCCACACATTATAATTTCCTTAGATTAATCCCATTCGCAGTTCTTGATTTAGTTATCTACCTTCTGAGTGCCAAATAGTGCCTTTCACTATCCTTCGTAATTACACTGTGTTGTCATCTGACTGTTAATTCTATCCTTATTTCTTAGTCTCACATGGAGGTTATAGAGATTTCAACCACTGTCCTGCTTAAGGAGATGATGAAGAAGCTTTGTCTCCCCTTAAAGACATATGTATCCCGAAGAATTATATTTGTAAACTCTGTGTATGTAAGAGCATTGAGCTTTGATCTAAACCTGTAATGCCATTGCTATGTATAATGGTTTTTGACCACCGTGTCATATTAATGATGTTTAGCATACTGTTTTACAATTTGAATACCAGCGATGATCAACTTATTGATGTATTTGTAAGAACACTGGTTGCTCTAAACCTATATTGCCACTGCTATAGTGCTATGTATAATAGTTATTGATGATAGTGTCATATTAAGAATGTTTATTTATCATAACGTTTTGCAAATCGAAAACCACTGTCAACGGCGGGTGGCGCGCGGCAAGCCGCGCCAGGGAATCCAGTGTATATTATATAACATGTCTCTGCGTATAATCTTATCTGGTCCTACATAATATTACTCCCTCCGTTCGGAAAAGGATGTCACAAAAATGAACTACCTTTTCCGAACGGAGGGAGTAGATGTTACAAGTAGAAAATATAATCAGCTGACTAAAACATTTCCACAGGCACTTGTCATCCAGAAATCAACACAGAACAATTTTAGCGTTCAGTGGATTTTTCAGATTACAAGTGTGGGCATGGTGAACTTCAATATCTGTATCAAACAAATCTTCGGATCTAAAATTTATCCATTTAAATGACTATAGATGACTGTGCAGTATTATTATCCGGTGGCCGCCACAACACAGAGGCCTGGAGCATCGAGTGTGCCCTAAGCTTCCTGGTCAGCGCAAGGAGGGGAGCAATTGCCTGCTGAACTAAACGGAATTTCATGGCTATTTGCTCGAGATTTTCAAAAAAATGTTATCTACACATAGTAAATTCCACCAATTCCCTCATAATCACGTTTGGTCGGTCATGAAGATTGGGATGAGATGAGGCAAACCTGAAGAACCTAGGGCGATTCAGGACGTCGCAGTGTGGGGACCTTCCCTGATTCGGTGAGAGTCTTCGCTGAATCGGTGAGGGATGACC
The DNA here is from genome assembly GCA_947311845.1 of Poa pratensis. NCBI lineage: Eukaryota > Viridiplantae > Streptophyta > Magnoliopsida > Poales > Poaceae > Poa > Poa pratensis. Next base: position 4,326,081 of record CAMZMU010000062.1, read on the forward strand.
ATACCGTCGGCGCTGTTCTCAGTACTACGTCGGCAATGGAGGGAACCGGATCGGGCCAGCGGCATGAACACACCAGCGACCACCATCTGGAGATTTGGTGGAGGAGTAACACGCTGCAAGAGTATGAGGCGCCGCCGGCCAGCAGGAGCTAGGGTTCATCGTGCCACAGCGGATGGGCAGTCCCACGCCATTGAACCGAGAGAGGAGGAGGAGATGGTGTTGGGTCGTGTCAGCATCACGAGGAGTCGCCGGAACCGGCTGAAATCGGCCGGCGACGGAGGCAGCGGCAATGGAGATTTGGAGGGAAGGAGGAGGAGAGGCAAGCGTGGGTGGTAGACGAGTCAAGGGTCCACGCGTTTGCACGAAGGCAGTCAACCAGCAAACACACGACATCTAGACGTGAACCGACCAAAAGCTGACCACATACATACCGACACGTGGGATACTCCATAGCTCGCTATTTCTTGTAGGATTGAAGTTGTAGAGATATAGTGCAAAGTTCATGTATGTATTTTACATGCATCAGGCGCACAACTCGTATCTCAGCCGTCCGGTTCACGCGATTGAATCATGTTACTATGGATTCCTACTAAACAGAACACACTACATCACCTGATACCTCCAATCCCCAAGACCAAGTATGTATCCTTCGCGGGTAAATCCGCCAAGCCAACCTCATATTACACATTCTCACTGAATCAATACCTACAATGAGGGCACCAAATATATAATCAGTGTTGGATGTACGATCAATGAAGGGCCGCCTCCTCAATAGCTGCTGTACTTAGAGTTGGTGAGCTGTAAATGGCCCAGTACTAAACTTGTCTTTGTCCTTCTTATTTTCTTTGTGTTCCGAACTAACTTTAAATTTTAGGTTTTCTATCTTTTCTCCTTATGTTTATCGTTGGGTCCTCAAATATTCACCAATTTCTATTGTCTAGTAGTGACACAAGGACATGTAACTTATTGTGTTAGTTGAGGAAAAAGATGATACTTGTTCCATTAATTAAGAGAGATGAAAGACACTTGACAGAAAGAAACCCGTACAAGTACTCGATATCGTGATGCATAAGAAAAGTATTTTCAAGTGCTTGTCATCAGGCAATTCTAATAGTGCTTGTCTCGTACGACGGAGTAAATGTGATGAAATACCGACACCTAAACACGAGGTGTGCCGATTATTGAATTTCCCCACACAGCGGAGAGAACCAATTGAAACAAACTTTGTGTTCTCCACCACCCAAACTCTAATCTAGATGATGAGGGTTACAGAGTTGTCGAGGTCAAGCATCCGAAGAGCACAGTCTAGACCTGACCCTAACCATGTCGTAGTCCTATCCCGTGTCCTAGCAAACTTTGCTAGGGCATCACTAACCCTGACCTGAGTACGACTAGCTTTAGTAACTAAGCAACAACAATCTAAAGAAATTAGCTGTCTAATATCATTAACTAGTACATAAAAATTCGAGCGATCATCAACCAATGACTTGACGGCATCAACCAGGAGTAACGAGTATGTTTCAATAATCAAAGGGAGCTGGGAATGCTGCCTCGATAGCTTTATACCCTCTAGACAAGCTTCCAACTCCGCTTCCAGGGCATCACTGCAGTTTAACAGTGCACGACAAGCCATAAAAATAACTGAACCATCATCTTGCCTCAAAATCATGCCAGTACCAGCTCTGCCATCGCTTGTTGAGAGAGAACCATCAATAGACAGTTTGATCCATCCAGTATCAGGCTTACACCATACCTTGACATGAGAGTTTGAGGATGCCTTGTCTGGAATAGTATCCAACACAAGCATATGACCTTTGTCTTTGACAATCGCTGAGGTGGGCTCAACTTTGATCTCACGTAGCAGGTTCCGATATCCCACGAGGAAAATCCTCAAACTGGTAACCGAGGGTAGGGGTTTTTGGTGTGTGTATTCATTCCTGCAGTACCAGATCCTCCAAGTGACAAGCAGGAAATTCGCCACCATATTATTCGGTGCCGAGTCCACAATCTTCTGAAACCATTTGACCGGGGAAGTAGACAAGAAGCTCATCGCTGGGCAATTGCCAATAATTCCTCATCTCTATCCACAGGTTCCGCGCGTGTGGACATTCAAAGAGTGCATTCTTCACATCCTCTAGCATCGCACCACAAACATTGCAACCTCCATTCACTGGTATATGTCGATATAGCTTGTTCCCCTCCGTAGCTAGGGCCTCAGAAGCTGCCTTCCACGCAAAACAACAAACTATTGGGAGAACGGCAGCACGCCAAATCTTGGACCAGCATGGTAGACGTCCATCAGGGACCAAACTGGACGTTGGAATCGTATGCTGCCCTTCATGCAAACGGAGAGCCATCCGGTACGCACTTTGTACTGTAAAGATACCCAGCCGCTCTAGGAGCCACGCCAGGACATCCGAGTCGCGTCGCGACGATAGTTTGATTCGAAGGATTGCGGTAGCATCTGTAGGCAGAAAGGTGCGGCGAACCAGACCCTTATTCCAGACACTGTCAGCTGTTAAGAGTTCAGAGACCCTACGAATCCGGCTATTACCTCTAGGAGACAACACTTTACAACAGTCCTCACGGGGAATCAAATTGTCACGCCAGGCTGATATTTTGGCCATTACCGATTCTCCATATTAAACCATGTTTCAATAAATCTAAGCCAAACGAGATCGCCGTCCAGGTAGATGACGGATTACCTGAGAAAACGGTGTCATAGAGATTACCGTTGGGGTAATATTTAGCCTTCAAAACACGTGCACATAGACTGTTTGGAAATTCCAATAACCGCCAAGCCTGCCTAGCCAACATAGCTCGATTAAATAGTCGCATGTCACGAAAACCAAGTCCTCCTTGGTCCTTGGCTCTATTGAGAAGAGCCCAACTCACCCAATGCATCTTCCTTTTTCCATTTTCTACTCCCCGAGTTTAACCGTGGACGAGGATGCCCATGGAGCCAGAGGCAGAAACGACACCTTCTATGTTGATCAAAAAAATTATCTGAGAGGGCAACTCAGACAAATGGACATGGTTGACTTATCCAGTTCAAAGATGTAACAAGAATAGAGAAATTTGGGGTTTTGGGGAGAGTAATATGGTTAACTCTATTAAATAATCGTAAAATAGATGTATCCTCTATCAAATTATGCAAGCAACAACTATTCATCGATTACAACATTAACTTCTCTCTGACAAAGGATAAAGTCGTCCTCCCCGTTCTCTGTTCCTACAAAAATACAATCCGCAAACATAGCTGCCTCCGCACTCCAAGAATTTTCACCTGATCAAGCCTGAAATCAACTTGTTCATTATTTTCTTTTCAAGAAAAAAACTTGTTCACTGTTTTTGTAGAACAATTCTGTGTTAAGTGTGCAACTACAGTGTCAGGCTCTTTCCCAAGTCTAGGCCCTGCGGGGGTACTCTTCTCCCAGCCCCACGCCAGAAGCAGAGCTACGGACTCACGCATGATTTGTTGTTGAGGTGTGATCAATGGCGATCCATTCTCCCGCTCCCATGTCGTCCCCGAGGGCGACACCCGGACGAAACCCGAGCGCCAACACAAACAAGGCCCCCGGTAGCTGCCGTGCCGCCGCTACCGCCGACGTGGACTGCGGTGGCGGCGGGCCCGAAACCAAAGGCGGAGGGGGCTGGTGGTTTGCGGTGGAGAGCTTTCTCTGGGCGGCTGGGGCGGCACCGGTGGAGCTCGCCTGAGCGCGGCGGTCGGGGCGGCGGTCCTGGCTTTGCGGCGGCGCCTGCCTCCCCCTTCGTCGTCTCTCGCACGGAGGAGCTCCCACCCTTCCGGGTGGTGAGTGGAGGTGGTGGGCCCTGGATTTTGGTCCCTACCCAGATCCATCGCGCATTCGTCTTCGGTCGTCGGCGGCGCTGCTATGGCCGGCGCGCAGTTGGAGGTGGTGGTGTGGTAGTCGGCGGGGAAGTGGAGCGTCGTCCCTTTGCGAAGCGGGCCGAAGCAGCGGGCTGGCCATGGTGGTGGCGGCGGTGCTTCAGGGTGCAGGGATGCACGGGTAGCGGCGCGTCCCCGATGACAGAAGGAGGCCTTGGTGGACCAGCTCGCCGGTGGGTGGAAGCAGCAGTACTGGACAAAAGCTTGCTTGTGCTTTGGCCGGAGCCGGCAACGACAGCGCCCACGGGCATCGCCTCCTTCATGAAGGTGTTTTCGTGGTACTTTGTCCGTCTCCACCATTCCACGCTCCGGGGGAAACCATTGATATAAATTTTTCCGATCGGACGACGATGTTGACGTTTTACCGTCATGTTCCTCCCGGGGGCATCGTTCATGGAGCTGGACTAGCTGGAGGGACTAGCGGGGAGTAGGTTGTTGGTGGTGTTGATGCTCTCTCTCCATGGCCATGACCATCGAGCTTTTGCGGAATGCTGGAGTGTCTCCTCTGAAGACGGCTAGCGACTCGGGCTAGTGTCGGGATGATTCCAGGGTGTCGACTCGGCTTCGTGATGCCTTTAGATTATGTTGTTTGTTGTTGTGTAATGCCTCGGCGGTGCTTGGCCCTTCGTCAGATGGACTCGGCGATGTGTTGCCCTTCGGATGCTCCAACACCATGGTGGCTGATCTCGGTTGATTGAAGCTTTTCATCTACGGCGGCGAAGCTCCTCACGCGCTAGTGTCCAACGTTTTTCGGAAGACGATGAGTGTTAAAGGCCCTCCCTGTAGTGTTGCAGGGTTTGTGTCATGTTCTTCTCTCCTGTTTTTTTCTAGTTCTGTTTTCTTTTCTCTCTCATTGTTGTTCTAGTTTTGTTTTCTTTTCATGTACCTTTTCTGTAACTTGCCGGCTTTTGTCCCGGTTTCCTCTTAATGAAAATGGAGCAGTGCTCGTTGTTTCCGTCAAAAAAAATCAATGGCGATCCATAGTCTAGGATCAGCTTTGCACCTTTTCTTTAGAAAAAGGAGAAGATGGAAGAATCAGTCTTTGTTCTTTACTTTGCTCCTGCCTCAAGCAAAGAGACCGATGCTTTGGCAAAAGAAAGCCAACCACAAGCTCTTCCAACATCCCCCATGGAGTCGTTCATTTCTCATACTCCATAAGTCCATATCACCCCAACATTCTCCAAAATCAGCAGAACACAAGATGACAAGATCGATGTGCCTGACTGCCGCGTAAGGTATGCCTGCCTGCTGTCTCCCTCATCTACGCTGAACTCCTCGCAGTTTAGTTTGTTTCCATCGACGACTGACAGAATTTGTTTTACGGAGGTGACAGCTCGCAAAACAATTCGATGAAACTGTGGTGCTTCTCGTCTTTGCAAGGCCTTCACTGAAATTGCATTCATCATGCCCCGAAAGGTATTTATCTGCGTACATATATACAGGATGCATATCGTCATTCTCACACTCTGCTCTCTAGGGTACGTAGTAATTTATACACATGCATCGAACTGGCTCTAGCTTATAATAAATAAAAAAAATTAATTAGGTTCAACGCTCAAATAGAACCGGGTCAGTGCACATACATAAATGTTAATTAGCCTAGCCTACTGCATTTTAAATTCACAAAACATAATAGATTAATAGGTAGCTTAGCCGCAGTTACCAAACAGACCACACCATAACAAATCGAGGATGTGATTCTTGTGATTAGTATTTGGGAGGGTGGATACGGGCGACTTTTCCTCTCTCGCAACCCGCGCCGCCCCTGCGGCGACCGGGCCTCCCGTACCCTAGCCCCTCCCTCCCCTGCTCCCTCGCGCCGTCGCCGGTGTGCAGCGCCGGCCCTTGGCCGGGCGGTGCTGGTGGCGGCGGATCCCGACTTCTCCCCTTCTGTTCTTGGATGGCGCGGGGCTGTCCTGGCCTAGCAGGTGCATCTCGCCGGCGGGAGCTCCCTGGTGCAGCTCCGGGTGGATGTTAGGCGACGGCGGCGCTGTTTGGTGACCGGACACTGCTGCAGCGTGCGGCGGCGGCCGGAGCCCACTCGGCCCAGATCCTGGCCCCATCTGCGTCAGGCTGGGCTGGCTGCGCGGAGGTGGAGTTGGGGCGGTTACGGGTCATGGTTGGTGGCGGCGCCGCCGCTAGCCTACTGCGGCATGGCGGCGGGAGCTTTACGGGCTCATTCTGAGCTCGGGCGGGCCAGTGGGGACCTGATATGACCCTACTGCCGCGTCCGGTTGGTTACCACGAAAGTGGTGGAGGTTGTTGTGCTGATGTCTGATTCCCATTGTGTTCCCCGTTCTCGTCCTCTAGGCCTGGCTTTGGTGTTCACATGAGACGACGAAGAGGACCTCAAGATCGTAATGGCGCATGCTAGTGCTTGAAAAGTTAGGTGGAGCACTAAAGATCGCCCGGGTTGTGGTTTCTTGGGGATTGGGAGAAATCTCGGTCGGTTTTTCCGACACCGACGCGGTGATGCATGCGGGTGCCGCCGGTCCTTTTTGAAGGGTGTCGTGTGTATCCTTGCCCCACTTCCCTCCGCATATCGGGGGAAAAGGTAGGACTGGTCTGGGAAGCAGCGTAGTTGTCGTCGCATTCCTTACTGGAAGTGTTGCTTGATACGCGGCGATTTAGAGTGCTAGGAACGATTTAGAGTGCTAGGAATTTTGTGGGAATACTCCGGAGGGTGCAACGGTTGCGAGGCTTCTTTGTTTTTCGTTGATCTGCCACTGCTTGCTTTTGTTTCTGTTTATTTTTCTCCTTTTCTTTTGGGTCTTGCTTCTGTTGTTTGCCCCAACAATTATCTCGTGGTTGTATTCGGTGGTTGCTATATTAATATAGCGCAGCGTAAGACTGTTTCGAGGATGTGATTCTTGTTGAAGCCCGTTTAACATTCCGAGAGCTAGCCTAGGGAAAGGGAGACCATATTTCGTCAAAACCACAACAAGCTTATTTTGTCTGTCCTCCGACAGTCGCTGCTACCTCTCTCCATCTCCATGGGTGCATGTACGAGTGTACGACTGCATCCAACACCATACTCCGCACGGTGGTCCTCTCGCTGGTGTCCTACGGCTCCACCATGCTCCAAGCCTAACCCATTCGTCTTTTGGCCACCGATACATAGAAAGTAAAATCTTATAATTCTGGCTTGCTATGAGCATGCCATGCTTGCGGATTAATTAACTAGTTTTGATACTAATAATAAAAGAAAAATATTTGGACCTCTAGCATTTACATGTTACTAGATGAAGGCTGCTAAACTGAGTGACCTCAAATAATCAATTGCCATCAACTAATGCAGAGGATTAATCCAAACACCATCGAACAAGCGGTGGAAACGATAATACCTTATCTGGAGGATACGAGCAATAATGCACACAAGGTCATTTATTTTGATGGATGGCGTGGGTTGGCCGCTTCGGCGGTGCTTAGAGCAATAGCTAAAGAACCCCCGCCATCTCTGGTGAAGAAATTCGACAAGATCATCCACGTTGATTGCTCGAGGTGGAAAAGCCGCAAAGCACTCCAAAGGACAATCGCGCAAGAACTTAGACTTTCTCATCGGGTAATGGATGTTTTTGGTAGGGAAGATGAAGACGATGATTTCCGAGGGGTAGATGAAGGCTCTAGAGTCGAGATAGAAGACATTGGGAAAGAGATTTATGGATCCCTGCGAGAAACACATTTTTGTTGATCTTCCATAATGGAAGCGACAACACAATTGGGCTGAATGATTTTGGCATTCCCCAAGATCGATGGTCTGTGTTTCTTAGTAAAGTATTATGGACATTCCGAGGAAGACTTCGGCTCAACTCAGGAATTAGTGAAAAGGTGGATACTTCACATCTTTATCTTTATGATGAATTTAGTACTTATGGGTGGAAGTTTCTGCTTCAAAACGAAGCTAAGGAAATTACCGGGCACACAAATAAGATAAGTGAAGCAACCGTGGAGTGTTTTTTGTATCTTCTATCTTTAAATTCTAAGGCAGGCAACATCATAGACTACAACTGGGCCACCCATGCTTCTAGCTATTGGGTCTGTGATGGGATTATATAAGGAGGCCAGGACGACGAAGCATGGGACCTTGCAACTGCTCTGCATCAGCAAGTACGCATGGAAGATTATTCATGTAATGCAATGACATTTTTGATAATGAACTCAAGATTAATCCGAAGCGATGGATATTAGCCAGGACCAGGAGCAACTCCATTATGCAAGGAATGACTAAGATATACACTGTAAATCCAGAGTCAACATCATTTTTCCTTGCGGGAGTCACAAATGGATTTGATCCTCCTTTATCATTATTACCTAGTGATATGTTTCATAAATCAGACAATCTTCATGTGCTCAAATTATGCCACTGCACCTTCAGCTTTTCTTATCCTCCTTTCCATTGTTGCCACAACTTAAGATTCCTCGGATTAGATAGTTGCAAGAATCAACATGCAGAAGAAGATGACCAATGTATTCAAGCAGTAGAATTTTGCAAGAGTCTATGGGTGCTAGACATATGCTACACAGACTGGGAATTGGATTTATCACCTGAGATATTACTAAAGATGGCTGCAAACATAAGGGAAGTACATATAAAGAACGGAAGGTTTTGGAACATAAATTTTGCGTGGAGAAAACTGCAGAACCTTCGTAAGCTTAGAGTTGTTGAGCCTACATGCCCCTGGGAGACCGGCGAAAAAGACGAATTCAAAAATATGGTGAAGATGGAGCTGCTGGACCTATCAGGGAATAACACAATACAAATTTTGCCAAGCCTATCAAGAGCAACTAGCCTCCAGAATCTTGTTCTTGATGGTTGTCTTGCACTGGAGTTTGTTGAAGAACTACCTCCATTACTTGAATCATTCAGCTTAGATGCCAGACAAAGAGTGGATCAAAATAAGGAAGCCAAAATCTCTTGTATCTCCTTGGCCGGTTGCGCAAGATTGGTGAAATTTAGATTGCGTGGATCACTTCCAAATCTTGAGGCTCTAGATCTATCAGGCACATCGGTAAAGATACTTGTCTTGAAAGATGAGGTGGTGCAGGTCCCAAGTATTCAACAAATTATTCTATTGGGATGTTTGCAGCTCCATGCTATATTATGGCCAGCACGGGGTTTGCCAAAACTCAGTGCGCTACGCATTAATTCTTTGGTCGGTTGTGTTCAGACAGAACTTCATCAAGCATATGCAACTATAATGGACATATGGTTTCTTCAGACCTTGGTATTAGACAGTATCAGTAAGTTCTGTTGGAATAGTACTAGGTTCCATTTAAATCTATGTGTAGATAATACCACAAGGGTTGAGGAACAAAGCTATATGAAGGATAATACTTGCCCTGGCAGCAGTTGGCCAAGATGTCTACCTGAGCCCAAGTCATTAATCCCCAATACATACAACACCTAAACGGTTGACAACATAGCTATTGATAATGACCATAACATAAGTGAATCACCGTTTCAACTGTCAAACTGCCATGTAGAGATTGGTGAGGGAATCAGCAGCACTAGTATGGAAAGCATACAAGGACTAAAGGTTATCATGTTGGTAATGAACATGGCTGAGTCGTTGCATGTGCATGATAATTCTTCCATCACCACTGTGATCACTGAAAAGATGACGTCTGTAGATGGGATGGTAGTTTCCTGGGCACATCTGAAACAATGTCATGTTCTGAGATGCCCTAAGATGCACACAGTCTTCAACACCAACTATAGTTTCACCTGTTTTGAATTAATAGAGAACTTTTGGGCAGTTGATCTACCGATGGTGCATTGCATCTAGAGCAAAGGAAGGACGCATGCCGCGGAAGACACTTGGTCATTCGCGAAACTACGGAGCATACATCTATATTCCTGTCCGAGGCTCACCTTTGTGCTTCCATTATCGTGGAATGCTCCAAAATCATATTTTCCCAACTTAGAGACCCTGCACATTGTCAGCTGTGGTGATCTCGTCAAGATATTCCCAGTGGAGCCGGAGTTTCTAGTGATAATAGAAAATGATAACCGAAAAGGTGTATTTGAATTGCCAAAGCTGAAGCACATCTACCTGCATGAACTCTACAAGTTGCAGCATATATGTGAAGGCAAGATGTTTGCTCCCGAACTTGAGACCGTAAGGCTCAGGGGCTGTTGGGGCCTTCGGCGCCTTCCAACTGTCGGCCTGGACAACCAACAACGTCCCGTTGTGGACTGCGAGAAGGAGTGGTGGGAGAAGTTGGAGTGGGACGGCTGGAGGTTGGCCACGACCCATCCCTCTTCGAGCCGCGCCACTCGTCGTACTACAAGAAGCCCTGCCTAGAGTGTCAGTGCTCCGCTGAACCAACCTCACTCCCCAGGTACACACATGTGCAAGCTCTTTCTAGTTTTTCATCCTGTTCCATGCATGTGTCATGTATCGCAGAAAATTACTCGATCTACTCATTGATGCATTCCTTGATCGAATATGTTGGTGGTATCATCGATTATTCCCTATGTTACGTAGGTTTGGTGGTGGCAAGGTTGATTGGCGATGAGATGACTTGCTGCTATTGCCAGAGGGGATGGTCCACGATTGTGGTTGTGTGTTTTCTGAAGAATAAATCGGTGCCTGATGTTGTGTGCATGTGGTTGTGGGTGCCTTGTTGGTTCCAGCGAGATTGATACGAGGTGTCATTTTGATATTTGTGTGGTTGTGGTTACGGTTTGTGCTTGTAATAATAAAGAAGGGTTTGATGTGTGTACCCCACTTAATTGGTGTGAGTAGGTGTCGGAGTACATATTCTTATCTTTTCTTAAGCATCATCATCATCTTGTGTAGCTGCAAGCAGACGCGTTAGAAAATTTGAAACTTGTGGTCAGTGACTAGCAATTTGTTTCCATCGGTTGTTGTCGTTTGGGCGTATGTAAGTACGGGATGCTGGACATGAAGAGGCCCGCGCTGTCCTTGGAATGAATGGACCTGATCGAATTCGCGTCCTCGGCCGTACCCTTGTGGAGAAACACGCCATTGTTGGGGGTCGTCGAGGTTAAGCAAGCAGCGATGGCCATTGGTGTGATGTTACGACTCACAGCTGGTGCAGTCTCGCATACACGCAGGGGGGCGAGTACAGCCTGTGCGTCAGTTGATCTGCATGCCCCTTCGAAGAATCGAGGAGGCTTGCCAAGTTAACTTCGGTGTCATAGACTCATAGTTAGCTTTGTTGGGCTAAGTCGCTTTGGCTGGTGAATGCGTCTCCGTACGTGCTCTCATTTCGGACGGCGATCTGGGGCAGACTCGTCGATAACAAGCCTTTTATCTAACAAACTTCAACAATATCAGAGTGGCGCAGCGGAAGCGTGGTGGGCCCATAACCCACAGGTCCCAGATCGAAACCTGGCTCTGATATATAAATTTTTCATTTTTTTTCCCATGAAACAATGGCACCTCCACAACTGAAACAGCTCTTCTCTTTACGTTCGTTCATTGATTTCAAGGATCAAAAAGAATTTCTGATTTAAACAACGCAAGTTATCTGAATGCCAGAAGATGGTTAGATTCATGTGGTCCAAAATTACTTACTGAGATGATGTGCGGATGGATATTCGGATGAGCTACGAGTATGAGAAAACTAACACCCTCAATGTTGCGTTGCCTATTCAGATTTTATACCAGAGATGCTCTCTAGGGTCTGCTGTTCCACGTGAAATAATTTGTCCCCTTTGAAGAATCGAGGAGGCTTGCCAAGTTGCCATCGCTCTCATAGTTTGCTTTGTTTGCGCTAAGTCGCTTTGGCTGGCTAATGTGTCTCCGTACGTGCTTGAGTTCGGACGACAATCTGGGACAGAGTGGTTGATAATAAGGAACTGGCTAAGAAATTGCAACAAGATCAGAGGGGCGCAGCGGAAGCGTGGTGGGCCCATAAACCTGGCTCTGATATATTTGTTTTAATTTTTTTTTTTTGCATTTTTATGGGTTGGGTTCAGATCTGCGTCGTCCACCGTCCAAACTCTGCTTTCTCGATTTTTTTTTGGAAAATTACAGTACTTGCGTACTGCATAATAAAAATACTTTGACATTTGGCGAGAATAACAATGGATGTATGTAGTTCAACCAGAAACAATGGCACCTCCACAACTGAACAACTCTGTAAAGCATACTACCATTATGGGCAAGATGGTAGCGCCAGTCCAGCAGGAGGTGTCTGCAGAAGACCTTATGCTACATTTTGTTTTTGCCTAGCTGCATGTTGAAGTAACACCTCGAAAGACTCCTACCAAGTGAAACGCACTACATCGCCCGAGACCTCCCATGCCTAATATATGCATCTACCGCAGGTCAATCCGCCAAAAACGAGAATGTGACAACATATTTGGGGGGTAAATCATTGGATCTGAAGAGGTTTGAGCAGTTGGGGAGCGGGTTGGGGCACCCAAAGAGCGCTGGCTAAGAGGAAAGTGGGATACTCTACATCTGTCGTGGATCAAAATGCGGGGGAGGAATGCAGTGGCGGCGACGTCAAGTTTTGGGTTCAAGGAATAATCTGTAAGAAGCATTGCAAGGAACCCTACTCTTACGGCAAAGAAAAGAACCAGTAATCCATAGAGCCACCTCGGGGTAGATATTAAGCAGCGGCTTGTAAGGTTTTGATGTGGCTTTATATCCCATCCAATCCTCTTGTTCCATATATATCATACCACGAATAAGCATAAAAAGATAGGAGATACCACATCTGCTGTCTAGGATCTGTGGTGTTTATAGTGACCCACCAGCTTTTCACCACATGGCCACCCGCACAGTGTGTCCTACAACCAGAAAAAATGTCCCTTCTTCGCAGCACAACCAACATTTTCTCCAGGAGCAACTCGTAAGAAAAAATGCATTGAACTAGTTGTTTCTGAAATTATTATTACCTCTATGATTACGTGCTAAGAGACAGTGCATTGCCGTAGGCCTAATACCCATAGTGTAATTCTCCCATGATGGAGTAAATGCACATGGAAACTGACATCTAAATATGAGGTGCGCTACCGACCATTCAACATGCCTACATAAAAGAGTGAGCCAATTGAACCAAATTCTGCATTATTCGTGCACCTCCCAAACTCTATTTTAGATGATGAACCAAATAAAAAATTAATCTTGGACATGAATGAGCATGGAGTTGGTGGTGATAATGTCACCTTCTCTGCAGCCTAACAACTTCTTTACAAGGGCAACTAAAACAGTAGACACACTTGACTTGATCGATTTCAAAGATGAAATATGAAAGAAGGAATCAACATGTTTTTCAAGGAAAAACCTAACTTTGTTAATCATCATAAAATATTCACATGACCCGCCAAATTATGCAACGGAAAACAAGGGGGTTCAGCGACACGGTTACATTGTCATAGAATTCAATGATTTAAATGATGAAATCAGAATGAAGAAACTGAGATTTTTGTAGGGAAAACCATGGCTAAATTTATCAAGTAATCACAAAACAGTTGTATCATTCTAGAAGATTATGTAAAATACAACTAGGGATTCATCACCCAGTTACATGACATATACCATTAGCTTTTCTTGGACAATGCATAAATCTGATCTACGTGCTTTCCGAAACACAATCACATTCATGGTTGCGTTCTCCTGAGCAATATCCAACCTATGTCTTGGCTAGGGCTTTTGTCATTTTTGTATTCGCTACGGGGAAGTGACAGAGAAACGCCGGACCGGTAGCGCACTAGTATGCAAAAAGGCGCCTTACTCTGATTATTGCTCAGATAAACTACATATGTTTGCTCAGATTATATGGTCAGTTCAGGATGTATAATCAAGGAAGGAGCACCTCTTGAAGAGGCGCCTTACTCAGATACCGTCCCACAACAATCAAACAAGTAGACAAAGGAAACTAAGTAACCAATTAACTAAGTGAACTATGTGGTCTATATTTACAATAAGAGAACAAAATACCATTGCTAATTGACCAACTGAAGGATGAACTTCCGGACAAGATAAAAGCCCAACCATTGCTATTAAACAAAGATATGGACATGATTCTCAAAATATATGATCAAAATATGGTGTATAATCAATGAAGGATGCCTTTTACAAGAGGTACCTTACTCAGATACCGTCCTTGTTATTCATCATGACAAACGAAACAAGACAAATGGCAAATTAATTAATTAACCCATGAACTAGGTGAAATACATGGTCTAGATTTCAAGCATTATTGAATGCACAAAACATAACATAATCATGAACCAAGACACATAGAAGGGTGTGTAATCAAGAAAAGTGGCCTTTTAAGAGCCAGCTTACGCAGATACCGTCCTTCTGATTGATCGCAACAAACAAACAAGCCGACGAGGGTAACTTAATTAACCAAGAAACGAATTGATGCATATGGTGTACATTCAGAACAAGAAAACAAACAACACGAGGAAGGATAAACTTTCAGTCGAAGAGCATAAAGAGCTTTTAGATTGCTGTCAAATTAACATTTGTGGATGTATGCTTAGAACATATGATCAGTTTAGGATGTATAAGCGCAGGGCGTGAGCAAATTTTTCAACAGCCAACTTGCTCGGATACCGTCCTTGTGGTTCATCACAGCAAACAAGCAAAAAACAGTAGTCATACTTGGGATGCACTGAACACCAATTCAAATGACAAACTAACGCAGTTAGTTTAGCATATACAAAAATCAGGCACAAAACGACGTCACGTTGGTTGAACTGAAGGGAAACATTCTAGGTTGGCTCAAGTAACACCTTCGACCTCAGTATCTCCACGCCAGGCGAAGGTCCATCACTCGAGTCACACCCTTGTATAATCATCACGGCATGCTACATGAACTACCAAGACCGTAGCAACCTACTCACCATAAGTGTTTGTGCAAGACGGCCTGCTACGTGTTCTTCATGATACGCAAACGACTCCTACTAAGCAGAACACACTATATCACCCGATACCTCGCATGCCCATAATCCGTATCTGCAGCGGGCGAAACCGTACGTCAAAACCACACAGTCTAACCGGATCTACACGAATAAGGAGGTTCACGAGCTCGCAGTTATAGAACCATCGTCAATCGCACCTTGTGTCGGTGGGTGGGCATTGGATCTGACGAGATTCAATCAGCTGTGGAGCTGGGAGAGACTGAGAGTGGTGGCAAGGGTAGACGCCGGATGGGGGATCGGTGAACCTCTTTCCAAATTTGAGCATTGCAAAGCGGAAATCCTACTCTTACAGCAAACAATCACTTTGTGCCCATAGTGCCTCCTCGGACTTGATATAATTAAGTAGCACCGACGGCAGTGTTGACGTGGATTTAAGTCCCATCCAATGTATGTTCCATATATATCCCACACAACATGAGAGAGAGAGAGAGAGAGAGAGAGAGAGAGAGAGAGAGAGAGAGAGAGAGAGAGAGAGAGAGAGAGAGAGAGAGAGATCTCCTTCTGCTATCTAAGGATCCGAGGTGCTTATGGTGACCCAGCAGCCTTTTTCACATTGACACCTCACAGTGTCATTGAAACACAGGAACAATGTCACATTGTTGAAGAAATAGGCTTTCGCCCCGCTATATTAATATAGCAACCACCCGATACAACTTTGAGACCACTGCTGGGGCAAACAGCACACAGACGCCCAAAAGAAAAGAAAAAGAAAGAAGAAGAGAAAACAATGCCAACATTGGCGGATCAACGAAAACAATAGTGACTCGCAACCGCTGCGTCCTCTCCGGCCAATTCCCACCACAAACCTACCACTCGGAATCGCCGCGTACCAAGCAACACCTCCAAGAAGGAAACAACGATGCCGCTGCTGTTGCCCGGACAAGTCCTAGGGTTTCCCCCGGCACGCTACAGGTAGTGGGGAAGAGGTAAGACCGACGCCCTTCAAGAAGGAAAAGCGACACTCGCAAGCGTCACCGCATCGGTGTCAAGATGACAGGGATTTCTCCCAACCTCCAAAAAACCACATCTCTGGACAATCCGAAGCGCTCCATCCGTCTTGCCACCCACCAACATACGCCACCACGGAATTGAAGCCACCATCGTCGTATCACCATGGTACTCGCTACGAGGCCGACCGAACTATGAAGAACCCGCCGTAGACAAGGAGCGGCAGTACCACAACCACGCGGGAGGGAACAGCCTCCACCGTCGTAGACGGTAGCCGACCGGACGCGGTAGGCACGAGCACACCAGGCCACCATGGAGCCAGAGGGCGACAGCAGCGCAACCACCTGGAGGACATCCTCCACCGCCAACAGCGGGTGCCGACCGGACGCGGTAGCAGAGACACACCAGGCCGGGAAGGCCCGGCCGGGCCCTAGACAGGCCCGTGAAGTCTCCGCCGCCACGCTGCAACACGTAGGTCACCGCCGCCGTTACCCTCACGGCTCCAAAGGCCCAGCCGAAACGAGTCCGCGAAGCTCCCGCCCGCCACGCTGCAGCAGGGGCGGCGTCGTCGCCGCCACTCCCGTCCTAAGCTTGTTCAACAGTCCAACTCGAGTAGCAGGAGCTTGCCGGGCCCGCCCTGACCCAGATCGGGCCCAAAGGGCCCAGATCTGGGCCTGCAGGGCCCAGGCCAGATCCGAAGCTACTGCCGCCAACGGAGGCGCCACCGTTGCTCATACCAACCGCAGCAGAGCCGAGCTCTGCCGGAAGCCGGGCCGCCGTCGCCTGAGTGCGCCGCTCGACGCCGTGCCGCCCCGCGCAAGGACGCCGCCGAGAGGGGAAAGGAAGGAGGCCACCGCCGCCGGCGCCGCCCGGGACGAGCCCGGCGCCGCACGCCGACGGCGGCCGCGGAGGGGACGCAGTAGCCGCTCGCTCGGAGGAGACGCAGACGGCGACCGGTCGCCCGCGCGGGGGGCGACGCGGCCGCGCGGGGGAGGAGGGGGAGAGGAGGGGGGACCGGCGGCGCGGCCGGCCGGAGGCGGCGCGGGCCGGCCGGAGGCGGCGGCGGCTAGGGTTAGGGTAGGGGTCGGGGTCGGGGTCGCGAGAGAAGCTAGAGGAGGGAAAGAGCCTATTCCCCCAATAGGAAGGAAATTTCACACATCAACAATGTCACATTGTTCGCAGCTCAACCAATCCTTTTTGCAAGGAAAGCTCGAACCACACATATTTTTGCCTTGATTGATTACGAAGATGAGCAAAAAAGAATGAACAGTTTGGAATTAAGGAGCAACTCTATCAGATCATGCAAACGAGGTGAGCCCGGGCTGACCAGAACCACAAAACGGACTGATCCTTAATTTTTTTGAGGTAAACTGCAAAGGTGGCGCTCATATGTGCAGGGGTGGATTTTTATGGTAAAATGTAAACCTTCACAAAACTCGTTGGAACCAGTCCGCCACGCTGTTCCAATTCAGCCAAAATTCTTGCAGACTCCAACGAGCCTCCCCACTTGCAATAAATTTTCGACAACATTGGATAAATTCTGGTCAGTTTTGAGTGTGTCCATGTGAGAGTTTTAGAGCCGACCAATCTCAGTGTGAGCACCTCCAGAGGATGGTGAGGCCGGCACAATATATGCGGGTCAGGGCTAAACAGATGTCTGCCAGCGAGCGCGCGAGCCTAGGCAGCCATCCATGGCCGTGGCACCAGGTTTTATGCGGCCGGTGCGGGACTACCAAATTGTGAGAAAAGGCTGAGGCTAGGGAGACTGTGAAGGTGGCACCATGGGTCTAGGTTTGGGACGTCTTGGGCAGCATGATACACAACATATAGGCCGGTCAGGGTACGAAGTCAGAGCGAAAAAATAATTATAGTACACGTTTTATGGGATCTATTCGACCGAGTATTACCGTAATGGGTATACCATCATCGGGTGGTTCAAAGTTGTACATTGCAAATCATATGCATAGAAATCAAATAAGGTATACTCATCACTCAGATCCATTGTTCGAAGTTGGATATTGATTTTACACCGCCACTTTCATCAAAGTGGGGATGGTCAAAACCCCTTTTTAGAGGCTCCATGGCTTCCATGGGATGAAATTGAAAGATTCCATGGGATGAACCTGAAAGATATTACCCTTCTCATGTTTGTGATCTCTAAGAGGAAACAATGGAGTATCAATGCCATGCATGGTGATTCTTGGATTGCAAAGTGGCATTCGATGAAATTTTCACCCTGGCTAGTGGTACACAATTTGTCGAGCTTTGGCCCCAAGATAAGAGAGATGCAACTTGATGCCATATCGAGAATTTCCTCATTTGGATGCTTTCGACGAACGAGCAATACTCGATGGCTTCAGCATACGAGCCTCAGTTGTTAGGGGCTTCCCCAACCATGATGAACACAATGTTGTTGAAATAATTTAGGGCCCTCCAAATGTTAAGTTCTTTGCTTGCCTTGCAATTCAAAACAAGCTTTGGACGGCCGACCATTGGCGAAGCGAGTCTGGCCCAATTTAGGGATATGCCCACTTTACAAGCGTGCCTCGTAGTCGGGCCACGCCTATTTTCGACATGCTGCTTCACAGTTAATCCTTAGGTGTCCATAAGGGATTGACTCGGCCTATACGCCATGCACAACAATGGTCGACACTCTCCCTACCAAGTTACTGGAACATGAAGGCTATGGCAACCCTCGCCCTCCTCGTCTATTGCGAGGTGTGGACTGAAAGAAACGTGCGTGTCTCCGGCAACCCCAACACGCCCCTTCATTTGTCACACTTGTCAATATCAAGAAGGAAGTTAATCTTTCGGTCAATGAGGGTGCCAAAAAGATTAGTGAAACAATACCGGGAGGGATCAGATCGAGCGTCTTGTAATCTCTTTTATTTATGAATCTTCATATAAATCTCCTTAAGCAATTGATGTGGGAAAATTATTTGCCCCCGTTTCAAATAAATAATAACTACTCAACAAACAAACATCTTAAAAGTGTAGCGCCAAAGAAAAAGCATACATCTATGCAAGATAGTACGCTACCGGATGTACTGATGCGACGAATTAGTCTTACTAAGTAAAGCATGCTACATTGCCCGAGACCTCTTATCCCTATTTCTGCATCCTTCGTGGATGAATCTGCCAAACCGAGCTCATATTACATATTCTTACTGAATCAATACGTAGAATGAGAGCATCGAATATATATGGTTAGTTGTGGAAGTACAAACAATGAAGGCTCACCTTTTCAAGAGCTACCATACTTAGAGTTGATGAGTTGGTAAAAAGTCTAGTAATAACTTTTTTTGTCCATTCATTTTTCTTTGTGTTTGGTATTAACTTATAAATTTTAGTTTTCTTACCTTTTATCTTTATCTTTGGGTTCTGAGTTACTTGTAAAAAAATACTAGTATTTACATGGAACTTAAGGTGGTGGTTGAGGTAAGAGATGATACTTGTTTCATTAATTAGGAGAGATCAAAGACAGCTGAGACAGATATGAAGGCTAAAAAGCACCAGATCTAAAGCATTAGCCAAACAATTATGGAGTGCTTATCATCGCCAATGCTCATAGATGATAAACGAAAGCAGAGAATTTAACCTAGGACAAGAATGATCGTGGAGTTTGGAGACGGCAATGGATCCTTCTCCATAACTCAACCAACTAGTTCTGCGAGGGCAATTTGAACAAATTGACATGTTTGACTTATCGATTTCAAATATGAAACATATGAAGAAATAATGTGGTCTAGACGATGTTTTCTCAAAATACCACTATTTGGAAGATCATCGTGGCTAACTTTATGAATAATAATCATACAATAGATCAAATTGTGCAAGAGAAAATTAGATGGTTCATTAGTGTCATTCTATTCCAAAATGTCACACAAAGAGAAACTATGGTAAGAAACAGATGAAAATTAGGTGGGAAACACTCAAACAAGACACAGTTTGGAAGGAATTGCTCCAACACGCATGGTGTAGATCCTATCACTCATTCCATTGATGCTAGCGACGCTTGGTCATACTTTATTTTATTTCTAGCTCATTTTGTACTAAAAACTAGCATATGTATTTCATACATCGCTTTATTAAGTGAACATATCAAATTCAGGGGCTATCAAGTGGTGAATGAAAGCAAGAGAGAAAAATAGGCTAGTTTTCAAGGATTTATAGTTTTCAGTTAACAAAAGTTTGCAGGTGGTCTTGACAATCTCGATTAAGTATTTTGAAGTTTCTGGTCATACGTGTTAGATTGGTTGGAAAAGGAAAAGTGCAACAGTTTCTAGTCATTTCGTACTCAAAAAACCGTGTGCATTTGACAGGGAACATACGAATTGACATATCTGCCATGATGTATATCTACTATCTAGTACTAGTAGGCATCCACCCAATTTTTTGTACTTCTTTACTAAATGGCCCTTTTGCTAACCTTCAGCTAATTGTGAATCTTCAAATAATTTTCATCCAACTATGCCCCTTTTAAAAAACTTCATAGGGTTAGGCATTCTGAAAATCTCAGAGGCTCTGGAAATCTCATAAAACACCATCCACTTAGGCGTATATATCCCAAGACTGAGAAATGCCAAAATTTCAAAATCATTTGGAATACGTCATTTAACATGGCGTTTTCAGTCTAAGGGAATCTGAGAATGTCAGAATACGTCATCTGGTATAGAGTACTCTGAGATTGTCAGAACCTTTGTGAATGATAAACTTCATATCAAATGGCTTATTCCAAATAACTTAAAACGTTTTGCGTTTTCCTGGACTATGATAAGCCAACAAAGTCTATGGCAAATTCTGAGAATTTTAGAGTCTCTAAGATTTCAAAACGCATAAGTCCATGACGTTAGATGCTGAGTGACATATCTTTTTTTTTTGCGAAGAAAATACAGCTACAGTAGCCAGGCCTCTTACAGAAAAACCAAGAAACAAGAGAAATTACAAAGAAGCCCTCCTGAGCTCTGGCGTCGTCGTCTTCGCGCTGGACGCTGCGCCGGCGAAGCCCGCCGCAAGACCTCCATGAACTTGGACTGGGAGGCTCCCCTTCGTGACAAGGGAGTCGACGCCCCTCGGTGCCAAAGCACCTCCATCCACCGCGACGAACGGCAGCACCAACCTGGCCACCCGCAACCGCATCTTCAAGGTCATCAATCGCCGGATCCGCCACCTCTCGGACTCCGGCGAAGGGAAGTCCTCCCGAGCACTCCGAGGAGCCGCAGACGAGGACGGGGCAGCAGATCCGCGGCGGAGCTCCACCGGAGCCACACCGACGGAGGGGTAGACCACCGCCACCAAAAGGCACACCGACACCGCCGCTACCACCCCAGCGCCGCCGGCAGCCACACCCACACGCACACCTAGACTATTTACATGCCGAGATCCGTGGATCCCCCGTCCTCCCGCTGCCGAGGCGGCTGCCGGAGGGCGAGGAATCGCACGGATCTCCGGCGGCGAGCTGGTCCGCGCGAGGTCGCCCAAAAGTCGCCTTTCTTCAGTGTAGGTGGGGAAAGGTGAGAGGTCCGAGCTCTCTCTGTTGCTGAGTGACATATCTGTCTAAAAGTTATTTCAAGAGTCACAATTAGCTAAAAGTTGGATTAAGAGCTATTTAGTACAAAAGATACGATTTTTTATCCACAATCTAGGTCCTATTTTGTGATGTTTTTTTCCTGCATATATACAAGACAAACCGAGCAAACATCTCACACTCACAACACAAATGGAACTCTACAATATGTACACCTCAATAAGTTTCAGAAGGAGAAAAAAAATGAAGCTAGCTGGTCCATTGTACCGATGGATTTCTTAATACTAGAACTCGCCCAAATTGCACTTCGCGAGGCAAGCATGATTTTTGGTTGATAAGGATATATGAATAGTTTAATTTTGTATCAGATCAAGTCAAATATTTAGCCATTAGTTTAAAACATCTTATTCACATCCCTCTAGGCGATGTTTATATCCTTTAATAATAAATGTGGATTATGTGCATCCATCCATCAGTGGCGGAGCCAGAACTTCATCTTTGTGTAGTCAATGCAATCTTGTGTAGTCAAATACATGTATTTATATCATTTTTTATTTTCTTTTGCATGATTTTTGCCTATCTGAGTTAAAAAGCTGTGTAGTCAAATGACCACACAGCTCATGTGTGGATCCGCCACTGCCATCCATAGTATAGAGACCTGTAACAACATATTTCATGCTAAAACCAAAATGCGCATAGGTAGAAACTATATAGATATCAATCACTGTTCTGTACTCGCCGATGCATTTGCTGTCCATTTGTTGAACTCCATTTGGACCTTCTTTAGCCGCAGGACCACCTCCCTCATGTTTATCCTCTCATTAGGCGAGTCTTTGGTGCAGAGCAAACCAATTTCTAACACCCGCACAAGAAAGCTATCGTGCAGGTCACACCTTGAAGAGGGTCCATGCAGTACTAGCCGGTTATCTACGGCATGGACAAGTTGTGCAGGAAATAACTTGTGAACCCATCGCCGAAGAGTTAGCTCTCCCGCAAACATAGCATCTGTAGGCTTCCTTCCTGTAATAACTTCAAGGAGCATTATCCCATAGCTGAAAACATCACTCTTTCGTGATGCTTTTCCATATGAACCATACTCTGCAGAACAAAATGATGATCCAATGTACAACATTATTGATCTGTCAAAAAAACTAAGATTTATTGAGCAAGATAACAAGTACTGTATTAGTTAGCTAGGTACCTGGTGACATATAGGCAATCGAACCAGGTAAGTTTGAGGAGACCATTGAGCTATCATCACTTTGTAGTAACCTTGCAATGCCAAAGTCTGCCACATGTGCAATCATGTCCTCATCAAATAATACATTGCTCGGCTTCAAGTCGCAATGCAAAACAACTTCATGGTATCCGTGATGCAAATACTCCATTGCCATTGACACGTCGGGCATAACGCCCAGCCTCTCGCCGAACCCAAGTTGTTTGTGTCCCACTTGCGAGTAGTGCAATAGCGTGTCTAAGCTACCATTTGGCATGTACTGTAACACCAGTGCTCTGAAGTCCATGTTGGAGCATGTGTTGATTATCTGTATCAGGTTACGGTGCCGCGCCATGCGGAGCACACGACACTCGGCTTCGAAGCTTCTAATGGTGTGTTTGGAACCCATGTCAAGAACCTTTACGGCAACCACCAAACCGCTGCTCAGTTGGCCCTTGTAAACTTTTCGAAATCCTCCTGACCCGAGCATGTAGTCTTCATGAAAATTATCGGTGCTCGAGACGAGAGATGAATGGATGGCCTACTGGGTCTGCCTGAGCATCATCACCATCACCAGAAGCTCTGACCTCACCTTTCTCAGTTTTCTTCACGATCGCTAGATATAAGCAAAAAAAAATAACACCAAGAGCTACAGTGACACCTGCCAATGGTATTGTCAGCTTCAAGAGGTAGTAATTATAACCAGAACGGTGCCCGCCTTTAAGAGGTGAAATTGGTAGGCACGGAGGCAAAGGGATACCACACAATCCAGAGTTGTTACCATACTGGCTCTCTGGAAAAGTGGCAAGAGATCCTTGGACCGGTACTGATTCATTGAGCTTATTGTATGACAAATCAATCTCCGACAATGCCAGCATGGACAATGATCCGGCAATTGGGCCTTCCAACTGGTTGTGTGACAGATCAAGCGAAATCAGTCTCTTTGCGTCTCCAAGCTCGTCAGGGATGGCACCAGAGAGCAAATTGTTCCCAAGATTCATGACCATGAGGTAGTTCATGTTCCCAAGCTCCTTAGGAATCTCGGAATCGAGCTGGTTGAAGGATAGGTCTAGGTATGCCATGGAGCCATTTAGACTGAAAGCAAACTCTCGGCTGCCGAGGTACAACACGGTGAAGTTGCATAGCTTCTTGCTGGCCATTCGGTTCAGATCTTCGGAACGGATGCCGTTGGTATCGAGCAGGTTCCCCCGGCCGCGACATTCGCCGCTCCGTCGCCCTCGGTTGCGCAAGTAGGTGGACGTCCGCCCGGTGTCGAGGACCATGGGAATTTTCCCGGACAGCCTCGCTAGCTCCGGCGGTATCGGTCCATTCAGCTCGTTGTCGTTGAGGTCTAGTAAAACCAATCACTGCCAATCTCCTAGTTCGCGCGGTATCGGGCCCGAGAAGGAGTTGTTGTTCAGCTTCAGATTCACGAGTTTGTCTAGCCGCCCGAGCCATGCCGGCACCGGTCCGGAGAGCTTGTTGCTACCGAGGGATAACCAGATCAGATCCTCGCAGTTCGCCAGCTCCGGCGGGATACCGCCTGTGAGCCCGTTGTAATCAAGGATGAGGTTCTGGAGCCCACGAGCACCGGCCAGTGATGCCGGGATCTCGCCCTCCAATTTGTTCCCCCAAAGCATGAGGTCCCGGAGAAGGCGTAGGTCGCCGAGGGATGTGGGGATGGAGCCGTTGATGTAGTTTAGGGCGAGGTCGAGAGACTGGAGGTTTGCACACTTGGAGATGGTCGGCGGGATGTCTCCTGTGAGGTAGTTGTTCTGCAGCTGGAGCACCTCGAGCTTGGAGGCGCCCGTGCTCGGGCAGAGCGAGGGTATGGAGCCGGTGAGCGTGTTGGAGCTGAGGTCCATCGTCCTCAGCTCGGTAAGTATGCCCATGGAGTCCGGCAGCGAGCCGCCGAAATAGTTGAAAGATAGAGAAAACGTCGCGAGGCGCGAGGGCCCAGCAGCGAGCGCGTCGCCAGCTGGGAGCCCGCCTGAGAAATTGTTGAGCGACAGGTTGAGGTAGGAGAGCGAGGCGAGCCCCAGGATGTCCGGCGGGAAAGGGCCCGTCAAGTGGTTGTCGGAGAGGACACCGGGAGCAACCTGGCCGGAGATGACGTTGCTGGACAGGTCAAGCGACTCCATTCTGGAGCAGCTGGAGAACGCCGGGAGTGACCCGGCCATCCTGTTCCCTGCGAGGCCCAGCCGGCGGACACCCCCCTCGCCGGCGTGAACCACCATCCAGCCGAGGTCGCCGGCGATCCTGTTGTACGACAGGTCAAGGACATCCAAACCAGCGAAGCCTCCGTCTCCCTTCCTGCCGCCACCGACGAGCCCGTTGCGAGAAAGGTTCAGCTCCCTGATCCCGCCGCACGCGCCGGCGACCGCGGCGGCATCGGCCACGGACCCGCGCAACAGCGCCCCGTTCCCGGAAAGGTCCAGCTCGGCCAGCGTTTGGCCGCACCTCCAGCTAAGGCTGGACACGAGACAGCTCGGGCCAGGCTCGGGCCGAGCCCGCGTTTGGCTCGCACAATTTCGGCTCGGCTCGGTCTGGCTCGCTGGGCAGTCGAGCTGGAAAAAGGGGCTCGGCCCGAGCTTTGCACTAGCTCGGTGAAGCTCGGTGTGGCTCGCGAGCCGCAGGGCATACTTCACTGCCATGTGGGGCCATCTTCCCCGGCAACTAGGGGTGTAAACGGATAGGATAATTTCCGTACCGAATCCGTCGCCGAATCCGTTTTAAAGAATTCATATCCGGTTCCGAAGAATCTGCCGGATAAGGATATCCGATTCCGAACTGAACACCCGGATACGGTATAGGATATGGTATGTAAAATAGCATCCGAATATTAATTAGGATTATCCGATAGTTATAATCCAAATAATCCGATTTTCTACCGAAATGTCTAAACTAATAGAGCACAATTTGTAGTTAGTGAGTTGTGAATTTCATTTGGGGAGCACAATTTGTAGTTAGTTCTATTTGTCTAAACTAATAGAGTACAACTTTGTTAGATTATTACGTTGTTGAGCTATTGTTTTTGGTTATGTGGGTTGATGATGTACATTGCCAATACCGATCCGACTAATTTTCTTTCCGCCCCGAATCCGCTCCGTTTCCGTTCCGAATCCGTGATTATATCTATCCGCCCCCGAATCTGTAACCGTTCATTATCCGATCCGATCCGAATCCGAGAAAAAAATATGGTAAAGGATATCGTAGAGACTAAATCCGATCCGATCCGATCCGTTTACACCCCTACCGGCAACGGCAGTCGGCGCGACGGCGCGACAGAGAAGGGACGGCGTGGCGGAGGAAGAAGTAGAGCAGAAGGCGAGCAACGCGCCGGAGTAGGGAGGGCGTGGAGGAGGGCGGCGGCGGCCATGGCGTCCACCACAAGGCTCTCCTTGCTGCCACGGCCATGGCGTCGACGACCTCGGGCGGGGGTAGAACACCAGTGGCGGCGGCGGCAGCGGCTCCATGGCTACCTGCGTGGGGCGGCGAGGAAGACGTGATCGCAGCGAGGCGTGGCGTGGTGGACCAGGAAAGCCAACTGGCGGCGGCGACGGCGGATGACCTAATCTGGATGTGATGCAGCGTAATTTACTTGAGTTTCTGCGATGGTGAACGACAGCAGATGACCAGGAAAGTCTTTAGGTAGCGACAGGCCAGCCCAGCAGCGTCAAGCCCATTCGATTTTAATCAGAATCTTAAAAAAGGCCGAGCCAATGGGCCGGACCGAGCCGAGCCAGGTGAGCCAGAAGCTCGCTGCGGTCCAACTATTTAGGCTCGACTCGGTCAAAACCTGTCGCGGGCCAAGCTGGGCTTGGGGCGAGCCGCGTAAAGCTCGGGCCGAGCCAAAAAGCTCACCCCAAACGTCCAGCCTGACCTCCAGCCTCGGCCGGAGGCATGCGCGAGCGAGCCGCTAACGTTGACGCCTCACAGGCTGACCACCTCGACGCCGTCCAGCTTCAGCAGCGTCCCGGCCACGGCACGGAAGTCGACGTGGAGCGGGACACCAGCTAGTGACAGTGACGAGAGCCTGCCCCCGACGCACCCCGCGCCCGGGAACTGGCACACGCCGTCGCCACGTGTCCACCCCCCGAGCTCCCCTTGTTCCGCACGGCCGCCTTGAACCGCTCCAGCAGCTGCTCTTCATTCTTATGCGCCGCCGCAGGAGCAAGCAGCACCAGCACCGCGACCGCATAGAGCAGCGGTCATAGTAAATGGAATCCTGAAGTTTGCAACCAGTCTAATTAACACGACGAGCTAACGTTGCTCCTCTTGTAGTACGATTTGATTCTATGCTCGCCGTATGACTCACGGCAGCCGGCAGCCCACCAGCAATTGATGTTAACCTATTTCTTTGTCGTCCACAATTGACGAGCTAGCCGTCGTGTGACGTTTGTTATTCTTTCCAAACAAGAAAGTGATGCCAAATCATTTTCAAGGACTTCTCTGCCGCCCCCTCACATGCCGATCCAAGACCGGCATCTTTGTGACGTTTTTCACTTCGTTCTCCATTTCAATCGTATGCACTAGCAGCCATCTATTTATAACTCCGAACTGATGAAAAAGTCTAGACAGTATATTTATATTCAACACTCTCCCTCGCGTCTAGACTATTTTATTTCTTAGTGTGGGATAGGAGCGGGCCGTAGGATCTTTTTGTTTTTGTTTTTTAATCCGCGTGAGCGGGGTCTCAAACTCGAAACCTCTTGACTCTGATACCATATAGAATTGTATGCACTAGCCATCTCTTTATAAGTCCGAACTGATGGAAAGAGACTAGACAATATATTTATATTCAAGACTCCTCTCTCGCTTAAGTGGTGGATTGAGATTTTCCCCCATAACTGTCGCCAGAGAGCTCGAGGACGCTACACGGGACGCAATGCGTCACACGCTGTTTGACTTGAGTCGGCGAGTCGGTCGTCGGCCTTTGCCACAACAACGGGCGGCCGTGTGGGCTATTCAATGCCTCAATTGTGACCCAGAGCACGGCCCAGGAGGATAAGCAGAGTGAACCTTTCTCTATTACATTTAGAAAACCATATACAGCAAACCCAAAAAGAAAAATGTCGACATACGACCAAAAGAAATCGTGCACCGTTATAAACCACATTGAGAAACCCGCAAAATAACACCTGGAGAAAACTTGGTCAGAAGATATAATACTAATTCCATACATGCAACAAGCAATGAAAACAACCCAGGTGGGGAGGAGCACCGTCGAGGTGGCAACCAATTGAGGTGGTTATCGCCAAGTTGAGATACAAGTGAGTCATTAGGGTACCCCGTACTCTCTATATAGATCAAGAAAATGAACTAAGTTTCAAAATGATGATGCCGTGGAAAAGGTTAATTTATATTTTGAACTAAACTAGCATGGTGGCCCTCGCAAATGTGAGGGCATCACTTTCAGCTCTATATGATGTTCATGAACTAAAATTTTGGTTTCATAGATACTAGA
Source organism: Poa pratensis (assembly GCA_947311845.1). NCBI lineage: Eukaryota > Viridiplantae > Streptophyta > Magnoliopsida > Poales > Poaceae > Poa > Poa pratensis. Next base: position 4,354,058 of record CAMZMU010000062.1, read on the forward strand.
AAGAAAAATTAAATCATAGAATTCAATAAATGTCCTAAATATTAAGCTAGATGAAATATCACCAACATATAACATTTGAATTATGGAAGAGGGGGTAATCTATCATTTCCCAAAAAAACATGTCACATATTTTAAATTGTTGTTTACTTTTAGCCGTATGAAATGCTCTCTTCCCGTCTTCCCCTAGTTTTGATTGTAATCCCTCGTTGAAGCATATTTTTAAACATGTAACAATGAATACATGTACTTGATGGCACATAGTTTCACATAACATAATAAAGTTAAGAATATAATACCTGGATAGTTCATAGTTTTATCATTTAACCGGTAACCAATTTATTTCAAGCAATCTCACAATTTTTTTTTATTGCACTGCAAAACTCTACCCAACAGTTATTATTGCTCCTTGCAGCATACTACTCATACTACGAAATAGTTAAGGTCGATTATTTTATTCACATGTTATCCGCTCTCCCTACTAAAGTCACTCTTGAACCTATCACGACTCCTGAACTATTTTTCACAAAAATTGTTGGAGATCATTTTTGATAGAAAATCAAATATTATCGCTACTTGAAACTACATATCATTGGATGAGTTTAAATTATACTACTACACTTTAGGAAGGTCTATCGATTCATACAATTATCGTGATCGATGGAACCTTGTTACCTTAAATATGACTATCAAATATGAGAATTGACTTGTGAATTTCTCAAAACCATTTATGATGACGTGTTTGATTGATTTGGTGTATGAATAGGAGAGCCTGCTACAATGATGACCAATTGTTCGGAAATCCATTTCGGGTCATGGGTGCAGATGCAACCATTGCTCAGAAAACAATTTTCAAAATGTCAAAATTTCAAAATAAAAATTTCGGATATACTTTAAGACATTTTATGTTAGCAATTAAAGTTTCTCAAAAAAAAGATATTTTTTGTGGCTTGTGCAAAAAGACAAATTTGGACGCTCCAAAATGATTTTGTACGAGACATTGTTATCTTTTTTGTACAGGTCACAAAAAACAGTTTTTTCGCCACGAAACTTTTTGTGCTAACACAAATGTTCTGATGTATATCTGAATTTGTTTCTGGGATTTTTGACATTTTGAAAAAAAAAATACATAATGGGTGCATCTGCCATGTCCCCAATTGTTTTGCTTTTCTGAGAAATTCTCGCATGTCTATCTTTGTCTACCATGTGCTCGTCTACCATACTTTGATTTTAACGTAGATTTCCTTTTGTGATATAAATTTAAATCATGGTGATGGATTGAAAGTACCTACCTCTTTAATATCACAATTCCCTCGAACCTGGTCTTTAAGTTTTCCATTGCACCAGAAATAATTTTTCTTTTCTTTACCAAGCTCTATTCACCCTAAACAACAGATAGAAACTCTGAGAGGTGAGAGAAAGGAAATTATTAATCCCTATGTGTATTTTAGGTATGTGTGTTCTTCATGATAGTGTACGGTCTTGGGTTGAAATTGTGCCATATGGAATAATGTTTTTATTGGTTTCGCCTAATTATTGGGGTTTTTTACGCATCATTTCTTATCAGACAGTGGCCCATGGCACCGATGGTTCCCGAATAAATCTCGTAAGTGTATCTTAGCTATATTATGTTAGTGTTCTTCATGAAAATTGCTTGGGGTAGTTGGTGCAATGATAAAAGCTTATTAAGTAATAAGTCTTCCTTTATCAAAAACAGCTTGTTGTTAGAATGCATAATCGAGGCAGTTTTCAAGTGCCACCTTGCTCAGATAGCGTCCTTCTGACTATCACATCAAACAAGCAAAAACAGAAGCCATGCTTAGGATGCACCAAACACTAATAACAACTCTCAGATAGCTAATGAATGCAAGCAGATAGTCTAGCATATCAAGAAAAAGAATCAGGCATACGAAAAAAGGGTCGCTTCAGTTTGAACTGAAGTGAAACATTGCAGGTTTGCTAAGGTGACAGACTCAAACATTGTAATGTCGCATGAGGGGAAAGCCCGTCGCTTAGGTACCGTAATCCACGAAACAGGCTTTCACCCCGCTTTATAAATAAAGCATCGACCAGTACCGTAATTTGGCAACCGACACAGCAAGCTACATTTCAGATAAAAAGCATAGCGCTAGTCGATCCGCAGGCGACCGCAGAAGACGGTACACTTAATATTGTTGAAAGAATTGTACATGTTGTAAAGGCGCTATGAACAACTCCTACACTTCATCGCATGAGACCTCCGATGCCTAAGATAGCATGTACCACGGTCGAATCTGCTGAATCCAGCAGGGACAACACATTCTAAACGGATAACCAAGTACTACGAGGAAACGAGGGCGCATCACAGTAGCATTGGTGTGGATGTAAGAGTAATCGATTATTTGTATAAGCATTGCAAAGTGAATCCTACTGCTACGGCAAAGAATCCCTTGGTGGTTAGCATCCGCCGATGCTTTTACCGCCTCCTCGCTCGGACTTGATATTAAGTAGCGCTGGCAATATTGATGTGGCTTTAAATCCCATCTCATCCAATCCTCTTGTTTCGTTTTTTTAGATAAAGAGAATATATTAATACCAAGCAGATATCAATTACACCCAGCCTCTGCAACAACATAATGTCGAGTGCTACTCAACATTAAGGATGCACACAGCCAAAAGCAAAATAAAGAAAAACAATACCCGCCGAACAAATAGCGAAGCAGCAGGAACTACCACCACCATAGGCCACCCCAGACTAACCAAAAGGTTCTCCAATAACGACTCTTGGGTTTTCACCCCGAAGAAAGTCTGACTGAACTCCAGGCAATGCCTTCAAGAAGGAAACGAATAGAGATTCGCCATTGCCATGTACAACCAGTGAAGGTCAGACCTAGGGTTTTCACCCCGGAAGTCAGAACTTTGTGCCCATAGAGCACCACCAAGAAGAAGTCTCCCTGTGTTGCCGCCCCCGCTTGCCGAGACTGCTGCAAAACACTGATCATCCGGCTCACAGTCTTCACCGTATCCATACTTGCCTCCGTCATCACTTGAAAAGTCGAGCTTGACATGACCTATCGAGATCCACTGGTCATTCGGCACAACCATCTTAACATTCCCCATTATTCTCAGCACTAGGTAATCGCAGCAAATTATGCCATAGCGTGCCTCACGTGCCGACAAATCTGAGTGTGATAACACCACATGCTGATTGCCGAAAGCAAATTCTTCTGTGGGTTGTCCCTCCCGATCCGTTGTTGGGGAAGATCACACATGGCACCCGGCGGTCTGCAGCTACGAACTCGATTTGGTCACAACATTGTAGTGTACCAGAACCGTATCCGTGAGCTGCTGCCGATAATCCTCTTGTTACGTATAATATCCCACCCAATAGACATGGCAAGAGAGGGGATTTCCTTCTGATCTCTAGGATCCATGGTGCTTCTGGTGACCCACCTGCTTTTCAGAATGCGGGTTCTGTCATAGGGTGACATAATACAGGTGGCTATACACAAACTGAAGTTTTCTTTTGTTACAGTTAAAGTCAATATAAAGTAATCTCAAGAGAAAAGTCAAAGAGCAGCCAAAATTCTCGAGATGTTTTGTGGTATCCCTAGATGAATAACAGCCATCCATTCACGTCCATCCAATGGCCAAAACGAAATCATACTAGCTATAAAACTTTGACTAGTTGAAATCATACCCGTGCCTAATTCACGACCTAATCTAGATGGACCCCGGCCCAATAAGCTAGATGGGTGTCGGCCTTAGAAAAATTCACGAAATGCTAACCTAGCCAGAGGCCCTCCGTCGCCAGCTACTTCCCAGCGTTCACCTCGAAGCAGGCGACGCCGGCGAGAGCCCGCGGCCGCCCAGCTCCAGCGTCGCGCCGCCGATGGCCGATCAAGACGCGGTCGAGAGGCACCGGCGCCGCGCCTCCCTCCACTTCCAGGCGCCGCCAGGACTGCTCCCCGCACCGGCGAGGTCGAGCGCCCCCCGGCGAGATCGACCGCCCTTCTTCCGGGCCGCGGCGACCTTGGCCTCGCCCTCTATTCAAGATTGAACGGAGCCGTCGTCCTGGCTCGCGAAGGTTGCCGAGCGCGTCACACGGTTCCGGAGCAGGGCCAGGCGCTCATTGCGGCGCCTCGCCCGTGCGGGCGACTGTGTGATGAACTTGCCGTGGATGGGGAGTACCGGAGTAGGCCGGCGAGGTTCTGCACCCCATCCATCCTCCAACTCGTCGGCCGGTACCAAGTCCAAACTCCTCTCCCGCTTCAGCAATAACACCTTCTCCATGGACTCCAAGTCCAACCTTGACGTCTTGTTCGCCACCCGCAGCACACAGGTCCCCCGTTCACTCCTCTCCTACGACTCCTTCTGCAGTACTGTCAGCATAGTTGCTTGCATCAAATGTTTCAATTTCTGCCCCGTGTATGCAAATTTGTCATGAAACTTGTGTTTATGAAGTTGTACTGAGTTTATTAGTGTTATTAATTCTGGTCCAAGCTGTTCCAATTTTTGCGTGTATGCAACTTCTGCAGTACTGTCATCATACTAGTGAGGCAGTCTGCATAAGTGCCGAGTTGATGGTTACTGTTACTTGTTCTATATAAGCAACTTAGAAATTGCAAGTCTTGATCTGGTGAACATATATGTAGAAGTAATTATGATCTGCACTAGGTAGAAACTGAAAACTTGTGCACTACGTGGTCATACATGGATGCACACAAACAGAGCTGACCGAAGTTAGTAGCGGTACTTAACCACACGAATGGTGCATTGGTACCACATTGCAAATTTAGAACTCAAATTCACTCCTAACTGCAATTGACAACCAACTGTTGTAGTGCACTTCATAGTTATAGTGTTCATATACAATACTGTGCAATATTTTAAACACGTTTTTCCTTCAATTGAATAACTGAATTTTTTTCCTTTGTACAGGGTTGTAATTTGTCAATCCGGGTGGACCTTCTCCAGTCGACTACTGCACCGCTGTTTCAAACAGTAGTCTGCAAGATGCATTGGCTTCATCATTCTACCTTGTGATGAGAAGGAAGAATAAATTTTACAATTAGAAAATAAACTTCACGCTATATGTACGGAACTGTCTGTTGCTGAAGTCATTGCAGAAGAGAACCCCAAATGTAGAAAAATATTTCACACTCTTCTGGTTAATGCTGGTCTTGGACATAGCTCGAATAATGATTCCAACAGTATGGACATGATGTATTGTAATATTCATATCAATTTTCACTTATTCATTGCTGAGATCACACAGCCATACGGCAGCAACTTAATCATTGTACTGAAAAGTTTCAGTACGCATGACACGACTTGCACATACCAAAGAAAAGAGAAAATAGACTAGGCGCAGCTGACTTGCGAATCAGACTTCCAACAACCGAAAATACCAGTAAAATTTCTCTAAAGTCTCCCTAGGCTACAAGCTTTACAAAGCAAATAAAGTCTACAAACCAAGTTCTACACTTCAAAGTACGTACTGTTAGTTTTTCTGTGAACTTATACCAGATACAAAAGAAATCACATCGTTTTCTACCTAGAACTTTGTCATCAAGAAACGGCATCAGCACTCTGGATGCTGTTTGCTTGGGTCGCACCAAGCTTGTAGCACACTTGCTGGAGAAGAGTGCTCAATATGCTATTCCAAGCTCCAGCTTTCTGGAGAGCGCTCGAACCATCAGCTGGATAGCCTTCTTTTGAGGGCTTTGAGAGATCAGACATCTGAGCACCCAAAATAAAATTATCAAAGCTTGAAGGAAAAGAAATGAACTCCGTACTATAATTCAGTGAGTCTAGTCATTTTATTGCAATGGGTAACAAGGAGCCTATAGTGACATATGATATAAAATAAACACCCAGCTTAAAATTCTAAACACACCATGTTAAAATATACAATTAAGCATTGCACAGTTACATTACACTCAAGTATTTGTACCCTACATGGACAAGTGTTAGAGGGCATAAACATAGCATACAAGAGAAACCATAGCTCAGCTAAGTGTGATACTATCTGTAGTGATGCAGATTCTCTGAAGTTATGACTATGCAATAACACACTAAAGTTCAGGGATTCCAATGGTGGAACTAAACACATTCAGCATGCTAAATTTACACATACGAGATGCTGACAAATCTTAAAGAAGGCCATGCATCCCTAATGTTTCATGACTCCAATGACGGTGCTCACTAAAGTAAATCATTTATAAAGATTAGGAGCAGAAGATAGGGAGACCAATTGCTGCTGAAGTGTTAATTAGCATACATAAGATAACTGAATGTTGGGTCAATTTGCACCCAATTCTTCAGTTCGGGGGATGGATGGTAACTCGTACCTACTGCCTAAGGCGAGAATGGGTCACGAGCGCGGTGGCTTTCCGGTCTGGAAGAAGAACAAGGCAAAGGAACGATGCGGTCTTCTCGTCTGAGATGTCGGCGGCGGCGACGTATTCATGCGTGAGCGAGCTGGAGGCCGAGACGGCGGCGGCGTGGAGGTGGCTGCGGCGTCCTCGGTCGAGGGAGAATTGGAGGCGCCCATGGGCCAGGTGAACGCGGAGGCGGCGTCTAGTGGCGACTGTGAGGAGGAGGTGACCGCGGGGATGTCGCAGGCGGCGGCGAGAACAGGCGACGGGCCGGCGGCTCAATCGGGGCGTTCGAGCTCGATTTGCATCTACTCCACGATCCTAGCACGGGCCTGCTGGGCCTAATCTCCTACCCTTCATCTTAGCCGTCCATATCAAATCATACTAGTCTCCTTCGGTGACCATTAAAAAGGGAGCCCCTATACGGCGCCTGTTGGCGCCCCTAAATTCGGGGGCGCCTATAGGGATTCGTTCGGCCGGCCCAAGAAGACCCTCGCGCGCGTTTGAAATTTTGACAGTTTGGCGCGGGTTTGATTCCCAGTTTTGCACGTTTTCGATGTTTTTTTACTGTTTCACCGTTTACGTTATTTTCCACGCTTCCAGTAACCAAAAACACGAAAAATCAATTAACTCCAACAGGAAAAATACGTTATAAAAATAACAACAAGAGAAGAAAAAAAAGATGTTTCAATTCTGTTATTCCAGCACTGAACAAATCATGCGATTTACATCACTGGGAACAAAAAATCTGAAACACATGTCTGAAAAATGGAACCGTTTAAATAAAGAAATAAGTTTAACAATGGTTACCTATTTTAAATATGGAACCATTTTCAAAAATGGAACCGATTTTTAAATTCAGAACCAATTTAAATTCGGAATCATTTTTAAATTTGGAACCATTTCTAAATCGGAACCATTTTTTTGTTCGGAACCATTTTCCAAATCGGAACCATTTTTTTTTGGTTCGGAACCATTTTTTGTTCGGAATCATTTTCCAAATCGGAACCATTTTTTGTTCGGAACCATTTTTTGTTCGGAACCATTTCCGGTACGGAACCATTTTTCGGTTCAGAACCATTTTCAAAAAGGGAACCATTTTAAAAAATTGGAACCATTTTTTTCGGTTTGGAACCATTTTCAAAAATCGGAACCATTTTCCAAATCGGAACCATTTTTTGTTCGGAACCATTTTCCAAATCGGAACCATTTTTTTCGGAACCATTTTCCAAATCGGAACCATTTTTTTCGTTCGGAACCATTTTTTGTTCGGAACATTTTCCGAATCGGAACCATTTCCGGTACGGAACCATTTTTCGGTTCAGAACCATTTTCAAAAAATGAACCATTTTAAAAAATTGGAACCATTTGGTTCAGAAACTGTTTTTCAAAATTAAAACATAAAACGGAAAAACAAAAAATAGAACCGAAAAAGAAAACAGGAAAAGAAAACAAAAAAGAAAACAAAAAGGAAACAAAAAAAGGAACATGAAAAGAAACAAAAAAAGAAAAGGAAAAACGGAAAATAAAAAGGAAACGGAAAAAAGAAACATAATATAAAACAGAAGAATGAATAGTTAACGTCAACGCGTGTGTAGCCTAGTGGTTATTACCCTGTTACGTGCTGATGGCGGCATATAGGTTTTGCCCATTAAAAGGTACCGTAAAATTTCCCAAATTCTCACAACATGACATTCTACTATATATAAAAGGGGGAAGAAACGCAGCCCAATCATTCGTCCACGTCGCCCCCATACCACCAGCCGTTCGATCGCGCCGATAAACGGTCCAGATCAGGCCACGTCCTCCCTTTCCCTTCGGTTACTGTTCATCGCTAATTTCTACCAATAACGTGCCGCCACGTCGCCCGGTTACCCGCCGGTCACGCCGGTTCCAAACGGTAACCGTGCCCATTTTGCATAAACGTCCTTCGCGAAACGAACCCACAACCCGCAGTCCACAAATAACGCTGCGAAGGACCGATTTGTAAATACCGAAAACCTCGCAGGTTTTTTTGCAAAAACAACAGCGCATTTCCCCCCTCCCTTTCTTCCTCCCGTGCGCCGCCGAAGCCGCCGCCGCCGCCGACGCGCCGCGCCGCCGTTCTGCGCCTCCCCGCCCAAATCCATGAACACGGCCAGCTTCGCCGTTGCGTCCTCTCCAATCTCGCCGGCGGCCGCGTGCTGGGGCGGCCGGAATCGGCGCGATTGTCACCCGCCTTGCTCCGGGTCCGCCGCTGCGAAATCGCTCGCCGTCGGCGACTCCGGCGACGAAATGGTCCGCCGCGCCGCCCTTCAGCCTCGCCTCCGACTCCTCTTGCAGATCCGCGCGGTCAAGGCCTCGCGCGCGTCCGCTGCGGCGCGGCAGCGAGCTCGGCGGCTCCGGCGACCTCCAGCGCCTCCACCGCCGCTGACGTCACGCTGACGTCAGCGCGGTCCCACCTGTCAGCCCCAAAAATCGTAAGGAAATGAAAAAAGAAAAATATATGCCCTGTGGGTCCCGCTGTCAGTTTTAAAAAATTACAGATAATAATTAAAATTGCAAAATTCATAACTCTCAAACTATAATTCAAAAAAATACAAAAAAAATACCAAAATTCGCAGGGAAAAAAGATCTTTACAGCTAACACATCTCCATGCATGTTCAAACAACTTTAAAAAAATAATAATTAGAAGAAACATTATAGCTTTTTATATTAATTATAGAGCTTATAGATAAACATTTCGAATATTCGGAGAAACACATATCAACAAATTCTAATTCAGTTACAAAAACAATTACAACAACTAATATAACTTTTTAATATAACTCACTGTTGGTTTTAAATAGCTACAGAAAATATTGGTAACTGTAAAATTTGTAACTTCCAAAACGTAATTCACAAAAAATATAATCAATAAATTCTAATTCAGTTAAAAAACAAATACAAAAACTAAATATAACTGTTTAATATAACTCACTGTTGGTTTTAAATAACTACAGAAAATATTTGGACATGTAAAATTTTTAACTTCCAAACTGTAATTCAAAAAACAAAATACCAATTTTTTTATTTAAATTTTTTATTTACTCCACGGTTCTGTTCACATTTTTTTGTTGATTATTTAAACAATTTTTAAAAAATCCTAAAAATTGCAAATTTAATAACTTCAAATATATTCATCAGAAAAATATTAAAAATATATCAAAACGATTACAAAAATAAATGCTAGCTAATTACGCCATACGATCAAAATTTAAATTTGGATATTAAATTTTTTCAAATTCCCTTCAAATTCAGCTACTTTTTGCGAGCGTCCGAATAATTCAAATCCGAATAACTTCACTAATTACGCCATGCGATCAAAATTTAAATTCGAATATTTTAAATTTCCAAATTCTCTTTAAATTTTACCATTTTCGCGAGTGTCGGAAGAATTCAAATCCGAATAGCTTCACCAAATTTCAAATTAAATCCCTAAAAAAAAAAACTTTCAAGCCCACGGGCGCGGCGAAGCCCGCGCATAGTCCCCTAGTTTTTCTGTATGGGCAACAAGCAACCAAGGTAGACATACAAATACATGTCACTTATTCTGTTATCTTTCAAATGGTGATGACCCTGCATCTCTCCGGTGGGAAGTCGTCCTCCCCTCAGAAGTCCACTCGACGAGGACACCACGAATCCGTCACCGTCATCACCAGGACCAGCAGAGCCTCTATTCTGCATCGAGTCGCTCCCATATTCCACGTCCTACTAGCGACACGCGTCCCTGCGGGACCCACGCAGCACCGCTTCCTTATCCTTTTCCTGTGGTAATCCCCTCCGCTCTTTCTCCTTCGTTCTCGTTCCCCTCCCGATTCACTCCATCGCTGCTCCCCACACCTCCAAATCGCGACCTCCCGCGCCGGCGGCCAACACCTCCACGAGCACGCCGGCGCTGCCCCAAGAGGACCTCCCTTTTTTCGTCCCTCGCCTCTGTGAGCTTTCCCGGTCGCCGATCTCCATCGTCGTGAGCACCCGCGCGCCGCCCCATGCTCCCGTCGGCTTCCACCTCCGTATGCGAAAGCGGCGGCCGGTTTGCTGCAAACCATGGTGACCGCGGGCGGCGGCGGCGGTACACCCGCGTGCTGCAACTTCGGTGACAGCCGGCGCCAACGGCGTGCTGCAAAGGCGGCTGACAGTGCTACCAAATTGTGGCCGTCACAGCTCGGGTCGTCACACGGTGGTGCTGCTCGGTGATGCTGCTACGAGCCAAGCGTCCGGCGCTGCAAAGAGACGATGGCGATGCTACCTTGGGCGGATGGCGATGCTACCATGGGCGGATGGAGTTGCTACCTTGGCGGCCACCGGAGCTGCAGAGGTCAGGCGGCAGAGCTGCAAGGATGAGGCGTGGTGCTACCACGTCACGGTGGCGGTGCTCCCATAGTTGAGATGAGGTGCTTCCGGCGGCGAGGTGTGCTGCTACCACGACACGGCGGCGGTGCTACCTGCGGCCAGGTGTGCATTTTTCTTTCTTTCTTTGCTATATGTGGCGCAAACTTTTGCAAGCTTTGTAGCAATTTTTTTTTTGCTTTTACGCAAATCCATAGAATTATTGTAGCATTTTTATCCCCTAAGATGATGCAATTTTTTAAATGTTCATGCAAATTTTCGAAAGATTTGCAGCAAAAAAATCCCCTCTTAATGCAAATCCGCATAATTGTTGTAGCAGTTTTTCTTTTCTCAAATGCTGCAGTTTTTTGTTCACAAGATTATGCAAATTTTCAGTGTGAGCAAATTCTGGAAAGATTTGTAGCAAACCTTTTCATACCTGGATGCAAATCCTCTTGTATAGCAATTTATTTCTCCCCTTGCTGCAATGTTTTCTTTTCACAAGGTGAATCGTAGCAATTTCTTCTTCTTTTTTTGCTACTTGGTGCAATCTTTTTCTTTCACGCAGGTGCATTGTAGCATTTGTTTTCTTATTTTTGATGCTACTTGCTACAATCTTCTCTTCACGAAATCCTTGTGGCAATTTTCTTCTTTTGATGCAATTTGCTACACGCACAGATGCTACCGGCCGTGTGGATGCTGCCCTCGCCGGAGTTGAACCGCGGTCTCCGGCGACGGCATCTTCTCCGAAGATGTCATGCGAAGCAACGGGGGCGACGGCGTCTTCCCCGGCAGCGGTGTCTTCTCCGGCGATGGCGGGCCGAGCAAAAGGGGAGAAGACGACAAGTGGAGCGACGCCAGCGACGGCGAAGCTCCGGCGACGGCAGGCCAAGCAAAGGGATGGACGGGAAAGCTCTGCGCGGCCCATGGGCGAGTGGGATTTGTTTGTTTTAATGTGCGAGGACGATAACAGCGAGACCTAATTTTATGGATAGAACTAGGCGTCCCCCGGGGGGATCTTTCCGTCCGATCCCCCGGGTGGAGAGGCCGACACGTGTACCGTTGACTAGTAAATGAACAGAGATAAAATTAGGTCCCGCTGTTATCGTCCTCGCACATTAAAACAAACAAATCCCTCTCGCCCATGGGCCGCGCAGAGCTTTCCCGTCCATCCCTTTGCTTGGCCTGCCGTCGCCGGAGCTTCGCCGTCGCCAGAGAAGTTATCGTCGCCGGCGTCGCTCCACTTGTCGTCTTCTCCCCTTTTGCTCGGCCCACCGTCGCCGGAGAAGACACCGCTGCCGGGGAAGACGCCGTCGCCCCCGTCGCTTCGCATGACATCTCCGGAGAAGACGCCGACGCCGGAGACCGCGGTTCAACTCCGGCGAGGGCAGCATCCACACGTCCGGTAGCATCTGTGCGTGCAGCAAATAGCATCAAAAGAAGAAAATTGCTACAAGCATTTCGTGAAGAGAAGATTGTAGCAAGTAGCATCAAAAATAAGAAAACAAATGCTACAATGCACCTGCGTGAAAGAAAAAGATTGCACCAAGTAGCAAAAAAAGAAGAAGAAATTGCTACGATTCACCATGTGAAAAGAAAACATTGCAGCAAGGGGAGAAATAAATTGCTATACAAGAGGATTTGCATCCAGATATTAAAAGGTTTGCTACAAATCTTTCCAGAATTTGCTCACACTGAAATTTTGCATAATCTTGTGAACAAAAAACTGCAGCATTTGAGAAAAGAAAAACTGCTACAACAATTATGCGGATTTGCATTAAGAGGGGATTTTTTTGCTGCAAATCTTTCGAAAATTTGCATGAACATTTAAAAAATTGCATCATCTTAGGGGATAAAAATGCTACAATAATTCTATGGATTTGCGTAAAAGCAGAAAAAATATTGCTACAAAGCTTGCAAAAGTTTGCGCCACATATAGCAAAGAAAGAAAGAAAAATGCACACCTGGCCGCAGGTAGCACCGCCGCAGTGTCGTGGTAGCAGCACACCTCGCCGCCGGAAGCACCTCATCTCAACTATGGGAGCACCGCCACCGTGACGTGGTAGCACCACGCCTCGTCCTTGCAGCTCTGCCGCCTGACCTCTGCAGCTCCGGTGGCCGCCAAGGTAGCAACTCCATCCGCCCATGGTAGCATCGCCATCCGCCCAAGGTAGCATCGCCATCATCTCTTTGCAGCGCCGGACGCTTGGCTCGTAGCAGCATCACCGAGCAGCACCACCGTGTGACGACCCGAGCTGTGACGGCCACAATTTGGTAGCACTGTCAGCCGCCTTTGCAGCACGCCGTCGCCGCCGGCTGTCACCAAAGTTGCAGCACGCGGGTGCGCCGCCGCCGCCCGCGGTCACCATGGTTTGTAGCAAACCGGCCGCCGCTTTCGCATATGGAGGTGGAAGCCGACGGGAGCATGGGGCGGCGCGCGGGTGCTCACGACGATGGAGATCGGCGACCGGGAAAGCTCACAGAGGTGAGGGACGAAAAAAGGGAGGTCCTCTTGGGGCAGCGCTGGCGTGCTCGTGGAGGTGTTGACCGCCGGCATGCTCGTGGAGGTGTTGGCCGCCGGCGCGGGAGGTCGCGATTTGGAGGCGTGGGGAGCAGCGATGGAGTGAATCGGGAGGGGAACGAAGGAGAAAGAGCGGAGGGGATTACCACAGGGAAAGGATAAGGAAGCGGTGCTGCGTGGGTCCCGCAGGGACACGTGTCGCTAGCAGGATGAGGAGGATGGGAGCGACTCGATCCCCGGATGATTACCATACTTTTCCAAAAAATTAGGCATATAAGAGAGGTCGCTTCATGTTTTACTGAAGTGCAACTGTGTAGGTTCAGTCAGGTTGCACACTTAGACTCCGTACAGTCCCGCGGGGTGAAAGCCTGTGGATCAGGTTCTGTAGTTGGACCATCAACACCAGCTACAATTCAGGGAAACAGCGTAGCTCTAGTTGATCCGCAGGCGTCCGTAGAAGACGGTACGCTACAGCCTGTTCAAGCAACTCTACATGTTGTAATGGGGCTACTAGCAAATCATTCTAAGATAGACGCACTTCATCGCCTGAGACCTCCCATGCCTAAACAACACATTCTAAACGAATGAACAAGTACTACGAGGAAACGAGGGTGCATCACTATACCATTGGTGTTGACGAATCTGTGGAGTGGATAGAAACGAAGGGTGAGGTGACGGATGGGGGAGGTACTTAGCATCCGCCGATGCATGTGTCGCCTCCTCGCTCGGACTTGATATTAAATAGCGCTGGCAATGTTGATGTGTCTTTAAATCCCATCCAACCCTCTTTTCCGTATATATATCCCACGGTTCCCACCCAACAAGCATGGCAGGAGAAGAGATCTTCTTCTGCTCTCTAGGCTCCATGGTGCTTATGGTGAGTTGGTGACCCACCATCTTTTCACAAGGCGCGTCCTAACACAGACAAGGGTGACATAATTAACCTATGAACTGAAAATATGGGGTCTATATATCAAGCATGAAAGAACACACACAAAAACATTGAACAACATTGTGAAGCAAGACCCACCGAAGGAGAAGGTTTTAGTAAAAAAAAACACTAGAAGCTTGCGGATTGCTGTCAGAATTAAGATTTGTACATGTTAGCTCAAAAGATGTGATCATTTCAGGATGTGTAATCAACGACGGAACACCTTTTTAAGAACCACCTTGACCATAGAAATATATATCGTCCTTCTGATTCATCAAAGACGAAAGTTATGCGTCTCGTCAAGATGAACAACTTTGGTTTTTGGACAATTTTAATCAAGGTCATATGCAACCTGTAAATAAAAACTATTGCGAAGTCCAAAGTGTCGGGTCCGTACTGAATCGCCCTACCACAAATATTGTATGTCCGGAGGCACGAGCGAGTTGCCCGAAGCGAATCGCAACCCTCCAAAATGTATCGGAGCGCTTCCGACTGAAAATATGGTGTCAAGACGGATCAGGATGAAAAAAAAGTTGTTAACATGAAAGTTCTTAATTTTTTCGAGATGAACAACTTTGCTTTTGACGTGAAATGGATCCAAGATTGTTTTGGTCCTCAAAAGCTAACCAGCCCGCATATATCTGGATCCAAGTGAAAATGGCTCTCAAGATGGTTCGGATTAAAAAGTTATCAACATGTAAGTTTTTTGTATTTTTTAGATGAACAACTTTGTTTTTTGTGTTATATCGATCTGACTTTGTGTACTATAACAAAAAGGAGACCAGCCGTCAAATCATAGGGAAGATTTCAAAGTAATCACAATTTTTTTTTTGACAGTAAAGTAATCACAATTTGGTCATCTAAACTATGCACTTGTGATCATCATTCAACCTAGCTAGAGAAACTGATTGCTCCCAAGAAAGCGACCCAATTTAGGTAACAAATTTATCAATATTTTAAAATTGGACAACATGTATATAAGTAGCAGGAGAATGGTAAGAGTCCCACAAGCTGCTCGTTACAATTTGTACTTGTTTGCTCACAAAAACTGATCAGTTTTCGATGCATAATCAATGAAGGAGCGCTTGTTCATATACTGTCAAGGTAAGATTCATCACAGCAACATGAGTGCTTGAGCACATTATTGGAAGACAGATAACATGGGAAGATAAGATAGCAGTGTCTGCTGTAAAAGCTGGAACTACCCATGAATTGTTTTTCATTTCTGACTTGCGCATGTCTGCTCAGAATACCTGATCAACATATTACAAACACACTGTCCGGAACATCCATGTGGTGAGGAACAAATGATGCAGATGTACATCCATGTGGTGCAAGATGATTCCTTCAATAAACTGCCATTGCAAAACAGCACAACATACTACAAACACACTGTCCGGAACGAAATATGGGGGGAATCGGTAGAGATCGGATGTTACGGTCGTGGGATCTCCTCGGCGTCATCCATCGTCAATATTTCCCCTCAGCTGAGCTCCCTCGATTGCCCCGCTGCCCCCGACATTCCAGCAAGCAAATGTTTAGGGAGGAAAAATCCAACTAGGATTTCCCGCGGGAGACGAAATGTTAAGGATGTTGGGGGAGCTCACCTGAATCGATTCGGAGGAAAGGACGGGAAGGAGAAGCTTCGACCGCTGGGGAAGGGCTGGGGTCACCGGCGCCGCCGCTCGTTCTTCCACGGAGCAGAGAGAGTGAGTTGAGCAGGGTGAAGTTGGAAGAGTTAGAAGGCAGCGGCCTGCAGACTGGCCCGGCCCATATAGTTGAGACCCATGTATACTGGGGTCTGCCATGTGAGAATGACTATAAGTATCACCGTATATATTAATTTATACCTCCCTGGAAAAGTAAATATATGCATCTTATTATACACCCTAGTAAACCATTTCAATAAGTGCAAAAAAAAAGTAAACCATTTCAATTATTATCGGGTACTACATATAATGTCTTACGGTATATGCGATAATACCTAGTACATTATGGTGTGACTAGATTATTTTGATATACTTTAAAAAGAAACAATGATGATCTAAGTCATCTGTGCGCCTACACAGTTGCAAGATTAGATCACATCAGTCAGCAGCCATCAAACGATAGAAAGCCGCTGGCAACGCGCAAGATTAAATCACATGTCTTAGTTCCGCTAATATTTTGAAGATAAATAACATGAAAGGAACATATAGCAGTCTGCTCTAAAAGCACGAACACGTGAACTGCCTTTCATTTAAGAATTGCACATGTTTGTTCAGAAAATATGATAAGATTAGGATGTCCAATCAGGGGAAGTGGCCTTTTTCAAGATCAATCTAACTCAGATACTATCCTTGTGATTCGTCACAACAAAGAAACATGTATACAAGGGTGACTGAATTAATAATAAGTGAAGTATATGGTCTACATTGACAACAAGAAAACAAACACCATGACGAAGCAACCAACTGAAGGATAAAATTTTAGTCGAGAAGCACAATCAGGTTGAACGCCGTCATATTAAGATTTGTGCATGTTTGCTCCGAGCATATGAGATCATATTAGGATGTGTAATCAGGGCAGGAGTAACTTTTTTCAAGTGCCACCTTGGTCAGGTACCGTCATTGCGATTCATCAAGGCAAACAACAGAACAGTATCTGAGTGACCACTGAACGCACACAGTTTATAGAATATAAAAAAGAAAAATCAGGCATACAAAAGAGGACGCGTCCTGATGAACTTGAGTAAAACATTGTAGGTTGGCTCAAGTAAGAGACGCAGGCTCAGTATTTTCACCCTAGGGGAAGGTACCTAGCTTGAGGAACATCGTTGTTTCATCCTCAATGCTAGCTACATGACATAGCAAGAGAGTAGTGCCATCCAAAGCGCAGGCGTCCGCGCAAGACGGTACTCTACACACATGAGCCCAAGTACGAACTATTCATATTATCTAAACAACACTGCATCGCCCGAGACCTCCCATTCCCAAAATCAACATCTACAGCGGGCGAATTCTGCTGAAACCAAGCTCGGACAACACATTCCGGGCGAATCATCACATACAACGAGCTCACGAGCACGCGGTACAATACCACGGGAGGGGAAATTAAACGAATCGCAGGTGTGTGAGCATCGGGTCTGAGGAGATTCGAGCAATTGTGGAACCGGGAGAGACGAAGGATGGTGGCAAGGGTAGGTGTTAGAAGGAGGAGGCTAGGAACCTTCGATCTGGCGTGGATCTGCCACGGATAGAGCAAGACGGTAGCGACTGGGCTATGGTTTGTGTTCTTTCCAATTTCTATTAGCATTGCAAATCAAATTCTTCTCGAATCGCTTGCTGCTATAAGCACCGGCCGGAAGTGTTATTTATTTTATTTTGAACGTGGGCCGGCAGGGTTGACGTGGCTTTAAATTCCATCCAAGCCTCTTGGTCTATATATACATCCCACGGAACAAACACATGGTAAGGATATTATCACCTTCTGCCGCCGCATAGATGTGTCCGACAACTCTGCTGGACAACTTCTATTATGATCGCGGGTACAGGGTTGCCGATCTATTCGGGTTAGGCTTCCTCACCGGCAGCTCCAAATAGATGGTTCCAATACATTTTAGCCCTTGTTTTGTAAATATAAGACATCTACCTAAAATATCTTGAATAATATCATAATGTATATACTTTCAAAAACACAAAATGCATAATAAATTTGGCACTCGATTGGGGATGGCTACATGTTGTCCTCTACGCACCCATAAATAAATGCTCAACTAGATAATTTTACATCTGATTGTGAGTAGGTTCCTCTCAGATTTTGACATGCATGGTGAGAGATTGGTAAACTCTCCCGGCACGTTATGATCAACCTTAATAAATTTTGATATGAGACCCTACAAATCATAATGATGTTCACCGACCACCGGAGCAGAGCGCTCACTCTCGATTATCATGTTTGTGCATGATAACACAAGTCGTCATGGCCGCCCACGCATCTACTCTTTCGACCAGGTTAGAGCACGGAACCGAACAATAAAAACGTGAGCTTAGAGCACTGTGACCCACAAGTATAGGGGGTGTATCGTAGTACTTTCGATAAATAAGAGTGTCGACCCCAACGAGGAGCACAAGGTGTTGACAGGCAGTTTTGAGTAGGAATTCACTGTAAATGCTAGCAGACAAGTTTTTAGGGGTTTTTGATATATCAGATAAATAAAGTACAAGTAAATAAAATGCAGTAATAATAATTGCAGCAAGTGACCCAATCCTTTCTACATCAAAGGACAAGCCAGTAGGTTTACTTATGATGACCAACGTTCTTGAGGACACACGGGAATATTGTCAAGTGCTTTCGCTTCATATAGTTGATTAATCTTCAATGTTTTGATAAGTGTTGTGTGGGTGAACCTATGCTAATGCACCGCCCTTCCTAGGACTAATACATACTTGTGATTATACCTCTTGCCATCCCTCATGCATCGATATACCAACGGGGGTTTAGGTTTCTGTCACTCCGGCAACCCCACAATTGGCAAACGAATACAAGATGCATTCCCCTAGGCCCATAAAGGTGAAGTGTCATGTAGTCGACGTTCACATGACACTACTAGAAGAATAGCACCACAACTTAAATATCAAAACATTAAATATTACTCAATATAATTCACTACTAACATCAAGACTTCTCCCATGTCCTTAAGAACTAAACGAACTACTCACAAGACATCATACGGAACATGATCAGAGGTGATATAATGATGAATAACAATCTGGACATAAACCTTAATTCAACGGTTTCACTCAATAGCATCAACCACAAGGAGTAATTAACACCGGGAAAGCTTCCCCTATGAACTAGACAAGATTCAACCCTAGATGTTACAGCGGAACGGAGTGGAGGGGTGGAGACGGTGGTGTTGGCGGTGGAGATGATGATGATCCCAATGAAGTCCAGCTCGATGACGGTGACGATGGCGACGATTTCCCCCTCCGGGAGGGAATTTCCCCGGCAGATTTCTCCCTGTTGGAGAGCTTTTCTCTCTCTGGTGTTTTCCGCCTCGTGGAGGCGGCGGAATATTTTCTCGACGTTCCCCCTAGGCTTAGGGTTTCCTGGGGATGAAGTACGCGAAGGGGCACCGGCTGAGGTGGGCTAGGGCCTCCTCACCGCGTGGCGGCGCGCCAGCCATGTGGGCCGCGCCATGGCATGGTGAGGGCCCATGGTGGCCCACCTTGGCCCCTCCTTTTGGCAGCCTCCGGCATCTGACAAAGTAGGAACTTCTGTATGTTTTTCCGGAATTATTGATCTTCAGAAATATGGTGTCTTGACGGTCCTTTTTCCAGCAGAAATCTGACTCCGGTGTTTAATTCTCCAATAATCATCAAACATGCAAAATAGGTAAAATAATATAAGTATCATCTCTAAATGTGAAATATATCAATGAGAAACAGTAAATTATGATATAAAACAGTGATGCAAAATGGACGTATCAACCACATCAAATGCTTGCTCGACATACTTCTTGGCACACTCCTATTTTGAAACAAACTAAGATTAGTTTTAACAAAATTATAGAAATTGTTATCACACGTGAAGGATAGAAGAATTATTGAAAACATCAACAAAACGTCATGTCGGTAAGAAAATAATGAGGGCGGGTTGGCGCTCGCCCGCTCGTCATGAGTGATTCGACCAGGAGGGAGAGGACGCTCACCTAGAACACTGTCGCGGGGACATGCCCCCCATATTTGAGACAAGATAACATGTACTTTTTCAATAAAGTTGGAGAACATAAACATATAAACTAATATGCTATATTAATAGATTTAATTGTTTGAACATGCTTGCTCAAAGTACTATATCGGTTTAGGATGTGTAATTAAGGAATAGCGCTCTAACATGAGTAAACCTTCTTAGATGTCCTTGACATTCATCACAATAAACAAGTCTTGAAAAGTAAAATCTAAACACTCTAAGGAGATGGAATGAAATTCTATATTAGAGAGCTTGGAATTGGTCCAGTTGACGTAAGGGTCCGATAAACTCCGCTGGAATCTATGTGAGAATGGAAAGTTCTTGGTGGATTCTATGTATAGAGCACTACTTTATCATGTAACGGCCTTTGAAAATAATAATAAAAATAGAAGATAGAAATACCTCTAAAATTGGAAAAAAAAAGTGTGGTATCTTTGCAAAGTGGTAGTCCTAACGAAGGGTAACCTTGTTAGACATAAATGGTGGGGAAGTATTTAGTGTGTGTTTTGTCATAATGATGATACAATCGAACACTTACTCTCTTAATGCAAATACGCTCGTTTTATATGGTCATCCATCCGGATACCTTCCAACTTGTATCCTCCGTGTGGCATTGCAAATGTTTGTGGAAATTAGCTACATGCTATCGATCACAAGCTTACAATACTCATTACCATGAGAGCGCTTGTCGTACCAGGTCTCGATTCACTTTGTATTTTTATTCTAGTTGAGAACTTGTTGTGGCTATGTGCATCCTAGTTATGCAAAAGCCGGGTGTAATGATTAAAACTCTTAAGTAAATAAAATGCCCCTTATCGGAAAAAAGGAAACTCAAAGAGAACTATTTGTTAATTTCGAAATTAATAATGCTAAAGAAAGTGACTGTTTGAGTAAAAAACAAATCAAATTGAAGACAAAAACTGTTTGATTCTCAAGAGAAGATTTGGGGTTAAGGTTGTTAGATAGGAGCGAAACACTATTATGTTCAAGTAAGCATGATATGATCATCTGAAAATATGCATTTCTGATCATCATTATACAAAGAAAAAACAAATGTTTCAAAGAAAAACAAACCAGATTAGGCAACGAATTTATCATTATGTGAAAATAGTCAAGTTTATAAATATTAATAGTGGTACATTTATCATTATGCCAAGAGCCCCACAAGTTGTTCATTACAAATTGTAGAGCTTTATGAATAAATGATCAGTTTAGGATGTGTAATCAAGGAAGGAGGTCTATTTCAAGATCCACCTTACTCAGATAACGTCCTTGTGATTCATCGCAGCAAACAAACAAGCATACGAGGTAACATATGTAACCGTGAACTAAGTGAACTACGTGGTCTACATTCACATCAACAACAAAAAAGGACCACTCACGGAAGGACAAACTTTTAGGAAAAAACACAAACATCGCTACCAAATAAAGATATGTGCATGCTTACTTAGAACTTGTGATCAGTTTAGGTTGTAATCAAGAAAGTATGCCCTTTCGAAGATCTACCTTACTCGGATATCGTCCTTGTTACTCATCATGGCAATACAAACAAGTATACAGAGTTAACTGAATTAACCCATGAACTAGCTGATGTATATAGTCTATATTTCGATTAAAATTGAATGCACAAAAGGAAAACAGAACATCATTTTTAAGTGACCCACATCAACTCATTGTACGCCCTCGCACTCTGCTTCGACTAAACCCCACTAAACATCAACGCTACAACTCGCTCTCAAAGACGTGTAACCAGTGTACAGGTTCATTAGAATCCACCAACGTTTCCCGCTAAGCAAAGCGCACTAGATCACCCGAGACCTCACATGCCTAAAATCCGCATCTACCGCGGAAGAAAACTGCCAAAACCAATCTCGAATGGTACCATGAGAGGAGAAATCAAACCAATCGAACCTTGTGTAGGTGTGTGTGCGCATCTAATTTGAGGAGAGTCGAGCAGCTCTGGAGCGGGTAGAGACGAAGAGCGGTGTCAAGGGACAGTGGTGGATGGGGGAGAATAGGTGGCCTCCAAGGGGTCGATGCCCCATGGAGGTAGACTACGACTACTTCAGCGAGAGGGCGGAGGCAACGAGACTGAGCAAGGAAGCACCGGAGGAGGTGTTCAAAGACAGGGATCTTTCTTCAGACAGCGAGGACGACGATGTGGAGGCTCATCAAGAGGATTGTTCGCAGCTTTGTCTGAAGAATGTAGTACTATTATTATTTTTAGATCACAGGACGTGATGATGGTGCTTGTGGCTTGTCATTGCATCATCACACTTTCTTCTTGTTTGTAACAACAGCTATTTCCCTGCTAAAACGACAATTCAATGCATAACCGAGTGAGATTTACAAATTCAGCCAGTCTTGCGTTGATCTTCTTCTGTCAAGCTACCCAATATCTTGAGTTGTTCGTGGTTGGTGGTTTAGTATGTTGCAAGAATCGAATGCTCTTTCAGTTAAGAGGTCAGATAACAGTAACACCAAAGCCCGATCTTTGAAACTCGAAACTCGTGAGTTAAACCTAGAATCGCACAGACAGATAGCGTCCTTGTTATTCCTCACAGCAAACGAGCAAAAAACAGAAGCTGTGCTTAGGATGCAGTGAAAACTAATAGCAACTCAGATAGGCAATGAACGCAAGTAGACAGTTTACCATATCAAGAAAAGGAATCAGGCATACAAAAAAAGGGTCGCTTCATGTTGAACTGAAGTGAAATATTGTAGGTTCGCTCAGGTGATCAACTCAAGCAATGTATCACCACCAGAGGGGAAAGACCGTCGCTCAGGTACCGTAGTTGGACAACCGGCACAACAAGCTACATTTCAGAGAAAACGAGTAGCGCCACTCGATCCGCACGCGACCACAGACTGTGCGCTACAGACTTCTCAAGGAACTCTACATGTTTTCAAGGGTCTAGTAACAACTCTTACTAAGCAACACACAGTTAATCGCCCGAGACCTCCCATGCCTAAAATAGCATCGACCGCGGTCGAATCCGCTTGAGCTCTGACAACGGATTCTAAACGATTAACAAGTACTACGAGGAAACGAGGCCACATCAGAGTACCATCGGTGTTGACGTAAAATGAATCGCGCCTTGTGTAGGTGCGTGCGCATCGGATCTGAAGAGTGGGTAGAGACGATGGGTGGTGAGTGGTGACGGGTTGGGAGGCGACGAACCCTATATCCGGCGTGGATCGGCCGCGGATAGTCTTTTTCTTGACATGGATAGAATTGACCGGTTTATGTGCCCAAAAAATGGGATAATATTTTCTAAGTAATTCCTTTTCTAGTTTTCTCCAAGTTTTAAATATAGCAAGAGGTAGTGAATACATACACTCTTTTGCCTCTCCTTTTAGCGGGAATAATTTTGACATCACGCTATCAGGTTCCTTAAAGTTTTGTGCCACACAAATGCCGGTAAAAATATTAAGATGCTCAAGACCATCTTCCCATCCTTTACCACCAAATTGTTTCCTAGTTATCGAGTGTAATAAACCATAACTCACTCTATAACTATCAGTTTTAATCTCAGGTGTGGCAATCGGCCTAGCAATGAATTGATCATTAGGAGTGTTTGTTTAGTCACACAACTTAGTTATTTCTCCCATTTTAGCAAGTTTTTATGTGTTTTTGATTTTTATGATGCAAAACTGAAAATAAATATCAGTCACAAATGCAAACCGAATTACAAATGCAAGACACAATGCAGTGACAATGACAAAACAAATGAATTTGCTTTGAAGGTAAAGATGGATAAGATGATGCTCACGTAGGTGCAACCTCCCCAAGCTTAGGTGTTAGCACAAGTTGGTGATGAAGTTGACTTTGTTGTGATATCCTTGAATCAATCCGGCTCCAGAAAATAGCTATTGATGTGGAGTTAGATCTTCAAGGCTGCACCCTTGGATAAATCTTTTCAGCTACGATTCTCCGGCAACGGCGCCAGAAAACACCTTGCTGAACGCTAAGTTGACTAGGGGATATATTGCGGTGTTGCTTCTATCTCCCTAACAACGGCGCCAGACAACAGTCTTGATACCCGTAGTAGCTACCTGCAGTGAAAAGTATACGGGGTTAGGTTGAGCTTCCAAGTGCAGAGTATGTAGTAGTGGAAGAAGTGTTTTCCCCACGAGGGTGACTCGAGGGTTTAATATCGAACTCTCGGGGAATCAGAAGTGATAGATTTATCTTCCTTATCCTTCTTTTGGGTTACCTGCAAAACAAAGTTAAGTGTTTTGGTCCTCAACCTCACTGTGGTTGTCAAGCACAAGGTGTAGAATGATATCAAGATAAATATGCAATGATGGGTGATGAATATGCTACGATGATGATGGCAATTATATGATATATTTTTGGGTTTTTATGATGGATACAAGGTGGAAAATGTTTTTGTATTTTCGGATTTATAAATGGCAGAAAATGGCAAGGTGACAAAAGTGGTTGGAAAGGTGTTTCTTATGATTAAAAATGGACCGGGGTTCATGGTTTCACTTATGCACTCTCTCTTTAAATGGTGTGGCAGACAAGTGGACAAAGAGTTGACATATGAGATTGCAAGCACAAAGTTTGATATCAAGTTGACAGTTATATGGGCATCACGTCCTAACATAGAGACCTTTTGGTTATTAGTCTCACTTATACTCCACCAAGATGCGAACTAAATCATAACACCTCGGTAATTAAGATGACTCAGAGTATAGCAATAAGTTTCATGACATGAAGTGAAAATAAGAACATGCTGGATCTAGTCACAGGAAGAAGCTTAGTCACCCTCAACCCTTGCAGCATGGTATTTTTGTTTATCCCTAGTGAGGTAACAAAGTAAGGTAAACACCCAAGTGGATCGCGATATTTCAGTTGTCACTTACCGCACTCACCACTCCCCGTTACTCCAACTAATGCACACATCACCCCACACACGCTCTCATAAACATGCTTGATCATAACAAGTAGACAAGAACGGGGTACATAATATGCATCTATACTCATAACTGAAACAAACATTTGCAATCTCAACATATATTAACTCACAAAAAGATCCACCACATAGGTAATACAAATATGACCGTAATCATGTTCAGCAGCTCATACGGTACTCATTAGTGAAGCTCAAGAGAGAGGAGAGATACATAAGTTACTTCCACAAACCCATAGTCCAGAGGTGGACTACTCCCTCTTCATGGAGACGGTGGAGATGTCGATGGAGATGAAGGAGACCACGCCGGCGGCGCCCCGCCGGAGTTTTCCCCCTCCAATCTGCAGCTCCAGGTCTTCGTTTTCGTGTTTCTGTGATACGGCGGCGCTGTCGGAACGCCAGGGGACCTTTTTTATAGGCGTTTTTAGGTCAAGACGAAGGCGGTGGAGAAAGATCGACGGCTGCGGAGCCCGAGGCCCAAAAGAGGTGGGCCCACGCGGCCAGGTACAGGGCCGCGTGGGCACCCTCTTTTGGCCTTCTGGCCTCCGTTTGCTTGCTTCCTTCGCTCCGAGGTCTTCCTCCTTCCAAAATAATGATGCCTGTATTTTTCCATAATTTTTGGACGTCGTTTGGGTCCCTGAAACATAAAAGGAAAGAAATAGGGTTTTCTGCCTGCGCAGTTAATTCCATAAAAATAGGAAACAATTGATTTATTTCCTAAAATCATTAAATAACAGTAATATAACCCTTATATGATGCAAATATGATTGGAATATAAGTGATATAGTGCAAAGTTCATGTATGCATTTTACATGCATCAACATCCCCAAGCTTAACCAATACTCGTCCTCGAGTATGAAGGTGATAAAACTAACATGGGCTTTGCAATATAGCACTAACAATGGATATCAAAGATGATTGCTACTGCTACATAGAGTCAAATGATTCATTCTTCAAAGGAGTAGCAATATGCAAAACAGTTTATGAAGTGATATCAAGTATTCAATGCAAGGATGTTCAATGATAGTTCACAAAGTGTAACATAACAGATAGTAATATGGACCACATGTATGCATAATGATAAGCAAGAACATCCTACATGGTCATAGAGTGTGATGAAAATCTGAATATGTTTGGTGGACACTTTGGAAAGATGTATAAGTGAGTAGAGGTAAAGCATGCATAAGTTTCATCTAACTCCAAACTCTTCTACTTAAGTTAATGATTGCAATGTGGTAATACTTGGTGTCAAGCTCTCATTCCCCTATCATAGCATCTTGAATGATTAAGTTTAATGTGAAGCAAATATGAGTAGTGTGCTTGACAAAGTAAAGGTTGGTGTCTCATGCCCCTTGAATACAAGTACCTACACCATGAGTTACTCAACTTGGGAAAAGCAAGTTCAAGTTATCTATCATTGTAAGTAATAATAGTATCATCAAGAGCGTCAACTGGGGTACCTCTTGTCCCAGGATATGGAACAAGCCCATATCAAAATGACAAGACAAACAAACAAGATGAACAACCTCAACACCCTTTTTATTTACCATTGGAATAGCTTTTTATTGTAAGTGTGTCATAGATAGTTCACCATAGCATGTAAGTAAATTTCCACCATGAATGATGCATGGCTTAGATTAGCGGCCCAGGCGTCTCTCTAACCATTTATACAAACTCATTTAAACTACTTCATTTCCCCTTATTTCACCATGATAGGCATCCATAGACAAAAGCACATGATATCAACTAAAAGGAGCATGTTGAAAGCTTTGCATGTGACAGCACATATGGGCTAACTCCCAACCTGGACATTTATCAAGCCACTAGCATCATAATCTTAATCACAATGGGTCATGTTTTATTATGCAATGATAGTAAAATGTGCATCAAGTTCATGAGAGCTATATAACCAACTTTTCCCATGGCAATCAATAACATAATCATTTTCATTCAGAGGTATAGATAACACAAATATCATGATGAACATACTCGGAATAGCATAGCTAGGTAGATATGGTGGACTCACTGGAATAACTTTGGTTGAAGGTGTTGGAAACAAGTTTTTGCTTGTTGGAATGTTTGGGCTAGCAAAAGGGAGAAAGTTGACCATCTAGATGCATGCATGAGTGTCCATAGAACTAACTAATCCATGTTAAACAAAGTAAAA
This sequence comes from Poa pratensis, assembly GCA_947311845.1. Lineage (NCBI taxonomy): Eukaryota > Viridiplantae > Streptophyta > Magnoliopsida > Poales > Poaceae > Poa > Poa pratensis. The sequence continues at coordinate 4,381,036 of CAMZMU010000062.1, forward strand.
TAACTTTCAGCATCAAAACATGAATAAGTGATAGCTCTTGATAAAGCATTTGCAAATTATTACTCATAAACAAGCTCATGAATCATGCAACTATATGTATCATTAAAAATCAACTCAAACATCCCTTTTCCCAATATGATAAAAGCATCCAACATATTTCAACCCATATTTCCAGTAGCTTTCCATATAAATTATATGTGGTGGTCTCACAAACTCAAACAAACAAACAAAAAGACGCTCCAAGTTTATGCGATAAAGTGTTTCGATCGAAAAACAGAAGTTAGACGTGTGCAAACCGAGAGTGTGTAGGTCCAGTGGGGTTGTCTTCACATCCCCAAGCTTATGGTCTTCACCATCCTTGGATAACTCTTGGTGCATCTCCTCCAATCCCTGTGAAAAAACTTCAAAACACCGTTTCTCCCATTTCTTTTCTGTGGGGTGCATTAGTAGTGATAAACAAATAGGTTTCTTGCTGCATATAATCCTTGAAAAAAACATATGAATGTCCAGAAAGTGTATAATGTTGTATGCCTACTCATAAACTCATTTGAATCAAAAAGATTCAAGATAAAAGTTCAAAACATGCATAAAACAAAATGGGACAGAATCTGTCCAGAAAAACAGCAGCAGCAAAACGTATTTTTCTACCCTCAAACTTTGTCGAAAAATTCCGAAAAATTCATGCATACAGAGGATGAAAAGTTGCAACTACAGTTCAAATATGAGCTCATTCGGAGTTACAGAATAAGAATTAAAAATCATACCGTGCACAGATTCGTGCAGGAATAAAATCTCCGAACGCTATAAGCAACTTTTCAAACCAAAATGGGTAAAACTTGGCACTTTATTAAAAACTCCAGAAACTAAACTAGACACAAATCTCTTGTTACAGCAAGAGGACACAAAGAAAATCACACATAAAAATAACCGGGTTGCCTCCCGCAAAGCGCTTTCTTTATAGCCATATAGCTAGGCTTCTTACTTGTTGTTTATTGAAGATGAAGCTCATGAGGGAGCTTGAATGATGTGCCCCTCTTCCTTGGGAAGTGTTCCATGCACTTCTTGTGTGGAAACTGAAACTTCACATTCCCTTCCTTTGAATCAATGATAGCACCTGTGGTACGAAGAAAAGGTCTTCCAAGAATAATAGGACTAGAGGTTTTATTCCCCATGTCCATGATTAGAAAATCCACAGGCACAAAAGTCATATGTAACTCTACCATAACATCACTTACTTTCCCTAAAGCATGTTTAATGGAATCATCAGCAAGTGCAAGTTCAATAGAGCATTTTTCAAGATTTTTCAATTCAACTACTTCATATAGTTCTTTAGATAAGACAGAGACACTAGATCCTAGATCAAGTATGGCATGGTGTGTCTCTTTTCCAATAGTTACTAGTACCTTGGGATCCATATCCCCAAGCTTAGGTGGTATCATGGCCTCTTGGTTGTACCTAGCAATTTTCTCTTTCAAGACATGATTAGCAATATAGGAACCAAAGCCAGCTTGATTAGTGTTGATAGAAGGATCACTTGTAAACTTTTGTAGGATAGATATCAATTCATGCAAGCTACAATTTTCTAAGTCAAGCAAAGGATCCTTAACTTCACTAAGCATTTTGACTTCTTCAACTTTCTTTTCCTTTTTAACCCAAACTTGTTTCTTAACAGGGGGTGCTTCCCCACTTCTAGTCTTTTTCTTGACATGGATAGAATTGACCGGTTTATGTGCCCAAAAAATGGGATAATATTTTCTAAGGAATTCCTTTTCTAGTTTTCTCCAAGTTTTAACTATAGCAAGAGGTAGTGAATACATACACTCTTTTGCCTCTCCTTTTAGCGAAAAAGGGAATAATTTTGACATCACGCTATCAGTTCCTTAAAGTTTTGTGCCACACAAATGACGGTAAAAATATTAAGATGCTCAAGACCATCTTCCCATCCTTTACCACCAAATTGTTTCCTAGTTATCGAGTGTAATAAACCATAACTCACTCTATAACTATCAGTTTTAATCTCAGGTGTGGCAATCGGCCTAGCAATGAATTGATCATTAGGAGTGTTTGTGTAGTCACACAACTTACTTCTTTCTCCCATTTTAGCAAGTTTTATGTGTTTTTGATTTTTATGATGCAAAACTGAAAATAAATATGACTCACTAATGCAAACCGAATTACAAATGCAAGACACAATGCAGTGACAATGACAAAACAAATGAATTTGCTTTGAAGGTAAAGATGGATAAGATGATGCTCACGTAGGTGCAACCTCCCCAAGCTTAGGTGTTAGCACAAGTTGGTGATGAAGTTGACTTTGTTGTGATATCCTTGAATCATCGGCTCCAGAAAACAGCTGTTGATGTGGAGTTAGATCTTCAAGGCTGCACCCTTGGATAAATTTTTCACCTACAATTCCCCGGCAACGGCGTCAGAAAACACCTTGCTGAACGCTAAGTTGACTAGGGGATATTTTGCGGTATTGCTTCTATCTCCCTGCAACGGCGCCAGACAACAGTCTTGATACCCGTAGTAGCTACCTGCAGTGAAAAGTATACGGGGTTAGGTTGAGCCTCCAAGTGCAGAGTATGTAGTAGTGGAAGAAGTGTTTTCCCCACGAGGGTGACTTGAGGGTTTAATATCAAACTCTCGGGGAATCAGAAGTGATAGATTTATCTTCCTTATCCTCTTTTGGGTTACCTGCAAAACAAAGTTAAGTGTTTTGGTCCTCAAACTCACCTGTGGTTGTCAAGCACAAGGTGTAGAATGATATCAAGATAAATATGCAATGATGGGTGATGAATATGCTACGATGATGATGGCAATGATATATGATATATTTTTGGGTTTTTATGATGGATACAAGGTGGAAAAGTGTTTTTGTATTTTCGGATTTATAAATGGCAGAAAATGGTTGGAAAGATGTTTCTTATGATTAAAAATGGACCGGGGTTCATGGTTTCACTTATGCACTCTCTCTTTAAATGGTGTGGCAGACAAGTGGACAAAGAGTTGACATATGAGATTGCAAGCACAAAGTTTGATATCAAGTTGACAATTATATGGGCATCACGTCCTAACATAGAGACCTTTTGGTTATTAGTCTCACTTATACTCCACCAAGATGCGAACTAAATCATAACACCTCGGTAATTAGATGCCAGAGTATAGCAATAAGTTTCATGACATGAAGTGAAAATAAGAACATGCTGGATCTAGTCACAGGAAGAAGCTTAGTCACCCTCAACCCTTGCAGCATGGTATTTTTGTTTATCCTAGTGAGGTAACAAAGTAAGGTAAACACCCAAGTGGATCACGATATTTCAGTTGTCAGCTTACCGCACTCACCACTCCCCGTTACTCCAACTAATGCACACATCACCCCACACACGCTCTCATAAACATGCTTGATCATAACAAGTAGATAAGAACGGGGTACATAATATGCATCTATACTCATAACTGAAACAAACATTTGCAATCTCAACATATCTTAACTCACAAAAGATCCACCACATAGGTAATACAAATATGACCGTAATCATATTCAGCAGCTCATACGGTACTCATTAGTGAAGCTCAGGAGAGAGGAGAGATACATAAGTTACTTCCACAAACCCATAGTCCAGAGGTGGACTACTCCCTCTTCATGGTGGAGACGGTGGAGATGTCGATGGAGATGAAGGAGACCACGCCGGCAGCGCCCCGCCGGAGTTTTCCCCCTCCAATCTGCAGCTCCAGGTTTCGTTTTCGTGTTTCTGTGATACGGCGGCGCTTCTGTACGGGAACGCCAGGGACCTTTTTTATAGGCGTTTTTAGGTCAAGACGAAGGCGGTGGAGAAATGATCGACGGCTGCGGAGCCCCGAGGCCCAAAAGAGGTGGGCCCACGCGGCCAGGTACAGGGGCGCGTGGGCACCCTCTTTTGGCCTTCTGGCCTCCGTTTGCTTGCTTCCTTCGCTCCGAGGTCTTCCTCCTTCCAAAATAATGATGCCTGTATTTTTCCATAATTTTTTGAAGTCGTTTGGGTCCCTGAAACATAAAAGGAAAGAAATAGGGTTTTCTGCCTGCGCAGAGTTAATTCCATAAAAATAGGAAACAATTGATTTATTTCCTAAAATCATTAAATAACGGTAATATAACCATTATATGATGCAAATATGATTGGAATATAAGTGATATAGTGCAAAGTTCATGTATGCATTTTACATGCATCACCTGCTCACTCGGACTTTATATTATATTAAATAGCGCAGGCAATGTTGATCAGGCTTTAAAGCCCATCCAATCTCCTTGTTCAGTATATATATCCCACCCAACAAGAATGGCAGGAGAGGAGATCTCCTTCTGCTCTCTAGGATCTGTGGTGCTTATGGTGATCCACCAACTTTTAGAAGGCACGTTCTAACATGACGTGGCAAGGCTATGTCGAGGGCTTTGCCGTCGGTGTAGCGGCTGCCATCCTCAGCGGCTTGACGTGGGGCCCACTTGGTTGGTGCCGACGGATTATACACCTACGGCTTGGCTGGGCCGTCGGCACAGGACTACGCCGACAGCTTTTTGCTACGCCGACTGCTATTTGGGCTAAGCCGAGGGCTGGTATGCCGAGGGACCTACATCGACAGCGGCCGAAGGTGTAGCCTGTGCCGACGGCAAAAAGACGTCGGTGTAGCGAGTTGTTCCTGTAGTGTGACATAATTAACCTGGGAACTGAAAATATGGGGTATGTATATCAAGCACGAAAGAACACACACATAACACAATTTTGAAACAAGACCCACTTAAGGGGAAAGTTTTAGTAAAAACACTAGAAGCTTGCGGATTGGTGTCAAATTTAAGATTTGTGCATGTCTGCTCAAGATATGATCAGTTTAGGATGTGTAATAAGGACAAATTTATAAGAGCCACCTTGCTCAGCTAACGTCCTTGTTATTTATCAAGGACGAAAGGTAGGTGTCTCGTCGAGATGAACAACTTTGATTTTTGGACCATTTTAATCAGGGTTTTATGCAACCTATAAATCAAAAAAATTGTAGAAGTCCAAACTGTCGGGTCCATACCGGATCGTCCTACCACAAAAAGTGTATGTCTTGAGGCATGAGCGAGTTTCCCGAAGCGACTTCGAAACCCCCAAAATGTATCGGAGCGCTTCGACTGAAAATAAGGTATCAAGACGGATCCGGACGAAAAACTGTTAACATGAGAATTCTTAATTTCTCCGAGATGAACAATTTTGGTTTTCACATGTGTTGGTCCTCAAAAGCCGACTCAGCTGGAATATATCCGAGTGAAAATAATCTCTCAAGATGATTCCGGATTAAAAAGTGATCAATAAGATTTTTTTTGTATTTTTAGATGGAAAACATTGTTTTTTGTGTTATATCGATCCGAGTTTGTCGACAGCGGTCAAGCCAGTTTTTGGCGTTATTTTTTTTAAAGAAACACTAAGGCACCTTTTGTTAACTTTAAAATTAATAACGCGAAATAATGTGTCTGTGAAGCAAAAAAAGATCATAGGGAAGACAAAATTTGTTTGATTCTTCTAACAGGATTTGCAGTGACGGTCTGAGATAAGAGCGAAAGACTATTTTGTTAGTAATCACGATTTTATCATCTGTCTGTACACTTGTGCCCATCATTTGACCTGGACAAACTGGTAGCTCCCAATAAATCGACCCAATTTAGGCAACAAAATTATGTTTGAATAGCAGTAGTCCCATAAGCTCTTCATTACGATTTGTACTTGTTTGGTCACAAAATATGATAAGTTTTGGATGCATAATCAATAAAGGAGCACTTATTCAAGAACTGCCTTATTCATATAACGTCGTTAAGGATTCATCACAGCAAAACAAGTACTTGCGCACATTATTCACTTGTGATGTTCATTTGAGTTGGACAACCAGCATGAAGAAGCGGTACACTGGAGGATAATCTTTTAATCGAAAAGCACAAACAACTCGTATCTTGCTGTCAGAACTAAGATTTGTGCATGTTTGCTCGGAACATATGATCAGACTAGGATGTGTAATCAGGTCAGAAGCAACTTTTCAAGAGCCACCTTGCTCAGATACCACCCTTGTGATTCGCAAACAAGCAAAGAAACAGAAGCCATGCTCACGATGCACTGAACACTAACAACAACTCACATCACATATGAACGCAATATCAAGAAAAAAATCAGGCATACAAGAGAGGTCGCTTCATGTTTTACTGAAGTGCGAGAGTTTCAGTTCATTCAGGTTGCAGACGCGGCGTCGGTATAGTCCCGCGGGGCGAAAGCCTGTCGATCAGGTTCCGTAGTTAGAAAACCGTCACACCAAGCTACAATTCAGGGAAACAGGGTAGCGCCAGTCGATCCTCAGGCAACCGCAGAAGACGGTACGCTACAGACTGGTCAAACAACTCTACATGTTGTAAAGGGGCTACTAGAAACTCATTGTAAGCTAGACACACTTCATCGCCTGAGACCTCCCATGCCTAAAATCTGCATCTACCGCGCTCAAATCAGCTGAATCCAGCTTGGACAAGACATTCTAAATGGATCAACAAGTATTACGAGGAAACGAGGGCGCAGCACTATACCCTGGTGTTGACGAATCTTAGGAGTGGGTAGAAACGAAGGGTGAGGTAGTGGATGGGGGAGATTCTTAGCATCCACCGATGCATGTATTGCCTCCTCGCTCAGACTTGATATTAAGTAGCGCTGGCAATGTTGATGCGTCTTTAAATCCCATCCAATCATATTTTTTCGTATATATATATCCCACCCAACACGCATGGCAAGAGAAGAGATCTCCTTCTGCTCTGTAGGATCCGTGGTGCTTATGGTAAGTTGGTGACCCACCATCTTCTCACAAGGCGTCGTTATAACAGAAAGGGTGACATAAAAACCTAGGAACTGAAACCATGTGGTATCTATATCAATTATCAAGCACGAAAGAACACACACAAAGCACAAAACAACATTGTGAAGCAAGAACCACGGATAGGGAAAGTTTTAGTAAAAACACTAGAAGCTTGCGGATTGGTGTCAAAATTAAGATCTGTGCATGTTTGCTCAGATATGACCAATTTAGGATGTGTAATCAACGATGGAGCACCTTTCTAAGAGCCACCTTGCTCAGATAACATCTTTGCGATTCATCCAGGACGAAAGTTAGGTGTCTCGTCGAGATGAACAACTTTGATTTTTGGACCATTTTAATCAGGGTCATATGCCACCCATAAATCAAAAATATTACGGAAGTCCAAACTGTCTGGTTGATACCGTATTGCCCTACCACAAATAGCGCGCGTATCCTGAGGCACGAGGGAGTTGCCCAAAGTGACTTGGAAACCTCCAAACTGTATCGGAGCGCTTCCAATTGAAAACAAGGTGTCAAGACGGATCCTGATGAAAAACTGTTGACATGAGAGTTCTTGATTTTTCGAGATGATTTTTTTGCTTTTCACGTGAAATCGATTCGAGGTTGTTTTGGTCCTCAAAAGCCGACTCAGCCGAATATATCTGAATTCAAGTGAAAATAACCTCTCAAGATGGTTCCGGATTAAAAAGTGATCAATATGTAAGTTTTTGTATTTTTAGATGGACAACATTGTTTTCGTGTTATATCGATCCGAGTTTGTTTACAGCGGTCGAGCCAGTTTCGGGACATCTTTTTTAAACCTGAAATCCTAAGGGGTACTTTTTGTTAACTTAAAAATTAGTAACGCTAAATAATGTGACTGTGAAGACAATAAATAATAGGGGGAAAATCATAGGGAAGAAAAAAATGTTTGCTCTGACTATATGATCAGTTTTGTATGTATTAATAATGTAGAGTCCATTTTTCAAGAGCCACTCACTCAGGTACCGTCGTTGTGATTTATCACAACAAACAAGCCAAAACAGAAGTCATGCTTAGGATTTACTGAATAGTAACAACTAAAAGCAACCAATGAACACAGTTCGGAATAATATTGCACATCAAGAAAAGAATAAGACATAATTATTAGTTGTACAAAATATGTCGCTTTTGTTGAACCGTAGTGAAATATTGTAGGTTCGCTCAGGTAGCAGTCTCACATTGAGTATCGTCACGCGCAGGGAAGGCCCGTCGCTCAAATACAGTCCTTGTAAAATCATCAAGGCAAACCTAGCAATGGTGTAGGATCACCGAAACACCAAGTGTCTGCACAAGATGGTATACTACTCGAAACAGGCTTTCGTCCCGCTTTATAAATAAAGCAACATGCCAAGCAAGTCCAAACACAGTTACAAACAAAAGAGCGGAAAGGCCGCTTGCTGGGGGCGCAGCACAAGTAAGCCCACATGAAATACGCAAGAAAGAAGTGGTGTGGGGGGGGGGGGGGGTGGATGGGGGGGGGGGGGGGGCGGTGTGAGAGATACATCAAGAAAGACAGAAGAGAGCGAACAAACTAAGCCCCTCCGGCGCTAGCTGGAAGAAGACGAGGAGATGCGCCGAGCGGTCTCCACAAGTCTAGTGATCATGCCGTCCAGCTGTCCCCTGTCCCGCTGCCTAGACAACGGGTGCCACTGCTGCAAGAAAGCCAGAAGTTTAAACATCGAGTCAGAAGCACGCCGGAGAAAAATCCGCTCGATCACCATCTTATTGCGAATCGTCCACAGGGTCCACATCAACGCGGCAAACACCAACCAGAAGAGGCGTCGCCTCTCCCCGGTACGGTTCGCCTGGATTTCTAGGAACTCGCCAAGGTCTGAGGCCTGCCAAGCAGGCCCCAGCGCCTCGTGGACGAAGTTCCATAGAAACCTGGCAGCGGGGCAGGTGAAAAGGATATGGGTTCCCGTCTCGGGGATCCCACACATGGGGCAGAGCCCATCACCTGGCCCCTGTCGCTTGCGCACCTCCACCCTGAGGGAGGCGGTCCCTAAGAAGCTGCCACACGAAGATTTTGATTTTTAACGGTATGGGGGACTTCCAGAGAGGGGAGGTCCAAGCTCTAACTAGGGTACTAAAGAGACTCCGATATGCCGACTTTACAGAGAACGTGCCATGACACGAGGTCACGACCACCTGGCAGCGACTCAGGAAGCAAACTCCGTAACTCCGTCCAGGCTGCAGCCTCGGCAATACCGAATGTTCGTCGGAACGAGATGTTCCAAGTCCCATTGGGTATTGCCGAAGCCACAAGCTGCATCGGGTCCGCGCTGATAGCAAAAAGAGCAGGGAACCTATGCTGTAGCGGGCTCCCATCGAGCCACGGGTCCAGCCAAAAGAGGGTGTCCTCTCCATTACCAATGGAGAAGCGGACACCCTTCCTAATCTCATGCTTGATGGATTGGATAGATCGCCAAAATTGGGATCCATCCTGGCGGTCACAAGAAAAGAGGGGGCGACCCTGCAGATATTTCGCTTTGATTAACTGCAGCCATAGTCCCCCCCCTCCTCTCTAAGTATCCGCCATACCCATCGTAGCATGAGCGCAACGTTCATCTTACGGGAGGAAATGATACCAATGCCCCCCATGTCTTTGGGGGTACACACATCCGCCCATTTGACCATGTGGTACTTCTGACGCCCATTGGCCGCCTGCCAGAAGAAGCGTGAGAGATCCCTGTCAAATGAGACGTGCGTGCCTTCTGGGAGTATATAAACTCCCATCAGGAACATCGGCAGACTAGAGAGACAGGCGTCAATCAGGACAGTCTTGCTCGCCTTAGAGGTGAACCGCCTTTGCCAAGGCTCCGCCTTGGCTTTGACACGCTGGGTGACCGGTTCTAGGTCCTTAATAAGGATCCTAGAATCACTAATGGGCGTCCCCAGGTAAGTAACAGGGAAGGTAGACAACTTGCAATTTAGTTTGTCTGCTATCCGTTGTCGCTCATCAGGGGAGTATCCCATGATCATGACTTCGCTCTTGTCGAAGTTAATCTTGAGGCCCGACATGGCCTCAAAGCAGAGGAGAAGGAACTTGAGATTAATAATGTCAAGCTCCGAACCCTCCACCATGATCATGGTATCGTCCGCATACTGGAGGTGGGTGATCCCACCTCCAGGAATAAGGTGCCCTACCACACCAGAGATGTGACCGGCCGTCTTGGCTTTGTCCAAGATGGCCGCCAGGGCGTCACCGGCGAGGTCAAAAAGAAGGGGGGAAATTGGATCCCCTTGTCTCACCCCACGCGAAGACCTAAAGTAAGGGCCAATGTCTCCATTAATGTTTATGGCTGTGTTCCCGGACATGACGATCTGCATAATCCACGATATGAAGCGTTCGTCAAACCCACGATGCTCGAGGACCTGGCGTAGAAAAGCCCAGTCCAAACGATCATATGCCTTCTGGAAATCTAGCTTAAGAAAGACACCTTTAAGGTGTCTCGTCTTGACTTCATGAACAACCTCATGAAGAGCCAGAATCCCATCATGGATAAATTGTCCCTTGAGAAAGGCGAACTGATGTGGGTGAGCCAGGCGCTCCACAACTGGCGCCAAGCGTGTTGCACACACTTTGGCGAGCAGACGCATGATGACATTGATCACCGTGATCGGCCTAAACTGACGAACATCCGTGGCCCCTACAACTTTAGGAATTAGGGTAATCACCCCAAAATTAAGGCGGGACATAACCAGTGTCCCAGTATAGAACTCCTGGAACATCGGCATAATCACCGCCTCAATATACTCCCAGAACTTCTGGAAGAAGGATACAGGGAGACCATCCGGCCCTGGGGCCGAATTGGTTTTCATCCCCATAATGGCCCGGCGCACCTCCTCGGGACTGAATGGGAGAGTAAGCTCCCTATTCTCGTCATCCGAGACTAAGGCCCCTAAGGGCCAGAAGTGCGCGGCCAAAGCCACTCCCGTGCGGGGACCCTCCGTAAATAACTCCTTATAGAAGGAGTATATATGGTCGGAAAGGTCCTGGGCCTCCTCTAATAGGAGGCCATCCGCCCATAAGCAAGGGATAGAGCACCTACGACGGCGACCATTAGCAATGGCATGGAAGTATGCTGTATTAGCATCTCCACGAAGAATCCAGATGGTATACTACTAGAGCTGTGTTGTTGGAACGAACGATTCCTACTATCTAAACAACCCTAGATCTTCTGAGACCTCCCATGCCTAAAATTTGCATATCAACCGTGGGTGCATCCACCGAAAATGAGTTCGGACAAAGAATTCAAAGCCGGTCAACAAGTACAAAGAAGGCACGAGCGTGCAGTATGGTATGAGCGCATCGGATTTGAGGGGATTCGAGCAGATTTGGAGCGGGTGGAGGAGAAGGGTGGTCTCAAGGGTAGGTGATGTATGACGGAGGAGGAAAACCCTAGAGCAGGCCTGGATCGACCTCGGAGGTAGCAAGACGGTGGTGGCAGGGCTAGGGCTTATATAAGCATTGCAAAGCGAAGCCTACTCTTATGGCAGAGAAACCCTTGGTGCTTATTAGCATCCCCTGATGCCCATAGCCTGACGCGCGCTGGCAATCCTCTTGTTCCATATATATGATAAATCCCATGCAACAAGCATGGCAAGAGAGGAGATCACCTCCACCCTGCTAGCTTACGGATAGTGAGTGGTGACCCGCCAACTGACCAGCCTCTTCACATTGGCACCCAAAAGGTGTCGCTAAACCAGGAACAATTAATGCCACCCTTTGGTTGTGGTTTGTTACTTTGCTTATCAAGACAACTATAATTGGATAAGAAAAACCACGCTATGCAGAAGTGAACCATCGTAGGGTGTTTTTTTTTTTTTAAGAGAAACCATCGTAGGGTGTTAGGGTATAATTACACGAGGGGTATGATCCATCATCAGATACTGTCCTTTTATAATTCTCGCAATAAACTAAACAACAATGCAACATTTCAAAGGTGTAGCTCCATAGGAACTGCATCCATCTTGTGCAAGATGGTACAGCTGCGCTAATTGCTATTCTTAGTGGACGAACGATTCCTACTAAGCAAAGCACACTTCATCGCCTCAGACCTCCTATCCCTTTATCCGCATCCTCACTGGCAAATCTTGAATCTTCCACACCAAACTCATATATTACACATTCTCACTTAATCGAATACGTACAATGAGGGCACCGAATATAAGATTTAGATTTGGACGTACAATCAATGACGGATCACCTTTTCGAAAGCTACCGTACTTTAGAATTGGTAAAAAATATTTTACTAAACTTTTTTCTATTTATTTTTCTTCGTGGTCCGAATTAACTTACTCCCTCCGGTCTCATAAACTGTCTTGAGTTGTACTGTTGTTTTGTACGTGATCAGTTCTTTACTTCTGACACTAAAACCAGATCAGAGGGAGTATTAGGTTGTCTATCTTTTCTCTTTATGTATATCTTTGCATTCTGAATTATTTGTCCATCTCTTGGAAAGAGTCTAGGACTAACTCAAGGACATGGAACTTAAGGTGGCGGTTGAGGCAAAAAGACGTGAAACATTCCATTAGTTAGGAGAGATAACAAAAGCAGTTGAGACATAAACACAACCAAAGAAGCACCGGATCGTGAAGCATAAGACATAAAGACGAGGAAAATTCGCCAGTGCTACTACTCTCACACAATGGAGTGACATGCACCTAATCACGAGGTGTGGTGCCGATTATTGAATTTACGTGCACAACTGAGAGAATTACCAAGCTCTGCATTCTCCACCGACCAAATTCTAATGTGGATGCTGAACCAAAGTAGAGAATTTCATTTTGGTGAGTATGACCCTAAGTCCGCAAGTACGTACGAAATTGATATTTTTGTAGGGAACATAGCTCATCAACCAAAAATTACTATCCGCGAACATAGCTCATCAACTAAAAACTAGAACAAATTAGTTTCTTTTTTTAGAATGCATATATTCAACCTTCCACTTTTTATTGCCTACAAAGTACTATCCGCGAACATAGCTCATCAACCAAAAATCTTCTCGAGAGCAAGAATGGATAACTTCTGAAGAATCACAGTTCAATATGCTGTGCATCCACCATTCTCTGCATTTGCAACAAGGGATAGGTGAAAAACAGAATCAGCAGTCCCTCTAACCACATAAGACGCCTCAAAGAATGGTAATTCTGAATCTCCAACCAGATAAATATGTTGATAGAAGAGAGATAGTATTAAACATAAACAGAATGAGAATGCAACAGGGCGACATTCATAGAGCACAACAGACACGACAGAGGTTGCAGATCACAAACTGAACTTTTCTTTTGTTAGTTGAAGTCAATATACAGTTATCTCAAGAGAAGTCGATGTACAGTCAAATTTCTCACAACATGACTTATTTCTGTATGTGCAACAAAAACCCAAGGTAGACATACATATACAGGTCAATTATTCTGTTATCTTTCAAATGGTGATGACCCTGCATCTCTCCGGTGGGAAGTCGTGCTCCATCAGCGGGCCTGTCGACGAGGACACCAGGAACCCATCCACCCTGGCCGCCGTGTCCACATCAATCGTCACCACGCTCAGACCCCGCCCAATCACATAGATCTTCCTGCCTACAGCTACAAGCTCGCAAGGAGGGCGTGTGAGCTTGTCCGACAGCCGGCCAAGCATCACCCACTCCTTGGCCTCATTCAACCACATCATCAGCTTCGTGCCAAGGGATTGGTCCAGCATGTAGAGTGTCCCATCGTCAAGAACAACCGTCAGTCCAGACCAGCACAGAGCAATCTCATTTGCTGTTCCCCTCCAGGTTTGGTCAACAGGGTTGTATATGCCAGCAAAGTACATCCTGTTCCAGGCCGCCTCGTGGATGGTCACCAGCTCACCATCCAGGGCTACGAACTTGACTATGTCAGGGGTGAGCATGGGATTCTTGTGCGCAAACCAGGAGCCGGTGCCTTTGTCGTAGATGTCCCATGAATTTGGCGACTTGTCTGTCAAACCAAGTCCACCAGTAACATAAAGCTTATCATTAAGAGATGCAGTTACAAAATAGCACCTGAAATCAAAAGTAACAGTGGTAAGTGAGTTGTGCACAGGATCAAGAACAAAAATAGTATTGGACGAAACAAAATACGAAAACTGTTGAGCTCTGTCAGTAGTACCTGGCAGTAGGCATGGGGGCTGCTCTGCTCCAGGAATTTGAAGCAGCATCATAACAATATACTTCATCATTGGCATCTTTAAGCCAGCTACAACCACCCAAAAGGAACAACCTCTTGTCTAAGGTCTCTATGGAAATGCCTTCACGTGCTGAGCATGGCGGTTCCATGACTTGGATGACTTTCAAGGTACAGCTTGTAGGGTCAGGAGCAAGAACATAGCATTTGTAGCCCGTACCCCTACATATCACATATATCCAAGACTCGTCCAAGCTGTTCCTCTTGCGGTACGAGTGCCACTCTTCACTGCATAACAATGCCTTCCATCTCCTTGAGACGCACCTGAGAGCATTATGACACTGCCGGGGAACCCTTGCTAAGCAAAGAAGAGCAATCTCATCAGGATACCATTAATAAGTGGGGTCTCAAAGACAGAAGATTCCATCTTCCTATAGGGCAGCTTCCAGCAATGCACTATTTTGGAGGTGGCAGGTCATCCTAACACAGAATAAATAAGGATGAGAACAACGCCACTGGACTCATTAAAGATTTACTGATAGGAATATTTGCGATATATAAAATAACAAATCAAATATACAAACAAATTGGTTTGAATGAAAATCAAATCATCAAATTGCAACAAATATACAAAAAATAAAGATGAAATAATTTTAGTAAGTTTCAATGAAATAATTTTAATAAGTTTCAATGAAATTCGAAGCATCAAAGTGCAACAAATATACAGAAATTTTTTGGCTCAGAGAGACCTAAAATAACTTCACAAAGAACTAAACTTTGTGCAATTGTGAGTATATGAATCAAAAAAGGAATCGTGTGAAAAAAGCATTCCTTCTAAAGACACAACAAACTGAATTAATGTAGGTGAGCTTACTGACCATTCACACAGATATTGCTGCCATGGTGGCTGCAGTGTGTAACTGGCTAATTAGCCACCCAGCCCAGAAAGGCTTGAGAAGATCATATTAACAGAAAAGTTCACATAGGATTGTTCCACAAAGAACATCCCCTGTAATGGAATTTATGGTTAAAATGGCAGGGCATTTCACATACATTCACAGCAAACAAGCAATATCTGTTGTAACTCGATAACTTCCATAGTAATTCTTGAATTAGTTGAGCGTACAACAATACTCCGGTGAATTCACAGCAAAAGTTGTTTGACTGTACGGCTGCCATAAGATAGGAGCGAAAGACTATTTTGTTCAAGTAATCACGGTTTGATCATCTGAACTATGCACTTGTGATCATCATTTGGCCTCAAGTCAGACAACATGTTTATAAAATAGCAGAAGCTACTTACAAACTGTACATGGTTGCTCAGAATGTATGATCAGTATAGGGTGTGTAATCAAGAAAGGAAGCCTTTTTTAAGAGCTAACTTACTCAGATACCGTCCTTGTGATTCATCACAGCAAACAAGCAAGGATAGTGACCTAGTTAACTTTGGAA
The DNA here is from genome assembly GCA_947311845.1 of Poa pratensis. Classification (NCBI taxonomy): domain Eukaryota; kingdom Viridiplantae; phylum Streptophyta; class Magnoliopsida; order Poales; family Poaceae; genus Poa; species Poa pratensis. The sequence goes on from CAMZMU010000062.1 coordinate 4,396,525, forward strand.
CTGAAAGCATATGTTGGACATATCAAGCATGTAACAATGCAGAAAAGGGAAAAACTTATACCATTGTGGAACAACCCGCTGAAGGATGAATTTTTATAGACATAAAATAGCACAAACACTGCCTTCACATAAAGATATGTATGTGTTTGCTCAGAATATATGATCAGTTTAGGGTGTATAATCAAGGAAGGAGGCCTTTTTCAAGAGCAACCTTACTCAGATACCGTCCTTGTGATTCATCACAGCAAACAAGCAAACATGTAAGGGTGACCTAATTAACTTTGGAACTGAAAGCATATGTTCAACATATCAAGCATGTAACAATCTAGAAAAGGGAAAAAAGGATACAATTGTGGAACAACCCGCTGAAAGATGAAGTTTTAGACATGAAAAGCACAAACATTGCTTTCACATAAAAATCTGTACGCGTTTGCTCAGAATATATATGATCAGTTTAGGGTGTATAATCAAGTAAGGAGGCCTTTTTCAAGAGCAACCATAATCAGATACCGTCCTTGTGATTCATCAAGGTAAACAAACAAGCAGACAAGGTAACTTAAGTAACCATGAACAAAGTTAACTATGTGGTCTACGTTCACAACAAGAGAACAAAAGACCCCCACTGAAGGGTGACCTTTTAGACAGAAAGCACAAACATTGCTATCAATAAAGATCTGTACATGTTTGCTCAGAATTTATGATCAGTTTAGGGTGTATAATCAAGGAAGGAGACCTTTTTCAAGAGCTACCTTACTCAGATACCGTCCTTGTGATTCATCATAGCAAACAAGCAAGCTGACAAGTGTGACTTAATTAACCAAGAAACAGAAAGTATATGTATTGTCTACATATCAAGGACGAAAGAATGAACAAATTGAAAACAGAACACCAGTTTGAAGCGACGCAATGAAGGATAAAGTTTAGGTCCAAAGGCAGAAACAGCTTGCAGATTGCTGTCCAAATTAACATTTAAGCATGTTCACTCAGAATATGATCAATTTAGGTAATCAAGACAGGAGAACTTTACTCAAATATTGTCCTTGCGATTCACCACAGCAAACAAACAAGCAGACAAGCGTGACTTAACTAACTCAGGAACTGACACACAAAAGGATACATATTAAATCAAAAGCATAAACAGCTTGCAGATTGCTGTCAACATTAAGATTTGTTCATATTTGCTCAGAAAATATGATCAGTTTAGGATGTGTAATCAATGCAGTTGAACCTTTTCAAGGGCCACCTTACTCAGATACCGTTGTTGTGATTCATCACAGCAAACAAACAAGCAGACGAGGGTACCTAAATTAACCCATGAACTAGGCGAAGCATATGGTCCAGATTTCAAGCACGGAAGAATGCACAGAAAGAAAACATAACACCATTGTGAAGCAACCCGACCAAAGGATAAAGTTTTAGGTGAAAAGGAACAAACAGCTTGTGCATTGCTAAGATTTTGCAAAGTGCTTGCTCAGAATATATGATCAGTTTAGGATTCATAATCAACGAAGAACGCCCTTATTCAAGAGGGTCTTTACTCAGATACCGTCCTTGTGATTCATCACAGCAAACGAACAGGAACAAAACTCAAACTTGGCATGCATTCACCAGCAATAAACCAAATAACCAATGAACCCAAGTGTCACAGATGCTAGTATATCGAACAAATCTTGAGACATACATTTTTTTTACAGAATATCTACTGCTAAAGGACGTTTGCGCAGATACTAGTCTCAGGTTGGGTAGAAACACAACAGGGCTAAACCCATCGCTCATATACCGTCCTTATTCAGTCATCCCAGCAAGTCTAAAACAACAAGGGCTAGGTTCATCATACACATTGGATAAACATGGAGAACACGCAGAACCAGGAAGTACTAAGGCAAACGTCCAGCGAACGATTGCCGGTACGCAAAAGACACTACAGATCCCGAGACCTCCTATTCCCAAGTTTGAGTATTTTGCAAGTGTTTGCTCAGAAAATATGATCAGTTTAGGATTCATAATCAACGAAGAACGCCCTTTTCAAGAGGGTCCTTGCTCAGATACCGTCCTTGTGATTCATCACAGCAACCGAACAGGAACAAAACTAAAACTTGGCATGTGTTCAACGGTAATAAACCAAATACCCAATGAACAAGTGTAAAAATGGCTATATCAAACAAAAGCTGAGACATAAAAAAATATTGAAGAAGTACTGCTTAATGACGTTTGTGCAGATACAAGTCTCAGATTGGGTATAATCACAGCAAGGGTGAACCCATCGCTCATATAGCGTGGTGGCTCATTCATGCAAGCAAACCCCAAACAGCCATCGCTAAGCTCACCAGAACCATCAGCCGAGCAGGATAAACAAGCACCGAGAGAAAGGAACTTGGCTACTGCGTACGGATCGCATCTGCTTGAAATAGGCATTCACGTACTGGGACTTCAAATGGAACGAACGATTACCGGTAAGCAGAGGACACTACATCGCCCGACACCTCCTATCCCTAAATCAGCACCCACAGCGGGCGGATCAGGCGACGCATTCTAGCAACGGATCAACGAGTTCACGACCGCGCAATACGATCTACCATCGGAGGGGAAATCAAATCAATCGCACCTTGTGTAGGTGCGTGCCCGACGGATCTGGCTGAAGAGGCCGGGGGCGGTGGGCAAGTGGATCGGCCGAGGATGGAGCTATGGGGCTAGGGTTTGGGTTCGGCCATGGAGGCGCGATGCGGCGGCGGCTGGCGGAGGGATGGAATGGTTCTGTCTCGACGCCGTTATATCGTGGTGGAGAGTGGTATTATTCGGACAGGTCCCTCGTTCTTGTCATATTCACATAAGTCTAGTGCTTCTGCGCCTTTAGGAATGAAGGTAGATTTATTTAGTTTCTGAGGTACTTAGATGTAAATCAGCCTGTTAAGCGTGAAAATAATCGAGCCAGGAGACAAAACCGGAACCTAAATCCGTAGTGGAGTAGTGGGCCGCGGCCGCGCCAACCCCATCTCCTCTGCCGCGGAAGTGTGGCCGCCTCTCGCCCCCACCAACGGCGACGCAGCCTTCCCGCCCCTCCCCCCTTCCTTCTCTCGCATCCACGACGGTCGATGGTGCAGTTCTTTGGGCATGGGGCAACACCGCGCGGCGCGGCGGGAGACGGTGTCGAAGGAGTCGGCGGTGCAGGCGGTGAGATGGATCGTTTCCAGTTGCGCCGACTCATGCAGCATGGCGGTGACCGTCATAGATGTCAACGCAGTCATCTCAATCGGGCGGTGTCGCGTTCGCCAGCACCGTGGGTCGCCTGGTCACGGTGTCAGAGGTTCTCGACGAGGTGCGGAAAGCCGCCACACGCACCCATGACACTAGTAGAAAATGGGCCTATGGTCCCGGTTCGGTTGGGCCATCAGTCCCGGTTGCCCAACCGGGACTGGCCAATCGGGACTAATGCTAGTCCCGGTTGGGCCACGAACCGGGACCAATGTGTGGCCACGTGGCCAGTTCTGCTGGGCGTGGGGAGAGACTCATTGGTCCCGGTTCTTGTTACGAACCGGGACCAATGAGTGCTTTTTTTTTTTTGGTATTTAGGGTTTAGGGTCTCCCTCTCGCCGCCGGTGCCCCCTCTCCCTCTCGCCGGTGCCCCCTCTCGCCGGTGCCCCCTCTCCTTCTCGCCGGTGCCCCTCTCCTTCTCGCCGGTGCCCCCTCTCCCTCTCGCCGGTGCCTCCGTCGTCTCCCCCTTCTTCGCATCGCCGACGTGCTCTCCATCGTTTCCGTACGCATATTATACGCTCTACTATATACACAGTACATGTTGATGCATATATAATTAATATTCGATCTCTTGCGAGAATACAACTATTTAATTACATGGAGATAGATCAAGCCATCAAGGCATATGTTGTTCATCGTCCGAAGCATAATGTTCTCCCCTTTCATCGATGACCTCCCTAAGCAGAAATCCCGCCAATTCCTCTTGAATTGCTCCTACGCGCAGTTCTGGGTCGATCTTCTCCCGCATTTTGCTGAAAGCAGTTGTTCTCCGCTCAGTGGTCAACTCGCGAATGAACTCGCAAACGTAGAATCCACATAAATTACTCCCGGTGGCTGCTGCGGACTTTCCACCGTTTTATAAGTTAGCTCATCTTTGAATGGACCTTCTACCTTCTGTTTGAAAATTGTCCAACACCTGCTTTGGCAAAGAAAATGAACAAAGGAGTTATTAATTACTTGACATCAGGGAACGAACGAAAGAGGGCGATATAATGCGATAATGATTGAAATTACTTGTTGAGCATTTCTTTCATGTCGGACCACAACGCTTGGTCCCAACTTAATGAGTCGTGGACTTCAACTGTGGACTTGTCAGGTTGAATGCTTAGCAGAATCCAGTGGAACCTGCGGACGTTTACATAAAGCAGACATGCATAGCTCATCAATTACACTTAACATCGAGAAAGCCAAATAAAAATATGTACAAGACAGAAACACTCACCTGAAGTTGTAAGGAAATAGTATTTCCGTACAGAAATGTTGCATGGTTAAAAAGGTGGTCAGGTCATGCTCCACGTCTTTGGGGTGATTGACTAACGTATGTGAATTCACGATATATGGGTCAACGAACCCAACCTCAAAAACTTTAGATCTTTTGCATTCCAGCATCTTCATTCTGCATAATAGCGTACAAAAGGATATATATATAGGCAGGATAATATAATACAGGCAATGAACGAGCTGAGCTAGAGACTTAATTACGAAAATAAATCACTTACAGACAATAGCAAGAGAGGATAGATTTGTCGAGGGCGCGCTTTTGGAATAACTGGAACAGTTCAGTCAGTTGAACCTGTATAGTGTAACGTTTGAAGAAATGCTCCACTCTAACGTCCAGCGGAAACCACTCTTTCGCGTCCTTCTTTGATGTGTGCACCAGGTACCAGGTATGCAGATTTCGCATATGTGTTGATAGACCCGTCATCTCCTCATTACTGACCATAGGCTCCCCTTGGACATATTTCCGTGCCATCTCTAACATTGGCGCATGTTCATAGCCTAAAAGTTGACCAAGGCTCATACCCAAGGCGGTAGCCTGTTCCTTGGCCTGAGATACAGTGACACCAAGTTCTTTAGCAGCAGCTATGGCTCTGGGGTCCAATAATTCCAGGTCTTATCCATAGCGACTCTGAAGTCCTTGTCGACATCGGAACACACTATGAGCGGGGGGACCGATTGATTTTTCTGCTGTCCGAGCTGGGCAATTTGTTTCCCGCTTTTTGCACTTCTTCCCTTGTTCTGCTCAGACTGGGCACGTGCTAGCTTAGTAAGTTCACGACCATAGTCAGATGGCAGATTCATCGATATCTGGGATGGCTGCTCAAGGAAGGACTTTCTCCACTTTTTGGATTTTTCATCGTATACCGGCTTCTGCTCGGGCTTTTTTGGTGCAAAAAAAGCCTTATTGTAGGCAGCCACCTCCGCGGCGTTTTCCGCTACAGTCCTGTCATAAGGTCTAATGGGAAGATTCTTATGAGGTACTGTTGGGAGGGGCGACCTTTTACGTTTCGGTGATCGCTTACCCCTCATAGTACGAGCGGTGGGCGGAAACGGCTGACGCGGCGGCGGAGACGGCTGACGCGGCGGCGGAGACGGCTGCGCTGGAGACTGGTGAGGCGGTGAAGAGGACTGTTGCGCTGGAGAATGCTGAGGCGGTGAAGAGGACTGTTGCGCTGGAGACTGGTGAGGAGTCGATGGCCTTGGCTGCCAGTTCGGAAGCACGATGAATTCCTTTGGCCATAGAATGGTCGCTTTCTTGGCTTCTCCAAGTTCAAGCACCTCCCCATCTTCACCTGCAGGGTGTTGCAGCTTCAGCTCCTCATAATCTTTCATCACTTCATCCACCGCGACAACAGCGTAGCCATTTGGAACCGGAGAGAAATGGTAAGTTGGATTAGGTCCAATTGGTACGACATAGCCGACCGCCACCTTCACGGTTAAGTTAAAAACTTTCACATGCATCTCACAAGGTGTGCTCTCCGTGATATCATCCACTGGGTAGCGACGAAGTGGAGCCACTGCATCATCATTACCATCCTGGAGCTCCGTGGAAGCCACGCTGCTTTTCCGATTCGATGGGCCACCGGTACCATCGCATGCAGCTTCTACCATGTGCCGTTGAGATTGGCCGCTAGTACCTTGCTGGCTAAGCACGGCAATTTGTTCCTTCTGCCGCTTTAATTCTTCTTCTATATTAAGCAGCCGGTCTGCAGCAGCGCGTGCTTCCATTGCCTCCCTTTCCTTTCTCCTCTGATGGCTTCTATCAGGAAATTTCTTCCTGTGCTCGGGAATCGCAATTGTCTTGGGCTTGGAGCCAGGTACGCCTCGTAACCGTCCGTCGTGTTCCTTATTCCCAAGGGCGCGTGTGAGCTCGTCATCCTCTCTATCGGGAATGAACCGTCCCTCTTCAACATCCTTTACTGTTTTTCTAATTTCTTGGATGGGTAGTAGGGGATTATCTTTGTGTCTTCTGTTATATATGCACTTCCCTTCTGCGTCCAACGTGCCCCCATGCCCGTAAAACCAATTTCTTGCCCGTTCGATCCACTTGAGTGGCTCTGGAGTGATCCCATTAGCCAGCAGGTCCGCCTCAAGTTTCTCCCACTTAGGCATGCTACCAGCGTAGCCACCAGGCCCCATAGTATGGTGGTACATCTTTAGAGCAGCATTTGCCGCATTTTTTGCAGACTTTTCCAGAGCTTCCTCTGATTTCTTGTACGCCACAAATTCTTCCCAGTAGTCCTTTATCTTCTCATACCCTTTATTGAAGTCTGGAGTCTTATTTTTCTTGACAAACAGTTTGTTCAATCTTTTCTTCCAGTTCTTGAATAGCTCGGCCATCTTCTTAAGTGCCCAGTCCTTGACTTTTTGCTCCATGATTTTCCGGGCAATCTTTTCTGCCTCATCTGGATCCTCCTCATCTGAATCCACCTCTGGCGCCGGCAGGGTGAAATTAACCATGAGCTTTCTCCAAAGTCTTTCTTTGCCCTCATCGCTGACATATAGCTGTCCTTTCTCGTTTGGCCGATGCCATTCTCGAACGGTGATCGGGATGAAGTCCCTAACAAGAACTCCGCATTGCTTTACCATTTTATTTTTAACACCAGGGGGAGCAGTCGGTGTGCCGTCTTCAGCGACTCTTTCGATCGTGTACCTTTCTTGGTCGCCCAACTTTTTGGCTGGGCCTCGTTTTGTCCTTACAGAAGATTTGCTCGATCCGGAGGGCTAAAAGAAGAAAGAGCGTTAATATATGAAGACCGTCGAGCATGTCCGCAAGCCTGTTTCAAGCGACCTAACAAAACTTTCCACAAAACTAAATTTAGCTTGATGTGCCGGTTGTCCAACTACGGTACCTGAGCGATGGTCTTTTCCATCTGGTGGCGATACATTGCTTGAGTCTGTCACCTGAGTGCGAACCTACAATATTTCACTTCAGTTCAACATGAAGCGACCCTTTTTTTGTATGTCTGATTATTTTTCTTGATATGCTAAACTGTCTACTTGTGTTCATTGGCTATCTGAGTTGTTATTAGTGTTCAGTGCATCCTAAGCACGGCTTCTGTTTTTTGCTTGTTTGATGTGAGGAATAACAAGGACGCTATCTGTCTGTGCGATTCTAGGTTTAACTCACGAGTTACAAAGATCGGGCTTTGGTGTTACCTGACCTCTTAACTGAAAGAGGATTCGATTCTTGCAACATACTAAACCGCTAACCACGAACAACTCAAGATATTGGGTGGCCTGACAGCAGAAGATCAATGCAAGACTGGCTGGATTTGTAAATCTCACTCTGTTATGCATTGAATTGTTGTTTTAGCAGGGAAATAGCTGTTGTTACAAACAAGAAGAAAGTGTGATGATGCAGTGACAAGCCACAAGCACCATCATCACGTCCCGTGATCTAAAAATAATAATAGTACTACATTCTTCAGACAAAGCTGCGAACAATCCTCTTGATGAGCCTCCACATCGTCGTCCTCGCTGTCTGAAGAAAGATCCCTGTCTTTGAACACCTCCTCCCGTGCTTCCTTGCTCAGCCTCGTCGCCTCCGCCCTCTCGCCGAAGTAGTCGTAGTCTACCTCCATGGGGCATGCCCGCATGGACCCCTTGGAGGCGCACTCGCTGCGGACCCAGGCCTGGAATACGGCAAACTTCGCTTCGTCCTCATAGGCCTCGCGGGTACAATCGCAGAGCAGCATCATGTACTTGTGCAACGAGGAGGATCCACGCCACCTCTTCTCCCCCACCCACCACTGTCCCTTGACACCGCTCTTCGTCTCTACCCGCTCCAGAGCTGCTCCACTCTCCTCAAATTAGATGCGCACACACACCTACACTACACAAGGTTCGATTGATTCTCCTCTCATGGTACCCTTCGAGATCGGTTTTGGCAGTTATCTTCCGCGGTAGATACAGATTTTAGGCATGTGAGGTCTCGGCGGTGTAGTGCGCTTTGCTTAGCTGGAAACGTTGGTGGATTCTAAAGAACCTGTACACAGCTATTGTTTCCAGGAGGTTGTGATCCGTACGGACTAGTTACACTTCTTTGAGAGCGAGTTGTAGCGTTGATGTTTAGTAGAAGCAGACTGCGAGGGCGTACATTGAGTTGATGCGGGTGGGTCGTATAGAGTATTTGACCATTCTGTGTCACCTTCATTCAGTGGCTCACTTAACACATGTGTTCTGTTTTCCTTTTGTGCATTCAATTTAATCGAAATATAGAATCTATACATCAGCTAGTTCATGGGTTAATTAAGTTAATTTTGTATGTTTGTTTGTATTGCGATGATGAATAACAAGGACGGTATCCGAGTAAGGTAGCTCTTCAAAGGGCATCCTTTCTTGATTACCACCTAAACTGATCACAAGTTCCAAGCAAGCATGCACAGATCTTTATTTGATAGCAATGTTTGTGTTTTTCCCCTAAATGTTTATCCTTCCGTGAGAGGTCCTTTTTTGTTGTTGTGAATGTAGACCACGTAGTTCACTTAGTTCAGGGTTGCTCAAATTACCTTGTCGATCTGCTTGTTTGTTTGTTTGTTGTGATGAATCACAAGGACGGTATCTGATGACTCCCAAGTGCAGGAGATCAATTGTAGTACCTTTCAATTAGAAAAGGTTGTCGAACCCACGAGGAGCTAAAGGTATTGGTTAGTAAGATTGATAAATAAAACAATGAAAGATGCAAATGTTTTTGGTATTTTCGGTTGTATAATTCCAATGCAGCAAGTAACAGTAGCAAGTGAAAGCTCTCAAAGAGAGAAAGCCCAATCCTCTTATGTGCAAGAGGACAAGCTCAAGTGATGTGTCACTTATATGTGGAAACGTTCCCGAGGGTGGCTTGGATATCACTAGGCATAGAGATTTATTAAACAACACTTTGAATATCTTGTCAAGTTTTAATCTTCTTTGGACGGAGCCATAATTCGGTATAGCTAAATAAATAGACTACAACCCCTTATAATGGATCATGTGGCCAAGTAAATGACTGCACAAGAATTATTAAGACATAGAGTCCCACCATAGCATTACACTCTAAGGTCCCCGATACTAATACCCTCACAATATAACTTCATGATTCGGTCTTAGGTTTACTTGTCCTCCTAAGTCTTCCTCAATTCATTATACTACGGTGTTCTCCTATGAGCCCATAAAGGTGAAGTCTTGTGCAGTCGACGTTCGCACAACACCATCATAGAATCACATAAAAGATAAACTCTTGACAAAATACCAACACATGTTATATATAAATCATTGCCAATTCATCCTATGCCCTCAGGAACATATGGGAACTACTCACAACGTGCAAACATGATCATAATCAGTGGCATAAGTGGTACAACACAATCTGAAAATATAACTTCACCCACAAATAATGACAAGTACTCAATCACAAACATGAATAGTAGCACAAGACAAGTATCTAGGGTATAGCAACTCTCAAACTATGAGGGGAACGGAGTGGATCACGGAGATGATGATGGAGATGGTGCTGGTCTTGATGGGGGTGATGATGTAGAGGCCTCCTCCCACGCCAAGGAGGAGAGGTGATGACGATGGCGATGATTTCCCCCTCTCCGGAGCTCCGGAGCAGCAGGATCTGACCCCCTCGAGGGAATCAGGAGTTTCGCCGCCGCCGCGACCTCGGATGGACTTGGAAAAATTAGGGCGTACTTTTTGGGGAGGACGAAGGCGTCGATAAAAATCCCCAGGCGAGGAGGTGTCCGAGGTCGATTTTAGTGGGCCCCACGCGGCCAAGAATTTGGGCCGCGTGGGCCACCCCCTTTTGGCCCTCGTGGCTCTCCTTGCTTCGATCTTCTTTCCATTACCTTCCTTCCGATGAAAAACTTCCGTGGTATTTTTTCTTTTATTATTTGGGTTCCAGAAACTCCTGAAACAATAAAAACAAGAAAAGGGGTTTTTTTCTGCCTCCCAGATATTAAATACCAAAAATAGGGACTTTGTGTGAAAGTCCTCTAAATCATATAAAACATGTTAAAATGATGATGTAATGATGCACATAACATGCTAATATGATTCTCATAGTTGCATAAATGATGATATAAAATGCACGTATCAACTCCCCCAAGATTAAACCTTTACTCGTCCTCGAGTAAGTAAGGACATGGATCATTACATGCATCAATGGACTTATGATTGATAAATAAATACGAGCATTGTATCATCATCATATTTAGTTGCAATGAAAGATTAATGAACTAAAACTCATACATATGAGGGCAACATAAGTAGAAGGTCTAGCAATCACCCCTTACTCTTTGAAGGCAAATAACCATTGTATGTTGGACAATTGAATCTTGCTATTTTTCACATGCTTTTGCTCTTTATGGCAAGCATCTTAATATTTTATACCTTGCTGAAATTTAAGGATAAGATAAACTCTCATTGGATAACAAGTTCAAGGAAGACAAATGAAAAGACAAATATAAATTTTTTTTGCACTCTTGCTTCACTAGTAACTAGTGCAAACTTTAGTCATGGATATCTCAATCAAGTTGCTATGCTCCATACAACCTTTATCATACACTTTCCATGGCTAACTGAATTTTCAGGTGCCTTCCTTTTCATTCACTTTCAAGAGCATAAGTGTTGAAATATCCATGATCATTAATTTGCTCAAAAGATACTAGATTTTAACAAGAGTGTTTCATATTCTTTTCATTAACCCTTCCCAACTTTTTATCCTACAAGACTATATCTCAACCTTAAACTATCAGTTTTACTTGTTTCATAATGGGGTGATTCTACAATTGTCCAACACACTCAAGTTAATTAAGTTCAAGGCAAGATGTGACTGAAACTTTAAATATGCCACACTCATTTGCATGAGTGTTACCCATAAATCTCCAAACAAGAGAATCATGGATGACACCATACTTTAATATTCATTGATAAACCATAAGATAGGGATACATGATAATGCTTCATGAGCTCACACATGCCTAAGAGATATTGATAACTTAAACGATAAAAGCAAAGCACATCATGGCTAGATAGATATGATAGACTAGTAAAGGTAAAGACTAGGTGAAACTCCCCCAAGCTTGACGTCTTGCTAGAATTCCCTCTCTTCCTTCCTATTGCCTTCATAATAAATTTTTTTCATGGATTTTGGGTTTCTGAAACTGCACGTCCTCTCTCAATTACCTCTTCCGGTGTTTGTAAATCAAACTCTTCCACCATTCCGACAAAGCTTTTTCCTGCAATATAAGGTTTAAGGCGTTGTCCATTAACTACATGAGGTTTACCTTTCATGTCACCGTGAAGACGGATAGCTCCTGAACGGTACACCTCTTGTATCACTAATGGTCCCTGCCACTTTGAAGCTAGCTTTCCTGCAGAAAACTTAAAGCGAGAGTTGTATAATAGAACTTGATCACCTACTTTGAATTCCTTTCTTTTAATTTTCTTATCATGCCAAATTTTAACTTTTTATTTAAACATTTTAGCATTTTCATAAGCTTCATTCTCCATTCATCTAGTAGGCTCAAGTCAAGAATTCTCTTCTCTCCTGCAGTCTTAAAGTCAAAGTTCAATTGTTTAACAGCCCATCTAGCATTATGTTCAACTCAACAGGTAAATGACAAGCTTTCCATAAACCATTTTATAAGGAGACATTCCCATAGGATTTTTAAAAGCAGTTCTATAAGCCCATAATGCATCATTAATTTTAGTTGGCCAATCAGACCTAGACTTATTCACTGTCTTTTCCAAAATGAGTTTAATTTCCCTATTACTTAATTCAACTTGTCCACTTGTTTGAGGATGATAAGGTGATGCAATTCTATGGTTAACATCATATTTTGCCAAAGTTTTTCTAAGAACACCATGCAAGAAATGAGAACCACCATCAGTAATTAAAAACCTAGGAACACCAAACCTGGGGAAAATGATGTCCTTGAGCATCTTCATTGCTGTGGCATGATCTGCACTTTTGGTTGGAATTGCTTCCACCCACTTTGTAACATAATCAACTGCAACCAAAATGTGAGTATGCTTTGTCTTTGATTCTGGGAAAGGTCCCATAAAGTCAAAACCCCACACATCAAATGGTTCAAGTGGCAAAGAATAATTCATAGGCATTTCATTTCTCCTACCAATATTCCTACTCTTTGACATTTATCACAAGATTTAACATATTCAGCACAATCCTTAAATAAAGTAGGCCAATAAAAACCAGATTGTAATACCTTTGCTCCTGTGCGATCTCCTGCATGATGCCCTCCATAGGGACTATCATGACAATCTCTTATAATAGCCTGTTGTTCATGCTCAGGTACACAACGTCTAATAATACCATCCACACTTTTCTTATAAAGGAAAGGATCATCCCAAAATAATGTCTAAGATCATAGAAGAATTTCTTTCTTTGTTGAAAGTGAAGTGTGGAGGTAAAACTTTACCAACAATAAAATTTGCAATTGGCAAACCAAGGAGATGCAACTTTAGCACTAGAAACATTAACAATTGCAAGTTGTTCATTAACAAAGCTATCATTAATAGGAATAGGATCATCAGGTATATTTTCCATTCTAAGAGATGATCAGCTACTTGATTATCTTCCCCTTTCCTATCAACAATGTGTAAATCAAATTCTTGCAATAAAGTACCCATCTTATTAATCTAGGCTTAGCATCTTTCTTATGCATCAAGTATTTAATAGCAGAATGATCAGTATGCAATGTGACTTTTGAATCAGTAATATAAGGTCTAAACTTGTCACAAGCAAATATACTGCTAAAAATTCTTTCTCAGTTGTAGCATAATTCTTTGAGCAGCATCAAGTGTTCTACTAGCATAATAATAACATTCAGTTTCTTATCAACACGTTGGCCCAAAACAGCCCCAACTGCATAATCACTAGCATCACACATAATTTCAAAAGGCAATTTCCAATCAGGAGGTTGAATAATGGAGCACTTATTAAAGCATTCTTCAAAATATTAAAGGACTCAATGCAATCATCATTAAAAGAGAAAGGAACATCCTTTTGCAAAGATTGGTTAGAGGTTTTGATATTTTGGAGAAATCTTTAATAAACCTACGGTAAAAACCTGCATGCCCAAGAAAACTTCTTATACCTTTGATGTCCCTTGGGTATGGTAGCTTTTCAATAGCTTCTATCTTTGCTGGATCAACTTCTATTCCTTTCCAGAAATCTTATGCCCAAGAACAATACCTTCAGTAACCATGAAGTGACACTTCTCCCAATTAAGAACTAAGTGTTGGTCTTCACAACGCTGCAAAACTTTGTTAAGGTTGAACAAGCAATTATCGAAGGAAGTACCATACACAGAAAAATCATCCATAAAACTTCCATTATCTTTTCAATATAATCAGCAAATATAGCATTCATGCATCTTTGAAAAGTAGCAGGAGCATTACACAAACCGAATGGCATTCTCCTATAAGCAAATGTACCATATGGGCAAGTAAAAGTGGTCTTTTCTTGATCATCCTTATGGACAGGAATTTGTGAGAAACCTGAATAACCATCTAGATAGCAAAAGTGAGAGTGTTTAGATAACCTTTCTAACATTTGATCAATAAATGGCAATGGATAATGATCTTTTCGAGTTGCTTTATTTAATTTTCTGAAATCAATACACATCCTATAACCAACAACAGTACGTTGAGCCACAAGTTCATCCTCATCATTTGGAACAACAGTCATTCCACCCTTTTTAGGAACACAATGAACAGGACTAACCCACTTACTATCAGCTATAGGATAAATGATACCAGCTTCAATAAGTCTTATTACCTCTTTTCTTACCACTTCTTTCATTTTTGGATGGAGACGGCGTTGATAATCAACAACAGGTTTTGCATCTTCTCCAAATTAATTTTATGCATACATAGAGCTGGGCTTATACCTTTAAGATCATCAAGAGAGTATCCAATGGCTGGTCGGTGAGCTTTTAGCACATCAAGTAATTTCTCTTCTTCTTCAGCTGAAAGGTTAGCACTAATAATGACAGGATATATGCTCTTCTCATCCAAATATGCATATTTCAGATTTGTAGGCAAAGGTTTTAATTCAAAACTAGGATCCCCTTTAGGTGGTGGTAGCACTCCTAAATTATCAGGTGGGATATGCAATTGTAATTGTGGTGGTTGTTGCCATAATATTTGTTCCAAAGCCTCTTTTTCCTCATCATTAAATGGTTCATCTTGATTAAGCATATAACGTTCTACAACATCTGTTGAAGCTACAGCTATATGAGCAAGAGTTTCAATTAAATCTTCAGAAAGGCTCTTTAACAACATGTTTATCAGCAAATTTAGAAAAGTTGAATTCAAGTTTCTCACCAACATTTAATAAACACTTTCTCTTTAAGCAAATTAATTTCAGCACCAACAGTACGTAAGAAAGGTCTACCAAAAATGATAGGACAAAATGAATCTTGAGGACAACCAAGCACAATAAAATCAGCAGGATATTTTATTTTGCCAACCAATACTTCAACATCTCTAACAATTCCAAATGGACTAATATATTCTTTATTAGCAAGTTGAATTGTCATACCTGTCTCTTCCATAACATAGGATCAATATCAGGCTTGATTTCAAGATAAAGAGAATATGGAATGACACTAATGCTTGCCCAATATCACATAGACCATGATAACTTGAAGTCCCAATAGAGCATGATATAACAGGTTTCCCACCTTGGCCGAATTACCTTTGATGACTTTAGTAGCATCTTCACATAAATAAACATCAACGGGTCTTCTTCATTAAGTTGCTTGATGACGAAATTTGAGTGTTGACTTCCACCTGTTCATAAGGCTGAGAACATTTTCTATTACTTTGTTAGTAACAGCAATAAGTAAATTCTCCTTAACTTGGTTTGGAAAGGTGGTGCTTCAACATACTCCTCAATTGTCACAGATGACACGGTTCAACCTGTTTAATAACTTTAGGAACAACAATAGATTGTTTAACAGGTTCAACATAAACTTCAAATCCACTTTTAGGAACACAGATATGCTCAGCAAAAGATTTAGCTATTTCAAGTATAACATAAGGATCAAGATTAAATGTATCACTCATATTTTTAAACAGATAGAAGTAGAGAAGTTCTCTACACATGAATATCCATAATCAAAATAAGGCTCATTACCTTTATCAAGATCCCAATGTCCAGTATTTTCAGAAATAGTCTCCAATAAATTCCATGCTTCTTCTTCAGTATTATTTGTGAAACTTCCACCAGATGAATTATCCAGAATTTCCTTGTGCTTCATAGGTACCTCACATAAAAGTTTATCAATATAAGTTTCCTTGTAAGATCATGACAAGGATTCTTGCGAAGGAGTTCCTTCAATCTCCCCCAAGCTTGAGTGATGCTCTCTCCCAGATGTGGCCAGAAATTGAATATGTAGCAGCGGTTCTCATAAGCTTCTTTAGGTGTGAAGTATTTAAGAAAGAAAACCTTCCTCAAGATATCCAGTCAATAATAGCTTCTTCATCTAGAGACCTGTACCAATCACGAGCATTACCAGATAAAGACAAATATAGTAACTTTCTCTTTACCTCATCCTCAGGAATACCAGGAAGTCTAAATAAACCACATATGGCTTCAATCAACTCCATGTGTTCACGTGCAGACTTAGTTCCATCACCTGTAAATGGATTTTTCATAACTCTTTTAACATGACCTATGGGAATTTTAGGGTGGATGAAGACGTGGGCCCTTCCATTAAGGAAAACGCTTCTACGCTTCCTCTGTTGCTGCATCCTCCCACCCACCTCCACCGTGCCTCTCTCCCACCATGGCCTCCACCACGTCGCGCATCCTCAGGGTCCTCCAAGGGGTGGAAAATCGTGTCCCCACGAGATAGTGCTTGGTACGGGGAGCATCTCCTCGACACCGTCCGTGTGTGGTCGGTGAAAGGAAGGGAATTAGCTGGAGGCCCTCGACATGAGAGGTTGTGCCGCCGAGCGTATCTGATGCGTCCTTCATGCTCGACGGCGGTACGACGAGCAGTGGCGTGGTCGTCGCTGCTGCGAACAACAGCTGTTGTCAGCGACGTGAGGGATGCTCCTAGCGGCGGCAGGTAGTGCTGCCTTCGGGGGGAGCTGATGCTCCCATCGATGGGAGGTGGTGCTGCCTACGCCGGGAGGGGATGCTCCCATTGGGAGAAAATTGCAAAAAACCACCACAATTGGTGGTTATGTTGCAAAAGACCACCGGTTTCCAACGAATTCGCAAATCACCACCACTATTGAATGACAGTGTTGCAAAAACCACCGTTTTTTCCTGTGACGACGTTTTAGATGAACTGACGCTGTTTATGAAAGGTCGGGCCCACTGTCAGGAATGATGTGGCGCAGGCAAATTTTCACAAAAGTCCTACACAATTTTTTTTGCCATTTTATCTTCCTCAAGCCCACGCGTGCCCGTGCCTGGCGCCCGTGGCTGGCCGGCGCTCGCCGTGCGCGTGGCCGCGCCCGTGCTCCTGGCCGTGCCCGTGGCCGTGGCTGGCGCCCGCGCCCGAGCCGTGCCTGGCCAGAGCTAGCCGCGCCGTGGCCGCGCCGGCGCTCGAGGCTGTGCCCGAGCTCGTGGCCGTGGCCGCGCCTGAGCGAAGAAGGGCAATGGCGATGGGATGGTCCCCATCCCCGTGGATGGATGAGAGAATAGACCCCAAAGGGGCCCTGCTTTTATAAAGCATAAACCACAGGCAGTTAGGTTGGAGCACCAACCGCTGTTTACAAACCAAAGCAGAAAAGTAACAGGACACCACCCCATGACATGCGCAGCGCGCCCCAAACCAGACCAGATCCACCAACAGCTTCGCCACCCAGGCAGCAGGAAAACAAGCAAGAAACTACGCCCACAAGCTGGGAAAGCTACAGAAGCTCACGCAGGAGCCAGGAGAACTAGGAGCTAAGCCAAAAAAAGGAACTGGAGAAACTAGCCCACACCACTGCGCCTCGCCACCAGCAGCTCTGTAGTGGATTGGTGCCTGTTTACATCCCCGTGGATGGATGGATCGCGTAGTGGATTGGTTCGTTACTGGTGCGGTACCAGGTTCAACATTTCGTTTTTAGTTTTTCTTTCGTCCCTGACCGAGATTCGCAAATTTCGAGAAATTAACGAAATTTCGAAGAAAAGTTTCAAATATTTCGACCAAATTCAAATTCTAGCTTCAAAAATAATTTAGAAAAATAAATGAAAGAGAAGGGAATTGAACACACAACCATGGATACCACTGACTGGACGCTGAACCAACAGAGTAAAGCAATATTTCTGATGTATGTTTGATAGCAGTTTCTTATAAGCAATATCTATCCGATATTTTTAAATTTATTCGAAATTTTCGGCCAATATTAGCTGTTCTCGCCCCTCTACGAGATTCGTTAATTTCGAGAAATTCGTCCGAAATTTCGACGAAACTTTTTTCCCTGTGCGGTACTAGCAGGCAGCATTCATCGATCCATTACTCCTCCTAGCAGGCAGCATTCATGGAACGAACGAGGGAAGGAGCGGTCACCTCTCCAGGCCCCAAAACGGCAAACCACCCGGAGAAGAAAACGATGGGACGGGGACGAGGGAATCTTACCTGTAGTGCGGCGCCGCCTGTGGCCGGACCCGACGGATCTTGCCGGTGGCCGGACCGTGGTACACGCCTCCTCTGCGACCGGTTCCCTCCCGCGTCGGCTGCTCACGCCACGGCGGCGGCCGGCCAGTGCTCAGGGCCGTGGCCGCGCTTGTGGCCGGCGCCCGCGCCGGAGCCGTCGCTCGTGGCCGTGCCCGTGCCACCCCTGCCCGCCGCCGCACTGGGCCATGACCCTGAGATTGGGTCAAGAGAGAGAAAACAAAAGAAAAAAGAGAAAAAAATTACGGAGGATTTTTTTGCAAAATTTTCACTCGCCACGTCACGCCTGACAGTGGGCCATACTTGTCAGAACGAGAGTTAACTTAGATAAACAAGGTCACAGCAAAATTCGGTGGTTTTTGCAACACTGTCAGCGAATAGTGGTGGTGATTTGCGAATTCGTTGGAAACCAGTGATCTTTTGCAACGTGACCACCAATTGGCGGGAGGTGGTGCTCCGCCAGCGGCGGGAAGTGATGCTCCCAGCAGCGAGTGCTTCTGCTACCAGCGGCGAGTGCTTCTGCTACCAGAGGCGGGAGGGTATGCTCCCAACGGCGAGGGCTTCTGCTACCGGCGGCGGGAGGGTATGCTCCCAGAGGCGAGGGCTTCTGCTACCAGCGACGGAAGGGTATGCTCCCAGCGGCGAGGGCTTCTGCTACCAGCGGCGGGAGGATATGCTCCCAATGGTGAGAGGGTATGCTAACAGCGGAGGGAGGTGCTGCTCCCAGCAGCAAGAGGTTTGTAGCCAGCGGCGGGAGGTGCTGCTACAAGTGGGTGGCGCTAGCTGCGGCGCTGCCATCCAATTTTTCATGATGCTGCAATTGATCGTGGGCAATCGTACTACCGACCATCGTCGGTGCTACCAGCAGGAGACCAGGATGCTGCAACGGTTGGAGATCTTCTCCGGCAACGGTTGGAGATCACGGCGGAGCCGCGGGGCCATGACAGGTTCTGAAGGCGCGCGGGCGCGGCCGCAGCCATGAGCGTGGTGAGCGTTCGGATTATTATTGCGTTTTTTCTGTGGAGGGGAACATTGACCACGAGTAGTACACGTGTCGGCCTCTAAAGGCGGAGGATCGGGGGGAGTTTATCCTCCGGAGGACGCTCAGCGCTCCTCTTCCATTAATTAGCGTCTTTAAATTGACTTCTCCGTTGGAACCTGCGGCGCTTACGGGACTGCTTGATTTTTTTTCTTGCTTAAGCGCCTGTATAAGCGCCTTTCCAATGTACATGCCCTTAGGCGCCATCTAAGACAGGTCGCACTTAAAAAAGTTGCCCCTGGCGTCATTACGCATCCTATTCTGATCATATGTTGTGAGCAAACATAAACAAATACTAATTTTGATAGCCAGCTACAGATTGTGCTTTTCAACTAGAAGTTTGTCCCTCAGTTGGTGGCTTCATCATGATGTTTGTTTTCTTGTTGGGAAATAGACCATATATTTCACTTAATTAATTTGTTAATCCAGTCACCCTTGTATGCTTGTTTGTTTGCTGTGACGAATCACAAGGATGTGGATTATGTGACGAATCGCAAGGATGTGGATTATGTGACGAATCACAAGGATGTGGATTATCCCTCCGCGATCCGGTGTAGACGGTGCAACAACTTAGCTGTACTTTCGTTAGCCGATCCCAACAAAAATGTCGGAATTTTCGGACCGCATCGGTTTAACCACTTTGACATTCAGAGAACTGAATCCCAAATTCTTCGTTCTTTGAAATTGATCAAGGCAAAGCATGTCTGCTGCAGAAAAAGGGTTGGTTGAGCTGCGGAGAAGGCGACACTATTCCTCTTGCCATGCTTGTTGCGTGGGATATATGAATGCACGGAACAAGAAGATTGGATGGAATTTAAAGGCACATCCACATTGCAAGCGCTATTAATGAGTAGTGTCAAGTGCGAGGAGGCGGGATGGGCATGAGCGGATGCTCAATACTAGGGGATTCTTTGCCGTAACAGTATGACTCGTTTTTGCAATGCTTATACTAGAAAGTATAAAAAATTAGGAAATAACCCAAACCATAGCCCCACCGCTGTAGTTCCCGCTCCCTCTGCGATCCATGCAAGATGTAGGGTTCGCCTCCTCCCCCATCCACCACCACTACCCTTCGTCTCTCCCTACTCTGCAACTGTTTGAATATCCTCATATATGAATTTAGGCATGGGAGGTCTCGGACGATGTAGTGTGCTTTTCCTGCTAGGATTCGTTCCTAGTTCTGCTTTAGTAGGCAGTGTACTGTCTTGCGCAGGCGCCTGCAGTTCGAATGGTGCTACGTCCTTCCTTGGTCAGCTAGAATGAGCAAAAAAATCAGGGCAGGGCAGGGCAGGAGCAAATCAGTCTATCCACCTTGACATGAAGAAGCGAGACCGTCTGATGAATGATAAAAATCCAGTCGAAAGCACAATCAGCTTGTAGCTTGTTAATTTTCAAAACTAAGTACCGTGCATGTTTGTTCAGAACATATGATCAGATTAGAATGTATAATCAAGGACGGTATCAGAGTAAGGTTGCATGTAAAGCTGATGATATATTTCGAGTAAACATATGCTTGTCAGGTTCTTGGCACGCTCCTACTGTTTATAATATACTCTCTGGCTTGAAATGATGATAAAGTCGTTTCCCAGACTGGGTCATTTTTCTTTGGAGTAATCTGTTTGAATGCTGATCACAAGTGCAAAGTTCGGATGATCAAATTGTGACTAGTTGAACGAAATAGTCTTCGGCTCCTACCTCATGTCCACCGCCACAATTTTTCCGTACAATCAAACAATTTTTTGTCTGGCCATCTGATTTATTTTGTGCCATACACTATGTCAATTTGTTAAAGCTTCAAAGATTTCAAAGTTGACAAATAGTGCCCTTAGAGCCTCGAGATGGTATCTAAGAAGGGTCACTCCTGAGAGAATGCTCCTTCTTCGTTGCGCATACTTTAACTGCAGCAAGCAAGTATAATTTCCTATTAATCGCAAACCTCCAAAATGTATCGGAGCGCTTCCGACTGAAAATATGGTGTCAAGACGGATCAAGATGAAAAAAAGTTGTTAACATGAAAGTTCTTAATTTTTTCGAAATGAACAACTTTGCTTTTGACGTGAAATGGATCCAAGATTGTTTTGGTCCTCAAAAGCTAACTCGGCCCGCATATATCTGGATCCAAGTGAAAATAGGCTCTCAAGATGGTTTGGATTAAAAAGTTATCAACATGTAAGTTTTTCTGTATTTTTAGATGAACAACTTTGTTTTGTGTTATATGGATCTGAGTTTGTGTACTATATCAAAAAGGAGACCAGCGGTCAAATCATAGGGAAGATTTCAATGTAATCACAATTTGGTCATCTAAACTATGCACTTGTGATCATCATTCAACCTAGAGAAACTGATTGCTCCCAAGAAAGCGACCCAATTTAGGTAACAAATTTATCAATATATTAAATTGGACAACATGTTTATAAGTAGCAGGAGAATGGTAAGAGTCCCACAAGCTGCTCGTTACAATTTGTACTTGTTTGCTCACAAAATATGATCAGTTTTTGATGTATAATCAATGAAGGAGCCCTTGTTCATATACTGTCATGGTAGATTCATCACAGCAACACGAGTGCTTGAGCACCTTATTGAAAGACACATAACATGGGAAGATAAGATAGCAGTGTGTCTGCTGTAAAAGCCGGAACTACCCATGAATTGTTTTTCATTTCTGACGTGCGCATGTCTGCTCAGAATACGTGATCAACATACTACAAACACACTGTCCGGAACATCCATGTGGTGAGGAACAAATGATGCAGATGTACATCCATGTGGTGCAAGATAATTCATTCAATAAACTGCCATTGTAAAACAGCACAACATACTACAAACACACTGTCCGGAACGAAATCTGGGGGAATCGGTAGAGATCGGAGCTTACGGCCGTGGGATCTCCTGGGCGTCATCCATCGCCAATCTCTTCCCTCAGCTGAGCTTCCTCGATTGCCCCGCTGCCCCCAGCAAGAAAATGTTTAGGTAGGGTTTAGGGAGAAAAATCCAACTAGGGTTTCCCACGGGAGATGAAATGTTAAGGTGTTCGGGGAGGATGGGCAGAAGAAGAGCTCACCTGAATCGAATCGGAGAAGCTTCGACCGCTGGGGAAGGGCTCAGGTCACCGGCGCCGCCGCTCGTTTCTTCCAGTCCGGCGTGGAGCAGAGCACAGCAGAGAGAATGAGCTGAGCAGGGTGAAGTTGGAAAAGTTAGAAGGCCCGGCCCAAATAGTTGAGGCCCATGTATATTGGGGTCTGCAATGTGAGAATGGTTATAAGTATCACCATAAATATTATACTCCCTCCGTTTCGTAATATAAGGCGTATAAGGTTTTGGCACGGATATTAAGACGCCAGTATTTTGTATGTGGTGCACTAATTTTTTACTGAACTGTTTCGAGAAAAATGAGTCCCTATTAGGCACAAACTGAAAATAATACATCAAATTCCTCAAGTCTAGATTATGACTCGTTTTTTGATGAGTAAAATTGTCTATAAATCGCAATACACCTTATATTTAAAAAAAATAAAAAACTTAGACATCTTACATTAAGGAACGGAGGGAGTACTAATTTATACCTCCTTGGAAAAGCAAAAAAAAGGGGGTCTTATTATACACACTATCAAATCACTTCAACAATTATCGGGTACTACATATTTTGTCTTACGGTATATGTGACAATACATAGTACATTATGATGTGACAAGATAATTTCGATACTTCGAAAGAAACGATGTTGATCTAAGCCATTTGTGCGTACACACAGTTTCAAGATTAGCTAGGTCACGTCAGTCAGCAGCCATCAAACGAAAGAAAGCATATGGTAACGGGCAAGATTAGATCACATGTCTTAGTTCCAAGATAAAAGACATTAAAGGAAATATAGCAGTCTGCTCTAAAAGCAGGAACACGTGAACTGGTTTACATTTAAGAATTGCACATGTCTGTTCAGAAAATATGATCAGATTAGGATGTGCAGTAAAAGAAAGTGGCATTTTTCAAGATCCATCTTATTCAGATACCGTCCTTGTGATTCGTCACAACACGAAACAAGCATACAAGGGTGACTGAATTAATAATAAGTGGAGTATATGGTTACATTCGCAAAAGAAAACAAACACCATGACGAAGCAACCAACTGAAGGACAAACAAACAGATTTTCACGTTGCTGCTGACAGGACGAAAAAGACCGGAGAATGACCTAACCAGCTCTCGCGACCATGGAGACCCCGCGGCCGCCGCCGCCGCCGCCTAGCTCCGCCCATGCGACCCTCCTCCCCCCAACCCCCCCCCCCCCCCCCCCCCCCAGCGCACCTAACCAGCTCTGGCGATCCCATGGAGACCTCGCGGCCGCCGCCACCGCCTAGCTCCGCTCCGGCGACCTTCCTCCCCCCAACCCCGCCCCCCCACACCCACCACCAGCCCCTACCGGCGGAGGCCGCTCCGGCGCCGTCGGCCACCATATCCTTGCGACCCCATCAGATCCTGCCGCCGCCGCCGCCCGTCGTCCCGGCCGGCTTCTCTCCCCGGGTGATCCTGCTTCCCTCGGACCCGCCGCGCCCCCCGCTTCGTTCTCTGGTCGTTGGCGACCTCTCCTTGCTCGACGTGCCGGAGGTGACGGGGGCGCAGTTGGAGGAAATCCCCTCGCTCGGGTCCCTGCTGGACCTGAAGGAGAAGGACTTGCCCGTGCAGGCCACCCTGCCTTCCCGCCCGCCGACTCCTCCAGTTCGGCCGCCGCCCGAGCACAAGCTGCAGGAGCTGGGGATGCCGAGGTCGGATGCGCCGGAGGCGGACGGCGAGGCGTCTCCTTGGCAGTTGGTTCGCAACAGGAAGCGCAGGCAACGGAGCCTTTCGCCGCCTTCTCCTCCTCGTGGAGGAGAAGACCGCGCCTTGGCCTTCCGGCGCCGGGTGCAGGGTCGGTGCTTCCGCTGCTTGGCCCCCGACCATCGTGTGGCTGGCTGTCACGGAGACATCCGCTGCCTTGCTTGTCACTGCTCCGGCCACCAGGAACGTGACTGCCCGCAGCGCCAGAAGGCTAGCCAAGCGCCCCGCTGCTCCAAGTCGCCGGCCTCCGGTCCATGCCATCCTCTGGACCGTTCATGGGCATCTGTTGCCGCGCCCCCTCCCAAGCTTGGGGACCGGGGCCCCCCAATTCGTGCGGAGATGGCGTCAAGCTCGACGTCAGCCCCTCCAGAAGCATTGATGAGATCCCTCGTCGAGAAGCAGGCGGCGTTGATGCGGGCTGAGGTGCAAGGATTCGTCGTGTCTCAGCTCCAGGAGTTGGTCGCGTCTCAGGTCGCGATGACGGTGGCTGTGCAGGGTTTGCTGGAGCGGCTTGGGAGTGGTTTGGAGCGGGCCGTGGGGGCTATGGAGAGTCTGTTGGAGCGTGCAGAGGGGGCTCTGGAGAGGCTCTCCTTGCCGCCGGCTGTGGTGAAGGTGGAGCCAGCACCACCTCTGTGTACCGGGGGCAATGCTGATTGCGCTGACGGCGGGGTTGCGCGCTTTGGTTGCTACTCTCCCAGGGGGGTGAGCTCTTCAGCGTCGGCGCTTGCCCTGGATTCCACCTCCATGCCTTTTGCTCCTTCAGAGCATGTCTCTCCGGTGGTGCAGGGGCCCCCGATGCAGGATCTTCGAGTGGAGATGCCTTTGGCATTAGAGGTGTCGAGGGGTTCTGATGCCCCTAGCCCAGAGGAGAAGATCGCGAAGGTGAAGGCTCAATTTGACGCAATTGAGCCACAGGAGAAGACCTTGCCTTTTTCGATGGAGGAGCTCTGCCGAGAGATTGCGGACATGCCCAAGGACAAGCAGCTTCGGGTGGATGCTCCCTCTTTGGCCGAGCGACGAAGCATCCGGTTGGACAAGAAGAACAAAGATTGTGGCGTTCCAGCAGCCAAGCGCGCCGAGTTTCGGCGGGCGGAGACTTTTGGGGAAATCCCAAAACTCAAGAGCAAAGAGAAAGCCGTCGATGAAGCCATAGAGGAGAAGATGGAGTTTTATTTGCAGATGTACAAGAAGCAGCGCACACCGCAGGTGATGGAGGCGGTTCGAGAGTTAATTGTGAGTAATGCTTGACCTATTCTATGTGGAGGGTGCACGTCGGTGCATCTCTAAGGGTGAGAGTTTGTATGTGTTTGGAGAGCTTCTGATAGTTGGGTATGAGGTGTGGCCTGTTAGTTTGGGACTAGGTTCACTTGTTTCAGGCACAGACGACGTTCCATAAGTTTAAGTGTGCGGTTTTTTAACCGCATTTGTATGGTTTTTGGGTCCGTTTTCTCTAATTAACTGGACCAATTCTATTCCTCTTATAATGCATAGGCAGAGCTCCTGCTATTTACCGTCAAAAAACTGAAGGACAAACTTTTAGTCGACAAGCACAATCAGGTTATACGCTGTCAAAATTAAGATTTGTGCATGTTTGCCCCGAGCATATGATCATATTAGGATGCGTAATCAGGGCAGGAGCAATTTTTTCAAGTGCCACCTTGGTCAGATACCGTCATTGTGATTCATAAGGCAAACAACAAGTCGAAACAGAACAGTATTTGAGTGACCACTGAACGCACACAGTTTATAGCATATAAAAAGAAAAACCAGGCACACAAAAGAGGACGCGGTGTGATCAACGTCAGTAAAACATTGTACGTTGGCGCAGGTACCTGACCCAGACTTCGTATTTTCACGCTAGGGGAAGGCCCTTCGCTTGGAAGTATCCTTGTGTAATCGTCGATGAAAGGTGAACGTGAGGTAGCAAAAGAGTAGCGCCATAAGAACAGCTAGCATCCGCACAAGACTGTACTCTACAAAGAGGAGCGGATTGACGAACTATTCATACTATCTAAACAACACTGCATTGCCCGAGACCTCCCATGCCCAAATTCCGCACCTGCAGCGGGCGAAAGCGCCGAAACCGAGCTCGAACAAAACATTCCGGGCGGATGAACACATACAACGAGGTCACGAGCGTGCAGCACGGTACCATGCAGGGGAAATCAAACCAATCGCAGGTGTGTACGCATCGGGTCTGAGGAGACTCGAGAAGCAATGGATTCTACGAAGGGTAGGTACTGGAAGGAGGAGGCAAGGAAACCCTCGATCTGGCGTGGAAATCGGCCGCAGAAGGAGCAACATGGCGGCGGGGCTATAGCTTGGGCTCTTTCCGAATTGCCGTTAATTAGTATTGCAAAAGCAAATCCTACTCATACAGCAAGGAATCCCTTGTTCATATAAGTAGCACCGTGCCACCGTCCGGCAGTGTTGATGTGGCTTTAAATTCCATCTAGTCCTCTTGTTCGCCGGTGAGACGTCATTGATGCTTGCAATGTATTTTTAGCAGTAGCGGTAGGTGATGACGTTAAGAATGCACATTCACTTGGACTCAGTTTTACATAGTTCGCCGAATTGTCTTTCATGAGCAGTACATCATAAATCGTAGATTCTACCCAGTGTATAGGAATAGGACATTTTCGTAGCGAGCAAAGCTTAGCAGAGATTCTAATTATAGCACGCTACGGTGGGTGGTGTTGGCGTTCCCATGTGTCTTCGAGTTGTCAGTGCTGTTTGCATGTCACACCGAGCTCTTCTATAGCAATGAGATAAGCACTCGCTGATCAGCAGTTATACTCAGATGGACCATTGCACTACTTGAGAACATCCATGGATACGAAAATTTCCTTCCCTTCCACCAAGGTCTTTATCTCGTTGTGCCTCTATATGCTAAGACAGACATCCTGTAAGATGGTTCACTACATCCTGTAACAGATCGACGGACGATTCATACTATCTAAACAACACTGTATTGACTGAGACCTCCCATGCCCAAAATCCGCATTTACAGCGGGCGAATCTCTCGAAACCGAGCTCGGACAACACATTCCATTGAGACGATCGCAGGTACGGTACCATGGGATCTGAGGAGATTCGAGCAGCTGTGTTCTGTGTAGCAGGGAGAGACGAAGGGTGGTGGCAAGTGTAGGTGCAGTAAGGAGCATTGGAGGAACCCTCGATGTCGCGTCGGTCGGCCGCGGATAGAGCAAGAGGATGGCGGCGGTGCTATGGTTTGGGTTCTTTCCGAATTTCTAGTAGCATTGCAAGCGAATCCTACTCTTACGGCAAAGAATCCCGTGCTGGTATAAGTAGCACTGGCCGGCATTATTATTTTTTGAACGTGGGCCGCAGTGTTGATGTGGCTTTAAATTCCATGCAAAGCTCTTGCTCCAAATATACATCCCACGGAACAAGCATGGTAAGAGAGGAGATTATCACCTTCTGCCGTCACATAGAAACGTCAGACAACTGTGTAGAACAACTGCTATTATGAGCGCAGGCACAGGTTGTCCATCTATTTGGGTCAGGCTTCCTAAACCGACGGCTCCCAGTAGACTGCTCCAATACAATTTAATCTTTTTTTTGCAAATATAATACATTTTACCTAAAATATATAAAATAAAATCATAATTTATAGCTTCAAAAACACAAAATGGTTCATGACAAGAAATAAAGTAAGTTATAAAATTATTCATATTAAACTAAATTTGCACTCAATTGGGACGGCTACATGTTGTTCTCCGCGCACCCATAAATGATCAACTAGATCATTTTGCATCTGGTTGTAAGTATATAGGTTTGTTTCAGATATTGACATGCATGGTGAGCGATTGGTCAACTCTCCCGGCACGTCATGATCAATCTGGGTAAGAGGACCCTGCAAATCATACAGATGTTCATCGTCTACCACAGAAGCTCGCTCCCTCTAGATGATCATTTGTTGCATGATAACACAAGTCGTCATGACCTCCCACATCTACTCTTTCGACCAGGTTAGAGCATGGTACCGGACAATAAAAAACGATCTTAGAGCACATCACGGCCTTCTCGACATCCTTGATGCCACCCTCTTGTTTTAAAACAAACCAAGATTAGTTCTAACTAAAATAGAAATTGTTCTCACTCGAATGAAAAGATAGAATACTTGATTGAAAACATCAACAAAAGAAATTTAAAAATAGAGCAAGAACAGAACATCAATTTGATATGATAGTTCACAAACAACAACTTTTTGCTACCATATCCGGGATGAGGGAGAACAAGGCGATGCTCATCCGTGTTCGTCGTGCCGGTAAGAAAAATAACGAGGCCGGGGTGGCCCTCGCTCGTTCGTCATGAGTAATTTGACCAGGAGGGAGACGGTGCTCATCCGGAACACTGCTGCGGGGACACGCGCCCATATTTGACTTGTTCTGTAAAGTTTGAGAACATAAACATATAAACTAATATGCTAAATTACTAGCTAGATTTAATTGTTTAAACATGATTGATCAAAATATTATATCATTTTAAGATGTCTAATCGAGGAAGGAGCACTCTTAAATGAGTAAACCTTCTCAGCTATCGTCCTTGACATTCATCACAACAAACAGGTCTTCTAAGGGCATGTAATAGAATGCTATACTACAGAGACTCGAATTGGTCTAGTTAACTTAATGGATCCAATAAACTCCGCTGGAATCTACATGAGAATGGAATGTTTTTATGGATTCTATGTATAGAGCACTACTTTATCCTGTAGTGGCAGTCGATACTAATAAGAAAATTTGGAAGATCAAAATACCCCTAAAATTGAAAAGAAAATTGTGTTGCGTTATCACAGTGGTAGTCCTAACAAAGGATAACCTTGTTAGCAGGAAAGTATATTAAGTGTGTGTTTTTTCATCGTGATGAGACCATAAAAGACTTATTCTCTGAATCCAGCCATCCAGATAGTTTCTAACATGTGTCCTCCATGTAGTATTGCAAATGTTTGTGGCAGCTAGCTACATGGTATCAATCACAAGCTTAGAATACCCATTACGGTGGGAGCGCTGGATGTTTTTGGTCGATATGGCTATGTAGAAATGACATAATGATTAATAGTAAGATTTTTTTTGTCTATTACAGGTCATCTACCGATATACAAGTATTCTCCGTTTATGGTGATCACTTCTCCACGGTGGAGAATCAAGACGTATTTATGAAGGTTTGTACATGGTTGGAAGCCACAGCAAGGGATATTCTAGCCGACATGGGGCGGACGCGTGATTTTCTTATTGGCCCTCCTTAGTCTTCGACAATTTACAATTGATCTTATATTTCGCCTTGTATTTGTTTTCTAGTTGACAATTTGTTTCGGCTGTTTGCATCCTAGTTATGCAAATACCGTGTGTAATGTTTAAAACTCATAAGTAATAAAACGACCTTTATTGTTGGGGGGGGCAGACACCCTGAGGGAACTATTTGTTAAGTTTGAAATTAATAATGCTCAAGAAAGTGGCTGTCTCAAGGGGAAAAAATCAAAGGGAAGACAAAAATTGTTTAATTCTCGAGAGAATATTTGAGGTGAAGGTCATTAGATAGAAGCGAAACACTATTTTATTCAAGTAAATCATGATTTGATCGTCTGAAATATGCAGTTGCGATCATCCTTATACATACAGAATCAAATCGAATGCTTGCAAGAAAAGCAAACCAGATTAGGCAACGAATTTATCATTATTTCAAACTAGTCAAGTTTATAAATATTAATAGTACAGTTATCATTTTATGCCAAGAGCCCCATAAGTCGTTCGTGACAGTTTGTACAGGTTTATAAATAAATCAGCAGTTTAGGTTGTGTAATCAAGGAAGAATGTCTATTTCAAGATCCATCTTACTCGGATATGGTCTTATGATTCAAACAAACAAACAAACAAACAAACAAACAAACAAGCAAACAAACAAACAAGCAGATAGACAAGGTAATTTGAGCAACCCTGAACTAAGTGAACTACGTGGTCTACATTCACAACAACAAAAAAGGACCTCTCACGGAAGGACAAACTTTTAGGGGAAAAACACAAACATTGCTATCAAATAAAGATCTGTGCATGCTTGCTTGGAACTTGTGATCAGTTTAGGTGGTAATCAAGAAATGATTTCTTTTCGAAGAGCGACCTTACTTGGATACCGTCCTTGTTATTCATCATCGCAATACAAACAAACATACAAAATTAACTTAACTAACCCATGAACTAGCTGATGTATAGAGTCTATATTTCGATTATAATTGAATGCACAAAAGGAAAATACACTAGTGGAAACAGGGCCACTGGTGCCGGGTCGTAAGGGCCTCTAGTACCGGGTGTCCACCCGGGACTAGCAAGGCGACACTAGAGCCCCCCCCCCCCCCCCCCCTAGTACCGGGTCTGTTACGACCCGGAACAACAGGCTCCCACGTGGCCGCGTGGTGGAGGACCTCTAGTCCCGATTGGTCATACGACCCGGGACCAAGGACCTCACACGTGGCAGCCTGTAATTTTTTGTTTTTCCTCCCAATTTAATATTGAAATGGTGCAAAAAATATGCATTTACTTAATTAAAAAACAGAAACTACAGATAACATATCAAAATGTTCATAAATAAAAATATGTTCACGTCTATCCGGTTACATGGAGGTGTTCATAACCGGGACTAGAGCCCGTCTATTCGATTACACGTGTGTGGAGGGAGATCATAACCGGGACGTGAGCCCGTCTATTCAATTACACGTACGGAGATCATAACCGGGACTAGAGCCCGTCAATTCGGTTACACGGGAGATCATAACCGGGAGTTCACCGCCCTTCTCCATTGTATGTTTCGTTTGTAGGTATGACATCGCTGAGCAGAAACCCCGCAAGTTCCTCTGCTAGTGCTTGAAAGCGCTTCTTTAGTGGTTGTTTCCTCCGCATTGAATCCTTCGCGTAGAAGAAGGAGATCAATACGAATATCAATCATGAGTAACAAAAAATATGAATGACACTGAAGACAATTGTTGGTAATAAAATAAAATTATGAATATATTTGTTCACGTACGTCCACATATGTCGACGTATTTGCGTTCCGCTCAGTGACCGCACGACGAATCCACTCGCAAACGTAATATCCACAGTAATTGGTCCCCTGTGGTTGCCTCTCGATGTGCTTTACGAGAATAGAATTCAATCAAATCATAATCAACATATAGTGGTATTGAAAACTATAAATAAAGAGACGCGCGAACCTAGCTAGACAGTACTACCTACCTGTGGGTGAATAAAAGTCAGCTCTTCTTCAAATGAACCTGAACCCTTTGTCCTCGCTTTGAATTGTTTCCAAACCCTGCCCGGCCAAAAAAAACAGAATAAATGAGTTATTAGTTACTTTATCTCTGAAATCAATAAGAGAGACTGATATAGTGCGATAATGTTTGAAATTGACTTTGGAGCGTATCTAGAATGCTTTGGTAGCTCGCCTCAGGCCAGTCCAATGAGTCGTAGACTTGAACTGTTGATCTATCAACTTCAATGACTAGCAGAATGTAATGATCGCTGCGCATGATTATATACACGTCAGTAACTCATCAGTTACACTTAATTTGTACAAGCGAGTAACACTCTCTTACCTGAAGTAGTAAGGAAACATTATCTGCACCTTGAAATGTTGCTTCATTGGGGCATCTATCAAGTTCTTCTCCATGTTCTTCACGTGGTTTTTTAGTGTCCTTGCATTAACTCGTACCGGGTTAATGAACCCAAAGCTATAGATGCCATTTCTGTCACATTCATCACTCTTCATTCTGCATAATACCGTAGTGAGCATAGTTAGCGATGGCAATGACCGAGCTGAGAGCTAAAGACTTTATCTTTTTTGGAAATAAATGAATTGAATCACTTACAGACAGTAGGCACCGACGAGACCCAAGTC
This sequence comes from Poa pratensis, assembly GCA_947311845.1. NCBI lineage: Eukaryota > Viridiplantae > Streptophyta > Magnoliopsida > Poales > Poaceae > Poa > Poa pratensis. The sequence goes on from CAMZMU010000062.1 coordinate 4,428,443, forward strand.
GAGGGCGTCAAGGTTGTATAAGTACCAGAGTTCTTCGAGCTCAACTGTGAACATGTCTTCACCCGTGAAATGATTTTTTGTAACTTTCACAGAGATCAAAAATTCCTTAAATTCCTTTGTGGTTTTCATGTACCAACTATGGAGTTGTCGCAGACATGTCGGTAGAAACTTTATCTGATCACCTCGCAGCAGGGACATCCCCCATTTCCATTTCCATGAATCATCTACATCAGACGGAAGGAGATTTTCGTTGTCTAGTTGAGCAAGAGTAATACCAGCATCTGCAGCAAAGTCCTTCTTGAAGGATAAAGTAGGAATTAGGTCCGTCGCGGAGCCATGACCACTAGGTATAACTACGAGCGGGCTATCGACTTGTTTGCCTGTTGTCCGAGCTGGGCAACGTCTCTTTTCCCTCTGGCACTACTACTTCCCGTCTTGGGAGAGCTACTACTTTTACTCAGAGCTCGTAAATAGTTATCTGGCTTATTTTTTTCATATTGCGATGGTTCCGTGACGAATCCAATAGCCCACTTTTTTTCCTTTGCAGTAAATGTTTGCTTTTCCTCGGGCTTTTTCCGTGCAAGCTGTCTTTTTGTGTCTGCATCCACCCACGCATCCAATTGCTCTTTAGTCATGTCGCAAGCTCTGAGGTCGTCAAGGCTTTTGGGTACTTTTGAGAGGGGCGAACGCCGGCGGTCTCGCCCGAATCCCATGGACGACGAAGTGGCGCCCTTCCTATGTCGGGGCTCAGGAGTCGGCTCATGCGGTGGCGGAGTGGGCTGACGCGGCGGCGGAGTCGGCTGACTCGGCGGCGGAGTCGGCGCACGCGGCGGCGGAGACGACTGATGCGGAGATGACTGATGGTTGTCGTCCCCTTCATCGTCATCAGGTGGTGAATCGTGAATTGGTGGAGACGATAGTGGCCTTGGCGCCCAGCCTGCAAACTTGATGTATTTCTTCCGCCATAGAATTAGACCACCAACGACGTCCCCTAGCACCGACTCATCATCAGCTCTTGGGAACTCAAGGTTCAGTGATTCATATCCTTGTACAACTTGATCCACGCCGACACGAGCAAATCCATCTGGAATGGCATTGCCAAGCCACGATGCTGTAGATTCACGGCACTTCAATCCACGGCACTTCTCCTAAGACTCGTGTTGATCCTCCTTTTTCTTTGGTCCCGAGGGCCTCTGACAGCTCGTCCTTCTCTCTGTCGGAAATAAACTTTCCCTCTTTAGACTTGGCAATTAAGTCAATAAATTTTTTTTGGGCTCCGTTGACTACTTTGCTTTCATCAATTATTAACTCCCCTGTTTCCATGTCATACTCCCCTCCATGCGCAAGTAGCCAATTCCTTATCTTTCTGTCCCATTCCTCTGTGACCGGGGTGAGCCCTTTCGCACGCAATGCGGACTCATCTTTTTCCCACTTAGGCTCGGCAACTCGGTAGCCACCTGGCCCCATCTTATGGTGATACATCTTTTTCGCTGCATTATCTTATTCGTTTTCGACCTTTTCTTAGCTCGTTCTGATTTCTTGTACTCCAGAAATGCAGGCCAGTGAGGCCGCTGCCTCTCTCGTGTGCCGGTGAAATCCGGAAGTTTCCCATCTTCATCCCACTCACGGAATAATTTGTTCTTGTAGTTATTGAATTGTTGAGCCATCTTCTTAAGAGCGAAATGCTTGACTTTGTCCGTCATTTTTTTGGTCTTCACCTTATCTTCCAAGACCGGTAGGGTGAAATGTGCAATGAGCTTGTTCCAAAGCGACTCTTTGGTTCTCTCGTCGACGTAACTAACTCCCTCTAACTTTGCTGGCTTAACCCATTCCTGAGTGCTGATATAAACGTTGTCCCTGACAGTGACTCCGCATTGATGCACAAACTTAACTGCGTTCGGCACGGGTGCCAGTGGTTGGCCAGTAGCTGCATTCACCTCGTCAATTGTGAGATGCTCATCTTTGCCCATCCCTTGGGCATGGCCTCATTTAGTGGACCGTTCGAAGCGGAGGTCTAAAAATATGAAACATGTGTGAATAGATATATGCACAAATCAGTTATTGCATCTGCTCAACATAGGCTTAATATACCTCGCCAGACGGCGTGGGTCCACCAATTTCTGAGTCCTCATCGTACTCGTTATTTCTTTGATCCGGTTCCATTCCCGGACCATGGTCGTTTAAAAACTCTGAGCCATCATCTTCTTCAGCTCCTTCAGCTCCTTCCGCGTGATGCCAAAATTCCCCGGGTTCCCTAATGTAGGAAAGCATCTCTTCTTCCCCTTCTCTCCTTGCGAAGGGAGCATCGTCATCCATTGTTTAACTAATACAAAAAAAAGATAAAACAATGATAGCATTAGTACAATAATTCAAAGTAGGGAACTATACAAATATGCAAAAAAAAACAATTTAATATTGCATCTAAAGAAAAAATCTTTCAAAAAAAAAACATAGGCTGTCCCAATCCCAGCCCAGCCCAAATTTGGGCCAGAACCTGGTCAAAGGTGGCCAGCGTGGTCATCGCTGGCCCACCTGCCAGCGCCCACCCGTCCCACTGCCACGTGTGACCACCCACTGGCCACGCGTGGTCAATGCTGGCCCACCTGCCAGCGCCCACCCGCCGCGTGTGACCGCCCATGGCCACGCGTGGTCAATGCTGGCCCACCTGCCAGCGGCCCAGTTCTGACCCCGCCGCCCTGCCTCGTGTTCCCGCCCCGCCTTGTCTTCACGTCCCCGCCTCGTGTTCCCACCCGGCCGCCTCGCCTTCACCCCCCGTGGTCAATGCTGACCACCAACGGCCCCCGCCCACCCGCCGTCAATGCTCCTGGCCCACTTACCAGCGACTCGGGACGGTTCCAGCGTGGCGCTGGCCCACCCGACGGTTCCCCTCCCGACGGTTCCAGGGGGCCCACCCGACGGTTCCCCTCCCCCGCGACGGTTCCCGTCCTTGGTCTTTAAAAAGGGACGCGCCCGTGCGGATAGGGACACTCCACTCCGCTCCGCTCCCATAGAGTCCAGTGCCCTCGCCGCCATGTCGCGCTGGTTCGGGAAGTCCCCGAAGTACGAGGCCGGCGAGTCCTCCAACCGCGAGTCCTCCGGCCGTCGCCGTGGCCAGGGCCGTGGCGGCACTTCTCCACCGCCTCCACCGCCGGCGGCCGTGGGCATCGTTCCGCAGGGCGTGCGGAGGACCGCACCACCGGTGCGTGTCGCCCCCGCACCCGCCGCGCCATCACGCACCACCACCACCGGAGGGAGGAAGATCCGGCGCCAGCGCTACGTGCCGGAGCCGGATTGCCAGTGGCATTGGGACAACGCCGCCACGCTGGAGTGGAGCGACGTCCACCTCCCCGAGGGCTGGCACCTGAACCCACAGAGGATTCCGGTGCCCGCGGTCCCGCTCCCTGGGAGGCAAATGGACAGGGAGATCCAGCGCCGGCGCCGCCTCCTCCCGCCGTAGCTCCGCAACGACCCCGCCTACGGGCCGGCGTCCCCGTACTGGGAGGGGTGGCTCAGGGACGAGCACGAGGACCGCCGCCGCTCGTCAATGCTCCTGGCCCACTTACCAGCGACTCGGGACGGTTCCAGCGTGGCGCTGGCCCACCCGACGGTTCCCCTCCCGACGGTTCCAGGGGGCCCACCCGACGGTTCCCCTCCCCCGCGACGGTTCCCGTCCTTGGTCTTTAAAAAGGGACGCGCCCGTGCGGATAGGGACACTCCACTCCGCTCCGCTCCCATAGAGTCCAGTGCCCTCGCCGCCATGTCGCGCTGGTTCGGGAAGTCCCCGAAGTACGAGGCCGGCGAGTCCTCCAACCGCGAGTCCTCCGGCCGTCGCCGTGGCCAGGGCCGTGGCGGCACTTCTCCACCGCCTCCACCGCCGGCGGCCGTGGGCATCGTTCCGCAGGGCGTGCGGAGGACCGCGCCACCGGTGCGTGTCGCCCCCCGCACCCGCCGCGCCATCACGCACCACCACCACCGGAGGGAGGAAGATCCGGCGCCAGCGCTACGTGCCGGAGCCGGATTGCCAGTGGCATTGGGACAACGCCGCCACGCTGGAGTGGAGCGACGTCCACCTCCCCGAGGGCTGGCACCTGAACCCACAGAGGATTCCGGTGCCCGCGGTCCCGCTCCCTGGGAGGCAAATGGACAGGGAGATCCAGCGCCGGCGCCGCCTCCTCCCGCCGTAGCTCCGCAACGACCCCGCCTACGGGCCGGCGTCCCCGTACTGGGAGGGGTGGCTCAGGGACGAGCACGAGGACCGCCGCCGCTCCTACTTCGCCCCGGTGCGCAGCGCCGTCCGAACCGAGTACCCAGCGTTGCCCGACGCGCCGTGGTTCGAGGAGGAGGTCCCCGAGGAAGACGAGGACCCGGAGATGGTGGCCGCGTTCGAGGCCTCCAACCGCAGCCTCGTCGAGGACGAGATCAAGCGGTGGGAGGTCGTGCTGGCCCAGGTCTAGGCTGATGCGGCCGCGGCCCTGATGCCGCCGCCGCCGCCACCGCAGTACTACGACCCGGACGAGGTCGAGCCGTGGCACTACGCCATGGAACGCGTGCAGGAGCAGGACCGGCTGGAGCAGGCGCGGCAGGGCATTCCGCCACCGCCTCCTCTGCCTCCCGGCCTCGTTGGCCAGTCCTGGGTGTTTACCGGCGGGAGCTGGTCGCCGGATCAGCCCCAGGAGCAGGAGGAGGAGGCGTGGCCACAGTGGCAGGAGCAGCCACCGCCACCGGAGGGCCAGCCACCGCAGGAGCAGGCGCCGCCACCGGAGGGCCAGCCACCGCAAGAACAGGAAGTGCCTGAGCACCTCTGGGCTAAGCCGGTCCTTGTCATCCTCGACGACTAGGCGTGGCGCCGGCGACGACGACCGCTCCGATCCCCCCAAAAATGTAATGGCCCTTATGGCCACCCCAAAATGTAATGGCCCTAATGGCCTCCCCTAGCTACGTAATCGCCGTTTGTGGCCTCCCCTAAGTATAATGAAATGGCCCTTAGGCCCTAAAAATGTGTCCTTTGCATTGCATGCCAACTCCGGCGCCGGCCCCGCGGTTAGGGTTAGGGTCCGCCGCCGCCGCCGCGCACTAGATCTGAGAGGGGGGCGAGCTCACCTTGGGTCGGGGGCGACGATCTTGCTCGGGGACGACGATCTTTGCTCGGGCTCGGGGATGATCTTGCTCGGCCGGGGCTCGGGGACGATCTTTGCTCGTGGCTCGGGGAAGATCTTTGCTCGGGGCAACGGCCGCCGGAGCCGGAGCAGGACGGCCGGGGCCGGAGAAGAAGAGGGCGGCGACGGCCGGGGCAGCGGCGGCGCGGGGACGAAATCCGGCAGCCTGGCGGCGCAGGGGGCGGCGTCATCTGGAGCCCGGAGGCGGAGCGTCGATTTGCTGGACTTGGGCAAATTTTCGGCCCGAGCCACTCAAATTAGAGCCAAAAAGGCCTCTAGTACCGGGCCGTGGCTCCACCCGGTACTAGAGGGTCTCTAGTACCGGGCCGACCTGTAGTACCGGGTGGTCGCACGGCCCGGTACTAGAGGTTGATTTTTCCGGGTGGTCGCACGGCCCGGTACTAGAGGTGGATTTTTTAAATTTTCTGGTTTCTTACTTTTTTTATATCTTTTGATTTACTTGTCTAAATCAAGTAAAAATTGCTTTCATTTTCCTGTTTTCTGTTTTGGTTTAAAATGAAGTATCACATGCGCTTGGTTTTAAATTAAGTACTACATACGCTTAATTTAAAATCAATTCAAAAATTTATAAATCAAGTACTACATGCGCAGTGGATCATTTCACATCACAAAGTTTGATGCTACATCAAAAATTTATAAATTAAGTACTACATTCCGCCACAGCCATACGCTTGATTTCATTGACATGTCTGTCTTGTCCTCCATACTATAAATTATATAAAAGTTTAATAAATTATTACACATCATGAACAACATCCCTATTTAGTCTTCGCTTTTTCTTTTTGTGAGACCCTTTCTTCTGATCGCTCCGTAACCATGGACAAGGGTCTGCATATAACTTGAGGCTTGGGTCAGTGGTCACTTTGAAGGGCGGAATTTCATGAAACTTGTCGTAATCTTCTGACATGTCTGTCTTGTCCTCCACTCCCACGATGGTTCTTTTCCCTGAAAGAACTATGTGGCGCTTTGGCTCATCGGCTGATGTATTCACTTCCTTATCTTTTCTTTTTCTTGGCTTGGTAGACATGTCCTTCACATAGAAAACCTGAGCCATATTTGATCCATGCAACCATAATATGTGACCGTGGCCTCATTCGTGCTCTTATCATCAAAGCGGACACCACTATTTTGGTTGGTGCTCTTTTTATCTTGGGCGTTCGTGTAAAATGTATTCCCGTTTATCTCATACCCTTGGAAAGTCCAAATAGTCGAAGATGGCCCCTTAGACAACAAGAACAGCTCATCTGAGACTGTGTTGTTGTTCAGATGCGTTTCCAACCAACCGCCAAAATTCTCCATGTGTTCCTTTGCAATGGCGGAGTCATCCATCCGCGGGTTGTTAGAGCGTACAATATCCTTGTGCATCTGGATATACGGAGCCACCAAAGTGGAATTATGCAGAACTGTGTAGTGTGCTTTTGTGAAAGAATACCCGTCCCTGCATATGTATGATTTCTTTCCTAGAGTGCCTTTCCACTTAGTCTCCCCTCATGTCGCGATTCAGGAAGACCAATCGACTTAATGCCGGGAATAAAGTCAACACAAAACTCAATGACCTCCTCTGTTCCATACCCTTTGGAGATGCTTCCTTCTGGCCTAGCACGGTTATGAACATACTTCTTCAACACTCCATGAACCTCTCAAAGGGGAACATATTGTGTAGAAATACAGGACCCAGAATGTGAATCTCGTCGACCAGGTGTACTAGGAGATGTGTCATAATAGTGAAGAAGGATGGTGGGAACACCAACTCAAAACTAACGAGACATTGAGCCACATCCTTCTGTAACCTTAATAGAGTGGTTGGGCTGATTGACTTCTGCGAAATTGCATTGAGGAACGCACATAGCTGAACAATGGATACTCGAACATTTTCCGGTAGAAGCCCCCGCAATGCAACCGGAAGCAGTTGAGTCATCAGCACGTGGCAGTCATGAGACTTTAGGTTCTGGAACTTTTTCTCTGCCATATTTATTATTCCCTTTATATTCGACGAGAAGCCAGACGGGACCTTCATACTGCTCAGGACTTCAAAAAATATCTCCTTCTCTTCTTTGGTAAGAACGTAGCTAGCAGGACGTAGACGTCCTTTATCCGTCCTCATTGGATGCAGGTTCTTTGGGTCTTTCAAAAGTTGCTGGTCCTCTCGTGCTTCCGGAGTATCTTTTGCCTTCCCATACACGCCCAAGAAGCCTAGCAGGTTCACGCAAACATTCTTCGTCACGTGCATCACGTCGATTGCAGAGCGGACCTTTAGGATTTTCCAATAGGGTAGTTCCCAAAATATAGACTTCTTCTTCCACAGGGGAACGTGGTTGTTAGCGTCCTTCGGAACAGACTGTCCGCCAGGACCCTTTCCAAAGATTACATCTAAATCCTTGACCGCATCATATATATCTTCACCACTTTGGAGGGGTGGCTTCGGCCGGCGATCTTCCTCACCTTTGAAATGCTGCTGCTTGCTTTTCTTTCTTAGGGGATGCTGAGTTGTAAGAAATCGACGATGACCCGGGTACACATTCTTGTTACCTACATATATACTTTCAGTGCTATCTAAACAGTGCGTGCATGCATTGTATCCCTTGTTCGACTGTCCTGAAATGTTACTAAGAGCAGGCCAATCATTGATGGTTACAAACAACAACCCTCGTAGGTTAAATTCCGCTTGTTTGTACTCATCCCACACAGGTACCCCTTCATCACGCCACAACTGTAAAAGTTCATCAACTAATGGCCTCAGGTAGACATCAATGTTGTTACCGGGTTGCTTCGGGCCTTGGATGAGCACTGGCATCATATAGATACATAGAGTCACAGGCTATGTGCTATGACTGCTGCTCTGCTCCCCAAAAGGATTAAAGCCATCCGTGCTAAGACCAAACCTTAAGTTCCTTGGGTCACGTGCAAATTCCTTGTACTCTGTATCGATTTTTCTCCACTGCGACCCATCAGCCGGGTGTCTCAACATCTCGTCGCTCTTGCGGTCTTCTTTGTGCCATCGCAACAACTTGGCATGCTCTTTGTTTCTGAACAAACGTTTCAACCGTGGTATTATAGGAGCGTACCACATCACCTTGGCAGGAACCTTCTTCCTGGCGGGCAGGCCCTCAACATCGCCAGGGTCATCTGCTCTGATCTTATACCGCAATGCACCGCATACCGGGCATTCATTCAAATTCTCATACTTCTCACCGCGGTAGAGGATGCAGTCATTAATGCATGCATGTATCTTCTGCACATCTAATCCTAGAGGGCAGATAATCTTCTTTGCTTCATACGCACTCTCGGGCAATTCGTTACCAGCCGGCAGCTTGTCCTTCACTATTTTCAGTAAACTCCCAAATCCCTTGTCAGATAAACCATTCGCTGCCTTCCATTGCAATAATTCCAGTGTGGTACCGAGCTTTGTGTTGCCATCTTCGCAAGTTGGGTACAACTTTGTTTTGTGATCCTCTAACATGCGCTCCAACTTCAACTTCTCAAGTGTAGTTTTTGCTAGGGTATGTGCATCAACGATGACCCCACGTAAATCATCATGTATGATGGGATCATCTGGTACCTCTTCATCATCAGCTTCCCCTGTTGGGTTACCATCGTATTCAGGGTACATGTAGTTGTCATCGTTCTCTTCTTCTTCGTTGTCTTCCATCATAACCCCTTTTTCTCCGTGCTTGGTCCAACAATTATAGCCGGGCATGAAACCAGAAGTTATCAGGTGGAGGTGAATTTTTCTGTGTTAGAGTAATCCTTCTCATTCCGACATTTCTGCATGGACAACACATAAAACCATTCGGCCCCTTGTTATCCTTAGCCACATTGAGAAAAGATTGCACGCCATCCATGTACTCTTTAGAGCGTCGGTCAGCGTACATCCATGGATGACTCATCTGCAAATCACCGCTAAAACCCATTACGATAAACCAACATAATAGGAAACACCATATTCATTAATACAAGTTCATCACATTAAAACCAAAATAGAGTAGTGACCAAATGTAATACATAGTTCTCATAAAACATAAATTAATTGAAACTAGCTAGAATACAACTATCTAAAGAATTTAAATCCAAAAAAATGCGATCAGAATCGCAACTAAGGTAACTATTGAACCAACAGCATAATGATACCAAGCCTCTTGACTAATGACATAATTTCTAAACTTTTTAAGCTTGACGCGCATTGCATCCATCTTCATCTCGTAGGTAGCGACGACGTCGGCAAGCTCGACCCCGTGAGCATCATCGATGTCGGCAATCTTCAAGTCCAATTCCATCTTCTCTTCTAGGCATTGGAGACGAAGATCTTCACTTATCTTCAATTTTGCTCTCAAATCGTTGTTTTCTTTTTAAAATACTCGACAATAGGGTCGGCGGAATTTCCGGTTCAACTACCTCCTAAATAAAAATATATCTATGTCAAGTTGGTCGGCATGATTGTTATAAACACGAAACAAAATAAATAGTTAAAAATATACCACATCCGAATCATAGACCGGACGAGGGCCGACGGGGACGGATATCAAAACCATGACACTATACATATAAAAAACATAAGAAAATTATACAAGAAAAAATAAATATGCATTCAAATCATACAAGTAATTTTTTTAAAATAAAAGATAAAAAAGAGGCTCACCGAGGTGGTGCCGGTCACGGGACGGCAGGGGCTATCGACGGCGGTGAGGACCGAGACGACACTAAAATCCACAAATCATAAATTAATTTGAGCTAAAGAAACATATAAAAAATGAACTACTTAGCTTAGACATTTCATCAAACACCTAGGTAGCACTACAAAAATGAAATGAGCTAAACTTGTATGTAAATGGCTAAAATTCGGCCGCCGGGTGAAAGGATCAAGTGTTGCTAACCCTTGGAGAAATGGGTGCCGTCTATCTTGACAAATCTTGGAAAAAAATGGGGCTACACTTGAGCTTGAGAGAGGGAACAATGGAGATGAGCTTGAGAGTTAAAAATGGTGGCTGGCCCGGGTTGGGAGATGATATAGCGGGACATCTAGTCCTGGGTTGTACCACGGCCCGGGACAAAGGTCCACCCTCCAGTCTCCGCCCTGCCGCTGACTGCCTCGGTCCCGGGTGGTATCACGGCCCGGAACTAGAGGTGCCCTACGACCCGGGACCCGACCTGCGCAGCGTCAGACAGCCGGCCCGGTACTAGTTCCCTCCTCTAGTACCGGGTTGTACCACGCCTGGGACTAGAGCCCAACACCCCTCTCCACCAAAGGTCCGGTTTCCGCTAGTGATAGAACACAAGTGTTAAGTGACCCACTGAAGGAAGCTGACACATAATGGTCAATACTCTAAACGACACACCCACATCAACTCAATGTACGCCCTCGCAGTCTGCTTCGACTAAAAATCAACGCTACAACTCGCTCTCAAAGAAGTGTAACTAGTCCGTACGGATCACAACCTCCTGGAAACAATAGTTGTGTACAGGTTCTTTAGAATCCACCAACGTTTCCCGCTAAGCAAAGCGCACTACACCGCCGAGACCTCACATGCCTAAAATCTGTATCTACCGTGGAAGATAACTGCCAAAACCGATCTCGAAGGGTACCATGAGAGGAGAAATCAAATCAATCGAACCTTGTGTAGTGTAGGTGTGTGTGCGCATCTAATTTGAGGAGAGTGGAGCAGCGCTGGAGCGGGTAGAGACGAAGAGCTGTGTCAAGAGACAGTGGTGGATGGGGGAGAATAGGTGGCGTGGATCCTCCTCGTTGCACAAGTACATGATGTTGCTCTGCGATTGTACTCGCGAGGCCTATGAGGACGAAGCAAAGTTTGCCGTATTCCAGGCCTGGGTCCGCAGCGAGTATGCCTCCAAGGGGTCAATGCCATGGAGGTAGACTACTTCGGCGAGAGGGCGGAGGCGACGAGGCTGAGCAAGGAAGCACCGGAGGAGGTGTTAAAAAAAGAACCCAACCAGGACTAGCCCTTGGTGGTATTTTAATAGATAGAAGTCACCCTGGTGAGAATTCCAGAAATTCTGTTCCCGACGGGAGTTGAACTCTGGTCGTTAGGATACGCCACCGCGACCCTAACCATCAGGCTATTGCCTCGTTCTCGGACAGCAAGGACGACGACTACTGGAGGCTCATCAAGAGGACTGTTCGCAGCTTTGTGTGAAGAATGTAGTACTGTTTTTTTTAGATCACAGGACGTGATGATGGTGCTTGTGGCTTGTCACGCATCATCACACTTTCTTCTTGTTTGTAACAACAGCTATTTCCCTGCTAAAACAACAATTCAATGCATAACAGAGTGAGATTTACAAATCCAGCCAGACTTGCGTTGATCTTCTGCTGTCAGGCTACCCAATATCTTGAGTTGTTCGTGGTTAGCGGTTTAGTATGTTGCAAGAATCGAATCCTCTTTCATTTAAGAGGTCAGGTAACACCAAAGCCCAATCTTTGAAACTCGAAGCTCGTGAGTTAAACCTAGAATCGCACAGACAGATAGCGTCCTTGTTATTCCTCACAGCAAACAAGCAAAAAACAGAAGCCGTGCTTAGGATGCAGTGAACACTAATAACAACTCAGATAGCCAATGAACGCAAGTAGACAGTTAAGCATATCAAGAAAAAGAATCAGGCATACAAAAAAAGGGTCGCTTCATGTTGAACAGAAGTGAAATATTGTAGGTTCGCTCAGGTGACAGACTCAAGCAATGGGAAAGACCGCCGCTCAGGTACCGTAGTTGGACAGGACAACCGGCACAGCAAGCTACATTTCAGAGAAAAAGAGTAGTGCCACTCGATCCGCATGCGACCACAGAAGACTGTGCGCTACAGACTGCTCAAGGAACTCCACATGTTTTAAAGGGTCTAGTAACAACTCTTACTAAGCAACACACTTAATGGCCCGAGACCTCCCATGCCTAAAATAGCATCTACCGCGGTCGAATCCGCTTGAGCTCCGACAACGCATTCTAAACGGATCAACAAGTACTACGAGGAAACGAGGCCGCAGCAGAGTACCATCGGTGTTGACGTAAAATGAATTGCGCCTTGTGTAGGTGTGTGCGCATCGGATCTGAAGAGTGGGTGGTGAGTGGTGACGGGTTGGGGAGGCGACGAACCCTATATCCGGTGTGGATCGGCCGCGGAGGGAGGAAAGCAGTGGCTGCGGGGCTATGGTTCGGGTTCTTTCGCAATTATCGATGATTTCTACAAGCATTGCAAAGAGAATCTTACTGTTACGGCAAAGGAATCCCTTGGTGCTTAGCATCCGCCGACGCATGTATCGTCTGCTCACTGGGACTGTATATTATATTAAGTAGCGCAGGCAATGTTGATCTGGCTTTAAATCCCATCCAATCTCCTTGTTCTATATATATCCCACCCAACAAGAATGGCAGGAGTGGAGATCTCCTTCTGCTCTCTAGGATCCGTGGTGCTTATGTTGATCCACAAACTTTCACAAGGCACGTTCTAACATGACTGGGCTTCCCTGGCGCCTCCACGTGGCAAGGCTATGTCGAGGGCTTTGCCGTCGGCGTAGCGGCTGCCATCCTCAGCGGCTCGACGTGGGGCCCACTATGTTGGTGCCGACGGATTATACACCTACGGCTTGGCTGGGCCGTCGGCACAGGACTACGCCGACGGCTTTTTGCTACGCCGACTGCTATTTGGGCTAAGCCGAGGGCTGGTACGCCGAGGGACCTACGTCGACGGCGGCCGAAGGTGTAGCCTGTGCCGACGGCAAAAAGACGTCGGCGTAGCGAGTTGTTCCTGTAGTGTGACATAATTAACCTGGGAACTGAAAATATGGGGTATGTATATCAAGCACGAAAGAACACACACAAAACACATAACACAATTTTGAAACAAGACCCACTTAAGGGGAAAGTTTTAGTAAAAACACTAGAAGCTTGCGGATTGGTGTCAAATTTAAGATTTGTGCATGTCTGCTCAAGATATGATCAGTTTAGGATGTGTAATCAAGGACAAATTTATAAGAGCCACCTTGCTCAGCTAACGTCCTTGTTATTTATCAAGGACGAAAGTTAGGTGTCTCGTCGAGATGAACAACTTTGATTTTTGGACCATTTTAATCAGGGTTTTATGCAACCTATAAATCAAAAAAAAATTGTAGAAGTCCAAACTGTCGGGTCCATACCGGATCGTCCTACCACAAAAAGTGTATGTCTTGAGGCATGAGCGAGTTTCCCGAAGCGACTTGGAAACCCCCAAAATGTATCAGAGCGCTTCCGACTGAAAATAAGGTATCAAGACGGATCCGGACGAAAAACTGTTAACATGAGAATTCTTAATTTCTCCGAGATGAACAATTTTGGTTTTCACTTGTGTTGGTCCTCAAAAGCCGACTCAGCCGGAATATATCCGAGTGAAAATAATCTCTCAAGATGATTCCGGATTAAAAAGTGATCAATAAGATTTTTTTTGTATTTTTAGATGGAAAACTTTATTTTTTGTGTTATATCGATCCGAGTTTGTCTACAGCGGTCAAGCCAGTTTTTGGCGTTAATTTTTTAAAAGAAACACTAAGGGCACCTTTTGTTAACTTTGAAATTAATAACGCGAAATAATGTGTCTGTGAAGCAAAAAAAGATCATAGGGAAGACAAAATTTGTTTGATTCTTCTAACAGGATTTGCAGTGACGGTCGTGAGATAAGAGCGAAAGACTATTTTGTTAGTAATCACGATTTTATCATCTGTCTGTACACTTGTGCCCATCATTTGACCTGGACAAACTGGTAGCTCCCAATAAGTCGACCCAATTTAGGCAACAAATTTATGTTTGAATAGCAATAGTCCCATAAGCTCTTCATTACGATTTGTACTTGTTTGGTCACAAAATATGATCAGTTTTGGATGCATAATCAATAAAGGAGCACTTATTCGAGAACTGCCTTATTCATATAACGTCGTTAAGGATTCATCACAGCAAAACAAGTACTTGCGCACATTATTCACTTGTGATGTTCATTTGAGTTGGACAACCAGCATGAAGAAGCGGTACACTGGAGGATAATCTTTTAATCGAAAAGCACAAACAACTCGTATCTTGCTGTCAGAACTAAGATTTGTGCATGTTTGCTCGGAACATATGATCAGACTAGGATGTGTAATCAGGTCAGAAGCAACTTTGTCAAGAGCCACCTTGCTCAGATACCACCCTTGTGATTCGCAAACAAGCAAAGAAACAGAAGCCATGCTCACGATGCACTGAACACTAACAACAACTCACATCACATATGAACGCAATATCAAGAAAAAAATAAGGCATACAAGAGAGGTCGCTTCATGTTTTACTGAAGTGCGAGAGTTTCAGTTCATTCAGGTTGCAGACGCGGCGTCGGTATAGTCCCGCGGGGCGAAAGCCTGTCGATCAGGTTCCGTAGTTGGAAAACCGTCACACCAAGCTACAATTCAAGGAAACAGCGTAGCGCCAGTCGATCCTCAGGCAACCGCAGAAGACGGTACGCTACAGACTGGTCAAACAACTCTACATGCTCGTCACAAACATTGCCAAAAGCTCCATTTCGCCTATTCGGTGCGAGGACATCGACCTCGCGGCTATTTTGGGAGACTTCCCGGCTGCCGTGGCCCAGTTCCCTATCAATTACTTGGGGTTGCCTCTATCGCTGGGAAGACTGAGACGTGTTGACATTCAACCTTACATTGACAAATTGGCGGCTCGTCTGCAACCTTGGAAGGGAAGATTTCTCACTCGAGCGGGCTGCAATGCGCTTGTCAAGTCGGTGCTATCCTCAATGCCTATTTTTCTGCTCACGGCCATCAAAGCAGACAAAGCAATGCTGAAGGCTTTTGATAGGATAAGGAGAGGAATGCTTTGGAACTGCAGCGAAGTTGTCAGCGGTGGAAAATGCAAAGTCAGTTGGGACAAAGTCTGTCGACCGAAGGTGCTAGGAGGTCTCGGAATCCTTAATTTGGAGAAGTTCTCAAGAGCGCTAAGATTGAGATGGCTTTGGCATGAATGGGCTTCTCCTGATAAACCGTGGGTTGGCACCGAAACTCCTAACGATGAGACCGATAGGAACCTCTTCAATGCTGCTACCAGGGTCACCGTGGGGAATGGGGCCAAAGCTTCCTTCTGGGGGTCTTCCTGGCTTGATGGGCTGCCCGCTAAAGTCATCGCCCCTGACCTCTTCATGGCATCAAAGCACAAGAACAGAAAAGTGAAGGACGCCCTCACAGACTACAAGTGGATTATGGATCTGGACGTGTCCAACTTCACGGTCAACCACATCTCTCAGTTTGTGCATCTGTGGGAGATCATTCAACAGACCGCGCTCTCCCCTGATGTTGAGGATACCATCACTTGGACCCTGTCCAACTCCGGAATTTACTCAGCTAAATCCGCATACAAGGCGCAATTCTTCGGTGCCAACGCTTGCCCCTTCATGGCGGTGGTTTGGAACACTTGGGCCCCTCCGAAGTGCTCTTTTTTTGCTTGGTTGGCGGTCCAGAACAGCCTTTGGACCTCAGACCGCCTTGCTGTAAGAGGGTGGCCTCACCAGCCTGTCTGTCAGCTGTGCAGAAACCAACCTGAGACAGGAAGACACTTGCTCTTTGAATGTCGCTACTCGAAGAGGATTTGGACCGACGCGTCAGCCTGGCTCAAATGCCCTACTCTGATGCAGGGCCTGGAGGTCACAAAACCCACTATCTTTGACTACTGGAAAGACTTGGCCGCCACGCCTTCCCCCTCTCGGGAGGGGCTCAAGACCGCGATTATCCTAATCACCTGGGAAATTTGGAAGGAGAGGAACTCGAGAGTTTTCAACAATACCTTCACCATGCCATCCATTCTCTTCCAGCGCATCAGGAGCGAAAGCAAAAATTGGATACTTGCAGGCGCAAAGAAGCTGGCGGAGATTTGCGAATAGTTTTCTTTCTTCATGCTCTCGGCGCGGCCGAGATGTCTTGTACCTTTTATTTTTTTGGTCTAGGCCTTAACTTTGTCTTTGCTCCTTCTATATCAATATAAAAGGCAAAGCTTTTGCCTTGTTTCCAAAAAGTAAAGGGGCTACTAGAAACTCATTGTAAGCTAGACACACTTCATCGCCTGAGACCTCCCATGCCTAAAATCTGTATCTACCGCGCTCAAATCAGCTGAATCCAGCTTGGACAAGACATTCTAAATGGTTCAACAAGTATTACGAGGAAACGAGGGCGCAACACTATACCACTGGTGTTGACGAATCTTAGGAGTGGGTAGAAACGAAGGGTGAGGTAATGGATGGGGGAGATTCTTAGCATTCACCGATGCATGTATTGCCTCCTCGCTCAGACTTGATATTAAGTAGCGCTGGCAATGTTGATGCGTCTTTAAATCCCATCCAATCATATTTTTCCGTATATATATCCCACCCAACACGCATGGCAAGAGAAGAGATCTCCTTCTGCTCTGTAGGATCCGTGGTGCTTATGGTAAGTTGGTGACCCACCATCTTCTCACAAGGCGTCGTTCTAACAGAAAGGGTGACATAAAAACCTAGGAACTGAAACCATGTGGTATCTATATCAATTATCAAGCACGAAAGAACACACACAAAGCACAAAACAACATTGTGAAGCAAGAACCACGGATAGGGAAAGTTTTAGTAAAAACACTAGAAGCTTGCGGATCGGTGTCAAAATTAAGATATGTGCATGTTTGCTCAGATATGACCAATTTAGGATGTGTAATCAACGATGGAGCACCTTTCTAAGAGCCACCTTGCTCAGATAACGTCTTTGTGATTCATCCAGGACGAAAGTTAGGTGTCTCGTCGAGATGAACAACTTTGATTTTTGGACCATTTTAATCAGGGTCATATGCCACCCATAAATCAAAAATATTACGGAAGTCCAAACTGTCTGGTTGATACCGTATTGCCCTACCACAAATAGCGCGCGTATGTCCTGAGGCACGAGGGAGTTGCCCAAAGTGACTTGGAAACCTCCAAACTGTATCGGAGCGCTTCCAATTGAAAACAAGGTGTCAAGACGGATCCTGATGAAAAACTGTTGACATGAGAGTTCTTGATTTTTCGAGATGATTTTTTTGCTTTTCACGTGAAATCGATTCGTGGTTGTTTTGGTCCTCAAAAGCCGACTCAGCCGAATATATCTGAATTCGAGTGAAAATAATCTCTCAAGATGGTTCCGGATTAAAAAGTGATCAATATGTAAGTTTTTGTATTTTTAGATGGACAACATTGTTTTCGTGTTATATCCATCCGAGTTTGTTTACAGCGGTCGAGCCAGTTTCGGGACATCTTTTTTAAACCTGAAATGCTAAGGGTACTTTTTGTTAACTTCAAAATTAGTAATGCTAAATAATGTGACTGTGAAGACAATAAATAATAGGGGGGAAATCATAGGGAAGAAAAAAAATGTTTGCTCTGACTATATGATCAGTTTTGTATGTATTAATAATGAAGAGTCCATTTTTCAAGAGCCACTCACTCAGGTACCGTCGTTGTGATTTATCACAACAAACAAGCCAAAACAGAAGTCATGCTTAGGATTTACTGAATAGTAACAACTAAAAGCAACCAATGAACACAGTTCGGAATAATATTGCACACCAAGAAAACAATAAGACAGACATAAGTCGGACAGAAAATGTCGCTTGTTGCTGAACCCTAGTGAAATATTGTAGGTTCGCTCAGGTAACAGTCCCACATTGAGTATCGTCACGCGCAGGGAAGGCAAACTGTAGTACCTAGCAATGGTGTAGGAGCATAGAAATACCAAGTGTCTGCACAAGATTGTCCACTACTTGCTGTAAAATGGTGACGAACGATTCCTACTATAGATCTGCCGAGACCTCCCATGCCTAAAATCTGCATCTACTGCAGGTGTATCCACCCAAAATGAGCTTGGACAAAGCATTCGAAGCCGATCAACCAGTACAACGAGACCACGAGTGTGCAGTATGGTACCATCGGAGGGGAAATCAAATCAATCGCACTTTGTGTAGGTGTGCGTGCATCGGATCTGAAGAGATTCGAGAAGATGTGGAGTTGGTGGAGACCAAGGGTGGTTGCTAGGAGGGAATCCCTAGAGCTGGCCTTGATCGTCCTCGCAGAGAGCAAGACTATGGTGGCCGAGCTAGGGTTTTGGTCCTTTAATTTCCGAATAATTGATAATTTTTGTAAGCATTGCAAAGCGAATCCTGCTCTTAAGGCAAAGGAACCCTTGGAGCTCAACATCCTCTGATTCCCATAGCGCCTCCTCGGACTTTAATTAAGATATTAAGTAGAGCGCTAGCAATCCTCTTTTTCCATATATATCCCACGTAACAAGCATGGAAAGAGAGGAGATCACCTCCACGGTGCTAGCTTATGAATGGTGACCCACCAGCTGACCAGATAAAACCGGGAACAAGTATTGTCACCTTTTTAAAAAAAAACTACATATATTAAATCAACAAAGAGTACATGATTACATTGATTATAAGAACAAAACTAAAATAGACTAGCAAATTTATGAGATCTTCAAGCCCTTTCTTCATCCATGACACAATCTTGTACTTTTCTGAAGACAGCTGTAGAACAACGCCAAAATCACCAAACCACACACCTGTGAATACCACCGAAGGTTCTCCCTTTTTAATTTTGAGCCGCAATGTCAAGGCTTTGTACACGCACGCAGCCATTAAATTAATCAAGCAACATCGGCAAGAGCACCACCACTGATATTCCAGGGACAAATAACCGAACCACGTTGTCGACGTCGTTGGGAGCCAAGAGAACGAATCACCATTGCTGAAGACGTAGTAGCCGGGATAGATATTGCGAGGACAAACCTCCTCGCGGCAACCATGAGAAACACTCCAAGATTGATTTGGCGAAGCAAGATCTGAAGAACCATACCTAGACAGACTTAATCTTCCAAAGCCACCACCATTGACGCCGGGAAGGATATCTCGTCGTCGAACGAAGCGTGGGAGATCACTTATTGCAGACGATACCATCTCCATTAACGAAGAAGATGACGATCAAAACCAAGCTCTAACATTAAAGACCTTCGTATAGCACCGTGCGCAGGTCCGAGGTCCCCACCCCTCCTAGTGCCAGAACGACAACTAGAGGAGGTGGTTATGCTTTGCATACAGAGGAAATAATTGGATAAGAAAACCACGTTATGCAGAAGTGAACCATCGTAGGGTGTTACTCATATGTTAGACGCAGATTGAGTATAATTACACGAGGTATGATCCATCATCAGATACGGCCATTTTATAATTCTCGTAACAAATTAAACAACAACGCAACATTTCAAAGGTGTAGCTCCATAGGAAACGCATCCGTCTTGCGCAAGATGGTACGGCTGCGCTACTTGCTATTCTCAGTTGACGAGCGATTCCTACCAAGCAAAGCACACTTCATCGCCTGCGACCTCTCATCCCTTAATATGCATCCTTCACAGGCAAATCTTCCAAACCAAACTCATATTACACATTCTCACTTGATCAAATACGTACAATGGAGGGCACCGAATATATGATGTAGTTTTGGACGTACAATCAATGAAGGATCGCCTTTTCGAAAACTACCGTACTTAAGAGTTGGTAAAAACTAAAAAGTCTAGTATCAAACCTGTGTTTTTTTCTTTTTTCTTTGTGGTCCGAATTAAGTTACTCCCCATGATCCCAAAAATTGTCTTGAGTTGTACTGTTGTTGTATACACGATCAGTTATTTACTTCCGAGACTAGTACCTGATCAGAGTGAGTATTAATCTGTCTATCTTTTCTCTTTATGTATATCTTTGCTTTCTGAATTATTCGTCCATCTTTTGGAAAGAGTCTAGGACTAACTCAAGGAGCTGGAGGCTAAGGTCGCAGTTGAGGCAAAAAGATGTGAAACATTCCTTTAGTTAGGAGAGATAAAAAACAATTGAGATATAAACACAACCAAAGAAGCACCTGATCGTGAAGCATAAGACAAGGAATTCACAAGTGCTATCTGGAGAATGAACCAAAGTAGAGAATTTCACTTTGGTCGAGTATGACCATGGAGTCCAACGTAAGTACATAATAGTGCTATTTTCACCATAGCTCATACAACTTTTTCTTGTAGGGCAACTGAAACAAATGGACATGTTTGACTTTTTTTTATTTCAAACGAAGAAATTGATATTTTTGTAGGTAAGAATCACGATAAACTTTATAAATAATCATAAAATGGTTGTTCTAATTACACAAAAGATGAGACGTAGATAGATAAACTGCCACCGCCTACAAATTATGTTCTTTTTGATAATGCATAAATTCAACCTTCCACTGTTTATTGCCTAAAAAGTACTATCTGCAAACATAGCTTCATCAACCAAAAATCTTCTCCAGAGCAAGAATGGATAACTTCTGAAGAATCACAGCATTACTAACAGGGGAGAGGTGAACAACAGTAAAAGCAGTTGCACCCTCTAACCAGATAGACGCCTCAAAGAATGGGTTTTAACCCTGTATCTCCAACCAGATGAACATGTTGATAGAAGAGAAGATATGAAACACAAACAGAATGAGAATGGAACAGGGCGACATTCATAGAGCACAACAGAACGACAGAGGTTGCAGTTCACAAACTGAACTTTTCTTTTGTTACAGTTGAAGTCAATATACAGTTATCTCAAGAGAAGTCGATGTACACCCAAATTTCTCACATGACTTATTTCTGTGTGTGCAACAAAAACCCAAGGTAGACATACATATACAGGTCAATTATTTCTGTTATCTTTCAAATGGTGATGACCCTGCATCTCTCCGGTGGGAAGTCCTGCTCCATCAGCGGGCCCGTCGACGAGGACACCAAAAACCTGAGGTAGACATACATATACAGGTCACTTATTCTGTTATCTTTCAAATGGTGATGACCCTGCATCTCTCCGGTGGGAAGTCGTGCTCCATCAGCGGGCCCGTCGACGAGGACACCAAAAACCCATCCACCCTGGCCGCCGTGTCCACATCAATCGTCACCACACTCAGCCCCCGCCCAATCACATAGATCTTCCTGCCTACAGCCACAAGCTCGCAAGGAGGGCATGTGAGCTTGTCCGACAGCCGGCCAAGCATCACCCACTCCTTGGTCTCATTCAACCACATCATCAGCTTCGTGCCAAGGGATTGGTCCAGCATGTAGAGTGTCCCATCGTCAAGAACAACGGTCGGTCCAGACCAGCACAGAGCAATCTCATTTGCTGTTCCCCTCCAGGTTTGGTCAACAGGGTTGTATATGCCAGCAAAGTACATCCTGTTCCAGGCCGCCTTGTGGATGGTCACCAGCTCACCATCCAGGGCTACGAACTTGACTATGTCAGGGGTGAGCATGGGATTCTTGTGCGCAAACCAGGAGCCGGTGCCTTTGTCGTAGATGTCCCATGAATTTGGCGACTTGTCTGTCAAACCAAGTCCACCAGTAACATAAAGCTTATCATTAAGAGATGCAGTTACAAAATAGCACCTGAAATCAAAAGTAACAGTGGTAAGTGAGTTGTGCACAGGATCAAGAACAAAAATAGTATTGGACGAAACAAAATACGAAAACTGTTGAGCTCTATCAGTAGTACCTGGCAGTAGGCATGGGGGCTGCTCTGCTCCAGGAATTTGAAGCAGCATCATAACAATATACTTCATCATTGGCATCTTTAAGCCAGCTACAACCACCCAAAAGGAACAACCTCTTGTCTAAGGTCTCTATGGAAATGCCTTCACGTGCTGAGCATGGAGGTTCCATGACTTGGATGACTTTCAAGGTACGGCTTGTAGGGTCAGGAGCAAGAACATAGCATTTGTAGCCCGTACCCCTACATATCACATATATCCAAGACTCGTCCAAGCTGTTCCTCTTGCGGTACGAGTGCCACTCTTCACTGCATAACAATGCCTTCCATCTCCTTGAGACGCACCTGAGAGCATTATGACACTGCCGGGGAACCCTTGCTAAGCAAAGAAGAGCAATCTCATCAGGGATACCATTAATAAGTGGGGTCTCAAAGACAGAAGATTCCATCTTCCTATAGGGCAGCTTCCAGCAATGCACTATTTTGGAGGTGGCAGGTCATCCTAACACAGAATAAATAAGGATGAGAACAACGCCACTGGACTCATTAAAGATTTACTGATAGGAATATTTGCGATATATAAAATAACAAATCAAATATACAAACAAATTGGTTTGAATGAAAATCAAATCATCAGATTGCAACAAATATACAAAAAATAAAGATGAAATAATTTTAGTAAGTTTCAATGAAATAATTTTAATAAGTTTCAATGAAATTCAAAGCATCAAAAATATACAGAAAAATTTTGGCTCAGAGAGACCTAAAATAACTTCACAAAGAACTAAACTTTGTGCAATTGTGAGTTTATGAATCAAAAAAGGAATCGTGTGAAAAAAGCATTCCTTCTAAAGACACAACAAACTGAATTAATGTAGGTGAGCTTACTGACCATTCACACAGATATTGCTGCCATGGTGGCTGCAGTGTGTAACTGGCTAATTAGCCACCCAGCCCAGAAAGGCTTGAGAAGATCATATTAACAGAAAAGTTCACATAGGATTGTTCCACAAAGAACATCCCCTGTAATGGAATTTATGGTTAAAATGGCAGGGCATTTCACATACATTCACAGCAAACAAGCAATATCTGTTGTAACTCGATAACTTCCATAGTAATTCTTGAATTAGTTGAGCGTACAACAATACTCCGGTGAATTCACAGCAAAAGTTGTTTGACTGTACGGCTGCCATCAGATAGGAGCGAAAGACTATTTTGTTCAAGTAATCACGGTTTGATCATCTGAACTATGCACTTGTGATCATCATTTGGTCTCAAGTCAGACAACATGTTTATAAAATAGCAGAAGCTACTTACAAACTGTACATGGTTGCTCAGAATGTATGATCAGTATAGGGTGTGTAATCAAGAAAGGAAGCCTTTTTTAAGAGCCAACTTACTCAGATACCGTCCTTGTGATTCATCACAGCAAACAAGCAAGGATAGTGACCTAATTAACTTTGGAACTGAAAGCATATGTTGGACATATCAAGCATGTAACAATGCAGAAAAGGGAAAAACTTATACCATTGTGGAACAACCCGCTGAAGGATGAATTTTTATAGACATAAAATAGCACAAACACTGCCTTCACATAAAGATATGTATGTGTTTGCTCAGAATATATATGATCAGTTTAGGGTGTATGATCAAGGAAGGAGGCCTTTTTCAAGAGCAACCTTACTCAGATACCGTCCTTGTGATTCATCACAGCAAACAAGCAAACATGTAAGGGTGACCTAATTAACTCTGGAACTGAAAGCATATGTTCAACATATCAAGCATGTAACAATCCAGAAAAGAGAAAAAAGGGTACAATTGTGGAACAACCCGCTGAAGGATGAAGTTTTAGACATGAAAAGCACAAACATTGCTTTCACATAAAGATCTGTACGCGTTTGCTCAGAATATATATGATCAGTTTAGGGTGTATAATCAAGTAAGGAGGCCTTTTTCAAGAGCAACCATAATCAGATACCGTCCTTGTGATTCATCAAGGCAAACAAACAAGCAGACAAGGTAACTTAAGTAACCATGAACAAAGTTAACTATGTGGTCTACATTCACAACAAGAGAACAAAAGACCCCCACTGAAGGGTGACCTTTTAGACAGAAAGCACAAACATTGCTATCAATAAAGATCTGTACATGTTTGCTCAGAATTTATGATCAGTTTAGGGTGTATAATCAAGGAAGGAGACCTTTTTCAAGAGCTACCTTACTCAGATACCGTCCTTGTGATTCATCATAGCAAACAAGCAAGCTGACAAGTGTGACTTAATTAACCAAGAAACAGAAAGTATATGTATTGTCTACATATCAAGGACGAAAGAATGAACAAATTGAAAACAGAACACCAGTTTGAAGCGACGCAATGAAGGATAAAGTTTAGGTCCAAAGGCAGAAACAGCTTGCAGATTGCTGTCCAAATTAACATTTGAGCATGTTCACTCAGAATATGATCAATTTAGGTAATCAAGACAGGAGAACTTTACTCAAATATTGTCCTTGCGATTCACCACAGCAAACAAACAAGCAGACAAGCGTGACTTAACTAACTCAGGAAGTGACACACAGAAGGATACATATTAAATCAAAAGCATAAACAGCTTGCAGATTGCTATCAACATTAAGATTTGTTCATATTTGCTCAGAAAATATGATCAGTTTAGGATGTGTAATCAATGCAGTTGAACCTTTTCAAGGGCCACCTTACTCAGATACCGTTGTTGTGATTCATCACAGCAAACAAACAAGCAGACGAGGGTACCTAAATTAACCCATGAACTAGGCGAAGCATATGGTCCAGATTTCAAGCACGGAAGGATGCACAGAAAGAAAACATAACACCATTGTGAAGCAACCCCACCAAAGGATAAAGTTTTAGGTGAAAAGGAACAAACAGCTTGTGCATTGCTAAGATTTTGCAAAGTGCTTGCTCAGAATATATGATCAGTTTAGGATTCATAATCAACGAAGAACGCCCTTATTCAAGAGGGTCCTTGCTCAGATACCGTCCTTGTGATTCATCACAGCAAACGAACAGGAACAAAACTCAAACTTGGCATGCATTCACCAGCAACAAACCAAATAACCAATGAACCCAAGTGTCACAGGTGCCTCACCAGCGCGGCACTGTTCTCCTGCGCTGTAGCAAATTTGTCACAGATGCTAGTATATCGAACAAATCTTGAGACATACATTTTTTTTACAGAATATCTACTGCTAAAGGACGTTTGCGCAGATACTAGTCTCAGGTTGGGTAGAAACACAACAGGGCTAAACCCATCGCTCATATACCGTCCTTATTCAGTCATCCCAGCAAGTCTAAAACAACAAGGGCTAGGTTCATCATACACATTGGATAAACATGGAGAACACGCAGAACCAGGAAGTACTAAGGCAAACGTCCAGCGAACGATTGCCGGTACGCAAAACACACTACAGATCCCGAGACCTCCTATTCCCAAGTTTGAGTATTTTGCAAGTGTTTGCTCAGAATATATGATCAGTTTAGGATTCATAATCAACGAAGAACGCCCTTTTCAAGAGGGTCCTTGCTCAGATACCGTCCTTGTGATTCATCACAGCAAACGAACAGGAACAAAATGGCATGTGTTCAACGGTAATAAACCAAATACCCAATGAACAAGTTTAAAAATGGCTATATCAAACAAAAGCTGAGACATAAAAAAATTTTGAAGTTGTACTGCTTAATTACGTTTGTGCAGATACTAGTCTCAGATTGGGTATAATCACAGCAAGGGTGGACCCATCGCACATATACCGTGGTGGCTCATTCATGCAAGCAAACCCCAAACAGCCATCGCTAAGTTCACCGGCACCATCAGCCGAGCAGGATAAACAAGCACCGACAGAAAGGACCCTGGCTACTGCGTACGGATCGCATCTGCTTGAAATAGGCATTCACGTACTGGGACTTCACATGGAACCAACGATTACCGGTAAGCAGAGGACACTACATCTCCCGAGACCTCCTATCCCTAAATCCGCACCCACAGCGGGCGGATCCGGCGACGCATTCTAACAACGGATCAACGAGTTCACGACCGCGCAATACGAGGGGAAACCAATCGCACCTTGTGTAGGTGCGTGCCCGACGGATCTGGCTGAAGAGGATGCGGGCGGTGGGCTAGTGGAGCGTGGGAAACTCTAGATCTGGCGGGGATCTGGGCCGGGAGCAAGGCAGTGGCGGCTAGGGTTTGGGTTCGGGCTACGCCGTTATATCGTGGTGGAGAATGGTATTATTCGCACAGGTCCCTCGTTATCAACGTATTCACATAAGTCTAGTGCTTCATCGCCCTTAGGGATTAATGTAGATTTGATTAGTTTCTGAGGTACTTAGATGTAAAAAATAAGGCTAATAAGCGCGAGAATAATCCAGCAAGAAGAGAGAATACCGGAATCCAAAACCCTAGGGTGTCGCCGCCACGCCAACCCCCACTCCTCTGCGATGGAAGAGTGACCGCCTCTCGCCCCCACCGCCGACGACACGGCCTTCCCGCCCTCCTCCTCCCCGCTCCTGCCCTCACATACGCGGCGGTCGGCGGCATGGTTCCTTTAGCATGGGGCGACACCATGACAGTGCGGCGGGAGACGATGCCAAAGGAGTCGATGGTGCAGGCACTGAGCCGGATCGTGTCTAGATGCGCTTACTCGCGCAGCGTGGTGGAGGCCGTCATAAATACCAACACGGTCATCTCAGACGCTGTCTCGCTCGCCAGCACCGCTGGCCTCCTGGTCACGGTGCTGGAGGTTCTCGACGAGGTGCATTATAAAGTTAGACCCTGCTTGGAATGGATGTAAAATTCGTGTTCCTAGTGGTAGTTGGCATAAGCTAAATAACATTACAAGACAAATTTGGACACATTTCAATCAGCCTTCATTAAGCAAAAAAAAAGTGCAATGGAAATTTTAAATGTACATTAGTTCTTTCAAGTCAAACTGCAAAAGTAAGAGTTGCTTCAATCTTTTGCTCAAATATTTGGTCATTTATGCATAATCAATAAGAGAGCTTTCAAGAGAGTAGAGATTTCTTGCAGCGAGCTCATTTTTCCTGTTATTTTAAAAATTCAAAAAATATTCCATGTTTTACTGGACATGTTTTGTGTTCTGTGTAAAAAATGATAAATTTGTACTCAAAGATAAATTTTTACTGGACATGTTTTTTTGTCTTTTTACACAATGCACAAAAAATGTCTTTTTTTGATGAAATTTTGCGTACCTTCATAAAATGTCTATATGTACACCCGAATGTTATTTTGATTTTTTTTTACATTATGAAATATGTTTTTTCATAATACGAGCCTCTAATCCCACAAGCCAAAATGGATTTCCGCATCTTTCTTAGGTACCATCCTTGTGTTACAAACAAGCAGAAAAAGGAAAGAACAACATGAGTGTCCTTGTGATTCGTCCCAACAAATAAAACAAGCATACAAGGGTGACTATTAACAAATTAATTAAGTGAAGTATATGGTCTATTTCGCAACAAGAAAACAAATATCATGAAGAAGCGACCAAGCACAATCAGCTTGTAGCTGGCTATCGAAATTAAGTTTGTGCATGTTTGCTCAGAATGTATGATCAAAATAGGATGCGTAATCAGGACAGGGGCAAGTTTTTTTGAAGTGCCACCTTGCTTAGATATTGTCCTTGTGATTCATCACAGCAAAAAACAAGCAAAAAAGAGAAGCAATTCTTACGAATTAGGATGCACTGAACAGTGACAACACAACTCAAATGACCAATGAACGCAGTGAACCATTGCAGGTTGGTTGAGGTACAAGATCCAACCTTTGTATCTTCACGCTAGGGTAAGAACCATGGCTCGGGTCGGATCCTTGAATAATCATCATGAAAAGCAACGCTAACAAGGATGACTATAGCACCATACTCATCACATGCGTCTGCACCAGACGGTATGTTACTCACAGGAACAAAGCTTCAAACGGCTCCTACTAAGCTGAACACACTATATCGCCCGAGACTTCCCATGCCCAAAATCCCCATTTACCGCTGCCGAATCTGCCGGAACAAGCTCGGACAAAGTGAATCCTACTATTACGGATAATAAAACATTGGTGCCTTCATTGTACTATTGGACTTCATATAAGTAGCACCGCCTGGAATTGTTGGTAGATGGGATTTAAATCCCATCCTTTTTTGCCAGGAGATTTAAATCTCATCTAATGCCACACAACATGGTGAGAGAGAGAGATCTTCTTCTAAACCTGGCGGTTCGGTTAAACCGAACCGATCGGTTCGGTCCCTCGGGTTGTTAAAATTTTCGGTTTTCACAGAACACTGACCGATCGGTTAGGTGAGGAATTGCTAACCGAGGATTCGGTGCCTCAAAATTTCGGTTCGGTCCTCGGGTTGCACCGAATCAACCTACTGATGTACGTGCACAGAGGAAAGGATGCGGAAATTCTAGGAGTCAAGAAGTCGGACTGCGACAGCTCCAACTTGCCCAGCCGGCAGCCGCTCTTCGCTGTGCGGTCGTCGGTGTTCAAACGGGCGTGAGCAGGCGAGCTTGGAGAAGGCGGGGAGACAGGGCGACTTGGAGGAGATGGCGAGCCAGCCTCCTGCCAAATGGAGAGAAGGAGAGACGGCGCATGCACCCATGGACCATGGTGCGGCGGCGCTAGGGTGCAGCCGAGTCGTGTACGAGATGCAGGATTTCGGGGGCAGCAGCGAGATGGGGATTGTGAAGTTACATGGGTATGCGGCTATGTGGGGACGATGGTTGGAATTTTAATGGGCTGATGGGTGCGTATTGGGCTCGGTTTTTCGGTACGATCAGGTAAGGAAGGCATACAACCGAAAATACCTGAATTAAATTCGGTTTTTGAGAAGTGCTGACCGAATTAGGAACGGATTATTTCGGTTCAGGTCATTTCGGTGTCGGTACCGGTTCTTTTGGTTTTGTATTTCGGTCCTCGGTTAAAATGCCCACCTCGGTTAAAATGCCCATTGGTGGCACTGTGGGTCTAGGTTCGGGGAGTCTCAAGGCGAACGTAGAGGCAGCACGCACCATAAATGCCTGCAACGGTACAAAGACAACTGAAAAAAAAATTAAAATATATAGTACGAGTTAAGTTGAATATGGAGCTATTTTAGGCTACCACTTCCATCATAGTGGGGATGGTCAAAAGCCCTTTTGGAGACTCCATGGCATTGATGGGATGGACCTAAAGACATTACCCTCCTCCTTTGTGGTGTCTAAGAGGAAAACAAAGGAGTGGAAAATCGACATTAAATGAAAATTTCACGATGGATCATGCTACAAAATTTGTCGATCATTTGCCCGAGGCGAAGAGAGGTGCAACTTGATGCCAATATTGAGGACGCCCATTATTTGGAAGATTTTGACGAACATGCAATACTAGGCGGCTTGGACATACAAGGAGCAATTCTTAGGGGCTTTGCTAACCTTGATGATCACAATGGTGTTGGAAGATTTAGGCCTCTCCAAAGGTTAAGATATTCGCTTGTCTTTCAATTCAAAACTAGCTTTGGAAGACCGTTTAGCGAAGCGATGCTAGCCTAAGTTTGGGTTATGCCCACTTTGCAAGCTGTGTCCCGAAATCGGTCTCACACATGCCACTTAACAGTCTAAGAAGGGTCGACATTCCCCCTACTAGACACTCTCCCTAGTTGTAAGTCATTTAAAAGAATGTTCAACAGAAAACTAGGGGCTCATCGTCCCAATTACAAGAAATGTTTCTAAGAAAACACACTCAAGCTAGCTCATGAGCAGTTTATTTGCTTCCCTCGACAATGTTGATAGGTAACACTAATCGGAAAATGCCAGATCTACACAATGAGCAAAGATTGCAGCAGATGCATTCCACCAAACCTCTTGGCCTGTACAAGCTTCAATAGTCTCCGTTGAATCCGACCGATTCAGCAACAACATTATTACAGCCCAATCTAAATGCAAGTGCGTCTCATAGCAATTGCTTCCACCATTGCAGCAGTCGCAACTTGAGGAATTAATTTAGTAGAGGCAGCAATGAATTGGCCTTGATAATCCCTGATAATCGGACCAATATCACTAGCAGACATATCCTCATAAAAGGAGGCGTCGACACACCTGAGAGCTTTGCTAAGCAAAGAGCAATCTCACCAGGCATACAACTAATAAGGCAGGTCCCGAAAACAGCAGATTCCATCTTACTACAATACTGCTTCTAGCAATGCTCTATTTTGAAGATGATAAGTCATCATTTCACGAAACAAAGAAGAAGAGAACATCTCCGCTGGACTAATTAATAGTGTACTCATATAAACATTTTTGATACGGAAAGTGACAAAAAAAAGTGCAACTAATATACAAAAATTGGTTCCTAGACACCTAACTCCCACGAAACTAAACTTAGCTTTCATGCAATTATGTGAGTTGCTGTATCAAAGATGGAAGCACGTGAAGAGTTATTCCTTAAATAGACACAACAAAACGAATTAATGTAGGTGAGCTTACTGACCATTCACACAGATATTGCTGCCATGGTGGCTGCAGTGTGTAACTGGCTAATTGGCCACCCAACCCATAAAGGCTTGAGACCATCGTCTTAACAGTAAAAGTTTTGCATATCCACACAAAATTCCTTGGAATGGAGTCTATTTTAGCAATGGCAGGGCAATTGTCGTATACCAGACTTTGACTCAAAACAGCAATCAAGCAGGCATTCTCTGTTTACAGTTTAAACAGATAACTTAAATAGTAGTAATTCTTGGATAAGTTAAAAGAGTACCACGAGGATTCAGTGACTGTCTGAAGTCGCAGCAAACAAGTAGAAATAACAAAAGCAAGAAACTCAAAAGGGCATTATAAACTTTGGGCCTGATTGGAATGGGTGTAAAACTCAGGACCTGCTTGAATTAGTTGAGCTAAAAACTAGTAGGCACACAAATTTAACACCAATTTCAAGTCGAACAGATTACGCATTAAAAAAAGAAGTTATAAATGCACTTTCCTTTCAATTTAGTGTGGAAATAAGAGTTGCTTCAGTCGTTTGCTCAGAAATTTGATCAGTTTTGGATGTATAATCAACGAAAGGGATCTCAAGAGCGATCTTTCTCAGATACTGTCCTTGTGTATCATCACAACAAGCAGATAAAAAGGACTTGCTTAAATGACCTACTTTTACTGTCATTTTGAGCATACCATATATCAATCGGTAAGATATATTAGTACATTTCATTGTTTATACTTGCTTCTTCAGAATGTTAGATCAGTTTAGTACCATCCCAAGACTGTATGAGGGTAATATTTGTTGAATCTGAAACTAATAAGGCTTTAGCCAAATGACAGTGTATAGCAAAAAACTAATCAAAGGGAAGACAAAAATTGTTTGAATGCAGAAAGAAGATTAGTGGTGAAGGCTATCAGATAGGGGAGTGAAAGACTATTTTGTTCAAGTAATCACAGTTTAATCATCTAGATTATGCACTTGTAATGATCATTCAGCCTAGACAAACCTACTAATAAAAGAAAAAATAGCTAATTTAGGCTACGAAATTATCATAATTTCAAGCAAGGGGGCATGTTTAAAAAATAGGAGTAGCCTGCCAAGAACCTGACAAGCATATTCCTAGCTGTTCATTACAAACTGCACATGTTTATTGAGAATATATGATCAGTTTTGAATGTATAATCAATGGAGGAGCACCTGTTACGAGACACCTTACTAAGATACCATCCATGTAGATACATTACAGCAAGTAAGGTAGTTGCGCTCACATTTTCAAGACAGGAGATATGACAACAAAAGGTAGCAACCAGCTCTACAAGCTCAAACGACTAATGAATTGCTGCAAAATTTCATACGTTTGATCAGAATATATGAAAAGTATAGGATGCCTTTTACACGAGCTACCTTACTCAGATATTGTCCTTGTTATTCATCACAGAAAACAAACAAGCAGACAGTTAACTTAAGTAACACATGAACTACGTGAACTATGTGGTCTATATTCACAGCAAGAAAGCGAAACACCATGGTGAAGCAACCACTGAGGGATGAACAAGTAGACAAAAACACAAGCATTGCTACCATACAAAGATCTGTACATGTTTGCTCAGAATTTATGATCAGTTTAGGGTGTATAATCAAAGGAGGAGGTCTTTTACAAGAGCTACCTTACTCAGATACAGTCCTTGTGATTCATCACAGCAAATGAACAAACAGGCAAGGGTAACTAAATTAACCTATGAACTAGGTGAAGTGTATGGTTCAAGCTCGGAAGGATGCACAGAAAGAATACATAACACTGTCGTAAGCCCACCAACGGATAAAGTTTTAGGTGAAAAAAACAGTGTGAGTTGCTAAGATTTTGCAACCGTTTGCTCAGAATATATGATCAGTTTAGGATTCATAATCAATGAAGAACGCCCTTTTTCAAGAGGGTCCTTACTCAGATACCGTCCTTGTGATTCATCACAGCAAACAAACAGGAACAAAGCTCAAACCCAGCATGCGTTCACCAGCAATAAACCAAATAACCAATGAACAAGTGTAACAGATGCTAGTATATCGAACAAATCTTCAGACATACAATTTTTTTTACAGAAGATGTACAGCTAAAGGACGTTTGCACAGATACTAGTCTGAGATTGGGAATAGCCACAGCAACGGTGGACCCATCGCTCATATACTCATCCCAGCAAGACTAAAACAACAAGGGCCAGGTCCACCATACCCATTGGATGGACATGGAGATCCGGCAGAACGACGGAGCACCCAGGCAACCCCGTACGAATCGCATCCACCTACACTCGACACCGTCGTACGGGTTCGGTTTGTTCAACGAACGATTGCCCGTGAGCAAAGCACACTACAGCTCCCGAGACCTCCTATCCCTAAATCAACGAGTTTACGATTTACCATCGGAGGGGAAACCAATCGCACCTTGTGTAGGTAGGCGCGTGCCCGACGGATCTGGCTGAAGAGGCCGGGGGCGGTGGCTGGAGCGTGGGAAACCCTAGATCTGGCGCGGATAGGCTGGCGGGCTATGGTTCGGCCATGGAGGCGGCTGGCGGAGGGAGGGTGGAATGGTTCCGTCTCTACGCCGTTATATCGTGGTGGTGGAGAGTGGTATTATTGGGACAGGTCCCTCGTTATCATCGTATTCACATAGGTCTAGTGCTTGTCGGACTTCAGGGATAAACATAGATTTAATTAGTTTCTGAGGTACTCAGATGTAAATAAGCAGCATATTAAGCGCCGAACGAAAAATGTAGCTGAGCCAACACAATCCATAAATGCTTGTTAAATCGACGTAAACTTCTCTGTAATGGAGTCTATTTAGGCCATGGCAGGGCAATTTGTAGACCGTTCTTATCACTTTTTTTCACAACAAACAAACAGCATTGTTTCTTTAACTTGATAACTTACAAAGTAGTAATTCTTGAACTAGTTAAAAGACTTGCAAAACGATCCAGTGAATAAACGAGACATATCGTTCTTGCAAATTAATGAGATACCAGGAGGTTTGCTAAGACTCTTTGATCTATCTGGATGTATAATCAAGTATGAATCATTTTTTCACAATAGCCCTTTCTCTGGTAGCATCCTTTTGATTTCTCGGAGAAAATATGCAGAAATAATGAAAGTTAAATACCTTCTAGCATTATAAACTTAGACCCTGCTTGGAATAGATGTAAATTTATGTTCCTACTGGTAGTTGGCATAAAGTTGAGCTAAATAGCATTAGAATACAATTTTAGACCCATTTCAATCAGGCCCCATTAAGCATAAAAAAACATCTGCAATGGACCTTTCTCTGGTAGCAATGGAAATTTCAAATATACCGTTCTTTCAAGTCAGTACAAAAATAAGAGTTACTTCAATATTTTGCAAAAATATTTGATCAGTTTTGGATGCATAATCAACGAGAGAGCTTTCAATAGAGTAGAGATTTCTTGCATTCAACGTCCAATGTTCCCGCTATTTTAATAAATCGAAAAATATATTTGAAAGTTTCAAAGAATATCAAAAATCATATATGTCTGTGTGATGTATAAACGTGTAAAATCACAAAACGAAATATTTTGCCTTCTGATCTACACAGGAATGACAAATTTACAAATCTG
Source organism: Poa pratensis (assembly GCA_947311845.1). NCBI lineage: Eukaryota > Viridiplantae > Streptophyta > Magnoliopsida > Poales > Poaceae > Poa > Poa pratensis. Next base: position 4,462,300 of record CAMZMU010000062.1, read on the forward strand.
AGTATAGTCAGTAATCTATAGTTTCAAATCTTCAAACCTCTTTTTGCAGACTATAGTTTAGATTTATGCATTGAGATTTTGCACGCTTTGTACACATCATTTCTGTAAAAATTAAGATGTGTGCACGTTTGCACAAAATAAAGATTGATAGCACTCTGCTCTGAAATCCATGAATTGCTTCTTATTTTAGGATTACACATGTTTGCTCGGAAAATATCGTCAAATTAGGTTGTGTACTCAAAGAAAGTGGCCTTTTCCAAGAGCTAGCTTACTCTATTCATCAAAGCAAACAAACAATTATACAAGGGTGACTGACTTAACAAATTATGTAATGGAGCATATGGTTTATACTCACAGGCTCACGGCAAGAAAACAAACGGCATGAAGAAGCCAGACCTTCTCAATGATAAAAATTTCAGTCGAAAAGCACAATCAGCTTGTATCTTGTTCTCAAAATTAAGTATTGTGCCTGTTTGTTTAAAACATATGATCATACTAGTTGTGTATTAGAGCAGGACACTTCTTCAAGATAGACCCATCAAGACAAACAACGAGCCAAAACAGAAGCCAAGCTTTTGATACACTGAACACTGAAAAACAACTCAAATGACGAATGGACGCACAAAAACATTGTAGGCTGGCTCAGGAGCGAACTCCTCCACAGTATCTTCACCCTAGGGGAAGACACATCGCTCGAGTCGGATCCTTGAATAATCATCACGGCAAGGTACCCGACAAAGGAAGGCTGTAGCGCCATTCGAACTGCAGGCGCCTGCGCAAGACTGTACGCTGCCTACTAAAGCAGAACTAGGAACGAATCCTAGCAGGAAAAGCAAACTACATCATCTGAGACCTCCCATGCCTAAATATTGATATGAGGATATTCAAGCAGTTGGGGAGTGGGGAGAGACGAAGGTGGTGGTGGCGGATGGGGAGGAGGAGAACCCTCATGGATGGCAGAGGGAGCAAGGAACTAGTGGTGGGGCTATGGTTTGGGTTATTTCCTAATTTTTATGCCTTTCTATAGGCATTGCAAAAACGAGTCCTACTGTTATGACAAAGAATCCCCTAGTGCTTATTAAGTAGCGCTGGCAATGTGGTTGTGGCTTTAAATTCCACCCAATCCTCTTGAATTCTTGGTCCGTGCATATATCCCATGCAAAAAGCTGGCAAGAGAGGAGATCTCCCTCTGATGTCTATGACTGTGGTGCTTATGGTGACCGGCCAGCTTTTCAAATTGGCACCCTCACGGTGACATACGTACAACTAGGAATACTGTCGCCTTCTCCGCGGCTCAACCAGTCTTTTTTTTTCTGCAGCAGACATGCTTTGTCTTGATCGATTTCAAAGAATGAAGAATTTGGGATTCAGTTCTCTAAATGTCAAAGTGATTAAACCGATGTGGTCTGAAAATTTCCGACACCGTGAAACTAGACGCGTTGGGATCGGCTAACGAAAATGCAACTAAGTTGTTACACCATCTACACCAGATCGCGGAGGGATAATGCACGTCCTTGTGATTCGTCACATCAAACAAACAAACAAACAAACAAACGTACATGGGTGACTGAAGTAATAAATTAAAGGGTCACAACCAGAAAACAAACATCATGACGAAGCAACCAACTTGGGGATAAACTTTTAGTTGAAAAGCACAATTAGCTTGTAGCTGGCTATCAAAATTAAGATTTGTGCAGGTTTGCTCAGAACATACTCCCTCTGTTTTTTAATATAAAATGTTTTAGCATTTGTCCACATTCATGCATACACAAATGTATGTACACATATTTTAGTGTGTATGGTCACTTATTTTGGTGTGTATTTAAACAATATGTACACCACATAGAACATCTTATATTAAAAAACGGAGGTAGTATGATCTAGGATGCGTAATCAAGGTAGACATAACTTTTCTTAAGTGTCGCCTTGCTTAGATGACGTCCTTGTGATTCATCACAGCAGAAAAACCAAGCCAAAAGAGAAGCCAAGCTTAGAAATAAGGATGCACCGAGCACTGACAAACAACTCAATTGACAAATGAACGCAGTGAAACATTGCAGGTTGGTTGAGGTACAAGACCGCCCTAGTATCTTTAAGCTAGGGTAAGAACCATCGCTCGGGTCGGATCCTTGAATAATCATCATGACAAGCTACGCTAACAAGGATGGTCGTAGCACCATACTCATCACATACGTCTGCACGAGACGGTATGCTAGCTACTAGCTGGTACAAAGCTTCAAACGGCTCCTACTAAGCAGAGCACGCTACATCGCCCGAAACTTCCCATGCCCAAATTTTTACCGCTGCCGAATCTGCCGGGACAAGCTCGGTCGAAGTGAATCCTACTATTACGGCAAATAAAACCTTGGTGCCTATAGCGCCTCATCGGGCTTTATATAAGTAGCACCAGCTGGCAATGTTGGTTGATCGGATTGAAATTCCATCATTTTTTGTCAAGTGATTTAAATCCCATCTAATGCCACACAACATGGCAAGAGATCAGAGAGAGATATCTCCTTTCTGTTGTCCAACGATCCGTGTTGCTTATGGTGACCCACCAGCCTTCAGTTTGGCACCCTCACGGTGTCATATACACAATGTCACATTCTCCCTAGTCGTCCAATCAGTTCCTCTAGCGGTAGGAGTGCCAATTTTTTTTTGAGATATACCAGGTCTCCATCTGCTGCGAGCTTTATTCATTACCAACCACATTACATCGTTTACAAGATTGTTCAACAGAATACTAGGGGGGCTCATCATCCTGATTACTTACTAAGAAAACACACTCTAGCTAGTTCATGAGCAGTTTTATTTGCTTCTCTCGAACATGTTGATAGGTAACAGTTGCAATCAAAAATGCCAGGTCTACACAATCAGCAAAGATTGCAGCAGATGCATTCCACCAAACCTCTTGGCCAGTAAATGCTTCAATAGTCTCCATTGCATCAAATTCAGCAACAACATTATTACATCATTACGGTCCAGTCTAAATGCAAGTGCTAGTCCCTATTTAGCAATTGCTTCGCCATTGCAGCAGTCGCAACTTGATGAATAAATTTAGTAGAAGCGTCAATGAATTAGCCTTGATAATCCCTGATAATTGCACCAATAGCACCAGCAGACATATCCTCATAAAAGGAGGCGTCGACACATCTGAGAGCATTGCTAAGCAAAGAAGAGAAATCTCAATAGAGAGACCATTAATAAGGCGGGTGTCCAAGACAGCCCCATCTTACTACAATACTGCTTCTGGCAGTACTCTATTTTGATATATGACCAGTCATCCTAACACGTGTAGACCCATCTTTAATTAACCCACGAGCTAAAGGATACAAGGTCAGCTTAATTAACCCACTAGCTAAAGGATACAGTCTGCAGTTCGAGCATGATGAAATGCAAAACAAGAAAACAGAACACCATTGTGAAGTGACCCACTGAAGACTAAAGTTTAATTCGAAAAGCACAAACAGTTTGCATATTTCTATCAACAATTGAGATTTGCTAATGTTTGCTCTGCATATATGATCAGTTTAGGGCGTGTAATCAAGACAGGAGCACTTTTTTCAAGAGCCACCTTACTCAGATACCGTCCTTGTGATTCATCACAGCAAACCGAAATCCAATACAAGTCACGCCTAGTATGTGTTGAATACTAACAAATCAGAAAAGTTGAACACAGATTAGCATATGGTTCCTGCATTAACCCAAAGACAAGTCATACAAGAAATTGCCGTGCTCGCTAAGATATTGGTCTCAGATTGGTTACAATCACGCGAGGTTGAGACCCATCTCTTAGATACTGTCCTTGAATAATCATCACGCGAAATCTCAGAACATCATCAAAGTGAGAGCAATGCTGCACACTTGAAAGGATTAGCAGAAGCACCCTACAACCCTCATCGACTTGCTCGAGATAGTAAGGTACAATGACACCAATTCTGTCCACTAAGTGATAGATTGTAATAGAACTTGTATATTGATTGATTTGGTGCAGCGTACATGGCTTTATATATTGGTACAAACCGACTTAATCTAGGTATAACAAACCGACTATGCGTACTATTAGGAAACCTAAAACAACCGACTTTAGGAGTCCTAATCCTATACTCTAACATCCCCCGCAGTCGGATCGTAGCGACGCGAACAGCTGGAGCGTCGCGGACGGTCTGACTGAAGCATAATCCGAAGTCGCAAACTGGAGAGGAAGCCGAGATGATAGCCCTTGGTGCCGATGTCGATGTAGCCGAGTTGTGGGCGTTGTTGTCGTGGTCGATGTTGCCGTTGTTGGGTAGTAGAGGTAGACTTTTGCTGGAGTTGGTGTAGATAAGGTAGGCGGCACGCCTTGCTGAGCTTGCCAGGCTTGGGAGCGTGTCGGGGACGAAAGCACGCACCGGCGTTGCCAGTGTCGGGCATGCGAAGACAAGGACCACCATGAACCTTGCGAGCCAGAGCCGGATGAAGAAGCAGAAAAGATCTTCGAATTCGGTCGGTGCGTAGCGCTGATTTCCGCCGTTTGTTGCCGGAGTAGACGACAAGTTGAGAAAAAAATTGTGTAAAAGAAAATAGATTGCAACTCTGACGGCGCGGTTTGTGGTGGACGAAGACGACGTGGTGGTTGTTGAAGACGTTTGTCGGTGTAGAGGTAGTAGTTGTCGGGACATTGTTGGCGAAGATTGTTGGCGTAGAGCTTGTCGGCGAGGTAGAAGATGCCGGGAAGTTTCTTGACGGCGATGATGACCACAAGCATTGTTGGTGCAGCCCTTGTGTTGATGGCGAGGCGCGTACTTGGGGACAAGCTTGCCCCGGTCGATGTTGTCGAAGACGATCCGGCGTGATGGCGACGTTCGAGGTTGTCCTTCACGCGGTCGATGACGAGGTGTTGCCGGAAACTAGTCGACGACGTTGTTGAAGTAGTGGCGCACGAGGACGACATGCGGCGGTGGGCGACGCAATCCGATCTATGATCGGCGAAAAAAGAAGAAACGCCGGTCAAGTGGTCGGCGAGAAAATTTCGATGGACGAAGATCTAATCTACTTGCGCAGCCCCCGGCGGAGACGAATCTCCCCGGGGGCAGCGCGGCGGAAGCGTTTGGTGGCTAAATCCTAGGCCGTGGAGCGAATTGCTCTGATACCATGATAGATTGTAATAGAACTTATATATTGATTGATTTGGTGCAGCGTACATGGCTTTATATATTGGTACAAACCGACTTAATCTAGGTATAACAAACCGACTATGCGTACTATTAGGAAACCTAGCCGACTTTAGAGTCCTAATCCTATACTCTAACACTAAGCATCGACGCTACAACTCGCTTACTCAGCAATGTCGCAATTCCGCAAGAATCGCGTCCAGCTGAACCGTCCATCATCGTACTGATTTTCCTCAGCGTACAACCGATTCCAGCTAAGCAAAGCACAATACAAGATAGCGAATTACTATGCCAACAGCTCTGTCCACTAAACATCGACCCTACAGCTCTCGAACCAAGAACAGTTGCCCTTATGCACGAATCACGTCCACCTTCAGTGTTCATCTACGTACAGATTCTGCTTAGTGGACGAACGATTCTAGTTAAGCAAACCGCACTACATCGCCTGAGACCTCCCATGCCAAAAACCAGCTTCTACCTCGCCTAACCGAGCTCGGACAACACATTCTAACGTGTACAACGAGCTCACGAGCGCTCAGTACAGTACCATTGGAGGTGGAGTCAAATCAATCGCACCTTGTGAAGGTGCTTGCTCATCGGATATGAGGAGACTCGAGATGTGTGACCGGGAAGAGACGAAGGGTAGGTGGTGGATGAGGGCGGCAAGGAACCCTAGGTCTGGCGGGGATTGGGCGTGGAGTGGAGGGAGAGACGGGGCAGTGGCGGCGGCTGGCGGAGGGAGGGAATGGTTCCGTCCGTCTCTACGCCATTATATATCTGAGAGTGTGATATTATTCGCACAGGTTCCTCATTGCACTTGCTGGCAATGTTGGTGGATGGGATATAAATTCCATTCTTTTTTGTGAGGAAATTTAATTCCCGTCAGAAATATCAAGAGTGCCATGCATGGCAACACTTGGATTGGAAAATTGGCATTACATGAAAATTTCACGATGGCTCGTGCTACAAAATTTGTCGATCTTTTGCCCAAGGCAAGAGAGGCGCAGCTTGATGCAATATTTAGGACGCCCATTGTTTGGAAGCTTTTGACCAACAAGCAATACTAGGCGGAATCGACATACAAGGAGCACTTAGGGGCTTTGCTAACCTTGATGAACACAATGGTGTTGGAAGATTTAGGACTTTGGAGGTCAAGATCTTCACTTGTCTTTCAATTCAAAACTAGCTTTGGACGACCATTTAGCGAAGCGACGCTAGCCTAATTTTGGGTTATGCCCACTTTGCAAGAATTTTGGTTGCCCACTTTGCAAGCATGTCCCAAAATCAGTCTCACACATGCGGCTTCACAGTCTAACAGCGGTGAACACTCTCCCTATTCATAACTCATCCTCTTGCCGTAGGAGTGCCACTTTGTTTTTGAGAGAGAAACACCCAGGTCAGGTCTCAATCTGATACAAGCATTATTAATTACCAACCACGATTACATAATCTATAAGAATGTTCAACAAAAAACTAGGGGCTCATCGTCCTGATTATATGAAACTTTTGTGAGAAAACACACTATAGCTAGCTCATCAGCAGTTTATTTGATTCCCTCAACAATGTTGATATGTAACACTTCGAATAAAAAATGCAAGGTCTACACAATGAGCAAAGATTGCAGCAGATGCATTGATCCACCAAACCTCTTGGCCAGTACATGCTTCAATAGTCTCCGTTGAATCAGATTCAGCAACAACACTATTACAGCCTAGCCTAAATGCAAGTGCTAATCCCTTTCTCATAGCAATTGCTTCCACCATTGCAGCAGTCGCAACTTGAGGAATAAATTTAGTAGAGGCAGCAATGAATTGGCCTTGATAATCCCTGATGATCGGACCAATAGCACTAGCAGACATATCCTCATAAATTGAGGTGTCGACACACCTGAGAGCATTGCTAAGCAAAGAAGAGCAATCTCATCAGGGAGAGACCATTAATAAGGCGGGTCTCAAAAACAGTAGATTCCATCTTACTACAATACTGCTTATGACAATGTTCTAGTTTGAAAATGATAAGTCATCCTTTCACGGAACAAAGAAGGAAGATAACAACACCGCTGGACTAATTAATAGTGTACTCATAGAAACATTTGTGATACAGAAAGTGACAAAAACACCAAAGTGCAACTAATATACGCAAATTGGTTCCTAGAGGCCTAACAAACTTCCACAAAACTAAATTTAGCTTTTCATGCAATTGTGTGAGTTGCTGTATCAAAGAAGGAAGCACGTGAAGAGTTATTCCTTAAATAGACACAACAAAACAAATTAATGTAGGTGAGCTTACTGACCATTCACACAGATATTGCTGCCATGGTGGCTGCAATGTGTAACTGGCTAATTAGCCACCCAACCAATAAAGGCTTGGGAGTTGAGACCATCATCTTAACAGAAAATGTTTTGCATATCCACACAAAATTCACTGGAAAGGAGTCTATTTTGCAATGGCAGGGCAGTTGTCATATAACAAAAATTGACTTATAAAGTTTAAATCTTAAACTGATAACTTGCATTGCAGTAATTATTAGATAAGTTATAAGAGTACCACAAGGATTCAGTGAATGTGTGAAAGCAATTGTTCTTACAAATGAGAAACATTAGGTGGTTCAGTTCAGACTCTTGATCAGTTTTGGATATATAATCAAGGATCACTTCTTCAAAAGAGATATTTCTCATGGACCGTCCTTTTGATTCGTCGCAGCAAACAAGTAGAAAAAACAAAAGCAAGAAACTCAAAGGGGATTATAAACTGTGGGCCTGATTGGAATGGGTGTAAAACTCGGGACCTGCTTGAATTAGTTGAGCTAAATACTGGTAAGCACACAAAATTAACACCATGAAGTTATAAATGTACTTTTTTCAATTCAGTGTGGAAATAAGAGTTTGCTCAGAAATTTGATCAGTTTTGGATGTATAATCAACGAAAGGGCTTTGAAGAGCGATCTTTCTCTGATACCGTCCTTGTGTACCATCACAGCAAACAAGCAGATAAACAGCTTAAAGGACCTAATTTTTCTGTCATTTTGAGCATAAAATATATCAATCACTAAGATATATTAGTAGATTCCAATGTTTACACTTGCTTGTTCAGAATATTAGATCAGTTTAGAATGTGTAATCAAGGAAATAGCACTTCTCAGGAGTGGCCTTTAGTACCATCCCAAGACTGTCGGAGGGCACAATTTGTCGAATCTGAAATTGATAAGGCTTTAGAAAAATGACAGTGTATAGCAAAAAACAAAATCAAGGGGAAGACAAAAATTGTTCTAATGCAGAAAGAAGATTTGTGATGAAGGCTATCAGATAGGAGCAAAAGACTACTAATTATGTTCAAATAATCACAGTTTAATCATCTGAACCATGCACTTGTAATCATCATTCAACCTAGACAAACCTATTATTAAAAAGAAAATCGAACAAATTTAGGCAACGAACTTATCATTATTTCAAGTAAGGGAACATGTTTATAAAATAGTAGCAGCATGCCAAGAACCTGACAAGCATATTGCTAGCTGTTCATTACAAACTGCACATGTTTGTTCAGAATATACGATCAGTTTTGGATCTATAATCAATGAAGGAGCACCTGTTACAAGGTACCTTACTTAGATACACTCCTTGTAGATTCATTACAGCAAGGTAGTTGTGCACGGGTGCTCATAACCTCAAGATAGTGGCTCACAATAAAAGGTAGCAGTCAGCTCTATATAAAAGCTCAAACGACTAATGAGTTGCTTTTCATTTCAGAATTCCATATGTTTGGTCAGAATATATTATCAGTTTAGGATGTATATGTTAAGTATATAATATCACCACTTCCTATCAGTTCGGACTTTTGGGATAGTTGGTTGATAGAACTATTCTAACATGGTATCAGAGCACGAGGTCTCGGGTTCGAGTCTCAACCCCCGCATTTTCTCCAGTCATTTATCCACACGTGTGGAGGGCTGATTTCTTCTTCCACACCCATGTCGGGTGTGAAGGAGGGTGTTAAGTATATGTTAAGTATATAATATCACCACTTCCTATCAGTTCGGACTTTTGGGATAGTTGGTTGATAGAACTATTCTAACAGTATAATCAAAGAATTAGGCCTTTTACAAGAGCTACCTTACTCAGATACCATCCTTGTTATTCATCATGGCAAACAAAACAAGCCAAAAAAATGATAACCTAATTACCCAATGAACTAGGCGAAGTACATGGTCTATATGTTACGCATGAATGAATGCAAAGACAAGAAACAGAACACCTGGTAAACAATTTGAGGATGAACGAATGCACAAAAAGAAAACAGAACACCATCTTGAGCAAGACCAGCAGGGAAGTAAAATTCTAGATCAAAATTAAGATTTATGCATGCTTGCTCAAAATTAAGATTTATGCATTTTTTGCTCTAAATTAAGATATGATAGCAGTCTGCCCTAAAAAGAACAAAGAGCATTTTCATTTCAGAATTGCACATGCTGGCTCAGAATATATGATCAGTTTAGGATGTGTAATCAATGAAGGAGGCCTTTTTATGAGCCACCTTACTCAGATACCGTCCTTGTGATTCATCACAGCAAGCAAACAAACAAGCAGGCAAGGTAACTTAAGTAACCCATGAACAAAGTTAACTATGTGGTCTACATTCACAACAAGAGAACAAAAGACTAATGTGAAACAACCCACTCAAGGATAAACTTTTAGACGAAAAGCACAAATATGTCTTTCAGAAAAAGATCTGTACATGTTTGCTCAGAATTTATGATCAGTTTAGGGTGTCTAATCAAGGAAGGAGGCCTTTTACAAGAGCCACGTTACTCAGATACCGTCCTTGTTATTCATCATGGCAAACCAAAAAAGCATACAAGGATAACTTAATTAACGCATGAACTAGCTGAAGGATATGGGCTACATATCAAGCATGATTGAATGCAAAACAAGAAGACAGAACACCATTGTGAAGTGACCCACTGAAGGACAAAGTTTTATTCGAAAAGCACAAACAGTTTGCAGATTTCTGTCAAAATTAACATTTATTTAAGTTTTCTCAGAATATATGACCAGTTTAGGGTGTGTAATTAAGGCAGGAGCACCCCAAAGACAAGGCATACAAGAGCCGAGAGTCATGCTCAGATAATAGTCTCAGATTGTGTATAATCACGCGAGGGTTAGAGCCTTTGCTCAGATACCGTCCTTGATTAATCATCACAGCAAACTCCAGTAGATCCTCGTCCTTTCAGCAACGCAGCACAACGGCGCCAATCTGAGCAAACCCGATTCAAGCCCCATCCACTTGCTCAAGAAAGTAGGCTACAATGTACGCAGGTTGGACGAGTTAACATAGACGCTACAACTCGCGCAATCTGGCCAGTCGCTATTCCGTACGAATCTCGTACTTCTTCACAGTGGAGCTACGTACTTAGTGCCCATATCATACGAAAAACTTCAGCGAAGCAAAGCGCAATAGATCACCCGAGACCTCCCGTGTCAAACATCCACATCTACGGCGAGCGCATCCGCCAAAAACGAGGTCGGACAATCCATTCTAATCGGAGGTACAGCGCAGTAGAGTACCATCGGTGGGGTGGCAGGTAGTGGAGCATTCGCGGCGAGGGTGCCGAGATGCGGCGGCGGCGAGAGGGAAAAGTTTTCGTCTCCACGCCGTTATATCGCGGTGGAGGTGGGTATTATTCGCAAAGGTCCCTCTTGATCATCGTATATTCATATAATTCTGGTGGTTAGCTCCTTCCAACATGGATTTATGGTTACCTAATGTGTTGGGTAGTCAGATGTAAATCTAAGCAGCCTATTAAGCGACAAAATAATCGAGCGAGAAGAGAAAAACCCGAACCCAAAACCCTAGCGCGCCACCGCCGCGCCAACCCCCTCCTCTTGCGATGAAATCGTGGCCGCCTCTCGCCCACACCGTCGGTGACGTGGCCTTTTCGCCCCCTCCTCCGGCTTCTGCCCTCGCCTCCACGCAGGTCGGCGACGCGGTTACTTCGGCATGGGGCGACACCGCGCGGCGGGAGACGGTGCCGAAGGACTCGCGCCATGGTGAGCCGGATCATGTTCTTGGGCGGTGTGGTGGTAGTCGTCATAGGTGCCAACACTAGTAGAAAATAGGCCTTTAGTCGCGGGTCCAGAGGGCCTTTTGTCCCAGTTTTGGACCCACGACTAAAGGGTCGGGACTAAAGGGGGGGTGGCCTTTCGTCCCGGGTGTCCACGACCCGCGACTAAAGGGTCTCCACGTGGACGGAGCCATGCACGGACTAAAGGTACCGAAAATTTTCAAAATTTTATTTTCAATTATATTCTCAATTCTATTCTTAATTCTATTTCTAATTCCATTCCTAATTATATTCTTAAATTTCTCACTTAGCCACACACTTAATAGCTAGTTATACACTTAATCTCATGTCAAAGTACTTACCTGGTCAAACTTCCCATTCGGTCACCCATCCTCAAATTGCTCCCGCCCGAGCACGCTTAACTTTCGAGTTCCTTCCAAATTAGCTTCCAAATGAGAAGTTAGAACTTACTGATAATAGTATCCTATCAATCATATTAAGCCTGAGTCATGATGTTACACTTTTTTATTGTTTAATTTTTCAAAATTTATTTAAATAAATAGAATGATTATGTAATTTTTTTTTGAATAAATAACAATTATTATGTAATAATATTTTCTGAATAAATAAGAGTGATTATGTAATAATATTTAATATGGAATAATTCATATCTTTAAATCGTAAATCAAAATTTGTCAAATAAAATGTCCAAATTGATTAGAAAAACGAGAGGAATTCAAATATGCCATCCATACCATCTTTTGCATCACGGAAACATCGATAAACTTGCTATAGAAAGTAATGATCAAGTTATGACAATTCTCACGGCATAGTTTGTGATAAAGTTCTCATATTCGACAAATATGTGTATCTTGGTATAGAAAGTAATGATTCCGAAGGGATTTTTCAAACTATAGAAAGTAATTCATCCGTGCCAACACACCAAGCGTTCTGGACGTGAACTGACACCCACAATGCACGCTCACGGACACAAAAAGTTGAATGTTTTTCAAATTTCAACTTTCTATTTTTCCCCTGATACTAAAACACCAAAATGAAACTTTGGTGAGTTTTTTTAAATTTCCATGTTGCAAATCGAAAACACCTTCTTTTCACCCTTGAGTTCATACGACATAGTTTGAGATATCACATGAATTTTTTGTCTGAATGTATATAGACATTTTATATCAACTTGAATCGTTAGTATACGACATTAGAAGACTATGTGCGCATTTTTTTTTTCCTTTTTTTGATTTATTTTGATTTTTTAAGCTCATTTTGAATATTGGTCAAACCTAACTTTGACCAACATTTAAACAAGTTTAAAACGTGAAATTGAAAAACTAAGCCTTGATCCTTGTTAGTCACTTCAAAATGAAACTTTGGTGAGGTTTTTGAGATTTCCATGTTGCAAATCGAAAACATCTACTCTTCACCCTCGAGTTCATACGACATATTTTAAGATATCACATTAGATACGTGATTTTTTGTCTGGATGTATATAGATCTTGTTTATCAACATGAATCGTTAGTATACAACATAAGAAGACTATATGTGTACGTTTTTTCTTTTTTGATTTTTTTTTGAATTTTTGAAGCTCATTTCAAATATTGGTGAAACCTGACTTTGACCAACATTTAAACAAGTTTAAAACATGAAAATGAAAAATTAAGCCTGGATCCAAATTAAGCCTGGATCCTTCTTAGTCACTCCAAAATGAAACGTTGCTGAGTTTTTTCGAAATTTTTATGTTGCAAATCCAAAACACCTTCTCTTCACTCTTGACTTCATGCGACATAGTTTGAGATATATCACATTAGATACATAATTTTTTGGTTTGAATGTATATAGATCTTGTTTATCAACTTAAAATGGAAAACTAAGTCTGGATCCGTTTTAGTCACTCCTTCGTTAAACTTTTCAAAAAACATGTCACAGCTTGTTAAACATCGATCGTTTTAAAAAATTGACCTGTTTCGAAGAGGGTCATGGTGGCCATTTTGACCGCTTTTTGAAAAAAATTAAATAGAGTAAAACAACCTGCAAAACAGATATGGTGCAAAATGGCACCCATCTAATTTCACAAAGAGTAATCTAATTTTTTTTGAATAATCCTCAAGTATTAGGAATTATCTTGATTTCTACCTAATTTCGCCTAAAGTATGTCGATTTTTTGAAACTAATTTCGCCGAGTTAAATGCGTTTTTGTGATCCAAAATATGATATATTTGTCATATTTGGATTCCTCTCATTTTTCTAATATATTTAGATATTTTATTTATTAAATTTCGATATACATATTTAAAGATATGAGTTATTCCATATTAAATGAAAAATGCGGAACCTTTTGGTCGCGGCTCGTAACACGACCCGGGACCAAAGGGTCCCTGCCAGTGGGGCCCACGGCTGCGGCAGCATGTGCCGCATGTGGTGACCCTTTGGTCCCGGGTTGTAACACGAACCGGGACCAAAGGTCCAAAACGAACCGGGACCAATGCTCCCTGGCGCCACGGCTAATCGAACCGGGACCAATGGATCTTTAGTCGCGGTTCGTAATTTGTCCGGCACAAAAGTTGAAAATGGAAGGCCTGTTTTCTACTAGTGCAACGCTGTCATCTCGGGCTATGCCGCGCTCGCTAGCACACCGCAGGTCGCGGTGCCGGAGGTTCTCAACGAGGTGCGGAGTGTCATTAATATTTGCAATGAAAATTTTAATGTACAGTTCTTTCAAGTTAGAGTACAAAATATGAGTTGCTTCAATCTTATCAGTTTTGGATGCATAATCAACGAGAGAACCTTCAAGAGAGTAGAGATTTCTTGCAGATGAGCTCTACTGTCCCGCTATTTTAAAAAATAGAAATATATATTCAGAAATTTCAAGAGTATATGAAAAATCCATGTATGCATGTTCTCACTGATGTATAGACGTGCAAAATTATAAAACGGGATACTTTGTCTGAGTACAGGAAATAAGAGTTGCTTCAGTCTCTTGCTCTAATAGTTGATAAGTTTTGGATGCATAATCAACGACAGAGCTTTGAAGAGAGTAGAGATCTCTTGCAGCCGAGCTTTATTGTTCCCGCTATTTCAAAAACAATCAAACTATATATTTAAAAAATTTAAAAAAATGAAAATCATTGTAGGATTTTGCACCGGAAAACAAAATTTTCCTCCCTTAGGAAACTACCAAGATCTATCCATGAAGATGTAATCCACAAAGAGGGGCTAGATCTAGTACTACAATTGACATTGGAGTTATTCCTGAGAAATTGTCTTAAATCCAAATCCGCGTCGTGGAGGAGGAGGTGGCATCATCATCCGCGACCGCGAGGTCACTCGCCAAGCCCGATCCCCACCGCGCGGCTGCCTGCACTTGCGCCGCCCCCGATGTCGTCGCCGCTGCCGTTGGAGGTGATCCCGGGTTAGTGGAGGTGGTCACCGAGGCGGTGGCCACCATCGAGCGCGGCGGCCCTGGGTACATGGCCACAACGACGTCCTCCTCCTCCAGTGGCGCCTTCTGCAGTCGTGCGCCCATGACAGCACCTCCACCAGTCGTGCCACCTCCTCCTACACCTACGTGGTGCTCGACGACGGCACCGGCGGTAGCGACTGGGACTTCGATTAGTGAGGTTTTTATTTCCAAATTTCATTCAAACCTTTTTGTAATATATAAAAAATATGAATAAAATTTGAAATGCTTTTAAATTTCTTTGAATTCATCAAGTTTGTTTTTTAGTTTGGGTTGCGCCGTTGTAGGCTGCACCCCAATTAGCCGGACACATGTCCGGCACACCCAAATTGGGACTCAACTGGGGGGTGTCGGACACGAATTTGGTGTCCCCCGTGGAGATGCTCTAAGATGTGTACATGTTTGCTGAGATAAAAATTTGGCCAGATTTTTTAATGTGCGATTTAAAGATACATACATTTTCACAAAAAAAAATTGGCCAGGCTGAAAAATCATTTGGTGTAGTTGAAATAATATAATTGGAACTTGTTTCGTCAAGCAAGCGAAACTCAATTAAATTCATAACTGTCTCAATGGAATCTTTTCCTTTTTTTTGTCTAAATATTCAGTTAAGACCATGGCTCCTTTTCGCCATGCATAAACTAAACCGACAACTAGGATAAGCACGAAAATAAAAGCTCCTCCTCTCTTTAAAACAAGGGGGATTCTGGTTATGTGCGTGTTTCAAACAATTTTGTTTTCTCCATATTACCATATCTCTAGAGTCAATAATTTTGGGAAGCATTTTTTTCAAGTGCCACCGTAGCTAGATACCGTCCTCATGATTCATCAAGGCAAACAAAACAAAATAAGTCACACCTAGAATGAGTTACATATTAATAAATCATAAAATAATTGCACGCAGTTTCGCATATGGTGTCCACAAGCATACAAAAATAAGACCATGTGCTCGCTCAAGTATTAGTTAAGAGTGGCTATAATATTTATTTATTTTTGAAACGAAAGGTAACCGTATAATCATGTAAGGGTTAGACCCATCGCTCAGGTACCGTCCTGGTCATTGAATAATCATCACACAAACCTCAGAACATCGTAGCTACAGCACGGTGACGACACAGAATGGTCAATACTCCGTAGGATCGACTCACAGCAACTGAACGTACAGACTCATATGCTGGCTCGACTAAACATCAACGCTACAACTCGCTCATGCAGAAGTGTCGCTATTTCGTACGAGTCGCATGAAGCAGCACACAGTAGCTGGGTACTTCCTGTTCCACATAGACGAATGATTCCGGCTAAGCCAAACGCACTGCATCGCCTGACCACCAGTAGGGAAACCCTATATAGGTGGGTGGACACTTTGTGGCGCACCCTTAATTGGTGCGCCACAGAAATATTTCTGTGGCGCATGGGAGGAGGTGCGCCATAGAAATATTTACCTTTCTTTGGCGCATCTGGTGTCGATGCGCCACAGAAAGTAGGTTTTCTGTGGCGCATGCCTGTCCATGCGCCACAGAAATTTGTGGGTCCCACGTGCAATCATTGGGCCTAGGTCCATCTGGGCAATTTCTGTGGCGCACCGCCGCTGGTGCGCCACAGAAAGTTCACATTCTGTGGCGCACTAGTCACCATGCGCCACAGAATGTTGCTTTCTGTGGCGCACCAGAAACGGTGCGCCACAGAAAGGTGATATTCTGTGGCGCACCGAGCTGAGTGCGCCACAGAATGGTCGCCCAGATCCACAAAAAGGTGGCAACACCCACTTTCCCCATGTGACCTTCTTCATTCTCCCCCCATGCATCTAGCTCGAGCTCCTCCTCTCTCCCATGGCATTTTGACCATCCTATTATCCATTATTTGTTGTTAAACCTACTTTGTTTGACATAGAATTGGTGAGGGCTTGGGGAAAGCCTCCATATATATTCTCCTCCTCTCTTTTTGTCCACTATTTTCCCTCCATCACCACACACTCTCTCTCATCGATCACGGTCACGTCTCGGCAACGGATCTAGATCTACAAGGTGGGTATTGTTGGATGGGTGTTTGTTAAAGGCATGAGAAACTTGTCGGCGGGCGATTGTGTGTGTGGTTTGCATGAAGCAAACTATTTGTTGAACGGATCTATGCATGAAACTTGTGTGTGTGGTTTGCATGAATCTTTGCATGTTGTTGCTTGCGCCGCGTGGTGCATGGATGTTTGCCGAAATGTTGATTCATTTCCATTTCGGTAAATTTTTGCACCACATATGTCCTACTTTTAGGGGAAGTCATGCCGAATTTTTTCGTCGAACATTTCCGACTTTCCGACTTCCCGCATGAGAAGCTTGTATGTGTGTGTGCATGTTGCGGTTAATTAATTCTAATTAATAACACATACTCTATATGTATACCGCGTAGGCGACCATGGTCATCAAGATGAGCTCCAGTCGAATCAACAACTACAAGGAAGAAGCGAAGGCGGAAATGAGTCGGTGCAACGGGCGCCAGATACGATGTCCGTGTCGAAGTTGCAAACTTGTGAGATGGATCGACCCTGATTCCGGACAATTGGAGGAACACCTGCTCAGGCGCGGTTTCATGCAAGGCTTCAACCAAGCGCCGACAGCAAATGTTGCGCCTGAAGACGAGGGCGGGCAAGATGATCGTGACGAAGGAGATGCCGACGGACATGGTCACGATGAAGGAGTAGATGGTGGTGGAGAAGACGCGAACACGCCGCAGAGCTCGCTAATGTCGGCCTTGATGGAGTCTCATGTTCAAGAACTGCTCCTCAAGGAGGCGAGCACCGTTAGAGAGAAAGCCAAGCTGGCGCAAATGGAGATAGACGGGAGGACTCCGTTGTATCCTGGGTGCCGGCCACAGGATACGCGCTTGCAAGTAACGCTTGATGCTCTGGAGATGAAGTCGGGAAACAGATGGACCGACGCGAGCTTCAACAAGAGCATGCAATTCTTCCACGAGCGTCTTCCCGAGGGGAACACATTGCCAACAAGTATCGAGGAGGCCAAGAAAGTCGTGTGCCCTCTTGACCTACCGCACGTTAAATACCACGCCTGCATCAATGATTGCACAATTTATCGGGGCGAGTACGAGGACAGAACCACATGTCCGGTGTGCGGCCAAGGACGGTACAAGAGCCGTGGGAAGAAAGTTCCTCGAAAAGTGGTATGGTACTTTCCTATCACTCCCCGTCTGCAGCGGTACTTCGTGGACCCTAAGGAAGCAAAGCTCATGCAATGGCACGCGGAAAGGGAGAAGCCCGAAGAAGATCCGGAGAAGGGCAGGATCCTTACACACCCTTCAGACGCTAGCCAGTGGCAAGAGTTGGACGCCGTCGGAAATTTCGGAGGCGACGCAAGGAACGTCAGGCTCGGTATGAGCACCGATGGACTCAATCCGTTCGGCAACCAGAGTAGCACGCATAGCACCTGGCCCGTGTTTGTATGGCCTTACAACCTTCCCCCGTGGTTGTGCACGAAGCAAAGGTACATACACATGAGTATTCTCATTCAGGGGCCGAAACAAGCAGGTGTCCACATACATCTGTATCTCGCGCTGTTGAAAGAGGAGTTAGCCACGTTGTGGGAGACGCCAGCCCGTACGTGGGATGCCTACACTGGAGATTATTTCGACATGAGAGCCGCGTTGCTCACGACGGTGCAGGACTATCCTGGTTGCTCATATGTATCGGCCCAGGTAGGCCACGGATTCTGCGCATGTGTCAGGTGCATGGATAAGACCCCGCATCTCCAGCTACCAAGGAATCCCGGGTCTTCGAAAACCGTGTACCCAGGGGCTCGAAGGTGGCTTCGCATGGATCACCCGTGGAGAAAACGCGGTGAACTGTTCAATGGTAAGGACGAGATCGAAGAAGCCCCGAGCCCGAGGAGCGGCACAGAAATCGACGAGCTGTTGAAAAATTGGGAGGAGTGCCCCGCGCCGGGAAAGAAACGACCGAAGGTAGATCCGCTGCTGGGTGTATGGAAAGCGAGGTCTGTTTTCCACGACTTGGAGTACTGGAAGGTCCTCAAGACGCCACATAGCCTCGATATGATGCACATTACGAAGAATGTCACCGAGGCTCTGCTTGGCACTCTTTCCAACATGCCGGAAAAGTCCAAGGATGGGACGAAAGCAAGATACGATCTGAAATGGCTTGGTGTCAGGAAAGATCTTCAGATCCCCGATAGTGATGACGATGATGATGATGATGATCAGACGGAAGGGACTCAAGGTCGCCGCAAAAGGGTAAAGAAGAACACCGTGGTGCTTCCCGCTACGTGCTTCACTATGAGTCCGGAGGAGCTCGAGCAATTCTACAGGTGTCTCCTAGGAGTCAAATTTCCTCATGGTTACGCGGGGCTGATAAGCAGATATCTGGACGGAACAAAGAAGAGGTTTAGCGGGATGAAGTCTCACGACTGTCACGTGCTGTTGACGCAGATACTTCCCGTTGCGATTCGAGGGATAATGGACGAGCACGTCCGTGATACGCTGCTTGCCCTTTGCAATTTTTTCGACGTCATCAACAGGAAGTCGATCGGCGTGAAGCAGCTCGACAGGCTACAGGAAGAGATCGTGCTGATACTATGCGAGCTCGAGATTTACTTCCCGCCAGCATTCTTTGATATCTGCGTGCATCTCCTTCTCCATGTCGTTGATGACATCAGGCAGCTCGGGCCAACGTTCATGCACTACATGATGCCGTTCGAAAGGATGAACGGTGTCATGAAAGGATACGTTCGCAACAGGGCCCGTCCAGACGCAAGCATGGCCAAGGGCTTTCTAACCTACGAGTGCATCTCCTTCTGCCAGAATTATCTAAGCACCGAGAACCAGCATGTTGGTCTGCCCAGGAGGAAACACTTCGGCAGGCTCCAGGGATATGGTCACCGAGACGGCACCAGCTCAATCTTTGTCAGCATGCAGGGTCGAAAGGACGACTTCGACAGGGCTCACCGGGTCGCGCTACAACACTTACAATTGATCGAAACTTGGGTGGAAGAGCACAAATGCTTACTCGAGCAACATTACATCAACCTGGGCCGGCCGAGGAAGAAGGGAGACGTAACCAGAGCGCACAACTCTAGCTTCACGCGTTGGTTCAAGCAAAAGCAACTGGAGCTAGCAAAGAGCAAAACGCCATCTACGGAAGATGAAAGACTCATATTCTCCTTATCACTGGGTCCCTCGCACAACGTAAAGACCTATCATAGAAAACCTGGGGTGCGCCACAGAATCCCAAAACCGTGCGCCACTAATAGACGTTTCTGTACTAGTGGACACCTCCCATTCTAAGCGGACCATCAGAGGGGAATCAATGGCGCCTTCCGTCAAAGAATCTCTTGAGTCACCATAAGTACTAAAGCACCATAGATCCTTAGACAACACGATGTGATATCTTTCTTGCCCTGTTGTTGGCATATATATGTAACACGAGCACTGGATATGGGGTTTAAAGCCACGTGAGCATTGTCGGCCGGTGCTACTTATATCAAGTCTAATAGGAGCTATGGGCACCGACCAGCTTTTTCACATTGAACCCCACAATTCCGTACAAACAGAGGAACGATGAAGAGAACCAACACGTGGTTGGATAGTTAGAATGGTGGTTGTACTCCCAGCACGCCAACTTTTAAACCTCATATTGGCATTGGTCTTTCTCATTAAAGGTGAATTCTTTTTAGTGGGAGACGATGTTATGTCGATAGCTAGACGCTTGTGAAGACTTCGTCAATTTAAATACCAAACCATCGACTCGGTCTTTCGGAGGTGTTCATAGGGGTTGGTTGGGCATGTGTGCGTTCATAGGGGTGTTGTTGTATGCGGTCGGTGCGGGACTACCGAGTTGCGAAAAGGCAGGGGCTGTCGGGGCCATGGAGGCTGTGAGGGTGGCCCAGTGGGTCTAACGTCAGCCAAGGTATGAAGATGGAGTAAAAACAAAAATTGTAATACTTGTTTTGAGGGGTCTGTTGAACCAGGTACCCTAATGATTTTACCTTCTTTGGCTGGTTCGAAGTTGGATATGCGGCTATTTTACGTCGCCATGACAGTGTGTGTGTGGGTGGGGGGGGGGGGGGGGGGCTTTTTTGGATGCTGCATGGCTTCAATGGGATGAATCCAAAAGACATTACCCTTCTCATTTGTGCGGTATCTAAGAGGTAAAAATGGAGTATCAAGAGTACCATGCATGGTGACGCTAGGATTGGGAAAGTGCCATTATATGAAACTTTTACGATGTCTCGTGCTACACAATTTGTCGAGCTTTGGCTCTAAGCTAAGACAGATGCAACATTATGTCAATATTAAGGACGTCATTATTTGGAAGCTTCTGGCAAAGAAGTAATAATTGGCTGCTTCGGCATACAATGAGCAATTCTTTAGGGCTCCACTAACCATGATGAACACAATTGTCTTGGAAGATTTGGGCCCCTCCAAAGGATAAGTTGTTGCTTGTCTTGCAATTCAAAACAAACTTTGGACGGTTGACCATTTGGTGAAGCGGGCCTGGCCTAATTTTGTGTTTACGCTCACTTTGCAAGCCTGTCTCGGAATCGGCCTCGCACCTATTTTCACAATGCTTCTTCATAGTTAGAATTTGGGTGCACATAAAGGATTTGCTCAGTCTCTACATCAATTTATACCGAAGAATGGTTGACACCCTCCCTTTCCAAGTTGGTGGAACGGGAAGACTATGGCGTCCCTCGATCTCCTTATCTCTTGTGGTGTGTGGAATGAAAGAAACATGTGTGTCTTCCACAACAATCACGGCATCACGCCCTCCATTTTTCATACTTGCCAACATCAAGAAGGAAGCTAGACTTTTTTTTTGAATCTAGGAAGCTAGACTTTTGTCTTTAAGGGTTCAAAATATTGAGTGGAATAATACCGGGAGGGTAGTCTTTTGTACTTTTTTATTTATGAATATTCGAATAAAACTCCTTCTTAATTAAATGATTTGGGCTAAGTTGTCACCCCCGTTTCAAAAAACTAAAGTAAACAACAAAGCAACCTCTCAAAAGTGTAGGTCCAAAGAAACCGCATACATCTATGCAAGATAGTACTTGGCTGTTTCAATGGGAGGAATGATTCCTACTAAGTAAAGCACACTACGTATACGTTGCTGCCTGAGAACTCTTATCCCTAATTCTGCATTTTTCACGGACGAATCTGCCAAACCAAGTGCATATTACATATTTTTACTGAATCAATGAGTACAATGAGGCATCGAATATATGATTAGTTTTAGACATACAATCAATGATCACCTTTTCAAGAGCTACCGTACTCAGAGTTGCTGAGTTGGTAAAAAGTCTAGTACCAAACTTTATTCCCCATTTTATTTTCTTGTTTTCAGAATTAACTTGTAAATTTTAGTTTTTCTGCCTTTTCTCCTTATCTTTGGGTTCTGAGTTACTTCTAAAAAATAGCTATTATTATTTACAGAAGCACATGGAACTTAAGGCGATAGTTCAGGCCAAAAGATAAGACTCATATTCCACTAATTAGGAGAGATCAAAGACCAAAAGCAAATATCTTGAAGCATAAGTCAAGGAAATCCAGGGCGAGTTATTTGCACTGGTGGTCACACAACTCGACAGCTATGTGCACTTAAGTCACACAACTGGATAACTGAATTTTTTGGTCACACAACTCGTCATCTGGTGCACTTAAGTCACTGACCCCACCTGTCAGGCCGTTTTCCGTTGAAGTTGATGCTGACTGGACACGTAATCTTGCAAAAACCCCCCTGTATTTTTGGACATTTGCAAAAAAACCCCTGTATTTTTGGACATTTCAAAAATTCAGGGGTTTTTTTGAAAAAATGCAGGGTTTTTTGCAAATGTACAAAAATACAGGGGGTTTTTTTGCAAAATTACGTGTCCAGTCAGCATCAACTTCAACGGAAAACGGCCTGACATGTGGGGTCAGTGACTTAAGTGCACCAGATGACGAGTTGTGTGACCAAAAAATTCAGTTATCCAGTTGTGTGACTTAAGTGCACATAGCTGTCGAGTTGTGTGACCATCAGTGCAAATAACTCATCCAGGGCGCTTATCATCCGTTAATGCTCACGGCCCTAGCTACTCTCACACGATCGAGTAAATGCACATTTTTCGACGATTATTGAACTTGCCTACACAATAAAGAGAACCATTTTGGACCAAACTTTGACTTACAATCTAGATGATAAATCAAAGTAGAAATTTAACCTTGGACGAGGATGACAATAGAGTTATAGTGAAATTTAACTTTGATTGTATATTTACATCACATTATGCAAGAGACAACCAAGGGTTCAATAGCATCATTATATTCAAGAATGTGTAAATTCGACCTTCTCACTATCTGTTGCCTACAAAATAGAATCCACAAACATGGCTGCATCCACACTAGAAGAATATTCTGAGCAAGGTTTGATAATGACGTGTTTTCACCATTCTTCGCATTCACGACAGGGGAAAGGTGAACAACACAAACTAACAGTTGCACCCACAAACCAGATGAGTATGTTTATAGAAGAGAAGGTGACAAATTTGGACTGAAGTAGTTTTTCAGTTTATTTGAAAAATCCTGAATGATGACGCCAACTCATTTCCAGTGAAAATGGAACAGGGCGACATTTACTGAGCACAAACAGATAAGTACACAGGTGGCATCTATACACAAAGTGAAATTCCTTAGTTACAATTAGTAAATATACAGTCATATAAATGAGAAAAGTCAGATATGCAGCCAATAATACATGCACAGCTATAAATCAAATGGGGCGAATTTGAATTAATACTGTATGTGTACCAAGCACCTGCAACCCATGTAGACCCAGATAACTATTCTCCTATCGTTTCAATTGGTGATAACCCTGCATCTCTGGCGGAAAGTCCGCCATTAGTGGCCCTGTCGACAAGGAGACCAGCAACCTGTCAACCCTGGCCGCTATGTCAACGTCGATCATCACCATGCTCAGCCCTCGGCCAATCATGTAGATCTTCCTGCCAATCGCCACGAGCTCACACGGTGGTCACGTTAGCTTTGTAGACACCCAGCCACATCATCAGCTTCGTGCCAAGGGACTGGTCGTCCCGTCATCAAGGACGACCATCGGTCCAGACCAGCAGAGGGCAACTCGTTTGCTGTTCTCCTCCAGATCTGATCGAGCTACAAATTAGCATCTGAAATTAAAAGCAACAGTGAAGACGTGAGTTGTTCATTGAATCGAAAACAAAAGAAGTACTGGACAACACAAAATACGGAAGCTGATGGACTGTCAGTAGTACAGCACCTAGCAGTAGACATCACAACAAATACTTCATCATTGGCAATTTGGCATCTTTTAGCCAGCTACAAAGACCCAAAAGGAACAAGCTTTGTCTAAGGTCTCTATGAAAATGCCTTCATGCGGTGAGCTTGGAGATTCCGTGACCTGGATGACTTTGTAGGATCAGGAGCAAGAAAATAGCATTTGTAGCCTGTACCCCTACATATCACATAAATCAAAGACTTTTTTTTTGACGCTTTGGACAGTGGGGAAGGCCCCCACTGCGTCATTTTTTCATTTTCATAAAAGGAAATATTTACATACAGAGTTCAGAGACTAATGCAATGAATAAATTACAAACTATCTATCCAGATTTGCAAGCCTTCCTTTAAACTAGGCTTTATTCTATGTCTAATATCTCCAACCGAAACTTTAAATGAGCTGAAGCAAGTCTCTTGATCTCTGATCACACCATCAAAGATAATCTTGTTCCTGTGGTTCCAAATGCTCCAACAACCAGCAATCATAGATAGCTTGAAAAAAGGATTATGTGACCTGTTTTTTGCCTCTATAAGCATGTCCATAAAACCTCTGTCCGTAGGCCAGTCTTCTCCTATTTTCCCCCAAAAAGCTCGACTGAAATTACAAGTGAAGAAAAGATGATTCATCGTTTCTCTGCTGCTCTGGTCGCATAATACACAATCAGTTGATTCCACATAGAAGTGTTTCCTATCCATCATGTCCTTGGTGTTCAGTCTGTCTTGAATCAAAAGCCAGAAAAATAATTTCTGCTTCGGTAGACATGGCGATTTCCAAATCCACCTAAATGGTGGGTCAGCAGTGGGTGCTTGGATCAGAGCATTGTATACCTTTTTGGTGCTGTACTTCTCACAATTCCAAGAAAAACACCATTTATCATTAGAGTTGGATTCTGGAATATGATTTATCACCTCTATCAAGGAGTCATGCTGATCTGATGCAATCAAAGATAAAGGTAGTTGGAAAAGGGAGTAGAGGCCCTCATCCATTCTCAGTTTGGCGTCTCTAACAGTAAGCAGTGGCTTATGTACAAATGAGTACAACTCGGGAAACTGATTCTTAAGTGGAACATCACACCATTTATCATGCCATATTAAAGTGCTCCTGCCATCACCAATTTTACAAGTAGTTAGCTCTTTGAAATCATTAATGAAAGAGACACAACTCTTCCACCAGAAAGATCCTTTCTGTTGCTGGCTAGCAGGTAAGGTTCCATTGTGATAATATGCATTCCATAGTAGTTGCACCCACGGTATGTCATGATTATTGAAAAACTTGAATAGATTTTTCATCAGGAGTGCCTTGTTTTGTTCTCTCAGGTTCAGTACTCCAAGAACTCCAGCAGATTTGGGAAGACAAACTTTCTCCCATTTCACTAAACATTTTCCTTTCTTCTCTATCTCTTTACCATGCCACAAGAAGGTTCACATTGATTTTTCTGTATGATCAATGTGTACATAGTGCACTTTCAGTGCACACATGATGTGATTAGGCATAGCTGACACAATGGATTTAATAACCACCAATCTTGAGCAGTATGATAGTAGGTTGGAAATTCCAGCTAATCTCAAAGACTCGTCCAAGCTATTCATCTTGCGGTAGTAGTGTCACTCTTCACTCCCCAGGAACCCTTGCTAAGCAAAGAAGAGCAATCACCACTAATAAGCCGGGTCTCGAAGACAGCAGATTCCATCTACTACTCGTACAAGATTGCTTCTGGCAATGCTCTATATTAAAGATGATAGGTCATCCTAGCACAGAACAAAGACAAGAACAGTAATGCTGGAATAATTAATAGGTGTAGTCACAGAAACATTTGTGATATAGAAAGTAACAAAAATTAACAAAAGTACAACTAATATACAAAAATTGGTTCCTAGAGACCTAACAAACTTCCACGAAACTGAAATTTAGCTCTTCATGCAATTGTGTGAGTTCCTGTATCAAAGAAGAAACCATGTGAAGAGTTATTCCTTAAATAGACACAACAAAACGAATTAATGTTGGTGAGCTCACTGACCATTCACACAGATATTGCTGCCATGGTGGCTGCATTGTGTAACTGGCTAATAAGCCACCTAAGACCTAACCCATAAAGGCTTGAGACCATCATCTTGACAGAAAAAGTTTTGCATATCCACACAAAATTCCCTGGAATGGAATCTAATTTTGCAATGGCAGGGCAATTGTTGGATACCAAAATTTGACTTACAAACAGTAAGCAGGCATTCTGTGTTTAAACTGATAAGTCACATAGCACTAATTCTTGGATAAGTTAAAAATAGTACCAAAAGGATCCAGTGAATGTGTGAAGACAATTATCGTTATAAATGAGATAAACATGAGGTGGCTCAGACTCTTTGATCAGTTTTGGATATATAATCAAGGAAGGATCACTTTTTCAAAAGAGTCTTTCTCATATATATATACTGACCTTTTGATTCGTCACAGCAAAAAAGTAGAAAAAACAAACGAACGAAACTCAAAAGGGCATTCTAAACTTTGGGCCTGATTGGAATTAGTTCAGCTAAATACTTAGGACCTGCTTGAATTAGTTCAGCTAAATACGGCTAGGCGCACAAATTTAACACCTATTCAAAGCAAACAACATTAAGAAGAAAAAATATTCGAAAATGAACTTATAAATGTACTGTTCTTTCAATTTAGTGTGGAAATAAGAGTTTGTTCAGTCGTTTGCTCAGAATTTTGATCAGTTTTGAATGTATAATCAACGAAAGGGCTTTCAAGGGCTTTCAAGAGCGATCTTTCTCAGATACCGTCCTTGTGTATCATAAAAACAAACAAGCAGATAAAAAGGACTGCTTAAATGACCTATTTTCTATCATTTTAAGCATATAATATATGAATTAGTAGGTTATATCAGTAGATTAATTCTTTATACTTGCTTGGTGAGGAAAAAGGATGAAATATGCTTTTTAAATAAAAATTCCCTTCCCTGCGAAAAAACAGAGAAGGATTTATCCATAGATAAGACACATTACTTCAAATGTGCATGGTGAATTCTCCGGAATTTCGTCGCAACAAGTTGCTAATACAGAGTTCCGGTTAGCAATTGTCAGCAAGGCATTGTTAAGAGTTCAGACCATGATCCTTAGTATCACCACAAGACAGTCCAAGGCACTATTTGTGGGATTTGAAATTAACAAGGCTTTAGCAAAATGACTGTATAGCAAACAACAAATCAAGGGGAAGACAATTTGTGGTGAAGGCCATCGGATAGGAGCAAAAGACTAGTTTTCTTCAAGTAGTCACAGTTTGATCATTTGAACTATGCACATGTAATCGTCATTCAGCCTAGACAAACCGATTACTAAAGAGAAAAAGACCAAATTCGGGCAACGAACTTATCACTATTTTAAGGTGGAGAACATGTTTATAAAATAGCAGGAGCATGCCAAGAACCTAACAAGCATATAGTTAGCTGTTCATTACAAACTGCGCATGTTTGCTTTAGAATATAAGATCACTTTTGGATGTATAAATAATGAAGGAACACCCGTTTAGAGGTACCTTACTGAGATACCGTACATCACGGCAAATATGATTGCTGTGCTAATAATTTATAGACAAGATAGAAGTCAGGTCATAAAGCTCAAACGACTAATTTATTGCTTTGCATTTCATAATTCCATGCGTTCGTTCAGAATATTTGATCAGTTTAGGATGCATAATGAAAGAAGGGAGGCCTTTTACAAGAGCTACCTTACTCAGATACCGTCCTTGTGATTCATGTGCAGCAAACAAACAAAAAGACAGTTTAACTTAAGTAAAACATGAACTAAGTGAACTATGTTGTCCACATTCACAGCAAGAAACGAAACAGCATGATGAAGCGACCACTGAGGGATGAATTAGACAAAAACACAAACATTGCTACCATAAAGATTTGAACATGTTTGCTCAGAAATTATGATCAGTTTAGGGTGTATAATCAAGGAAGGAGGCCTTTTACAAGAGCAACCTTACTCAGATACCGTCCTTGTGATTCATCATGGCAAACCAAACAAGCCAAAAAATGATAGCCTAATTACCCCACGAACTAGGCGAAGTACGCGGTCTACATTTCAATGTGATTGAATGCAAAAATAATCAGAATACTCTCGTAAACCATTTTGAGGATGAACGAATGCACAAAAAGAAAACAGAACATCATTATACCCGAGAGACCAGCAAATGGGTAATGTTCTAGATAAAAAAGAACAGACAGGTCACAGATTCAGTAAAAATTAAGATTTGTGCATTTTTGCTCGAAATTGAGATTTAATAGCAGTCACCCGCGAAATTGTTTTTATTTCAGAAAGGCACATGTTTGCTCAGAATATATGATCAGTTTAGGATGTGTAATCAGTGAAGGAGGCCCTTTTCAAGAGCCAACTTACTCAGATACCGTCCTTGTGATTCATCACAGCAAACAAACAAGCAGGGAAGGACGGAAGGTAACTTAAGTGACCCATGAACAAAGTGAACTATGTGGTCTAGATTCACAACAAGATAACAAAAGACCAATGTGAAGCAACCCGCTGAAGAATGAACTTTTAGACAAAAAGCACAAACATTGCTATCAAATAAAGATTTGTACATGTTTGCTCAGAATTTATGATCAGT
This sequence comes from Poa pratensis, assembly GCA_947311845.1. Lineage (NCBI taxonomy): Eukaryota > Viridiplantae > Streptophyta > Magnoliopsida > Poales > Poaceae > Poa > Poa pratensis. The sequence goes on from CAMZMU010000062.1 coordinate 4,490,911, forward strand.
TTAGGGTTTATAATCAAAGAAGGAGGCCTTTTATAAGAGCTACCTTACTCAGATACCGTCCTTGTGGTTCATCACAGCAAACCAAAAACCAATATACGTCACACTGTTGAATACTAATAAATCATGGAAAAAAAAGTGAGCACAGTTCAGCTCACGGTTCCCGAATTAACCTAAAGACAAGGCAAAAAAGAACAAGTCATGTTCGCTCACATACTAGTCTCAGATTTGGTATAACCACGGGAGGGCTAGACACTTTGTTCATATACCGTTTTTCTTTTCTTTTTTCAAATCGGCAAATCTCAAAACATAATCGTGACAACCATACAGCACAATGACACGCAATGGTCGAACCTCCAAACATCCATAAAGCCGCCAAGGAAACAAAGTTCGTTCCCTTTCATCAAGTGGGTAAGGTAGGCAAACCACTTAAGCTTTCGCCTCAACTTGCAAAAGATCAAATGGTACAATACCGGCAGTTTCACCGACTAAACATCGACTCTACAACTCGCGCACGCAGGACGGCCGCTATTCCGTACGAACCGCGTCCAGCAGCACAGAATGTGTACGTACTGGATATCCATAAACTCGGAACAATTCCAGCTAACCAAAGCGCACTACATCGCCTGATACCTCCCATGCCTAAAATCCGATTCTACCTCGCCTAACCAAGCTCGTCCAACACAATCTAACACAACGAGGTCACGAGCGCGGCAGTACAATACCATCGAAGGGGATGTCAAATCAATCGCACCTTCACATCGGATCTGAGGAAATTGGAGTTGTGTGAGTGGGAAGGGTGGCAAAGAGTAGGCGGTGGATGGGGGCGGCGAGCAACAGTAGATCTGGCGGGGATTGGGTGAGGTTGGAGCAGGGGTCGTGCTATGGTTTGGGCTCGGCCATGGAGACGCTATGCGGGCATGCGGCGGCGGCGAGAGGATGAATGAAGGGAAAGGTTTCACTGACGTTATATCCTGGTGGAGGTGGACATTAATCGCTGACGTCCCTAATGATCTGGGTATTCACTTAAGTTATGCACCGTCAATCAATTAAAAAAAAGGTTATGCACCTTCCGGGGTGAATGTACATCTAATTGGTTTCAGGGGTACTCAGATGTAAGAGAAGCAGGGTATTAAGCGCCAAAATAACAGGGCGAGAAGGGAGAAATCAAAACCCAAAACCCTTGCGCGTCGCACTGCAGTTCCCTTCCTCTCTCTGGCCACGGAAGCGTGGCCGGCTCTCGCCACTGTCGCCGGCTACCCACCCCACACATCCGCCACATCGGAAATGCGGTTCTCCTGGGTGCGGGGCGACGATGGAGCGTCGGGAGACACAGTGGTGAAGGAGTCTGCAACGTATGTCATAAGTTGTAACATGTGTAGCCGCACCGACTCGTGTGTGTGAACACCAACATGGTCATCTTGGAGTAGAGGCTCGCCACCACCACCGTAGGCCGCCTGATCATGGTGTCAGAGGTGCTCGATGAGGTCCGTGACTCTACCGGGGGCCATTGCCTCGGGCTCCTATCGTCAAGCCCGCCTCCCGAGTTCATCGAGAATGGTCAAGCGGGTACCACGCGAAAACCGCAAACCATTTTTGTGGTATGAATTTTGTTAGATATGTTAGAGTTGCTCTTAGTTCTTGGAACATCGAAGTGGCTGTCCGAGAATTCCGAGACGGTGAAAATGGGCGTTCATACCATCTAATCAGAAATTGAGAATACAACTGGGTTGTTAATCTAGCAAGAAGTACGAGGACTCTATTGCTTATTTGTAGGCGATACATCCAATATCTACATTTTCAAACTGTTTTGTATTTTTTCTATTTAATTTGTATGGTTTGAATAAAACTAACCCAGACTGATGTTTTCAGTGGAACTATCTTGGTGCGCCATCGCTATGAAAGGGACAGAGAGATCTAGGCCGCCAGGTCGGGTCACGCTGCTTGGGCTAAGCGTTCTTTAGAACAGGGGCAATTTTCATATGACTGAATGACTCACAACTATTTCACACGTTGACACATGAAAGCTCTTTTGCGCAAGTGGTATTTTGGCATAAAAAAACTTAAACCAATCTTGTTGGAGTGGTAGTTGGAACTCTTGGTTTTTACTAGTAGGATACTGGCAATATTGAGATAATCAACGGCAACATCCGCTGAACCCATCCCATCGGCCATCGTTGTAGCCGTACAACAGAAACCCGAGTGGGTGCATAAGGGCATTGACGTGGGGTACCATGGAAAATCCCATGGTAAGGCACATAGGGTTGATTCGGGAAAGAGATTTGGTGGAGCTAGTAGTTCCTACGGCTGACAAGCAAGGTTTACCCAGGTTCAGGGCCTTCGTGTGGAGGTAACACCCCTACTTCCTGCTTGTCTGATTATTGATGGATGTGAACAATGTAGTTACAAGGTGTTCCCGGCGAGATATCTATCTCGCTAGGGTTTTGGTGGTTCGAGTATTGCATGCCAGGCATCTACAGTTTACCAAAGCAAAAATTTCTATGTGAGAATAGATGACATTGTGGTAATATGTGGACATGCATAATGTAGCTATTGTTAATTTTCCTTATATATAGGCCCAACTCTGACCAAAATTGAATAAAATACACTCCCTTTTATGGGTTCATGTGGTAGCTAAAGCACTAGATGAGAGAAAGTGTATTTTTATTACATTACAAAATTGGACAACAAACTAATCAGTAAGAAACATCTCTGAAAGTGTAACAACTGGAACCTCATCCGTTTGCGGAAGATGATATGCTACTTGTTCCAAGTGCGCGGACGATTCCTACTAAACAAAGCACAGTCCCTCGCCCGAGACCTCCCATACCAAAATATGTATCCTTCATGGGTCAATCCGCCAAACCAAACTCAGATTCAACATTCTTATTGAATCAATATGTATAATGAGGGCACCAAATATATGATCAATTTTGGATGTACAATCAATGAAGTGTCACCTTTCGAGAGGTACCGTACTGTGAGTTGGTGAAAATTCTAGTGCTGAACTATTTTTGTCCTTTAAATTTTTAATGTTTCGAATCAACTTATTTTTATCTTCAGATTTTTTGAATTACTTTTCTAAAGAGTCCAGTACTAACACAAGGGCATGAAACTTAAGATGGAGGTTGATGCAAGAAGATGTGAATAATTCTATTAATTAGGATAGATCAAAGACATGAAACTTATAAGATGGAGGTTGATGCAAAAAGATGTGAATACTTCCATTAATTTGGAGGGACCAAACACAATTGAGAAAAAAGAAAACCAAAGAAGCGTTGAATCGTGAAGCATAGGTAAGGATTGTCGAGTGGTTATCATCCGCACATGCTCATAGTATCGTTCTCACTCGAGGGAGCAAATGTGCATGGAATAGCAACACTTAAACACAAGGCGCATAGTCGATTATTAAAAATAACCACACAATAGAAATAACCAACCGAACCAAATCTGGGCACTAATCTAGAGGATGAACTACATTAGAGAATTTAACCTTGGCCAAGGCACTACGGGAACGGACAAGGATGCTGAGGGGGATTTCAACGCCGAGGGTGAAATGTCGGGACCCTCGGCATAGCTCGCACAGTGCCCACGGCTGGAAAATCACCGTCGGCGTAGCATAACCGTCGGCATAGATGAGCAACGCCGAGAGGGACCGTCGGCATAGAATAACCTTCGGCATAGGTAGAGCAACGCCGAGGGTCACCGTCGGCACAGGCTGGCCGTAGGCATAGCCCGCACCACGCCGTACGCTGGCGACTATGTTGGATGGGAAAGTTAACGGACCAGAGCAATGCCGAGGGGGTTACCCTCGGCGTAACGCTGCGTACAGCAAAGTTAACAGCGCACCTGACCATAGCAATACCGAGGGTAACCCCCTCGGCACTGCTTCTCATATGTCGTGTGATAGCCCCCGCTACGGGTCAAACGGAGCGTTACCAGCGGAATCTTGGGACCAAGCTCGATTTTCCATGTATATGTGACCTAAACAAGCCTAAGCCAACAAAAAAGTACATAGGTCAACCCTGGGACGGAGAAAGATAGGGGTAGATCTGCGAGTCCCACAGAGTAGGGTTTCACTGGAAAAAGACCGCCGGAGCGCCGGAATCACACGAAAACATGCAAGTGGGCCCAACATACATGTACAAGTGTGGTGGAAATCTCATAGATACAATTCCTAGCTCCCGGGTGCGAGCTTGTTCACGTGCATGAGATACTTAGAGAGGTGATGGACGTGTAGGAGGAAACTCCCGCTACGGGTCAAACGTAGCGCTACCGGTGGAATCTTGGGCCCAAGCTCGGTTTTCCATGTATATTTGACCTAAACAAGCCAAAACCACAAAAAAGTACATTGGTCAACCCTCGCACGGAGAAAGATAGGGGTAGATCTGCGGTGCCCACAGACTAGGGTTTCGCTGGAAAAAGACCGCCGGAACATCGGAAACCCACCAATACCTAGGTGGAGACATACCATGTGTGTAGAAGTGTGTTGGGTGTTGTATAGGTCCAAGATTCCACCGCAGTGTGTGAGCGGGTTCACCGGCATCACTTTCTCCATAGCGAGTTCCTGGACTTATAGCTCGAAACTCCCACTTCGGGCGAACCGGAGGGAATCTTGGCAAGAGTTGGGGTAGCTCTTGGTTTTGGGTGTTCCTAGGTCCTAACCCAACACGACCAAGCAAAAAAGTCCACTGGCCTACCCCCTTTCGAGTCCGGTCAAAGGGGTAGACGAGAACTTTGACTTTTCTCCAGTGGGTCTAGGGTTTCGCCGGATAGGGGCTCTGGAGCGTCGGAACCTGACCAAAACCTAGGTGGTGACATACCATGTGTGTATAAGTGTGTTGGGTGTTGTATAGGTCCAAGATTCCACCCCGGTGTGTGAGCGGGTTCACCGGCATCAGTTTCTCCATAGCGAGTTCCTGGACTTATAGCTCGAAACTCCCACTTCGGGCGAACCGGGGGAATCTTGGCAAGAGTTGGGGTAGCTCTTGGTTTTGGGTGTTCCTAGGTCCTAACCCAACACGACCAAGCAAAAAAGTCCAGTGGCCTACCCCCTTTCGAGTCCGGTCAAAGGGGTAGACGAGAACTTTGACTTTTCTCCAGCGGGTCTAGGGTTTCGCCGGAGAGGGGCTCCGGAGCGTCGAAACCTGACCAAAACCTAGGTGGTACATACCATGTGTGTACGAGTGTGTTGGGTGTTGTATAGGTCCAAGATTCTACCCCGGTCTGTGAGCGGGTTCACCGGCATCAGTTTCTCCATACCGAGTGCCTGGACTTATAGCTCGAACCTCCCACTTCGGGCGAACCGGAGGGAATCTTGGCAAGAGTTGGGGTAGCTCTTGGTTTTGGGTGTTCCTAGGTCCTAACCCAACACGACCAAGCAAAAAAGTCCACTGGCCTACCCCCTTTCGAGTCCGGTTAAAGGGGTAGACGAGAACTTTGACTTTTCTCCAGCGGGTCTAGGGTTTCGCCGGAGAGGGGCTCCGGAGCGTCGGAACCCGACCAAAACCTAGGTGGTGACATACCATGTGTGTACAAGTGTGTTGGGTGTTGTATAGGTCCAAGATTCCACCCCGGTGTGTGAGCGGGTTCACCGGCATCAGTTTCTCCATAGCGAGTTCCTGGACTTATAGCTCGAAACTCCCACTTTGGGCGAACCGGAGGGAATCTTGGCAAGAGTTGGGGTAGCTCTTGGTTTTGGGTGTTCCTAGGTCCTAACCCAACACGACCAAGCAAAAAACTCCACTGGCCTACCCCCTTTCGAGTCCGGTCAAAGGGGTAGACGAGAACTTTGACTTTTCTCCGGCAGGTCTAGGGTTTCGCCGGAGAGGGGCTCCGGAGCATCGGAACCCGACCAAAACCTAGGTGGTGACATACCATGTGTGTACAAGTGTGTTGGGTGTTGTATAGGTCCAAGATTCCATCCCGGTGTGTGAGCGGGTTCACCGGCATCAGTTTCTCCATACCGAGTTCCTGGACTTATAGCCCGAAACTCCCACTTCGGGCGAACCGGAGGGAATCTTGGCAAGAGTTGGGGTACCTCTTGGTTTTGGGTGTTCCTAGGTCCTAACCCAACACGACCAAGCAAAAAAATCCACTGGCCTACCCCCATTCAAGTCCGGTCAAAGGGGTAGACGAGAACTTTGACTTTTCTCCAGCGGGTCTAGGGTTTCGCCGGAGAGGGGCTCCGGAGCGTCGGAACCAGACAAAAACCTAGGTGGTGACATACCATGTGTGTAGAAGTGTGTTGGGTGTTGTATAGGTCCAAGATTCCACCCCGGTGTGTGAGCGGGTTCACCGGCATCAGTTTCTCCATAGCGAGTTCCTGGACTTATAGCTCGAAACTCCCACTTCGGGCGAATCGGATGGAATCTTGGCAAGAGTTGGGGTAGCTCTTGGTTTTGGGTGTTCCTAGGTCCTAACCCAACACGACCAAGCAAAAAAGTCCACTGGCCTACCCCCTTTCGAGTCCGGTCAAAGGGGTAGTCGAGAACTTTGACTTTTCTCCAGCGGGTCTAGGGTTTCGCCGGAGAGGGGTTCCGGAGCGTCGGAACCCGACTAAAACCTAGGTGGTGACATACCATGTGTGTACAAGTGTGTTGGGTGTTGTATAGGTCCAAGATTCCACCCCGGTGTGTGAGCGGGTTCTCCGGCATCAGTTTCTCCATACCGAGTTCCTGGACTTATAGCTCGAAACTCCCACTTCGGGCGAACCGGAGGGAATCTTGGCAAGAGGTGGGGTAGCTCTTGGTTTTGGGTGTTCCTAGGTCCTAACCCAAGACGACCAAGCAAAAAAGTCCACTGGCCTACCCCCTTTCGAATCCGGTCAAAGGGGTAGGCGAGAACTTTGACTTTTCTCCAGCGGGTCTAGGGTTTCGCCGGAGAGGGGCTCCGGAGCGTCGGAACCCGACCAAAACCTAGGTGGTGACATACCATGTGTGTACGAGTGTGTTGGGTGTTTTATAGGTCCAAGATTCCACCCCGGTGTGTGAGCGGGTTCACCGGCATCAGTTTCTCCATACCGAGTTCCTGGACTTATAGCTCGAAACTCCCACTTCGGGCGAACCGGAGGGAATCTTGGCAAGAGTTGGGGTAGCTCTTGGTTTTGGGTATTCCTAGGTCCTAACCCAACACGACCAAGCAAAAATGTCCACTGGCCTACCCCCTTTCGAGTCCGGTCAAAGGGGTAGACGAGAACTTTGACTTTTCTCCAGCGGGTCTAGGGTTTCGCCGGAGAGGGGCTCCGGAGCGTCGGAACCGTCGATAGTTTTGAAAAATTCGACCCTTTCAATGAATAGGCACGGCGGCCATTTTGACAATTGTTTCAAAAAAAATAAAAGAAAGTGAAAAAATACTCAAAAAATGAAGTCCTTTGGCATGGACTCTTGTTATGTGTACTAATTGCTAGGAAAAATGATAAATTTGAGTTTTGACAAACTTTCCAAAAAAATAAATCCAAACTTGTACGTACACAAGGTTTGAGCGGGAAACGAAATTTGGTTTTGGAGCCAAATATTTTGGTTTTGGGCCAAAGGAAGAGCGGGAGTTTTTGGGCCCAAAATAACAAGACGAAACCTCCATCGCGCAGACCACCTCGCTCGCGCCCTATCTTCTCACCCTGCGCCGCCTCCCTCTCCTCCCCCGATCCCCTTTCCGCCTCCTCCGTCGCCAGCCGATTTCGGCCATCTCCGGCGATCCCTTGCGCTGCGTGTCACCATCCCGGCACCACCTCCACCTCCTCTCACGATTCCACCGCGCCGAACCGTCGATCCGCTGCCCCCACCGCAAACCCTAGCTGCCAAGGCTTCCATCGGCGACCATGGCGGCGGGCGGGTGGCGCTTCTGCTTCACGGCGCTCGGCTCGACCACGGGGCCGACCAGCAAGCCGTAGGCCTAACCGACGCCGGCGTCCTCGGGCCGTCGGCAAGCGCCTCCGACCACCGCGAATGGCTCCAGCGCCGGCCGTTCCTCCCCCTCGTTCCCCATCTTCAGGCGTCGCCCTCGCGTCCGACGACTGCAGCAGCTGCACGGGCGAGCTGATGTGGAGTGGGCAGAGAGGTTGACCTGCGCGGCTCTTGCCGGCGTCGACCCGACCAAGTCGACAAGCAAGGCTGCTGCTGCATCTTCTCTTCATCGATTTGGTTCTGTCACAGGGAGAGGTATAAATCCTTCATCTTTTTTTTGTGTCACCTGCTGATTGATTAGTGAAGATTGCAAAAAATGTGTGGTACTAGCTGTGGAGAAGGTGTCAAAGGCATGTACAAATTTGGGACACTTGATTCGATTCAGATATTTGGTTCTATTGCCCTTATTCATATCCTTTTGTTCTGAAATGTAGTAACACGAACAGATTTGTGTAGCTGAGGTAGTACAATTTTAAGATGAGATATATATGTAACTAATGTAAGGGAAGTAGAACTAGAGAAATACAAACTACACAATCATCTTGTTAATTACTACACGTCATCTTGTTGCAGCATTATTGGTGAAACAAATTTGTTTTTCTTTGGCTGGCAGATGTGCACTTGGCGGCATTAGCTGGACAAATTTAATTCCTCTACTATGTATATATTACTACTACAGGTCTACAGCAGCCTGTTACTAGTACTATGTGCGTCTTTTTCACTTTCAGTAGCGATTTTGGACACTTGTTACGATTCTGATTTGTGATTTTGTTGCCCTTAATCATATATCCTTTTGTTATGGCTCAGTTGATGCTGTAATGTAGTAGCACGTACAGATTTGTGTTGTGGCTGTATGGAACTCATGTAAGGAAATTAGAAGTAGAGAAACATGTACGTGCAAGTAGCTCAGCTATCTCAAATGGCAACTATACAGCAGTAGCAGTAGACTTGTGTTGTGTCTGCTCTTCATCGACTTGGTTAGTGCCCACATTCAGAGAACACACATTCAGTTAGTGCCTTTTTGTTTTTGTTTTTTGCAAAGCCTTCACGTACATACAACAGCAGCAGCTACTGAATGTTGGCAAGATTTAGGCCAACTTGGGTGACTGATTCGTATTTATATGTAGTGTTTCCTAGTTCCTACAGCTATCTTGTTTCTATTTACTACATCAGTCTGTTCCTAGTTTTACATGCTGTCCTTTTTTATTTTCAGTAGTGGTTTTGATGCACAAATGCTAGTGACAATATGGTAATATAGTTTAGATATATGATGCAAAGTATGTTGTACTTACACACTTGCGTCCGACTGCAGCACGCACCGGCGAGTTGATGTGGAGGGGCAGAGAAGTTGAGCTGCACGGCTTGCCGGCGTGTGGCCATCACGCGTACAGCGACTCTCTTGCCGGCGTCGACCCGACCAAGCCAACAACTTGCTCTTCACTGACTTGGTTCTGCTGCAGGGAGAGGTATACATGCCGTCACTTGTTCTCTGTGTCATGTGCAAGCCAGTCCTTCAAGTAATAAACTAACGCTCCCCTTAGTGATATGCATCTTCTTTTGCAAACCACGTAATGGATAGAAGCACTCAGTTTGGAGTAGTTGATGCACAAGCGCCTGATGGAACCAGCCATGTATATATAGTTTACGATCATTTTTCAGTAGTGATTTTTATGTACAAGTGCCTGATGGACCGTCCAGTCCTTATATTCAATGTTAATACAACAATGTGATTTCCAATGTTGAAAATTTGTCATGCTAAACGGGTGTTCTTTTTCATTTTGTAGTGATGATGCTCTCGGCGGTGGACTACGTGTTGTGCCGGTGCTTCATGTCCTTTGTTGACCGGTTTTGTTTCGAAGAACTCGTTTAGTGAACTTGTTGTACTCGTGTTGGATATGCACTATGTGACCTTGTCGTGCTTTGTGATGCACTATGTGACCTTGTTGTACTCGTGTTTCGATACTTTATGTATGGAGATTTGATGATCATGTGTTCATATGTTGATGATGCATGGAGATTTGATCATTATATGTTGATACGCATGGAGTTTTGACGATGGTTTTTATATGCATACGATGAATTCACAATTATATGCATTGGTCCTGTCCCCCCAGGCCTGTGGACATCGACACCGAGGGTAACCCCCTCGGCACTGCTCCTTCACACCAGCCCTCAAGCGCGCTCCACGTGGCAACCTATGCCGAGGGTATACCCCTCAGCACAGCTCCACCAACGCCGAGCGTTACCCTCTCGGCGTAGCTCCTTCACCCCAGCCCTCCAGAGTGCTCCACGTGGCCACCTACGCCGAGGGTATCCCCCTCGGCACTGCTCTTGGGCGCCGTCTTCTTCGTCCCGTTAACTTTCTGTGGCGACGGCTAAACTGTGCCGAGGGGCAAAGTAAACCGTCGGCACAAGCATCTACGCCGACGGTTGACGCAATGCCGAAGGTATTCAGCTGTGCCGAGGACCACCTATGCCGAGGGTTAAATGCCGAGGGTCACCGTCGGCATCGGTCTACGCTGAGGGTAAACAGAGCTAAGCCTAGGGGGAAAACCCTCAGCGTTGAAGTTCCTTCCCGTAGTGAGGATGATCATAGAGTCGAGGGCTATAATGGAACCTTCTCCGCAACTTTTTTTTTCCTGGGAGGGCAACTAAACCAAATGGCCATGTTCGACCTATCGTTTTCAAAGATAAACCAAAGCAGATCATTTGGGATTACTGTAGGGAAAACAACTATCATGGCTAACTTTAATAATCTTAAATTGGTCGTGTAATTGATTAGATGATCCATTAAAGCAGTTGCATGGATAAGAAGATAGCTCATCAGCTACATTATTAAATTCAACCTATCTGCTCTCTGTTGCCTCCACAAACATAGTTGCCACCCCATTCGACCAAATGAACATGTTGGTAGAAGAGAGGATGAAAAATTGTGCTAAAGGTAGTTCTGTGATCGATTTGCATCAACTGATTTTACTTTTTTTTGTGTGGGTGAACTGATTTTACTTTCAATGATTTGTTTGCAAAAAGCACGTTGAATGATGACACTTATATTAATTTCCAGTGAGAAATAGAGGATGGCGACATTCATAGAGCACAAACAGATTACGTCACAGGTAAAAATACACAAACTTAACTTTCCTGTGTTACAGTTAAAGTCAACATACAGTAATCAAAAGAAATTCAATTATACAAACAAAAGAAAATTCAGTAATACAAACAAAAGAGACAGTCACTCATATGTGCAACAAGCACCACAGGCAACCTTCAGGTGGTGATGCCCCTGCACCTCTCTGGTGGGAGGTCGTGCTCCATCAACGGGAAGTAGACAATGCCACCAAGAAACCGTCCACCTTTTCCAGGTCGATCACCATCATGCTCAGCCCTTGCCCACTAACATAGATCTTCCTCCCCACAACCACAAGCTCACATGGCGCGTTAGGTTATCCAACAACCTGCCCATCGTCAACCACTCCTTGGTCTCTTTCACCCACTTGATGTGCAAAGTAAAGTGTATCGTCCAAGACAACCGTCGAACCTGACCAGCAGAGAGGGCGATCTTGTTCGCCGTGCCCCTGCAGGTCTGGCTGACGAGGTTGTATGTGCAAACGGCATACATCCCATTTAGGGTTTAGGTCCACTGATACAATAACACCTGAAAGCAAAGCATGCATTATCTGTTTAACTTGCTAACTTACATCACAGTAATTCTTGCATTAGTTGAGCTAAATACAGGTAGGCACACAAATATCACACCATTTCTATGTTGACCCCATTAAGTAGATTTTTTTCCCAAAGAACATTCTAAATGTACTGAGTTAGATTATAAAAATAAGAGTTGCTTCAATCGATCGATCAAAAAATTGATCAGTTTTGTATTTATAATCAATGAAACAGCCTCAAGAGTCATGTTTCTCAGGTACCGTACTTATGTTACACTTACATCAAAACAAACAAGCAGAAAAAAGGATATAAAACAGGACTGTATAAATGACCCGGCCCGTGGAATAATATCCACTTGTTCTATCATTTGGAGCAATAAAATATATGATTTAGGAAATTATATTAGAATGTTTAATTAGCACTTGATAGCTTAACTTATTAGATTAGTTTAGGATGCATAATTAAGGAGCACTCTCTCAGGAGTGGTCCTTCTCAGGTACCATTCTAGGACTATCTGAAGGCACTATTTGGCAACTTTGAAATTAGTAATGCATTAAAACGAACGACTACATATAGGAAAACAATGTATGATTGTACAAAGAAGCTTGTGGTGTTGGACATCAGATAGGAGCGCAAGACTATTTTGTTCGAGTAATCATAGTTTGGTCATCTGAACCTAGGCACTCGTGATCATCATTCTGCCTAGACAAACCCCTCAGGGAGAAAAATGACTTAGTTTAGGCTTATCATTATTTAAAACCAGACAACATGATTATAAAATAGTGCACATATATAGGTAACTTAAGTAAGCCATGAACTAAGCGAACTATGTGCTCTACATTCACAGCACAAAGCACCATTGTGAAGCAACCAATCAAAGGACGAATTTGTAGACGAAAAAACAAACATTGCCATCTAATAATATCTGTACATGTTTTCTCAGAATATATGATCAGTTTAGGGCGTATAATCAAGGAAGGAGACCTTTTACAAGAGCTAACTTAATCAGATACCGTCCTTGTGCAAATTAACCAAACAATCCAAAAAAATGATAACCTAATTACCCCATGAATTAGCGAAGTACATGGTCTACATTTCACACATGATTGAATGGAAAAAAAAACAGAACACCCTCGTAAACCAACTAATGCACAAAAAGATAAGAGATCACCATCTTCAGGGAGATCAGCAAAAAAAAAAAAAGACATGCAATGGTCGAACCCCGCACATCCCACGTCAACTTGCAGAAGATATATATTAAGCTACAATGCCAACCGGTGCGCCAACAAACATCGATGCGGTCGTTATTCCGCACGAATCACGTCCTTGATTAGTCATCACAGGTAGCCTCAGAACATCATCTTCTTTACAGCTATACAACAGAACGACCCAGAATGCTTGAAGCTGCATACAACCCGCATCCACTTGCACAAGACAGCAAGCTACAAGGCCACCGATCTTGTCCACTAAGCATCGACGCTACAACTCAAACACCAAGAAGAGCTGTTGTTCTGCCAGAATCGCGTCCACCGTCACCGTTCATCTACATACTGATTCTGCTTCGCATACGAACGATTCCAGCTAAGATAACCGCACTACATTTCCTGAGACCTCCCATGCCTAAAATCCTCTTCTACCTATCCTAACCGATCTTGGACAACACATTCTAACAAGTACAACAAGGCGACGAGTGATCAGTACACAGTACCATCGCAGGGAAGTCAATCAATCACACCTTGTGAAGGTGTTTGCTTATCGGATATGAAGAGACTAGAGTTGTGTGAGTGGGAAGGGTGGGAAGGGTGGTAAGGGTAGGTGGTGGATGGGGACGGCGAGCAACCTAGGTCTGACGGGATGCCGGGATCGGCCGAGGAGGGAGCAAGGCAGTGGCGGCGGGCTAAGGTTTGGGTTCGGCCATGGAGGCGAGATGATGGAGGGAAAAGTTCCATCTCCACGCCGGTAATAATCGTGGTGGGATTGGATATTATTCGCACAGGTCCCTCGTATTTATCGTATATTTCCAGGATGAATTCATGGTTACCTAATTTTGTGGGTACTCAGACGCAAAAGCAGCTAAAACAAATGGCCCATGTTTGGCCTATCGGTTTCAAAGATAATAGTTCAAAACCAAAACAAATCAACTGGGGTTACCGTAGGGAAGACAAACCACATGGCTAACTTTATTAATAATCGTAAAATAGTTGTATCATCTACTACCAAATTATGCAAGAGAAGAGTAGAGGTAGAGGGTCCATTAAAAGAAGTTGCACGGACAACTAAAGATAGCTCATTAAATTCAGCCTATCTGCTCTCCATTGCCTATAAAATACAATCCACAAACATAGCCACCGCCCCATTCCACCAAATGAACATGTTGGTTGAAAAAATGGCACTAAACGTAGTCCTGTGATTTGCATTACTCATTTTACTTTCTATGATTTGTTTGCACATTCATAGAGCACAAACAGATTACGTCACAGTTGGAAATGCACAAACTTAACTTTTATGTGTTACATTTAAAGTCAATATACAGTCATCAAGACATACAACCAAAATAAACAGTTATTGTGGAGTCATTTTAGTCAGGAAATCATAATTCCATATGTGCAACAAGCACCCTAGGCAGCCTTCAGATGGTGATGGCCCTGCACCTTTGTGGCGGGAAGTCTGCTCCATCAGCAGGCCAATAGACAAGAACACCAAGAACACCGTGTCCAGTAGACAAGGACACCAAAATTTTGATCAGTTTCGAATTTATAACCAATGAAAGGGTCTCAAGAGTCATCTTTCTCAAATACTGCCCTTATGTTACAGCCCAGCAAACAAGCCGAAAAAAGAAATAAAAACAGGACTGCATAAATGACCCGACCCATGGAATAATATCCAATTGTTCTGTCATTTGGAGCATACAAATATATGATTAAGGAAATTATATTAGAATATTCAATTTGCACTTGATTGCTAAGGATATTAGATCAGTTTAGGATGCATAATGAAGGAGCACAACAAACACCACCGTGAAGCGATCCACTCAAGGATTAACTTTCAGACGTGTATAATCAATGAAGGAAGCTTTCTCAAGAGCTACCTTACTCAGATACCGTCCTTGATATTCAACATGGCAAACAAACAAGCACACAACTGGTGACTTAATTAACCTAGGAACGGAAAGGATATGGTCTACACATGAAGCTTGAATGTGTTAGACTGTATTATACGTAGCTGATGTACGTGCCTGTATATTTGTATTGTACACCGTTGTGTACCCCTATATAATGAAATAGACACACCCACGTTACGGGTGTTGACACTACTAGAAAAATGACCTCTAGTCGCGGTTCCAGAGGACCTTTAGTCGCGGTTGGGCAACCGCGACTAGGCTGGCGGGACTAAAGCCCCCACCCTTTAGTCGCGGCGGATTCCGAACCGCGACTAGAGGTCCCTCCACGTGGGCTTTAGGGGGACGTGGGGTGTTGGGACCTTTGGTCCCGGTTGGTAGCACCAACCGTGCTACCAACCGGGACCAAAGGGTTTTGGTTTTTTTTTTCTTTTTCGATTTAATTGCAGGGTTTAGGGTTTATATATGCCGGGGTTTGGTTATAGCTAGGTTCCCGTGTCCCGTGGTAACGGTAACCCTTCCCGTTGCGATGACGGTTACGGTGACGGTAACCGTGACGGTTACCGTAACGTTTTCGATGTCGTAACCGTTCCCGTGTCGTATGAAGTCGATGCACATATTTATAACACATACAATTAAATTAAGTAATACTTGAAGATCGTAGACAAGAGTTCGTTGATGCGCCAAGAGTTATCGTAGTACAAGAGTTGAAGCAAAACAACAAGTTACTTTAACGATTTCATGCTTTCAGCATCGTAGTACTCTCCTTTCTCCTGTAAGGCCTCTGAAAGGTAAAATCCCGCCAATTCCTCTCCAATTGCTCTGAAGCGGTGGTCGAGTGGTAGCCTCTCGCGCTTTTTTGCCAACTCTGCATCCTTTCTCATATTCCATTTCTCGGTGACTAATACATATATATACTCGCAAACGAAGAATCCACAGTACTCAGTTCCCTTTGGTTGCTCCATGCAAGACTATACAAGAATAGATTTCAGTCAATAATAATGAAGTATGCATGAGAAATGTTGTGTGGACGAAGAGGTAGCAGTACTTACTTGGTTTAACTTCCAATCCAGCTTTTGGCGCCACCCACCTTCAGGATCTTCCGCTCGAAACCTTTCCCAAACTCTGCCCGACAAAGAACATTCACAAATGAGTTATTCGTTAATGACTTGACATCAAGATATGAATGACAGAGGCGGTAAGAAATGAATGTACCTTGCTAGTAAGTCGAAACAACTCCTGTAAGTGTCTGGATGATACCTCAATGAGTCAAGTGAATGAATAAGTCCTTCGTGATGTCTAATGACAAGAAGAATCCAGTGGTAGCTGGGCACAGTCATGCATAACTCATCAGTTAAACTTAACATCGGGTGAGCAAATTAGAATGTGTAGAAGACACTAAAACTTACCGGAAGTGGTAAGGCCAATATATAGTTCTTTTGTCGCGGTATCGCTTGAACACCCTTAGCAAATCATCCGGTGTGTTCTTGTTATACAAGGGATTTATTATGGTTTCTTCGTTATATTTATCCGGGTCAATGAACCCAATGTCATGCTGGTTCAGCTTTTTGAGCTCGAGCATCTTCAATCTGCATAATATAGCACACAAAAGATTAAAGTGAGAATAATTACAAACAATGAACGAGACTAGGTAAAGACTTAAATAAATCACTTACAGGCAATAGGAACTCATGATAGATTTGTCGAGTGCCCGCAGATTGTATAGCTGAAAAAGTTCGCTAAACGTAACAGTGTGATTGTAGTCTTCTAAGAAGTGCTCATCGTCTTCCCTACATTTCAGAACGATAGCAGATGTCTTCTTTGCATTTTTCATGTACCATTGATGCAGAGTACGCATTTTTGTTGGAAGGCCCCTGATTTGCACCAAAGCTTTCCCCGGAACGAACTTTCTTACTGGAGGAGCTGGTGGTGCAGTCTCGAAATTCAATCTCGAAGCATATTCATCTATAGGCATTTGCGCTTCGGCGGCAAGACGACGGATTACCTCTATGTCAAACACCATCGGCTCTTTAGGGTCAGATTGTACTGGTTGTTTTCCGCGCTGGGGAACTCGACTATCTTTGTTCGTCGGCGGCGGGACAATTAGCGGGGGACAGAACGTACGGGTTGTTCTCCGAGCTGGGGAACTTGTTTACCTATCTTCGGCGGCGGTGGGACCGATGGTGCTGCTTGTTTTTCGTTTGCCGCCGACGGCGGGACTGACTCTGCGTCTTGTTCACCTTTCTTCGGCGCCTCCGCCGCCGTCACCTCGTCATATGACTTCTGAATAGAACGGACATAGTCAGATGGCGGCTTCTCTGGAGGGACATATAAGTTGTCAATGACTTTATGACAAGCCGCTGCAGTATAGCCCTCGGTAAATGTTGGCGGCGGCACTTTCGGTGCGAACAATGATTTATTATGCTCCTCGATGGCTGCTTCGTTTTGGTCAAGAGTCTTCTGCCAAGGTTGCCTCAGATCAGGCGTTGTGGCCCTTTTAGCAGGTCGCCTCTTGACCGGGGAAGACGCGCGCCTTCTCCGTTTAAGCGGTACGGACACTTCCGGTGGGGGGTTCCGTACCGGAGATGGAGATGGAGATGGACTTTGCTGACTGAGATGGTCCTCTAGATTATTTTCCGGTGTGGGGTCCCTGTCACGCGGTGCCGGAGATGGATGTGTCTCATCGATACCCCGGCAGGGTGGGCTTTGCTGAGTCGGTGGCTTTGAGAACTTGATGTATTTCTTGTTCCACTGGACGAAACCACCATTGACATCGCACAATGCCTCCTCACCGTTACCTCCAGGAATCTCAAGAGCCAATGATTCCGATCCCGGCACAATTTCATCCACCCCGACAACAGCATAGCCAGGATGAATGACACCATTATGGTAGCTTGCTGTGTCGACAATCGGTAAAGCATAGCCGACCGCCACCTTCATGGATATGTTGCTCACAGGCGTATGTAGCTCACATGGTGTCGGTTCCGTGATATCATCCACGGGGTAGCAAGCATCGAGTTCTAGTTGCGTGGAACCCACGCTGCTTCTAAGCTGAGATCGAGCATCCACGACTTCAGGATCTTGGGGCTGCTGCACCTGGCGTTCATTAATGAGTTGCTTCATCTGGCGTTCCAAATTCGCTATCCGCTCTTCACCCTGCTTCTTCTTTCTTGCACGGCTTCTATAAGTGTCAGCGTGCTGCGGATACTGTTTTTTCAAGGTGACACCGCCGGGTAAGCCTCGTAAACGTCCCCAGTGTTCAGGTTTCCCTAGGGCCCGTGCCAGCTCGTCTTCCTCTCTATAGGGTTCCCACGTACCCGCTAGAACTTCCTTTATTGCATCTTCAATTTTTGGGACCATGGCTACTACTGTTGCCTTGTATTTTTCAACCCTCGGGACAATCTTCCCTTCCTCGTTCAACGTTGCGCCATGCGCGAACAACCAGAATTTGGACCTTTCGGGCCAGCTGTATGTCTGTGGAGTGAAACCTGCAGCCACGAGTTTATCTTCCATGGCTAGCCACTTAGGAATGGCTAACCTGTAGCCACCTGGCCCCAAGTTATGGTGGTGTGTCTTACTCGCAGCATTTAGCTTATTTTTTTCCGATCGGGCCACAGCCGCAGCCGAGGTCTTATACGCCTTAAAGGCTTCCCAGTGATCTCTTAGCTTCACCAGTTTTTTTTGACTGAAATCTGGATCAACCTTTTCATATTTTGCCCATAATGTTTGCTTATATTTCCGAAAGGCGTCGGCCATCTTGGAGAGAGTCCAGTGCTTGAGTTTCAACTTCAAGGCGGGCTCAATACCATCCGGGAGGTTAAAATGCTGCAAGAGTGTGTCAAAGCAGAAATCTTTATAATGCTGGTGGACATAGCAAGGGTCATCCTCGGCAACGCCTGCTGGCTTAAGCCATTCTGCTATGGAGATCGGGACCTCGTCCCTAACAATAACTCCAGCTTGACTAATATATTTTCTGCGGTTCTCTATCGGTTCCACCGGATCGCCATCTACATCAATTTTATAGATTGGTAACTTTGCATCTTCGCTAGTCATTCTTTTCGCTGGGCCTCGAGGAGCTTGATTCTTAGCCTTTTTATGCAAGGTGGACGCCTAAAGTAAGAAATATAATGCGTTAATAAGTGCAATACAAAACAGTTAATGCATTTTGTGTTCAAGCAAATATAGAATTCATATATAAACCTCGAGGTGGAGGGTGTTCGAGGTGGAGGCTGTTATTTCTTCTTCCTCTAAAATACCCTCACCAGACGGGTTTAAAAATTGTGATGCAAATTGCTCAAAATCTTCGTTTCGATCGTCGACGGCGCCTTCTCCACCGGCAGCATTTGCATCGCGATGCTCAAAAATATCCTGCATGAATAAGTTTTCTCCTTCCTCGTCTCGCACAATTAAAGGGTCATCCATAGCTGAATGTTCCTACACGCAATAAATTTAACAAATTATGATAAACAATAATTTGATACAAAGTATCAAAGTGCTTGATACAAATTTAACAAATTATGATACAAAGTATCCACATGTGCTTGATACAAAGTATGACAAAAACAATAACAAATTTAACAAATTTGATACAAAAAGTTACAAAGTATATATGATAAACAATTACAAATTTAAATCCTTACTTATATCTATAAATTTACCTAGCTATATTGATCTACTAATAAAATGATTTCTACCTATATTGATATACTAATAAATTAACCTAAGTAAATTGACCTAACTAACTTATGATATACTAATAAAATGATTTCTAACTATATTGATCTAACTAAATTAACCTAAGTAAATTGACCTAACTAACTTGACAAATAATTAACCTAAATTAACCTAACTAAATTAAACTAACTATATTGATCTAACTAAATTAACCTAACTAAATTAACCTAACTAAATTAACCTAACTAAGTTAAACTAACTATATTGATCTAACTAAATTAACCTAACTAAATTAAACTAACTATATTGATCTAACTATATTGATCTAACTAAATTAACCTAACTAAATTAACCTAATTAACTAAGTACAGGGGAGGCGCGCGGCGCGTGGGGAAGACCTACCGGCGGCGGCGCGCGCGAGGCAGGGGAGGGGCGCGCGGCGTGGGGGCGCGAAGGCTGGAGGGGCACCACGGCGGCGGAGATGGGCACCGGCGTTGGGGCGCGGCGGCTGGAGGGGGCACCGCGGCGGAGGCAGGGGAGGGGCGCGCGTGGGGGCGCGGCTGCTGGAGGGGCACCACGGCGCGGCGGAGATGGGCACCGGCGTGCGGGCGCGGCGGCTGGCCGGAGATGGGCACCACGGCGCGGCGGCTGGCCGGAGCAGGGCTTCGCCGGCGTTGTGCGTCGTGGGAGCCCGGAGGCGTTTGTGTGCTTCGATTTGGGGGGAGTTTGCCAAAAATTTCGCAAACTCCCCCACTAAACCGCGCGGAATCGACCTTTGGTCGCGGTTGTTGGCTGCAACCGCGACCAAAGACCCTTTAGTCGCGGTTGCAGCCAACAACCGCGACCAAAGGTCGACCTGGGCCGCCCAAATTCTGGCGCCAAGCCCGGGGGGCCTTTAGTCGCGGTTGTTTGCTGCAACCGCGACTATTGGGCTTTTTTACATTTTTTGCTGTTTCTTTTTTCTTTTGTTGTATTTGTTTTCTTTTATCATTTTAATTGAAAGGGAACTCAACGCTTGGTCCCAACTTAATGAGTCGTGGAATTTCCAAAAACTATGGATGGTTCTATGTTGTAACCACTACTTGTGTACCCTAAAATTATTTTTGTAACAATTTTAGAGCAAACTATCACATATTTGTAAGATGAATGTTTGGTGTTGTAAAATGCAGAAGAAAGCAGATAAAAATTATTAATTCATTTATCTTAATGCATTACATAAAAGGTTTAATACATTATTACACATGATACAACGTCTCACAAGCGCTTGAAAGAAACACACCCCTGATCCAACATCACCAACATTATTCTACATAAACGGACTTGCTGGCTCGAAGGCCGTAGGATTAGGGGGAACGGCGGGAGGAGCCAGCCCCGTGGGCGGCCGCCCGGTTCTCGCGCGCACGTTTGCGGCGGAGGGCAAGATCCATGGAGGATGAGTCTTTCAGCGCCCAATCCAGATCGGAAGCCTCCTTCGCCTTGAGCTGGTAGGAAGTCTTGGCTCGCTGGACAGGGTAGTCGCGGATAGACTGGAAGGAGGCTTCCATGGCCTCCTGTATCTGCAACCCACAACCTTCTTCCCCGTCGTCGCTCCAGTCGAAGTCGTCGTCCTCCTCCTCCTCCGCGGGAGGAGCGGCGGCGCCTGGTGGAGGTGCAGCGCCGCCAGGTGGAGGTGCGGCGGCACCTGGTGGAGCAGGAGGCCGGTAGCTGGGCATTCCTCTCCACGCCGGGCTCGTGGGCATACGGCGGGATAGACTCCCGCGGTTGCGCCCAAGCGCGCTCTGCCGAGCACGCTCGACCTCGTCCAGAAGGCGCTGCGGCGGGCGTGGCGGATCCATCTCGTGGAGACGATGCGTTCGTGGCTAGGAATGGTGGATTAGGGTTTACCCCGTCGGCGACAATATATAAAGACCTCCAGGGCAGCGCTGGGGGAGGACACGTGCCCAGGGAAGCGCTGGGGGAGGACACGTGTCGTGACCGCAAAGCCCGTCTTTAGTCCCGGTTGGTGTTACCAACCGGGACTAAAGAAGCACACGGATCGTGTGTTTCTTTCGAGCGCTTGTGAGCCGTTGGATCAGGGGTGTGTTTCTTTTGAGGGATTGTGAGCTGTTGGATCAGCAGTATCACGACCACTTCGTGAGCCACATGACCCGGTTGGTGTTACCAACCGGGACTAAAGAAGCACACGTACCCTATATATAGCCGCCCTCCTCAGACAGGTTACTCACTCACACAAAACATTCCAGCGTCACTCGGAGAGGCATCTTTGGGCAACCAGCGGCAAGACGTCTCTGATGACCTGCGACCGTTCCAAACGGTTGCAGATCATCAGAGATGTGTTGCCGGACGGTTGTAGATCATCAGAGACGTCTTGCCGCTGCTTGGATCGAAGTGGCGCTCAAACACAAAACATTCCAGCGTCACTCGGAGAGGCATCTTTGGGCAACCAGTGGCAAGACGTCTCTGATGACCTGCGACCGTTCCAAACGGTTGCAGATCATCAGAGACGTCTTGCCGGACGGTTGTAGATCATCAGAGACGTCTTACCGCTGCTTGGATCGAAGTGGCGCTCAAACTCACGAGCCACCGTCGGGCTGTATGCAGGGGGAACTGTGTTTGGACGGTCGAAGCTGAGGTTTGAGAGGTTCCCACATGGACACAGTTACATAAAAGGTTTAATACATTATTACACATCACCAACAACATCCCTATGTATTGTTCACTTGTTCTTCTTGTGTGCCCCTTTCTTTTGAACGCGCCGTAACCATGGACAATCTTCTTGAAGTAACTTGATGGTTGGGTCAATGTTCACTTTGAAGGGCGGAATTTCATGAAACTTATTGTAATCTTCTGACATGTCTGTGTGGTCCTCCACTCCCACGATGTTTCTTTTACCTGAAAGAACTATGTGGCGCTTTGGCTCATCGTTTGATGTATTCGCTTGCTTATCTTTTCTTTTTGTTGGTAGGGTAGACATGTCCTTCACATAGAAAACCTGAGCCACTTCACTGGCTAGAATGAATGGTTCGTTCTCGTAATGAAGATTCTTGAAATCCACTGTAGTCATTCCGTACCGTGTGTCTACGGCTACACCGCCATCTAGGTTGAACCATTTGCACTTGAACAAAGGAATCTTAAATGAAGGTCCATAGGACAGTTCCCATATCTCCTCTATGTAACCATAATATGTTACCTTTTCCCCACTGCAGCCATCTATTGCATCAAAGCGGACACCACTGTTTTGGTTGGTGCTCTTTTTATCTTGGTCGGCCGTGTAAAATGTATTTCCATTTATCTCGTACCCTTTAAAAGTCAATATAGTCGAAGACGGTGTCTTGGCCAATAAGTATAGCTGTAGTTCATTTGTGGTGACATTCATCAGTCTTTTCTGTAACCAACCGCCAAAAGTCCTGATGTGTACTCCATCAATCTCATCTTCTGGGTATTTGGAGCGTAAATCATTCTTGTGTTGCTGGATATACGGAGCCACCAAGATGGAACTATGCAGAACTGTGTAGTGTGCTCGAGTGAAAGAATCCACGTCTTCACATATGATTGCTTTCTTTCCTAGCGTGCCTTTTCCACGCAGTCTCCCCTCATGACGCGATTGAGGAACACCAATCGACTTAAGATCAGGAATAAAGTCAACACAAAACTCAATGACCTCCTCAGTTCCATAGCCCTTGGAGATGCTTCCTTCTGGCCTAGCACGGTTATGAACGTATTTCTTTAAGACTCCCATAAACCTCTCGAAGGGGAACATGTTGTGTAGAAATACAGGACCGAGAACACGTATCTCTTCCACCAGGTGAACTAGAAGGTGCGTCATAATATTGAAGAAGGTTGGTGGGAACACCAACTCGAAGCTGACAAGACATTGGACCACATCATTCTCTAAATCTTTTAGAGTAAGTGGATTGATAACCTTCTGAGAAATTGCATTCAGGAATGCACATAGCTTCACAATGGGTACTCGAACATTTTCTTTTAGAAGTCCCCTCAATGCAACCGGAAGTAATTGTGTCATAATCACGTGACAGTCATGAGACTTCAGGTTCTGAAATTTTTGCTTTGCCATGTTTATTATTCCCTTTATATTCGACGAGAAGCCAGATGGAACCTTCATACTGCGAAGACATTCAAAAAATATTTTCTTCTCTTCTTTCGTAAGAGCATAGCTCGCAGGACCTTGATGATTATCAGAATGATCGTCGTCTCGTGAATGCATACGTCGATGGGCCTGTCTTGCTTCCGGTGTATCTTTTGACTTTCCATACACGCCCAACAAGTTAAGCAGGTTCAAGCAAAGATTTTTTGTCACGTGCATCACGTCGATTGCAGAGTGAACCTCTAGCATTATCCAATAGGGCAGCTCCCAAAATATAGATTTCTTCTTCCACATGGGAACGTGGTTCTGAGCGTCATTCGGAACAGATAGTGCTCCAGCACCCTTCCCAAATATTACTTTTAAATCCTTGACCATATCATGTATAACAGAACTAGAAGGTCGAGTAGGCTTCCGCCGAATATCTTCCTCACCTTTGTAATGTCGGCCTTCCTTTCTTCCTGCATGCCTCGGTACAAGCCATCGACGATGGCCCAGGTACACAATCTTGTTACCTATATGTTTACCTTGAGTCTCACCTAAACAATGCGTACATGCATTGTATCCCTTGTTTGACTGTCCTGAGATGTTACTAAGAGCAGGCCAATCATTGATGGTTACAAACAAGAGCGCTCGTAGATCAAATTCCGTTTGCTCGTGCTCATCCCACACACGCACACCTTCATCACTCCACAGCTGTAAAAGTTCTTCCACCAATGGCCTCAGATACACGTCAATGTCGTTGCCAGGTTGCTTCGGGCCTTGGATGAGCACTGGCATCATAATGAACTTCCGCTTCATGCACAACCAGGGAGGAAGGTTATATATACATAGAGTCACAGGCCAAGTGCTATGACTGGAGCTCTGCTCTCCAAATGGATTAAATCCATCTGTACTTAGACCAAATCTTAAGTTCCTAGCGTCATCCGAAAATTTCGGGAACACTCTGTCGATTTTTCTCCACTGGGACCCATCAGCGGGGTGTCTCATCATCATGTCTTTTTTACGTTCTTCTTTGTGCCAGCGCAACAACTTGGCATGCTCTTTGTTTTGGAACAAACGTTTCAGACGTGGTATTATAGGAGCATACCACATCACCTTGGCAGGAATCCTCTTCCTTGGACAACCTTGCTCGCCCTCAACTTCACCTGGGTCATCTCGCCCAATCTTAAACCGCAATGCACCGCATACAGGACAAGCATTTAAATTTTCGTGCTCGCCGCGGTAGAGGATGCAGTCATTAATGCATGCATGTATCTTCTGCACCTCTAATCCTAGAGGGCAGACAACCTTCTTTGCTTCATACGTACTAGAGGGCAATTCGTTTTCATTTGGAAGCATCTTCTTAACTATTTTCAGCAAACTTTCAAAGTGCTTGTCGGTAGTACCACTCTCTGCCTTCCATTGTAGCATTTCCAGTATCGTACCGAGCTTTTTCTGGCCATCTGTACAAGTTGGGTACAACAATTTGCTGTGATCGGCTAACATGCGCTCCAACTTCAACCTCTCGTTTTCACTTCCACAGTCCATTTGTGCATCATGAATGGCCTGACGAAGATCATCGTCGGGCTCATCAAAGATGGCATCCTCTTCAACTTCGTCTTCCCCCATTGTAGTATCAGCGTGTTCATTGAACAGAGGATAGTTGTCATTATCCTCCTCTTCTTCATTCTCTTCCATTATAACCCCTCTTTCTCCATGCTTGGTCCAACAATAATAACCAAGCATGAAACCATTTCGCAACAGGTGTTCGTGAAGCCTGTCTGTGGAAGAGTATGTATACTTATTCATACAGAGACTGCATGGACAACACATAAAACCATCCTTTCGCTTGCTTGTCTCAGCCACATGGAGAAAATTATGCATGCCAGTAATGAATTCGGCACAAACTCGGTCACCGTACATCCATTGACGTCTCATCTGCATTATATAAGTATATCAAAAAAATTATGCATGCCAGTAATGAATAGATAAGTGACCATAATAATTCAAGCAAAGTAGAGTGGCGACAAATGTAATACATTGTAGCATTAAATATCCATTAATTTAAACTAACATTGAACTATTTAAAAAATTTAAGTCCAACAACAAATGCGATCAGAATCGCAACTAAGGTAACTATTGAACCAACAGCATAATGATACCAAGCCTCTTGACTAATGGCATATCTTCTAATTTTTTTAAGCTTCAAGCGCATCGCATCCAACTTGATCTCGTAAGCATTAACGACGTCGGCAAGCTTCGAGCGCATCCCATCCAACTTGATCTCGTAAGTATCGACGACGTCGGCAAGCTTGAACTGGTGTTCATCGATGATGTTGACAAGCTTAACCTCCAATTCCTTCTTCTCTTCTTTGCGGAGATCTTCACTTATTTTTAATTTAGCTTTCAAATCATCGTTTTCTTTCACAAAATATTCAACAATAGGGTCCACTGGAATTTCCGGTTCAACTACCTCCTAGACAAATATATATTTATGTCAAAGTTGGTCCGCATGATTGTCATAAACGCGAAACGAAACAAATATATAGTTATTAAAAGTCATACCACATCCGAATAATAGAGCGGACGAGAGCCGGTGGGGGTATTTGTGAAAACCATGGCACTATATATATATATAAAACAATTATACAACTTATACAAAAAAACAAATAATAATTATGGAACAAAATCATACAACATAGATTTTTTTTAAATAAAAAAGAAAGCTCACCTAGGTGGTGTCGGTGACGAGACGGTCTATCGACGACGGTGAGGAGGTGAATGTTGTGACACTGAAATACAAAAACATAATTTAGTTTAAGATCAAATTGACAATACAAAATTGAGCTAAATAAGCAAAATGAGCTAACTTAGGCATTTCATCATACACCTACCTAGCACTACAAATATGAATTGAGCTAAATGAGCTAGACAACCAACGAAACGGGCGCCGAAAGAGAGAGTTTGCAGTTGCTAACCCTTGGATAGATGCACCACCGTCAATCTTAACAAATGGTGCAAAAAATCGTGGATGAAATCGAGCTCGGTGGAGAGAAAATGGAGATTCAACTCGAGCTCGAAACGGCAAGGCTGGTTCGGGGTGGAAGATGAAGGCGACTGACCTTTGATCGCGGTTGGTGGCTCCAACCGCGACTAAAGGTCCTCGCTAGGACAGGCGGCCTTTTTGTGCGGGACCTTTAGTCGCGGTTGGTGGCTCCAACCGCGACCAAAGCTCCAGCACAAACCGCCACCTGTCCTAGCCGTTGGATCTGTCGGAGCCGCGAGACCTCTAGTCGCGGTTCGGAAACGAGCCGCAACTAAAAGTCCGCCTCTAAGGCCACTTTTCTACTAGTGTGAGCAGTTGCCCTAAACCTTCATCTAATATGGTATCAGAGCAGTTGGTCATCCGGCTTCTCCGATAGTTAGTCATGTCCTACATCGGCATGATCTCCCCACTTTGTCTAGTAATAAAAACTTAGCAGTGTGTGATGCTTGCCAACAAGGGAAGAGTCATCAATTTCCATTTGTTTCTTCGAATCGAGTTGTCAACAATCTCCTAGAGATTATTTTTCCCGATGTATGGGGTCCTGCTCAAACCTCCGTCAGTGGTCATAATTATTATGTCAGTTTCATTGATGCTTATAGTCGCTTTACTTGGATGTATCTTCTTAAGCGCAAATCTGATGTGTTTGACGTTTTTATTCAATTTCAATTGCACGTCGAGCGTCTTCTCAAGCATAATATAGTCCATGTACAATCCGACTGGGGGGGGGGCGAGTATCGCAACTTCAACACTTTTTTAAATAAGCTTGGGATTTCACATCGTGTTTCTTGTCCACATACACATCAGCAAAACGGTGCCGCTGAACGTAAGCACCGTCACTTAGTTGAAACTGGCCTCACATTACTCGCTCATGCATCTATTCCTTTTCGTTTCTGGAGTGATGCCTTCTCTACAGCCTGCTTCTTGATCAATAGGCTTCCCACTCGTGTCCTTAATATGAAAACACCTCTTGAGCTTCTATTTCAGGAAGTACCCGATTATATGTTCCTTAAGGTGTTTGGTTGCGCGTGTTGGCCTCACCTTAGACCTTACAACAAACATAAGCTCGAGTTTCGGTCGAAAAAGTGTGTCTTTCTTGGGTATAGTTCTCTCCATAAAGGTTATAAATGTCTTCATGTTCCATCTAATCGCGTCTACATTTCTCGTGATGTCATTTTTGATGAGAATGTGTTCCCCTTTTCGGCACTTCCGACCATTGAAACCACTTCCACACCGCATGTGCATTCTTTTTTACCTTCGCCTGATCAATTTGTAGACGCTGCGTATACCCCTACTTTGTTGTCTAATCATGGTGCAGGTATCGGCAGAGGAGCGCGACTTCATCTCCTAGAGGATCCCTCCTCGCCACGGTCAGGCTTGCGTGCGCCAGAAGCTGATCGGTCACATGCACCATGCATGTTGGACACCGATCAGGCTGGCCAGCCTCTGGCTTCTTCGGCTGGGCCATCGTCGCCACCTTCTTGTCCAGTCCAGGCCTCCCCTGCTGCGGCCCTGATGGCCCGCCTTCGCCCACTGCAGCGGCCCCTGATGGGCCGCCTTCGCCCACTGCTGCGGGCCCTGATGGGTCGCCCGCGTCCCTGCTACAGCCCATAATGGGCCGTCTTCGCCTGGCTTGGCCACGCCTAGTGCGGCGCCAGCTTCCCCAACGCCCACGTCGCCTGGACGATCACGGCCACCCACATCCGGCAGTTGCTCCTCGCCGATCGTGGATAAATCAACACCTGCTTCGTCGCCTGTTCTGTCTCCTGATCAGGTCCCTGTGTCGCTACCTGCGACTACTCCTGTTGCTCGGCGTCCACGTACGCGTAGCCAGAATGACATTTTCCGTCCGCTCGACCATAAAGATGGCACCGTTGCATGGATTGCGGCATGTGTTGCACAAGCTGAGTCTGATCCCACTGCTGAACCTCGACATTTCCAGGCTGCTCTTGGTATTCCACATTGGCGCAGTGCTATGGAGCAGGAATTTCAGGCCCTTTTAAAAAATGATACTTGGCAGTTGGTTCATCCTGTTACTGGTGTCAATGTGATTGATTCCAAGTGGGTGTTCAAAGTGAAGAAACATGCTGACGGTTCCATTGAACGTTACAAGGCACGGTTAGTGGCCAAAGGATTTAAACAAAGGTATGGCCTTGATTATGAGGATACTTTCAGTCCAGTTGTTAAGCCTACCACTATTCGTTTGTTGCTCTCTTTGGCTGTTACACGAGGCTAGTCTTTGCGTCAACTGGATGTTCAGAATGCATTTCTTTATGGAGTTTTGGAAGAAGAGGTATATATGCGTCAGTCTCCGGGGTTTGTGGATCCTGCCCGTCCGCATCACTTATGTCGCCTTGTTAAGGCTCTCTATGGACTTAAGCAGGCTCCTCGTGCTTGGCATGCACGTCTTGGCTCAGTTCTTCAGGCTCACGGGTTTGTTCCGTCCACCGCGGATACATCACTATTCCTTTTTCAACGGCCTAAGGTAACTATGTATTTGTTCGTATATGTTGATGACATTATCCTTATTAGCTCCTCTGTTGCCGCTGCTGATCGTCTCCTAGCCTCTTTGAGTGGTGACTTTGTTGTGAAGGATTTGGGCACCTTACATTACTTTCTGGGTCTGGAGGTCTCTCAGACATCTGCTGGTCTGACTCTCTCTCAACACAAGTATTCTATGGACTTGTTGCGCCGTGCTGGTATGCTGAAGTGCAAACATGCTACTACTCCTATGTCCGCGACTGATCGGTTATCTGCTCTTGCTGGAGATCCACTCCCTTCTGATGATGCCACTAAGTACCGCAGCATTGTTGGTGGACTGCAGTATTTGACTATCACTCGGCTTGATATTTCTTATGCAGTTAATCGTGTGTGTCAGTATCTTCATGCTCCTCGGACTTCACATTGGTCAGCTGTGAAACGCATACTGCGCTATATCTGTCTCACTGCCTCTTATGGTTTGCACCTGCGGCCTGCCCCCTCTAGTATCCTCTCGGCGTTCTCCGATGCGGACTGGGCTGGTAGTCCTGACGATAGGCGATCCACGGGGGGTTATGCAGTCTTCTTTGGTCCTAATTTGATCGCCTGGAGTGCTCGCAAACAAGCTACAGTGTCTCGCAGTAGTACTGAATCTGAGTACAAGGCGGTTGCCAATGCCACAACTGAGATCATATGGGTACAATCTTTACTGAGAGAGTTGGGAGTCTCTCAAGATTATCCACCTGTTCTTTGGTGTGACAACATCGGTGCGACATACCTTTCATCCAACCCGGTATTCCATGCCCGAACGAAACACATCGAGGTTGACTATCATTTTGTACGGGAACGAGTTGCACAGAAGTTACTTCTTATCAAGTTCATCTCCTCCAAAGATCAACTTGCTGACATCTTCACGAAGCCACTGTCACAGCCTCTATTTGAGGGTTGTAGGCGCAATCTTAACTTACTATGTACTTCAGGCCACAGTTAAGATTGAGGGAGGGTGTTAGACTGTATTATACGTAGCTGATGTACGTGTCTGTATATTTGTATTCTACACCATTGTGTACCCCTATATAATGAAATAGCCACACCCACGTTACGGGTGTTGAGCAGTTGCCCTAAACCTTCGTCTAATAGAATGAATGCACAAAAAGAAAACAGAGCAGCGTTGTGAAGGTACCCAATGAATGGTTAAATTCTAGTCCAAAAGCAGAAAAAGGTGTATGTGCTCAGATTTGGTAGAATCAAGCGACTGTTAGAACCGTCACTCCTTGAATAACGAAGGAGGCAACTCACGGAACATGGTAGCTACAGCACAATGACGCGGCGAGATCGACTGCCTCTGCTAAACACCAAGGCTACAACTTGCAGACCTTGTGTGGTTGATATTCTGTACGGCTCACGTCCACCTGTTGATTACATGAACGTAAGGACTGTTCGTGCTGTACGAACGATTCCCGCTAAGCAAAGCACAATACATCGCCCGAGACCTCCCATCCCTAAGTAAATCCGCATCTACGGCTGGTGTGTACGCTGAGGGAAAACACATTCTAACCGGAGCAGTAGGAAGAAGAACGAGGCCCCGGTCTCATCTCGGATCTGAGGAGATTCGAGCAGCTGTGGAAGAGAGGGTGGCTTATGGTTTGCGCTCAGTGAATGGATCCGTCACTACGCTCTTATATCGACATGGAGAGAGCAAGTTGCACATAATTATTGCACAAAACACACCCCAAGTTTTGGTCTAATTAGTTGCACTTGGCCCAAACATATGAATTACTACAACACTTGCAATATTAATTACCGAGCTGTGATGGCAGGAATTTTGAGCAGCCTAACGGGATAGAAATACACTACTTTTAGCTGGCAAAATTATACCGCAATTTTATAAGGTCTTATGACGTTTTATAATTCCTAATTAAAATGTCTCTTGATACAACATAATTCACATATTTTAATTAAAATGTCTCTTTATAAAACATAATTCACTTATTTGAAAAAATTCAGTAATTACAAAAAGACACTTATTTTCTACTGACACCTGGGCTGCAACTAATAGCTATATATATAAAAGTACAACGAAATCGCACTCTGTTAGGCTATCCACGTCGCCCCTAATCCAGAGCCGTCCGATCAAGCCCACGGACGGACCTGATGGCTCCACGTCACCCCCACATCCCCGCTACTGTAGCACGGGAGTTTCTACCAATCAGACGGCGACACGTCGCTCCGCACAGATTTTGGCGCAGCATTTTTGCAGGCAACCCCCTGTCAAGGACCGATCTGTAATTTGTGGAAAACCTAGGGCCTTCCTTGCAAAACCGTCCGCAGATCCCCCTCCCGACCCTTCTCTCTCCTGTGACGCTGCGGGTCGCCGCCGGCGCCGACGCGCATCGCGGCCGCACCGCGCCTCCTCGGACACATCGGCGGCTACGACGAGCTCCGCCGTCGCGCCAGCTCCCTCCTCGGTGCGGATCGCATCCCTGGACGCCGCGGGCGTGCCGGAATGGCCGCCGCCACGTGCGCCGTCCTCCGCCGCGGAAATGGTCGCCGCCGGCGTCTCCGGCGACCATATGGCACGCCGCGCCACCCGTTCGCATGCCCGCGACGCCGGCCAGCAGATCCACGCGGCGCCGCCCTCCCGCGCGTGCGCGGCTGCGCGGCCGCGAGTTCCGTCTCGCCGGTGCCGCCGCCGGCTGACGTCATCTTCTGGCGCCAGCACGGCCCACCAGTCAGCTGCTGGACAGCCGCTGACGGCGGATGGCCCACCGTCAGCCGCTGACGGCAGCTGGCCGCTGGACAGCCGTGGTTAAAACAAAAAATAACAAAAAAAAATGTAAAATCCATTACTTTCACACCGTAATTCAAAAAAAAAAACAACATTTCGAAAAAATTAAGATCTTTACTCCTTAGATACCGTCCTTGTCATTGAATAATCATCACAGCGAATCTCATAACATTGTAGCTACAGCAGGGTAACGACGCAGAATGGTCAATACTCCGTAGGATCGACTCACACCAACTGAACGTACAGGCTCGTACGCTGGCTCGACTAAACATCAACGCTACAACTCGCTCGCGCAGAAGTGTCGCTATTCCGTACGAGTGTGTACTGCAAGTTCGTCGTAGACGAACGATTCCGGCTAAGCTAAGTGCACTACATCGCCCGAGACCTCCCATCCCTAAGTAAATCCGCATCTACCGCGGGTAATTCCGCTGAAAACAAGCTTCGGCAGCACATTCTAAGCGGACCATCAGAGGGGAATCAATGGCGCCTTGCGACAAAGAATCCCTTGGGTCACACATAAGCATTAAAGCACCACAGATCCTTAGACAGCGCAATGAGATTTTTTTTTTTTGAGAAACACAGTACAACGCAGACACTCACATACACGCGCATACACTCACCCCTATGAACGCACACACGCACACCCTACCCCTATGAGCACCTCTGAAAGACTGAGCCGGCGGTTGGGTCTTGAGATTGACGAAGTCACCACGGGCGCCTCGCTGTCGACGGGAACGTCGCCTCCCACTGAAAGAATATTCCGCCTAAATGAGAAACACCAATGTCAAACCTAGGGTTTGAACTCTGGTGGGCTAGGGGTACAACCACCCACCTAACCATCTTGCCACAGGCAAGTTCTCCGCAACGAGATATCTTGCTTGCCCTGTTGTTGGCATATATATGTAACACAAGCAGTTGGGATTTACAGCCACGTGAACATTGTTTGCCGGTGCAACTTATATCAAGTTCGAGAGGCGCTATGGGCACCGACCAACTTTTTCACATTGGAACCCACAATGCCGTACAAACATAGGAACAATGGAGAGAACCAACACATGGTTGGATAGTTAGAATGGTGGTTATGCCCACAACACACCAAAGTTTAAATCCCAGATTTGGCATTGGTCTTTTCATTAAAGGTGGATTCTTTTTTAGTGGGAGACGATGTTCCGTCGATAGCAAGACGCTTGTGATGACTTCTTCGCCAATTTAAAGACTCATGGCCCAGTCTCACAGAGGTGCTCATCGGGGTAGGGTAGCCACGTGTGTGTTCATAGGGGTGATGTTGTATGCGGGAGGTGCGGACTACCGAGTTGCGAAAAGGCACGGGCTGTCGGGGCCAGGGAGGCTGGGAGGGTGGCACCGTGGGTCTAAGGTCAGTCAAGGTACGGAGTTGGAGTAAAAAACAATAAAATTAGTGCGAGTTTTGAGGGATCTGTTGAACCGGGTACCCTAATGATTTTACCTTCTTTGACTGATTCGAAGTTGGATATGCAGCTATTTTACGTCGCCATGACAGTGTGTGTGGGGGGGTGTGTGTTCAAAATCCCTTTTTGGATGCTGCATGGATTCAATTGGATTTATCCGAAAGACATTACTCTTCTCATTTGTGTGGTATCTAAGATGTAAAAATGGAGTATCAAGAGTACAATGCATGGTGATGCTAGGATTGGGAAAGTGGCATTATATGAAAATATTATGATGGCTCGTGCAGCCGTGCTACACAATTTGTCGAGCTTTGGCTCCAAGGCAAGACAGATGCAACTTGATGCCAACATTGAGGACGCCATTATTTGGAAGCTTCCGGCAAACAAGCAATAATTGACGGCTTCCACATATAATGAGCGATGCTTTGGGGCTCTACTAACCATGATGAACACAATGGTATTCCAAAGGTTAAGTTCTTCGCTTGTCTTGCAATTCAAAACTAACTTTGGAGGGCTGACCGTTTGGTGAAGCGGGCCTGGCCTAATTTTGTGGTTTATGCCCACTTTGCAAGCATGTCCTGGAATCGGTCTCGCACCTGTTTTCACATGTTGCTTCATAGTTAGAATTTGGGGGCACATAAAGGATTTGCTCTATCTCTGCGTCAATTTATACCTAAGAATGGTCGACACCCACCCTTTCCAAGTTGGTGAAACGGGAAGGCTATAGCGTCCCTCTCTCTCCTTGTCTCTTGTGATGTGGGGAATGAAAGAAACATGTGCGTCTTCTGCAACAAGCATGCCCTCCATTTGTCATACTTGCCCACATCAAGAAGGAAGCTAGACTTTTGGTTTTAAGGGTTCAAAATATTAAGTGAAATCATACCGAGAGGGTAGCCTTTTGTACTCTTTTTATTTATGAATATTCAAAGAAAACTCCTTGTTAATTAAATAATGTGGGCTAAGTTGTTGCCCCCGTTTCAGAAAACTAAATTAAACATCAAAGCAACATCACAAAGGTGTAGGTCCAGAGAAACCGCATACATCTATGCAAGATAGTACGCTACTGGTGTTCTAATGTGAGGCATGCATGATTCCTACTAAGTAAAGCACACTACGTTGCCCGAGACCTCTTATCCCTAATTCTACATCCTTCACGGATGAATCCGTCAAACCAAGTGCATATATATTACGCATTCTTACTGAATCAATGAGTAAAACGAGGCATCAAATTTATTATTAGTTTTAGACATACAATCAATGAAGGATCCACTTTTCAAGAGCTACCGTACTCAAAGTTGGTGAGTTGGTATAAAGTCTGGCACCAAACTTTATTTGCCCTTTTATTTTTCTTATTTACATAGCTAACTTGTAAATTTTAGTTTTTCTACCTTTTCTATTTATCTTTGGGTTCTGAGTTACTTCTATAAAATATAGTCACTAGTATTTAGGGAAGCACATGGATCTTAAGGTGGTGGTTCAGACAAAAAGATGAGACTCATATTCCAGTAATTAGGAGAGATCAAAGACCAAAAGCAAATATCGTGAAGCATAAGTCAAGGAATTCTAGGGCGCTTATCATCCGTTAATGCTTACAGCCCTACTCTCAAACGATGGAGTAAATGCACATTTTTCGATGCTTAAATACCGATTATTCAACTTGCCTACACAACAAAGAGAACCATTTTGGACCAAACTTTGCGTTCTACAGCACCCAAACTCTAATCTAGATGATAAGTCAAATATAAATTTAACCTTGGATGAGTATGACAACAGAATTCGGAGTCGGCAATGGCACCTTCTCCACAACTCAACCAACGATTTCTGCGAGGGCAATTTGAACAAACGGACATATTTGACTTGCGATTTCAAAGATAAAACAGAACGAAGGAAATTGGCGTTTTTGTAGGGAAGACCATCATGGCTAACTTTATTTACAATAATGACATACAATAGATATATCATCAAATTATGCAAAGAGACAACTAAGGATTCATCAGCATCATTCTATTCGAGAATGTGTAAATTCAACCTTCCCACTATCTGTTGCCTACAAAATACGATCCACAAACATGGCTGCCTCCACACTCCAAGAATCTTTTGACCAGGGTTTGATAATGAGTGTTTTCACCATTCTTCGCATTAACAACAGGGGAAAGGTGAGCACCACTAACAGCAGTCGCGCCCTCAAACCAGATGAAGTATGTTTATAGAAGAGAAGGCAATTTTTTTGGATTGAAGTAGTTCTACTGTTTATTTGAAAATCCTGAATGATGACATAACTCATTTCAAGTGAAAATGCAACAGGGAGACATTCACAGGGCACACAAAATAAAGTAGGTGGCAGCTACACACGAAGTGAAATTTCTTAGTTACAGTTAGTAAATATATAGTCGTACAAATTAGAAAACTCAGATATACAGCCAAAAATACATGCACAACTATAAATTGAATGGGGCAAATTTGACTTGATACCGCACATATAGAGGTTTATTATTATGTTATCCTTTCAGATGGTGATACACTGCATCTCTCCTGCTCCATCAGTGGCCCAATCACATATAGAACTACTTCGGTCCAATCACGTATATCTTCCTGCCAACGGCCAAGAGCTCACACGGTGGTCACGTTATTAGCTTGCAGAAAGTCTACCCAGCATCACCCACCCCTTTCTCCCGTTCAGCCACATCATCAGCTTAGTGACAAAGAGGCCAATCTCGTTTGCTGTTCTCCTGGTCGACAGGGTTGTATATGCCTGCGAAGTACATTCTGTTCCAAGCAACCTTATGCATATGTCTGTCAAACCATGTCCAGCAGTAACATAAAGCTTGTCATTCAGATGCAACTACAAAATAGCATCTGAAATTAAAAGAAACAGTGCTTAAGTGAGTTGTGCATTGGATCGAAAAAACAAAAAAGTATTGTACAATACAAAATACAGAAGCTGACGGACTGTCAATAGTACCTAGCAATAGGCATGGGGGCTGCTCAGCTCCAGATATTTGAATCAGCATCGTAACAATATACTTCATCATTGGAACAACCTTTGTCTAAGGTCTCTGGAAATGCCTTCACGTGGTTCCATGACCTTGATGACTTTGTAGGGTTAGGAGCAAGAACATAGCATTTGTAGCCCTACATATCACATAAATCGAAGACTCGTCCAAGCTATTCCTCTTGCGGTAAGAGTGTCACTCTTCACTCCCGATGAACACTTGCTAAGCAAAGAAGAGCAATTAGAGCCGGGTCTCGAAGACAGCAGATTCCATCTTACTACAAGATTGATTCCGACAATGCTCTATTTTAAAGATGATAGGTCATCCTAACACAGAACAAAGACGAGAAGAGCAATGCTGGACTAATTAATAGATGTACTCATAGAAACATTTGTGATATAGAAAGTAACAAAAAATAACAAAAGTGCAACTAATATACAAAAATTGGTTCCTAGAGACCTAACGAACTTCCGCAAAACTGAAATTTAGCTTTTCATGCAATTGTGTGAGTTGCTGTATAAAGAAGTAACCATGTGAAGAGTTATTCCTTAAATAGACACAATAAAACGCATTAATGTAGGTGAGCTTACTGACCATTCACACAGATATTGCTGCCATGGTGGCTGCAGTGTGTAACTGCCTAATTAGCCACCTAACCCATAAAGGCTTGAAACCATCATCTTAACAGAAAAAGTTTTGCATATGCACACAAAATTCCCTGGAATGGAGTCTATATTTGCAATGGCAGGGCAATTGTCGAATACCAAAATTTGACTTACAAACAGCAAACAAGCAGGCATTCTGTGTTTAAACTGATGATAAGTTACATAGTACTCCCTCCATCTCAGTTTATAAGGCATATCTCCAAAACAAGAAAATCTCAAGAGTAGGGCGCAATTAGCATTAATTCTCCTCCCAACCACTCTCTCCACAATAGGCATGCAGTTTAGCCAATGGTGGGTTAATTAGGCCAACGCATGCTCTTCCTATTGTATCTTGTTGGCCCTATCACTAAACGCATAGGTCCAAGAGAATTGCTAACTACGCCTTATAAACCGAGATGGAGGGAGTAGTAATTCTTGGATAAGTCAAGAGAGTACCAAAAGGATCCAGTAAATGTGTGAAGGCAATTATCCTTACAAATGACATAAACATGAGGTGGTTCAGACTCTTTGATCAGTTTTGGAAATATAATCAAGGAAGGATCACTTTTTCAAAACAGACCTTTTCATATACAGTCCTTTTGATTCGTCGCAGCAAACAAGTACAAAAAACAAACAAAGAAACTCAAAAGGGCATTATAAACTTTGGGCCTGATTGGAATGGGTGTAAAACTTTAGACCTGCTTGAATTAGTTCAGCTAAATACTGCTAGGCGCGCAAAATTAACACCAATTCGAGGAGACAACATTAAGCAGAAAACATATTCGAAAATGAACTTATAAATGTACTGTTCTTTCAATTTAGTGTGGAAATAAGAGTTGCTTCAGTCGTTTGCTCAGAATTTTGATCAGTTTTGGATGTATAATCAACGAAAGGGCTTTCAAGAGCGATATTTCTCAGATACCGTCCTTGTGTATCATCACAACAAATAAGCAGATAAAAAGGACTGCTTAAACGAACTACTTTTTTTACCATTTTAAGCATAAATATATGAATTAGTAGGTTATATCAGTAGATTAATTGTTTATACTTGCTTGGTGAGGAAAAAGGATGAAATATGCTCTTTTTTTTAATATAAATTCCCTTCCCTGCGAAAAACAGAGAAGGATTTATCCATAGATAATACACATTACTTCAAATGTGCATGGTGAATTCTCCAGAATTCCGTCGCAACAAGTTGCTAATACAGAGTTCCAGATAGCACTTGTCAGCAAGGCATTGTTCAGAGTTCAGACCATGACCCTTAGTACCACCACAAGATTGTCTGAGGCACTATTTGTGGAATTTAAAATTAACAAGGCTTCAGCAAAATGACAGTGTATAGTAAAAAAATTCAAGGAGAAGACAGATGTTTGATTGCACAAAGAATATTTGTGGTGAAGGCCAACAGATAGGAGCAAAAGTAGTTTGTTCAAGTAATCACAGTTTGATCATCTGAACTATGCACTTGTAATAATAATTCAGCCTAGACAAAGTAATTACTAAAGATAAAAAGACCAAATTTAGGCCACGAATTTATCACTATTTTAAGGAAGATAACATGTTCATGAAATAGCAGGAGCACGGCAAGAAGCTGACAATGATATTGCTAGCTGTTCAAACTGCGCCTGTTTGCTTAGAATATACATTCAGTTTTGGATGTATAGTCAATGAAGGAATGCCCGTTTAGAGGTACCTTACTCAGATACCGTTCATCATGGCAAATATGATTGTTGTGCTCATAATATAAAGACAAGAAACATGACAATAAAAGATAGCAGTCAGGTCATAAAGCTCAAACGACTAATGAATTGCTTTGCATTTCAGAGTTCCATACATTTGCTCAGAATATATGATCAGCTTAGGATGTATAATCAAAGAAGGGAGGCCTTTTACAAGAGCTACCTTACTCAGATACCGTCCTTGTGATTCATCACAGCAAACAAACAAAAAGACAGTTTAACTTAAGTAAAACATGAACTAAGTGAACTATGTTGTCAACAATCGTAGCAAGAAACGAAACGACATGGTGAAGCAACCACTGAGGTATGAATTTTAAGACAAAAACACAAACATTGCTACCATAAAGATCTGTACATGTTTGCTCAGAAATTATGATCAGTTTAGGGTGTATAATCAAGGAAGGAGGCCTTTTACAAGAGCAACCTTACTAAGATACCGTCCTTGTGATTCATCACAACAAACAAACAAGCAGGCAAGGTAACTTAAGTAACCCATGAACAAAGTTAACTATGTGGTCTACATTCACAACAAGAGAACAAAAGACTTATGTGAAACAACCCACTGAAGGATGAACTTTTAGACGAAAAGCACAAATATTGCTATCAGAAAAAAGATATGAACATGTTTGCTCAGAATGTATGATCAGTTTAGGGTGTATAATCAAGGAAGGAGGCTTTTTACAATTGCTGCCTTACTCAGATACCGTCCTTGTCAATCATCATGGCAAACCAAAACAGCATACAAAGGTAACTTAATTAACCCATGAACTAGCTGAAGGATATGGTTAAATTTCAAGCATGACAGACTGCAAAACAAGAGAACAGAACACCATTGTGAAGGGAGCGGGAGCCCCTGAAGGATAAAGTTTTATCGAAAAGCAAACAGTTTGCAGATTTCTGTCAAAATTATGATTTGTAAATGTTTGCTCAGAATATATGATCAGTTTAGGGTGTGTAATCAAGGCAGGAGCACTTTCCCAAGAACAACTACTCAGATACCGTCCTTGCGATTTATCACAGGAAACAAAAAACAAATTAAAGTCAGGTAGGATGTGATGAATACTGAGAAATCATACAAAACTGAACACAGATTAGCATTTGGTTTCCACATTAATTTAAAGACAAGGCCACAAGAAAAAGTCGTGTTTGCTCAGATATTAGTCTCAGACTGGGTATAATCACAGGAGGGTTAGACCCATCGCTCAGATACCGTCCTTGATTAATCATCACAGCACATCTCCAAGCATCATCGTCCATGCAGCTATACAGCACGATGACACCGATCTGAGCAAACTCCGTACAACCCTCATTGAGTTGCCCAGCATAAAGTTGTACATGGTCTGAAGGTGTCTCGACTAAACATGGACGCTACAACAAAGGCACAGATCACAGTGGCTATTCCGTGTGATCCGCGTCCACTTGATCCAAGGGGCAAAGTACAGCCTGTGCATAGTCTACGAATGATTCCAGCTAACCAAACCGCACTACATCGCCTGAGACCTCCCATGCCAAAAACCAGCTTCTACCTCGCCTAACCAAGCTCATACAACACATTCTAACATATACAACAAGGTCACGAGCGCGGCAGTACAGTACAATCGAAGGCTAAAGTCAAATCAATCGCACCTTGTGAAGGTGCGTGCTCGTCGCATCTGAGGAGACTCGAGTTGTGTGAGTGGGAATGGCGGTGGTGGATGGGCACGGCGAGCAACCCTAAAACACCACACTGCTATCAAATAAAGATCTGTGCATGTTTGCTCAGAATTTATGATCAGTTAAGGGTGTATAATCAAGGAAGGAGGCCTTTTACAAGAGCTACCTTACTCAGATACCGTCCTTGTTATTCATCATGGCAAACCAAAAAAACATACAAAGGTAACTTAATTAGCCCATTAACTAGCAGAATGATATGGTTACATTTCAAGCATGATTGACTGCAAATCAAGAAAACAGAACACATTGTGAAGTGACCTACGGAGAGATAAATTTTCATTCGAAGATGTCAAAGGTTTGCAGATTTTTGTCAAAATTAAAATCTGTGAATGATTGATCAGAATAAATGATCAGTTAAGGGTGTGTAATCAAGGCAGGAGCACTTTTTCAAGAGCAACTACTCAGGCCGCTCCCAACACATCGATTCTTATTGCCGTATCTCGCTAAGAAACTGGCTTGTAAACTACGATCATCCCAATGGGTCGTATGCTGATGTTGTGTCTACAGAACTGTATCTGGATCAATCTGTGGCTTAGTTACATACTTACATTATGGCATGGCGTGTGGCCAAATGAAATTCATCAAAGCTCAGCAGGAAACGGTAAAGAAGCGCAGTGGAAGAGTTGGTTTCAAGAACCACCTTATTCAGATTCGGGTTTGCTGCTAACAGCCAGTTCTCTAGCTATATACAGCAATCCTCTCTTTCTTCATTGATTAGGGCAACATGACGGCGTTTTGCATATGAAATTGTTCCAAGAGCCCTGCATTGGCACCGGCCTCAGATACGTCACAAAAAACTGAACGCATGTCCGCATTAACAAAAAGACAAGGCATTCAAGAAAAAGTTTGTGTGTTCACTCGGATATTAGTTTCAGATTGGGTATAATCATGCGAGGGCTAGACCCATCCCTCAGACACCGTCCTTGAATAATCATCACAGCAAACCTCACAAGATCATCGATATTACAGCCATAAAGCACGGTGTGGCCGAATGGTCGAAACCGGACAAAACCGGCATGCACTTGCGCAAGATAGTAGGGTAGCATCGAGGCAGGTTTGCCTACTAAACATACACGCTAAGCCTCATACTCAACGGCAAGTCGCTCTCCCATACGAATCGCCTACACCTTCACAGAAGAGATACGTACAAGTTTTGCATTATCAACGAACGATTTCTGGTAAGCAAACCGCACTACATGACCTGAGGCCTCCCATGCCTAAAATCCGCTACTACCTCACCTAACCAAGCTCGGACAACACATTCTAAAATGTACAGGGAGGGAACGAGCACGGCAGTACAGTACCATCGAAGACGAAGTCCAATCAATCGCACCTTGTGAAGGTGCGCGCTCACGGGATCTGAGCAGACTCGAGCTGTGTTAGTGGGAAGGGTGGCAAGGAGTAGGTGCTGAATGGAAGCGGCGAGCAACCCTGGATCCGGCGGGCATTGG
Organism: Poa pratensis; assembly: GCA_947311845.1. Lineage (NCBI taxonomy): Eukaryota > Viridiplantae > Streptophyta > Magnoliopsida > Poales > Poaceae > Poa > Poa pratensis. The sequence continues at coordinate 4,532,627 of CAMZMU010000062.1, forward strand.
GTGAGGTTGGAGCAGGGCAGTGGCGGCGGGGCTAGGGTTTGGGTTTGGCCATGGAGGCAAGATGCGGCGGCGGCTAGAGGACGAATGAATGGAAATGATTCCGTCTCCACGCCGTTATATCGTGGTGGTCTGGTGGAGCTGGATATTATTCGTACAGGTCCCTAATAATCATCGTATTCACTTAGGGGAGAGGCGGATACTGATCCGAAACTCAATCTCGCCCGACGCCCACCTACCCCTCGCTCTCGTGACCGGGTCGCGGGCGACTGGGCCGCGCGGCGCCGCCTCCCTTCTCGGCCCTCCCTCCTCTCCTTCCCCTCCGCTGTCGCCGGCGGTCGTCGTCGGGCTAGGCCCGGGCGGCGTCGGCGGCGGCGGCCACCAGCCTTTACCCTCGCGGTGGCGCCCGCGCGCGCGGCGGCGTGGCTCCGGGAGGTGCTCTCCCTGGCGGCGGAGGTCTATGCGGCGGCGGGGCGACCTGCTGCTATGTAGGTGGTGAACTCGCGGTGGTGCTACCATTGGTAGCGGGGCTGGCTAGGAGAGCTCGGCCAGAGCCCAGCCGACCCAGATCTGGGCGGGCCGGACGTGACCCAGCCGCCCCCGGTTTGACTACGAGACGCAGCTCGTGACATGGATGGTGGAGTCGACACCGCCCCTGCTGCAGCGCGACGACGGGAGCTTCACGGGCCTGGCTGGGTCCGGCCGGACCTATGGTGCTGGTTGAGAGGGTAGCGGCGGCGTGGCCTACGTGCAGCAGCGTTGTGGCGGGGACTTTACGGGTCCTCATGGAACCTGGCCGGGCCTGCCCGGCCTGGTATGTCCTTGCTACCGCGTCCGGTTGGCACCCGCAGGTGGCGGTGGAGGATGTCCTCCAGGTGGCCGTGCTGCTGCAACCCTCCTGCTCCAATGGTCTGGTGTGCTCTTGTTGTTGTGTCCGGTCGGCTACCGCCTATGGCGGTGGAGGTTGTTCCCTCCCGCGTGGTTGTGGTACCGCCACCCATTGTTTACGGTTGTCTCTTATCAGTCTGGTCTCACGGTGTTTGCCATGGTGAGACGGCGTTCGTGACTTCAAGACCGAGGTGGCATCTGGTGGTGGGCGGCAAGATTTGGTGGAGCGCTACAGATTGCCGGGATGTGGTTTTTTGGGGGTCGAGAGAAATCCCTGTCGTTTTGGCACCGACGCGGTGACGCTTGAGAGTGTCGCCCTTCCTTCTTGAAGGGCGTCGGGTGTGCTCTTTCCCCACTCCTTGGAGCGTACCGGGGGAAACCCTAGGACCTGTCCGAACAGCAGCGTCGTCGTCGTCGCTTTCCTTCTTGGAGGTGTTGTTTGGTACGTGGCGATTCAAAGCGCTAGGATCGTGGTGGGACTTTGCCGGAGAGGACGCAGCGGTTGCGAGTCACTTTCGTTTTTCGTTGATCCGCCGATGTTGGCGTTGTTTTCTCTCTTTTTTCTCTCTCTTTCTTTCCTTTTGGGATGTGTTTGCTGAGGCCCCAGCATGTGTGGTGTTGCGTTTGTATGCGTGGTTGTATGATGGTCGTTGCTTTATTTATAAAGCGGGACGAAACCCAAAACCCTTGTGTGTTGTGCCGCAGTCCCCTCCCTCTCCCTGGCCAAGGAAGCTTGGCCGGCTCTCGCCCCTGTCGCCGGCGACCTACCCCACACATCCGACACATCGGAAGTGCGGTCCCCCTGGGCGCGGGACGTCGATGGCGCGTCGGGATACAGTGGCGAAGGAGTCTGCAGCGTATGTCGTAAGTTGTAACGTGTCTAGCCGCACCGACTCGTGTACGTGAACACCAACATGGTCATCTTGGAGTAGGGGCTCGCCACCACCACCGTAGGCCGCCTGTTCATGGTGTCAGAGGTGCTCGATGAGGTCCGTGACTCTACCAGGGGCCGTTGCCTCGGGCTCCTATCGTCAAGCCCGCCTCCCGAGTTCATCGAGAATGGTCAAGCGGGTACCACGCGAAAACCGCAAACCATTTTTGTGGTATGAATTTTGTGAGATATGTTAGAGTTGCTTTTAGTTCTTGGAACGTCGAAGTGGCTAAACATGTATGGTCCGAGAATTTCGAGACGGTGAAAATGGGCGTTCATATCATCTAATCAGAAATTGAGAATACAACTGAGTTGTTAATCTAACAACAAGTGTGAGGACTCTATTGCTTATTTGTAGGCGATACATCCCGTATCTACGTTTTCAAACTGTTTCGTTTTTTTTTTTTGCTATTTAATTTGTATGGTTTGATTAAAACTAACCTAGACTAATTCGCAAAAAAAAAAAAAAAAAAAAAACTAACCTAGACTGATGTTTTCCGCGAAATTATCTTGGATCGCCCTGGCTACGAGCAAGAGAAAGGGACTGAGAGATCTAGGTCGCCAGGTTGGGTCACGCTGCTTGGGCTAAGCGTTCTTTAGAACAGGGGCAATTTTGGTATAACTAAATGACTCACAACTATTTCACACGTTGACAGATGAAAGTTCTTTGGCATCTTTCACAATTGGTATTTTGGCATAAAAAAAACTAAACCACAATGCCAATCTTGATTTTTGGTGTGGTAGTTGTAACTGTTGGTTTTACTAGTAGCATACTCGCAATTATGTCATGCTGGCAATATTGAGATAATCATCGGCAACATCGGCTGAACCCATCCCATCGGCCATCGTTGTAATCGTACAATGGAAGCCCGGGTGGGTGCTTAGGGGCATCTACAAGTTTACCAAAGCAAAATTTTCTATGTGAGAATAGATGACATCATGGTTATATGTTGTTGGACATGCACAATGTAGCTATTGTTAATTTTCCTTATATATAGGCCCAACTCTGACCAAAATTGAATAAAACACTCTCCCTTTTATGGGTTTTTTTTAGATAAAACTCCCTTTTATGGGTTCATGTGGTAGCTAAATCACTAGATGGGAGAAAGTGTATTTCTATTGCATTACCAAACTGGACAACAAACAAATTAGTAAGAGACATCTCAGGAATTGTAACTCAGTAGGAACCTCATCCGTCTGCGCAAGATGATATGCTACTTGTTCCAAGTGCGCGAATGATACCTACTAAACAAAGAACAGACCCTCGCCCGAGACCTCCCATACCAAAATATGTATCCTTCATGGGCCAATCCGCCAAACCAAACTCAGATCCAACATTTTTATTGAATCAATATGTATAATGAGGGCACCAAATAAATAATCAGTTTTGGACGTACAATCATTGAAGGGTCACCTTTCGAGAATTACCATACTCAGAGTTGGTGAAAAGTCTATAGTGCTAAACTATTTTTTGTCTTTTATATTTTCTATTTTCCCAATTAACTTATTTTTTATCTTCAGATTTTGTATTACTTTTCTAAAATGGCGATTACTGACACAAGGGCATGAAATTTAAGATGGTGGTTGATGCAAAAAGATGTGAATAATTCCATTAATTAGGATAGATCGAAGACATGCAACTTAAGGTGGAGGTTGATGCAAAAAGGTGTGTATAATTCCATTAATTCAGAGAGATCAAAGACAACTGAGACAAAACAAAACCAATGAACCATTAAATCATGAAGCATAAGATAAGGTCAGCACGTGGTCGTAGCGCTGTTCCCAGAATATATGATCAGTTTAGGGTGTATAATCGTGTTTTGCGTAGAATATATGATTTGTTGTCGCAATTGTCTTTTATTAAATTTAAAAGCACATTAGAAAGAACCAATGAAGGAAGCCTTTTTGCATAGGATATTTTGAGCAATGATTTCAAATTAATGGAATTATTCATTGGTTCTTTCTAAAGCGCGGTTATCTTGCATTGGGATATTTTGAGTAATAATTCCGAATGAATGGAATATTCTGAGCAATAATTCCATTAATTAGGACATTTTTATCAGAATATATGATCAGATTAGAGTGTATGATTAATGAAGTAAGCCTGTTGCAAGAGCTATCAGCTTAGTCGGATACCGTCCTTTCTATTCATCATGACAAACAAACAAGCAAACAAATGGTGACTTAATTAACCTAGGAACTGAAAGGATATAGTCTACACATCAAGCTTGAAAGAATGCACAAAAAGAAAACATAGCATGCAACGTTGTGAAAGTTACCCAACGAAGGGTTAAATTTTAGTCGAGAAGCACACACAGATTGCATATACATGTCAAAAATAAGATTTGCGCATGTTTGCTCGGAACATATGATCATTCTAAGACGCTTAATCAAGGCAGTGGAACTTTCTCAACAGCCACCTTCCTGAGATACCGTTCTTGAGTTCATCACGACAAACAAAACCAGACCAGTCCCAAATACAATGAGATGAATGAGGACAAAAAAAAGGCAGTGTGCCTACTAAAATTAGGTATAATCAAGCGAGTGTTACAACCAGCGCTCCTTGGATAATCAAGGAGGCAACCCACATAGCATGCTAGCTACAGCACGATGACGCGGCGAGATCAGATGAGTCTGCTAAACATCGAGGCTACAACTCGGACACTCTGCCTCGCCACTATCCCGTAAGAATCGCGTCCAACTACCAGCGACATGACCATACTGATTGTTCATCATATACCAACAGTTCCCGGTAAGCAAAGCACAATACATCTCTCGAGACCTCCCATCCCTAAGTAAAGTGAGTATGCTGAGGGACAACACATTGTAACCGGATCAGTAGGAAGAACGAGGCCCCGGGCGCATCGGGTCTGAAGAGGTTCGAGCAGCTGTGGACGGACGGGGGAGAGACGAAGTGTAGATGGCGTATGGGTGCCGGGGGAGAGGAAGGCAAGTGGCGTATGATCCGTTTCTACGCTGTTATATCGTGGTGGAGAGAGCAAATTGCACATAACATGTAACTAGGGCTGTACCCGGGAATTTGGAGGCCATGTGCAAAATTTAATATTCGGCCCTATGCATAGTAGAAAATGTAACCATGAAAAAACAACTCTACTTCCGTTTGGTTTTGCTTCAGAAATATTCCGATCAGTGACCGTAGCCGAAATAATCTCTAAACTTTTGGTGATTGGGCATGGTTCGTTAGTTTTTATTTCAATTCCACTGGAATCTAACAAAAATATAACTTATTTTAATGTAAGTTGCTTGAATTTGTGTGTGGCTTTTTAATATCTGAAATAAATTGACCAAAGACAATTGCTTCAGTGTTCACCGACATGACTATTTTTTTAATATTTCGAACACATTTCAATCAAGAGTGATCACGTAACATTTCCCCCAAGAATTACTACCTCTCTCAGAAGATAGACGATATCATAGTATTTTTTTTATCTTTTCTGTTTGCCGGGTTACCATTGATTATTTTCATATAAAAATATAGATTTGTCAGCTGATATTTATTATTCTGTCCTTTTACTAACACAAAATGGTCTACACAAGAACTCACGTACGGTTGAATAAGATTTGGGGCCCTAATCAATTGTGGGCCCTGATTCAGGTGCACACTCTGCACCTGCTTGCGATACGGGGCTACACGTAACATAGTTGTACAAAGCACAAAAAAGCAAACTTGTTTTCGAGCTGACCCAGGTGTTGGTCTAATTAGTTGCACTTGGCCCAAACATATGAATTACAACACTTAACAGCTAAACTTGCAGTTTTACCGAGTTGTGATGCCAGGAATTTTGAGCAGCCTAACGGGTTAAAACATCATATTTGTAATTACTACGATATGACATTAAAACAATTATTCGAAAGATTTAACATATGTGACAAGTTTTACAAAGTTAGATGGATGAGTTAGTTCAATCTCTAATAGGTTAGGGCATTGGTTAAAGGTAAGAGTAATGAAACTTTAATGTCATTTAACGCCCTCTTGAAAATACGAACCAAATATTCCCTCCGTTCTAAAATAAGTGTCTCAAGTTTGCTCAAAAGTTGATGTATTTAGACATGTTTCATGTATAGATACATCCAATTTTGGTCAAATTTCAGACACTTATTTTCAGACGGAGGGAGTACATACAATATAGCGCGATGCCATATGGTAGCTGGAGCAATCTGAGACGTTGATTATTTAGGAAGGTAATTGTGAGATATGGGGAGCGCCGAGGGGCGTTTTCAGGTTCTCCTGAGAATTTTAGAACCTTGAGGTTATTAGGCTATACATATGGGCCCAGCAAGTGGTTTAAGAGGTGGTAAAATATCAAGCTGGTTGCAGATCTTTGGGGCAAACATGTGCCATTAACTTTATGGTTGTTTGTTCTTACATGCTACAATATGGTGACATTTCGCAACAAGTAGCCTAAAACTAGCCTTGTACATGGTAGTATTAGGCCATATCTATCAAATGTTCTCTTATCTAACAATCACATATTGATAGGAGGAGAGATGTTGCTATTTAGATTATCGCTCTAGCTTTGGAGGCCGAGGTCCATGGGACGAACCATGTGCGGGATTACCCGACACATGCAAGTAAAATTTAGGCAATGACAGACTATTTTGTTCACGCAATTAAGGTTTTATCATCTGAACTATGCACTCTGATTGCTCCAGAGAAAAATGGCCCAATAGGCAACGAATTTATCATTAGTTCAAGTTAGACAACATGTTTCTAAAATATAAGAAGCATGCCCAAAACATGACAAGCATATTGCAACTGGTTCATTACAAACTGCACATGTTTGTTCAGAAGATATGATGAGTTTTGGATATATAATCAATGAAGGAGCACCCTTTTAAGAGGTACCATGCATGGTCAGATGCCGTCCTTCTTGATTCATCACATCAAATAAGGTAGCGCTCATAGTTTCAAGACAACTATTTCTGCCACAACTCAACTAACTATTTCTGCCAGGGCAATTTAAACAAATTGACATGTTTGATTTACCGATTTCCAAGATGAAACAGAATGAAGTTGGAATTTTTGTAGGGAAGACCATCATGGCTAACTTTATAAACAATAATAATATAGTAGTTATATCATCAAATTATGCAAGAAACAACTCGAGGGTTCATAAGCAATATTCTATTTGACAATGTGTAAATTCAACCTTCCCACTACTGTTGCCTACAAAATACAATCCACAAACATAGCTGCCTCCACACTCTTAGAACTTCTTAGAAGGCTTTGATAATATGGCATGTTTTTGCCATTTTTTGCATGGGTTAAGGTGAAAACCACTGACAGCAGTTGCACCCTCAAACAAGATTTATTTGCAGGCCAAAAATTGGCACTGAACTAGTTCTACGATTTATCCTGAATGATGACAGTTACTCATTTCCCGTGAAAATGCAACAGGGCGACATTCTCAAAGCACAAACAGATACATACACGTGTGGTGTGGCGGCAATACACAAACTGAACTATCCTGTTTGAAAGTTGGTCAATATACAGTCATCTCAAGAAAAAAAAAGTCAGATATACAGCCCTACACGCACAGCTATAAATCACATGGGGCAAATTTGACTTATTTTATATGTGCACCAAACAACCTGCACCCCACGGGCAGACATACATATAGAGGTAAATTATTATGTTATCCTTTCAGATAGTGATGACGCTGGATCTCTCTGGTGGGAAGCCATGCTCCATGAGTGCCCGGAGGAACCAGTCTCCTTGAGACGCATCTGAGAGCATTATGAAACTGCCAGGGAACCCTTGCTAACCAAAGAAGAGCAATCTCATTAGGGAGACCATGTATAAGTGGGGTCTCAAAGACAGCATTCCATATTCCTACAAGACTGCTTCCGGCAATACAAGTAATCTATGTGGTCTACATTGACAACAAGAGAACAAAATACCAACGTGAAGCAACCCGATGAAGGATGAACTTTTAGCCAAAAAGAACAAACTTTGCTATCAAATGAAGATTTGTAGATGTTTGCTCAGAATTTATGATCAGTTAAGGGTGTATAATCAAGGAAGGAGGCCTTTTACAAGAGCGACCTTACTCAGATACCGTCCTTGTCATGGTTTTAAAAGCATCCGCTTTGGGACGCCAAGGCGACGCTTAGGCGTCAAAGCGCCCCCCCCTCCGCTTTGGAAAAATGACAAGCGCCCAAAGCGCCCGCTTAGGCGTCGCTTAAGCGCCAAAGCGCCCCCCCCCCCCCCTCATCGCTTTGAGGACGCTTCACGCTTTGCAAACCATGGTCCTTGTTATTCATCATGGCAAACCAAAAAAGCATACAAGGGTTACTTAATTAACTCATGAAGTAGCTGAAGTATATGTCACATTTTAAGCACGTTGAATGCAAAACAAGAAAACATAATACCAATTGCAAAGTGAGCCACTGAAGATAAAAGTTTTATTCAAAGAGCACAAAAAGTTTGCAGATTACTGTCAAAAATAAGATATGTGAATTTTTGCTCGGAACATATGATCAGTTTAGGGTGTGTAATCAAGGCAGGAGCACTTTTTCAAGCGCAACTACTCAAATACCGTCCTTGTGATTCATCACAGCAAGCTGAAAACCAAAAAAAGCCACACCTAGGATGCAATGAATACTAATAAATCAGAAAAAGTGAACGCAGATTAGCATATGTGCATAATCACGCGGGGTCACTCAGATACCATCACAGTAAATCTCAGAGCAGCATCGTCGTTACAGCGATACAACACGATGTTCAGGAGTGGTCGAAACTTGACACAGCCCCCATCCGCTTGCTCATGAAAGCAGGCTACAATGGAAGCAAGTTGGACGACTAAACACAGACGCTACAACTCGCGTTCTCCGACAAGTCGCTATTCCATACGAATTGCGTACACCTTCACAGAGGCGCTATGTACTAATTGTGCATATGCTACGGAAAATTTCAGCTAAGCAGAGAGCAACACATCGCCCGAGACCTCCCATGCCAAACATACACATCTACGCAGTGCAGTGCAGTGCAGTACCATCGGAGGGAAGTCAAATGAATCGCGCCTTGTGAAGGTGCGAGCTCATCGGATGTCAGTCCGACTCGAGTTGTGTGAGTGGGAAGGAAGTCCAACGACGGGTCACGTCTGTCTTGGTGGGAGTGAAGTGCGTTGGATGGATGCGAGAGGGATGCAAGAGGGAGGATGCAGCTTCAGTGACTTTGCGTTCAAAAGTCACCGCTAGACTTTGGTGTCATCTCAGCTTTCCAAAACAGATCCAACGGACACGGATAAATGCATCAGCAAAACATAAAATATAAAGTGCTCAGAAAAAATTCAAAAAATTCCAGTAAGTAACATATGTTACGTTATGAATTCTATTTTTTTTTTTGAAAGATTTGGGCATACGGTTTATGAATAAACCTCGTTTTAAGTTTCACGTCAAATTTTGAACAAAACCGTATTTACGATTTTCCAAATTCGATGAAACTTTCCCAGATTGTATAACGCGACATATAATAACTACTGGATTTTTTTCAATTTTTCTAAGCAGTTTGAATTTTGAGTCTACTAAATGGATCTATTTGTGGCCGTTGGATCTGTTTTGCAAGGCTGAGATGACATCAAAGTCTAGCGGTGACTTTTGAACGCAAAGTCACTGAAGCCTCCTCCTGCGAGAGGGGTGGACCATAAATTCACTCCCAAAACGCTCACTCACCTCGATCCACCGCCGCCGCCCCTTTCTTTCCTCTCTGCCCCTAGCTCACCGGATCCACCGCCGCCGCCCTCTTCTTCTTCTTCTTCCAGCACGCTCCGCCCCTTTCTTCCCTGTCTGGCCCCTTCCTAGCTCAATCTGCACGGGCAAGCCATGTGGACCAAGGAGGCCCGGTCTCCACCAAATCCTGCTGCACAGACGCTCCCCTCCGCCGATCTATCACAGCCCTGGGCTCGATCCCCTTTCTCGCCTGCGCAGGTGGGTGGCCGTTCCCCTCCGCCGTCCTCGCAACCCTCCCTGCCGGACCACCACACGCAGCCGTCCGGGGAGTGGAGCAGCCAGGCCTGGACGACAAGTGCCTCCCACCCCGGCTGCAGTAGACCGACCAGGCCGGAGACGAGGAGGAAAGGTCCATCCTTTTTCTCTTTTCCTCTGTTTTTTTTTTCCCCTGTCATCCTGTCCTAGTTAGTTTCCCACGCTACTCTACTACTACTGTAATCATCAACAAATAGACGCTCCCATGTGGAATTCATTTTGTATTCCTCCTCATGCAGCACACCATGTCTTCCTTCGTTAAGTTGAAGAAGAAAATAAACCTCCTCCTGCCGCTGCCACCCATGCCAACCAAACCTAACAGGCCCGCCAACTTGAGGAGGGGAACCAGGAGGTGCCGAATCCACAAGCACCATCGGGGGACGCTGCTGATCGAGGTCTGACTGCTGAAATAATGTTGACCCGGCCATCGGCCCAATTACTTCCTAACTGCTACTAGCGCTGTTGCTATAATAATGTCTAGGCTCTGGCTATCTAGGATTAGGGGTGGTTACATTTGATATCTACCTGGTCTCATGGTCTTAGCACCAACGAAACATTGCTTCTGTCAAGTATATATAGAGATAAAAGCTGCTGTCTTGTAATTCCCTTTGATCAAATCCATACGTGACCAAATTCATAACGCCCTTTGTAATTACTACGATATGACATTAAAACAATTATTCGAAAGATTTAACATATGTGACAAGTTTTACAAAGTTAGATGGATGAGTTAGTTCAATCTCTAACAGGTTAGGGCATTGGTTAAAGGTAAGAGTAATGAAACTTTAATGTCATTTAACGCCCTCTTGAAAATACGAACCAAATACTCCCTCCGTTCTAAAATAAGTGTCTCAAGTTTGCTCAAAAGTTGATGTATTTAGACATGTTTCATGTATAGATACATCCGATTTTGGTCAAATTTCAGACACTTATTTTCAGACGGAGGGAGTACATACAATATAGCGCGATGCCATATGGTAGCTGGAGCAATCTGAGACGTTGATTATTTAGGAAGGTAATTGTGAGATATGGGGAGCGCCGAGGGGCGTTTTCAGGTTCTCCTGAGAATTTTAGAACCTTGAGGTTATTAGGCTATACATATGGACCCAGCAAGTGGTTTAAGAGGGTGGTAAAATATCAAGCTGGTTGCAGATCTTTGGGGCAAACATGTGCCATTAACTTTATGGTTGTTTGTTCTACATGCTACAATATGGAGACATTTCGCAACAAGTAGCCTAAAACTAGCCTTGTACATGGTAGTATTAGGCCATAACTATCAAATGTTCTCTTATCTAACAATCACATATTGATAGGAGGAGAGATGTTGCTATTTAGATTATCCCTCTAGCTTTGGAGGCCGAGGTCCATGGGACCAACCATGTGGGATTACCCGACACATGCAAGTAAAATTTAGGCAATGACAGACTATTTTGTTCACGTAATTAAGGTTTTATCATCTGAACTATGCACTCTGATTGCTCCAGAGAAAAATGGCCCAATAGGCAACGAATTTTTATTAGTTCAAGTTAGACAACATGTTTCTAAAATATAAGAAGCATGCCCAAAACATGACAAGCATATTGCAACTGGTTCATTACAAACTGCACATGTTTGTTCAGAAGATATGATGAGTTTTGGATATATAATCAATGAAGGAGCACCCTTTTAAGAGGTACCATGCATGGTCAGATGCCGTCCTTCTTGATTCATCACATCAAATAAGGTAGCGCTCATAGTTTCAAGACAACTATTTCTGCCACAACTCAACTAACTATTTCTGCCAGGGCAATTTAAACAAATTGACATGTTTGATTTACCGATTTCCAAGATGAAACAGAATGAAGAAGTTGGAATTTTTGTAGGGAAGACCATCATGGCTAACTTTATAAACAATAATAATATAGTAGTTATATCATCAAATTATGCAAGAAACAACTCGAGGGTTCATAAGCAATATTCTATTTGACAATGTGTAAATTCAACCTTCCCACTACTGTTGCCTACAAAATACAATCCACAAACATAGCTGCCTCCACACTCTAGAACCTCTTAGAAGGCTTTATAATATGGCATGTTTTTGCCATTTTTTGCATGGGTAAGGTGAAAACCACTGACAGCAGTTTCACCCTCAACAAGATTTATTTGCAGGCCAAAATTGGCACTGAAGTAGTTCTACGATTTATCCTCAACGATGACAGTTACTCATTTCCAGTGAAAATGCAACAGGGCGACATTCTCAAGCACAAACAGATGCATACAAGTGTGTGTGGCGGCAATACACAAACTGAACTATCATTTTGAAAGTTGGTCAATATACAGTCATCTCAAGAAAAAAAAAGTCAGATATACAGCCCTACACGCACAGCTATAAATCACATGGGGCAAATTTGACTTATTTATATGTGCACCAAACACCTGCACCCACGGGCAGACATACATATAGAGGTAAATTATTATGTTATCCTTTCAGATAGTGATGACGCTGGATCTCTCTGGTGGGAAGCCATGCTCCATGAGTGCCCGGAGGAACCAGTCTCCTTGAGACGCATCTGAGAGCATTATGAAACTGCCAGGGAACCCTTGCTAACCAAAGAAGAGCAATCTCATTAGGGAGACCATGTATAAGTGGGGTCTCAAAGACAGCATTCCATATTCCTACAAGACTGCTTCCGGCAATACAAGTAAACTATGTGGTCTACATTGACAACAAGAGAACAAAATACCAACGTGAAGCAACCCGACGAAGGATGAACTTTTAGCCGAAAAGAACAAACTTTGCTATCAATGAAGATTTGTAGATGTTTGCTCAGAATTTATGATCAGTTAAGGGTGTATAATCAAGGAAGGAGGCCTTTTACAAGAGCGACCTTACTCAGATACCGTCCTTGTTATTCATCATGGCAAACCAAAAACATACAAGGGTTATTAATTAACCATGAAGTAGCTGAAGTATATGTCACATTTTAAGCATGTTGAATGCAAAACAAGAAAACATAATACCAATTGCGAAGTGAGCCACTGAAGATAAAAGTTTTATTCAAAGAGCACAAAAAGTTTGCAGATTACTGTCAAAAATAAGATATGTGAATTTTTGCTCAGAACATATGATCAGTTTAGGGTGTGTAATCAAGGCAGGAGCACTTTTTCAAGCGCAACTACTCAAATACCGTCCTTGTGATTCATCACAGCAAGCTGAAAACCAAAAAAAGCCACACCTAGGATGCAATGAATACTAATAAATCAGAAAAAGTGAACGCAGATTAGCATATGTGCATAACCACGCGGGGTCACTCAGATACCATCACAGTAAATCTCAGAGCAGCATCGTCGTTACAGCGATACAACACGATGTTCAGGAGTGGTCGAAACTTGACACAGCCCCCATCCGCTTGCTCATGAAAGCAGGCTACAATGGAAGCAAGTTGGACGACTAAACACAGACGCTACAACTCGCGTTCTCCGACAAGTCGCTATTCCATACGAATTGCGTACACCTTCACAGAGGCGCTATGTACTAATTGTGCATATGCTACGGAAAATTTCAGCTAAGCAGAGAGCAATACATTGCCCGAGACCTCCCATGCCAAACATACCAAGTCAAATCAATCGCACCTTGTGAAGGTGCGAGCTCATCGGATCTGAGGAGACTCGAGCTGTGTGAGTGGGAAGGAACGATGGGTGGTAGATGTTAGGTGGCGGATGGGAGCGGCGAGCAACCGTAGAACTGGTGTGTATCGGCCGAGGTGGGAGGGAGCGGGCAGTGGCGGCGGGGCTAGGGTTTGGGTCCGGCCATGGAGGCGAGATGCGGCGGCGGCGAGTGGATGAATGAAGGGAAAGGTTTCCGTCTCCACGCCTTATATATCGTGGTGTTCTGGTGAAGCTGGATATTATTCGTACAGGTCCCTAATCATCCTATTCAATTAGGTTATGCACCTTGTGGGATGAATCATGAATGTACATCTTTTTTTTCTGAAATCATGAATGTACATCTTATTAGTTTCAGCGTACTCAGATGTAAAAGAAGCAGGGTATTAAGCCCCCTACTTCTCCCTGTGATGGAAGTGTGGCCGGCTCTCGCCCCTGCCGCCGGTGACGCGGATTTCCAGAACCTCCTACCGCCCACACATCCGTCACATCAGTTGAAAGTGCGGTCCCCTAGGCATGGGCCGACGTCGCGATGGCGCACCGGGAGACAGTGTTGAAGGAGTCGGCGACATATGTGGTTAGTCGTAACGTGTCTAGTTGCGCCGACTCGTGGCAGTGGAGAGTGGACGCCAGGCGGTCATCTCGAGGGGGGGGGGGGGGGGGGGGGTGCACGCTCGCAGCATCGCTAGCCGCATGGTCATGGTGTCAGAGGTGCTCGATGAGGTTCGTGATGTCGACGCTTGTGCTCATGCCGCTCCATCGTCAACCTGTCTCCCGAGTTCGCCAAGAAAGGTCAAGTGGTACCACACAAACCACAAAATTACATTTTTGTGGTTTGGATTTTTTTGGGGATCTATTATAGTTGTTCTTACTTATTGGAACTTCAAAGTGGCTAAACAAGTATGGTCCAAGAATTCCAGTGAAAATAGAGGTCGAATCAACTAATGTGAAATTGAGATACATCCCAAAATATATCTACTAATTTTTCAAACAATTTTGCAATTTTTTGTTATTTAATTTGCATACTTTGAATAAAACTAACCCAGATTGATGTTTATCTTGGTGCGTCGCCATGGCTACGAGCAAGAGGGACGGGGAGAGCTAGATCGCCAGGTTTGGTCAGGGTTTTTGGGCTGATTGTTATTTAGAACTGGGCAATTTTGGTATAACCGGATAACTCACATTTTTTCATAGGATGGCTAAGGAAGCTCGTTGGCATTTGACGAAAGTGGTATTTTGGCATAAAAATCGAAGCTACAGTGGTGATCTGTTTATTTGAGTGGTAGTTGGAACTCTTGGTTTTATGTGATAACCCGAATTTTTTAGTTATCATTTAATCTGAATAAAGTAATATTTAATCCTAATTAGTTTAAGTTGCAAGATTTAGGATGTATAATCAATGTTGTAGCACCTTTTCAAGAGCTACCTTAGTTGGATGCCGTCCTTATGATTCATCACGACAAACAAACAAGCACACAAAGGTAACTTAAGTAACCCATGAACTAAGTCTAGTATGTGGTCTTCATTCACAACAAAACTCCACTTCGAAGCGATCACTTAAGGATTAGTTTTTGACGAAAAAGCACAAACATTGCTAGGACATAAAGATATGTACATGTTTGATCAAAATATATGATCAATTTAATTACGGTGTATGATCAACCACGGAAGCCTTTTTCAAGATCTACCTTACTTAGAAACCGTCGTACATCATGGCAATCAAACAAGTAGATAAGGTGACTTGATTAACCTAGGAAGATATTGTGTACACATCAATCAAGCTTGAAAGAATGCACAAAAAGAAAACAGAGCAACGTTGTGAAGGTACCCAAAGAAGGGTTAAATTTTAGTCGAAAAGCAGAAAAAGATATGCGCTCAGATTTCGAAACTCCTGGATTCCGGGCTATATGTAGCTCGGTTTTCAAAAAAACGAAATGCATTTTCTATTTCAAAAAATTCTAAAAAAGTTCTTAAGTGTAGATAATATTGAAATCTACAACTGTGCAAATTTTTGTTGAAAAAGTCATTGTATTTTGCGCTGGGCAAAAAAGACAAATACTCACATCTAGATCCGAACAATACAGAGTCTGAAAAATTCGAATTTTTGTCAGACTTGTCGTTTTCGTGCAACCAAAATATTACGAATTCCGCTTTGAAACTTTAGGTAGTGGTAGATCTCGACTTTATCTACTTATAGGGTTTTTTCTAGATTTTTTAAATAGAAAAATGTGGATTCAATTTGTTTTGAAAACCGAGCTACATATAGCTCAACATCCAAAACGCTGCTCTCCTCGGATTTGGTCTAATCAAGCGAGTACTGGAACCATCGCTACTTGGATAATCAAGGAAGCAACCCACAGAACATGCTAGCCACATCACAATGACGCGGTGAGATAGGCTGTGTCTGCTAGACACCGAGGCTACTGTGGAAAATATAGAACCCTAAATTTTGTTGTTGTATTGCCATGACCCTCATGGGGTATATATAGTGGTACAAGGAGAGAGGTAAACTTGGAGTACAAGAAAGTCTAATACTAGTCTATCTCTAACTCCTATGAATATACGTATTCTAACACTCCCCATCAGTCGTAGCGTCCCCTCCGTCATCATCGACTGCGTCTCTGATGGTCTCTCCTCTCTTCCCTCCCGCAGTCACAGCGGGAGTGGCGTGGACACAAGTGATGACGCGAGGAGAGACCATCAGAGACGCAGTCGATGATGACGGAGGGGACGCTACGACTGAGGGGGAGTGTTAGAATACGTATATGGCTTGGCTTCTGGTCGCTGCTCCGTATGGCCGCGCATAGCTCGGTGCAGCGCTCGAGGACCGCACGTACGGGGAACCGCGCATGTACTCGCTGGAGGAGCAGGACGGAAGACGCCGAGAACGACTTGCTGGGCCGCTGGATGTCGATCTCGTCTCCATATTGGAGCCAGGGAGTGCCGCCGATCTGCACTTGATTTCCGCCGGGAAGAGGATCGTAAAGTTTAGGGATTTATTTTGGCTAATTGGATCTAAAACTATGGAATTGAAATTCGAAATTGATCTAAGATCTAATCTAAGAACCGATCCGATTTTTGATCGAAACCGGGTGCCGCGCCCCCGAGGAGAAGAGATTGATCTCCCCGGGGGCGGCGCGATGCGGAAGTGTTTAGAACCCTAAGATCGGCGTCGTGAGACAAACCGCTCTGATACCATGTGGAAAATATAGAACCCTAAATTTTTTTGTTGTATTGCCATGACCCTCATGGGGTATATATAGTGGTACAAGGAGAGAGGTAAACTTGGAGTACAAGAAAGTCTAATACTAGTCCTATGAATATATGTATTCTAACAGCTACAACTCGAATACTCTACCATGTCGCTATTTCGTAAGAATCGCGTCAAGTTGTAGAGGACAGGGCCGTACTAATAAGTCTGGCTCTTGCAACGGTTCCCGGTAAGGAAAGCACAATGCATCTCCCGAGACCTCCCATCCCTAAGTAAAGTACATCCGCTGGTGAGTACGAGGGACAACACATTCTAACCGGAGCAGTAGGAAGAAGAACAAGGCCCCGGGCGCATCGGATCCGAGGAGATTCGAGGAGCTGTGGACGGACGGGGAGAGATGTTGGGAGAGGAGGGCAAGTGGGGTATGGTTTGTGTTCAACGAATGGATCCGTTCTAGGCTGTTATATCGTCGCGGAGAGAGCTGAGTTTTGGATGCATATTCAAAAGTAAGGATCACTCTTTTAGAAGAGACATTTCTGAGACACCGTCCTTTTAATTAATTCGTCACAACAAACAAGCAGAAAAAAAATGAAAGCATGAAACACTCTAAGGGCATATAAACCGAGGCCCTACTTGAATTAGTTAAGCTAAATATCGGTAGGCATACAAATTTTACACCATTTCCATGTGAGCCCTTTTGTGGTACCCGCCCCCCCCCCCAATCAATATCAGCCATCTATTTTCGCTAATCTAAGGGCTCAAAATGTTCCATACTGGTGACAAATTGATGACCAGTATAAGTTATACTGGTGGTCAATCTGGGCGTCCCCGTAGATTGGCCCTGGCCCAATTAGGTCTGGAGATGCTGGCCCAACAAAGGTCAACAAATTATTGTTTGATTCGATTACGAAAAAAAACCGAAATGCCTATCCTCTCGACGAGATGATGCGGCGGCTAGCCCTGCTCCTCCCGATGCGGTGACGGCGAGCGAGGGCGGCCAGCGCCCAGCAGCTTGGCCTGCTCCTCACCGGTGCGGCTTCCGCGGGGAAGACTCCAGTTCTTACGGCGGCGAGCGGCAATTAGTTCGTCGATGCGGCACGGATGTTGCCGGAGGCGTCGCGGAGGACTCGGCCTCCTCGCCGCTCAAACCAACCGGCGTCGGACCTCCCGCTCCTCGATCCGCCAAATCAGGCGCTGATCAAGAGTCCGGCGGCGGCGTGGCGACCTGCACCTCACCATCAGCGGCGATTCGATCTGCCCCTCTTCTGGCAGCTGGGCGGCGACCTACCCCTCAAAATCGGCGGTGCGGCGAGCTCAACTTCATGTGAAGTAGCCGCGGCGACGTACCCCTCTCCGTTGAATACTTGGCAGCGGCGCGGCGACCTACACCTCGCCTTAGGCGGCGATTTGAGCTGCCCCTCTTCCGGCAGCTGGGCGGCGACCTCCCATTCAAAATCGGCGGCGCGACGAGCTCGCCGCCATACGAAACAGCACGGCGACGTGCCCCTCTCCGGCGAATAATGACCTGACCAACGGCCATGCCAACGGCATGCTGCGCAACTACAGACGCTTGAGCTGCTCTCTTTGTGTATTCCCGTTGACAGGAGAGTACATACCTACAACTCACCCCGGGCGTTCGGTCTGTTCGGTTTGCTCGGTCCGGTCTTTTCGGTCATTGAGAATTTCGGTCATCCAGAAATGCTACCCATATTACCTTCGGTCTTTTCGGTTATTCTGTATTTGGTGTTCGGTCTGTTCGGTCCGGTGTTCGGTCATGACCATATAGACCAAATAAGAAATGGCAGCACAAAAAATAGCAGCACAAAAAATGACAGTGGCAGCTCAAACAAGAACAAAATGGCAACACAACTTGCACTCATATGTACAACAGTACAAGTGTACAACAATGCCATTGCCAGCACAAAAAATGGCAGCACAAATAATTTTATGTGGCAGCAATGCAGCACAAACCAGCACATTTGCACAGATATATAGCAAAAAGACAGCACAACACCTCACGATGGTTGTATGGTAGCACAATCTAGCACAAATAATAGTCGATAATCCAAAGCAAATATCCATATGTTACTGTCTCACACACACAAAGTAAAATGTCACAAACATAGCCAACATTAAGTCTGAATATCACATAGTCTCAACTCACAACACATTGACCAGAAGCAAAGTGCATATATGTCACAGAAAGGTGTTGGACACTGGACAGTGTACAACTCTTCATGCATTGTTGTGCTTGCTTGACTTGGCCGTGGCCAGGGATGATGCAGCAGCAGCCTTGCGCTTCCCGTTCTTTTTTTCATCCAGTTCTTCAAGCAACTCTGCATATGAAGCATACATAAGAATAATATGGATGGTTGTAGCAGCAACAAACATGTAGCAGTAGCAAATAAGAAATTACCTTTTTCTAGCACTTCTAATTCCTCCAAGTTCTCCTTGATGTCGACGGGATCAGTGGACCGTCTCAGCCAGTCTTGTGTACAGACTAAAGCTTGTACCATGAATGGAGTGAGAGATGTCCTGAAATCATCAAGTATACGCCCACTTGTGCTAAAGGAAGACTCTGAAGCCACGGTTGAGATCGGAATAGCCAAGATAGCACGAGCCATCTTCGCCAAGGTTGGAAACCTTGATGCATTCACTTTCCACCATGCTAGGATGTCAAGTGTTGTCTCAGGATCTTCACAATCTTCAGCTAGGTATTTATCAAGCTCGGATTTACTGCTGCCATTTACACTATTACTTTGCTGCCTCAATCTGTTCGCAATTAGTTGCTTCATCATACTACCTCCGCCTTCTGTTAGTGATTGATTAGTTGATGGTGTCTCTGCTGCAGGTAACACAAATTGCATCCTATATTCTTCAAACAGCTCACGAACACATTTGTTAATAGCAGCCCAAACTTTCTCCCCCGTCTCAAGACCATATATTTCTTCTGTAGAAATCTTTGTATAATCAGACAACTTGTACCTCGGGTCAAGAACTGCAGCCACAAATATGAGCAAGTTGATGTTTTCCTTTTCCTTCTCATCCTTCTTCCCTTTACCTCTTTCATTTGTCATCACCCTTGTGTCATCCTCCTTCTCCTTCTCATGCCGACGTCTAGGTTCAAGAATGCTTTGCTTTCAATCTTTTCTTCCACGACCATTTCCTTGAATTTTGTTAGCCGAGAAGTCCCATTCTTGATATACCGCACCGCAGCCCGCACACGCTTGATTGAGAGGTCTACTTCTTTGAGTCCATCTTGTACAACGAGGTTGATAATATGTGCTGCACATCTCATATGCATAAACTTCCCACTTGCTATACTAGTCTTAGCTTCCACCAAGCACTTCCTCAAGTGAACAATGCAACCATCATTGGCGCTTGCATTGTCAACGGTGACTGTCATAACACTTTGTAGGCCCCATTCCAACAAACATTTCTGCAAGTTCTTCCCCAAATCCTTCCCCTTGTGGCTCTTCACCATGATAAAGTTGATAACCTTCTTATGGTACCTCCAATCATTGTCAATAAAATGGGCAGTCACTGTCATATAGCCATCTTGCTGCTGAGAAGTCCAACAATCAGTGGTTACACATACACTTGCACAGTTCTCTTTGAAAAAATTCATCAACTTGGCCTTCTCACTTAAATACGCTTTGACAACCTCCCTAGCACAAGTCCTTCTTGATGGTGGTTTGAAGCGGGGGCAAGCTTTTGACATGAACTTTATGAAGCCAGACTTCTCACCAAATGCAAATGGTAACTCATCCTCTATCACCATTTCAGCAAATGCCTTTCTAAGTGCCTCTGGATCAAATTTCCAGTTGTTGAGAGCAGCTCCTGGAGTTGCTTGCAAAGTACCTTGCTTTGCATCAATGTTCCTATGGGGATTTTTCTTGCAGCTTAACAAATGTCTAAGCATTGACGATGTGCCATTGCCTCCTGTAGTAGCTTGAATTGGGCGGTCACAGTGCTGGCACAACCCTTCAATTAGTACACCCTTGCTATTAAAAACTTTGGTGAAATGCTGCCAAGCTGGTGATCTTGGTGCCATGGGTCTCCTCGCTCTTGGTTTCTCTTCATCATCATCAATTTGAATCACCCCTGCATTATCAAGGATCTTGTTAGCCGCAGCTGCACTTATCTCTTCATCTGCTGCAGCAATCGCTGCATCTGCTTCTGCATCTGCCTCCAAAAGTATTGCATTCAGGTCATTTGCATCTGCCTCCGCAAGCGTACGTGCATTCAACTCATTCTCGTGGTTATATTTCACCAGGTCATCCTCAGATGTCATCTACAGCAAAGAAAACAACAAGAAAATCTCTTATTCCAAATGAAAATAGCTAGCAGTCTTACAAATATCTAAATAGTAAATACAAACGAAAATAGCAGCACAAAATAGACCAAATAGCTACGAAATAGATGAAACAGCAGCACAAAACTATGATCATTTCAGGCATATATTAAACCGTAAGCAAGTATTAGCTGGTACATGGATCATTCGGTTCTACTTGTACAAATGAAAATAGCTAGCAGCCTTCCGTTAGTATTCCTGCTGTGCTGCGGGCTGCTGCGTGTACTTTGTTGTCCCAAGCTCAAGCTCAACAACCCAAGAATCATATGAAATATTTTTCCACATAGGCATTTTACCGAACACCGTTAGTGCACAGATGCTAAACGATTCTTTAGTTGAACTTGAACCGCAAAGAAATCATCGGGATTACCAAAGAGAAGACAATGAAGATATCTCAAAAATCACACTAATCACACATGCGATGCAACATAATCCATCCAACATAATCGGGATTACCAGCTGCGTGTACTGAAACAGAGTGCAGGAAACAAAGCTACTACCTACTAGTCAAGATGCAGATGCGTACCTGCTCAAAGATGTGGCGGCGGACAAGCTGCTGGAGCCGGCGGCCGGAGTCGAAGATGCGCAGATGCAGCTGGCCAGCTGGGTGAAGTCTTGAAGCCGTGGGCGTGGGCAGACAAGTTGCTGAAGGCCGCGAATCTCAGATGCAGCCGCCGGCCGGGGCGACGACGATGGGGCGAGAGCGCGAGGCGAGGTTGACCTGCAGGTCAGCAGGTGGCGAGGTGGAGTGGAGACGACGGTGGAGCCGTGGAGCGGCGATGGGGCGAGGCGAGGTGGAGTTGAGATTTGGCGGCGGCGCGACGCGGCGCCCGTCCCTGCTCTCTAGGTCACTGCCTCTGCCTCACTGGTCACGTAATGAGCTGGGGAATGGAGAGCTAGGCTGCGAATCTGAGATGTATGCTCTCTGATTTGCTCGCGGGAGAGATGGATTCGGGCATTCCGGGCAATTCGGTCACCCAGCAGAGACAACCGAACAGCCCGCGATTGTTTCGGTCACTTCATTTGCATAACCGAAGAGATAACCGAAGCCCGAATTACCCGGTATTTCGGGTTCGGTCCCGGTTTTTTCGGTTTCGGTCTTCGGTTTCGGGTTTTTATGCCCGGGGTGACCTACAACAGGTCTGTTTGCGACTTTGCGTCATGTTTCTGAACTCTCCTTGCAAAAAAAAAAAAAAAAAATCAGTGTGTCCAATTTTTTTGCTTGATCTGTCTGCAAATTTGTATTCATCAATGTTACTTTGGTCAAGCAATACTTGTCGAATTTGCTGACCAGTAAAAGGTACTATAAAGCTGCCTTCCATGTAGACCCACATTAAGCAGATTTTTTTTTTCCGAAAGAACATTATAAATGTACTGTTCTTTCCGGTTAGAGAGTATGAAAATAACAGTTGCTTCAATCGTCCGCTCTCGGCTACAACATTAAATTCAGCCTATCTAGCTACTCTCTGTTGCCTGTAAAATACAATCTCATGATGGTAGAATAAAGGATGAAAAATTGGCGCTAAAGGTAGTTCTGTGATCTACTTCCATTAACTGATTTTACTTTCTATGATCTGTTGCAAAACGCACACTGAAGGCTGAACGATGACACCACAATGATCCAGTGAATGCATGAAACCGCTTTGATCTGTTTTGGATGCATAATCAAGTAAAGATCACTGTTTTAAAAGAGACTTTTCTCAGATATGACCGTCCTTTTAATTCGTCACAGCAAACAAGCAGAAAAAAATGAAAGCAGGAAATGGCCCCTGCTTTTGATTTTTTTTTGTTTTGAACTGGGCCTGCTTGGATTAGTTGAGCTAAATAACGGTAGGCACACAAATTTTACAGCATTTCCATGTAGACCCCATTAGGAAGATTATTTTCCCAAGGAACATTATAAATGTACTGTTGTTTCTAGTTAAAGAGTTTGAAAATAAGAGTTGCTTCAATCATTCACTCAGAAATTTGATGAATTTTGGATTTGTAATCAACGAAAGGGCCTCAAGAGTCATCTTTCTCACATACGGCTCTTATGTTTTTTTTCTCATATACGGCTCTTATGTTACATCCCAGCAAACAAGTAGAAAAAATGATATCAAAACAGGACGGCATAAATGACCTGACCCGTGGAATAATATCCACATGCTGTGTCATTTGGAGCATACAAATATATGATTTAGGAAATTATATTAGTAGATTTAATTTGCACTTGGTTGCTAAGAATAGTAGATCAGTTTAGAATCAAGGAGCACAACAAACACCGCCCTGAAGCGATCCTCTCAAGGATTAACTTTTAGACCAAGATACAATACATGTTTGCTCAGAGTATATATCAGCTTAGGGTGTATAATCAATGAATTAAGCTTTTTCAAGAGCGGCCTTACTCTGATACCGTCATTGCTATTCATCATGCATGTCAAACAAACAAGCAGACAAGGGTGAATTAATGAACCTAGGAAGATATGGTGTACACATCAAGCTTGAAAGAATGCACAAAAAGAAAACAGAGCAGCGTTGTGAAGGTACCCAATGAAGGGTTAAATTTTAGTTGAAAATTGCAGTGCCTGCGCTCAGATTTGGTAAAATCAAGCGACTGTTAAAACTGTCACTCCTTGGATAATGAAAGAGGGGCAACCGGAGAAGAAAAAACCCTAGGGCCTCGCTCCCGCGACTCCTAGGGCGCCGCCGCCTACCGCCCCGTCTCCGGCGTCTCCCCCGCCGCCGGCCCTTCCCCCGCCGCCGCGCCTCCCCCCCCCCCCCCCCCCCCCCCCCCCCCCCCCAACCGGCCGCGTCTGCGCCGCCTCCGCGGCGGCCGGCGCGGCTTTAGGTTCTTCTTCCCCCGACCCCCCAGTTCCGCCCTTCCCCTGTCGCCGCCGTCGGCGCGCCAGCCGAGCGTGGGGCCGGCGGCGGCGGACGTCCTCTACCCGCGCCGTGGGAGGGCTCGCGGGGTGCTCTCCTCCGGCGGCGGTGCGTTTTGGGCAGCGGACGGGCGGCTCCGGCCGGTGGAGATGGCACGGCGGCGCTCCCGCAGTGCAGTGAGGCGCACTGCACGGCGGGGCGGCGCCAGCTTGCCCGTCGGCCCAGATCTGGGCCCTTTGGGCCCGATCTGGGTTCGCGGGCGGGCCTGCTCTGTTGCCTCGATTTGCAGGTGTAGATGACGGTGCTCGTGCAGGGGTGCAGCAGCGACGACGGCCGCCCCGGTTGCAGCGCGGCTGCGGGCTTTACGGACCCAATCTGGGCCCGGCTGGACCCCTTGGGACTGGCAGGTGGCTGGACCTAAAGGGGACCGGTGTGCCTTGTAGCTGCGTCCGGTCGACTACTGTTTCGACGGTGGAGGCAGTTCCCTCCCGCGCGGCCGCGGTTTCCGCTTACCCCGAGTCGAGCTACTTCTCATCTTCGTCTCGCAGACCTCGTGTTAGTGTCCTCGGGGAGATGATGCTGGTGGCGGCTCTGTAACCGTAGTGGCACAAGTTGGTGGGCGAAGAGTCCGGTTGACGAGGTTCGTCCTCGCGGGGCTCCTATGCCATGGATCGTCTGGGGTTTGGATATGGCTATCGGGAGAAATCCTTGTCGGCTTGCTCGACACCGACGCGGTGCCACCTTCGGGTGGCATCATCCCTTCTTGAAGGGCGTCGTGGCTACCCTCTATCCATTGCCCCGTGAGTGTCGGGGGAAACCCTAGGACCAGTAATGGTTCGGGCAGCAGCGATTGCTTTCCTTCTTGAAGGTGCTGCTTGGTACTCGGCGATTCAACGCTAGGAGCGTGGTGGTAATCTTCCGGAGAGGCGCAACGGTTGCGGGTCACCCAAGTTTAGTCTTCCCACCTATGTCTCCTTTTGTTTCTGTTTTGGGCGGTTGTTTGCTGTTGGCCCCAGCTTGTGTGGTGTTGTGTTTGTATGCGTGGTTGTATGATGGTTGCTGCTCTATTTATAAAACTGGGCGAAAGCCTGTTTCGTGTGTGATAATGAAAGAGGCAACCCCACGGAACATGGTAGCTACAGCACAATGACACGTGGAGACTGATTGCCTCTGCTAAACACCGAGGCTACAACTCGCAGACCTTGTGCGGTTGCTATTCCGTACGAATCGCGTCCACCTGTTGATTAAATGAACGTACAGACTGTTCCTGCGATACGAACGATTCCCGCTAAGCACAACACAATACATCTCCCGAGACCTGCCATCCCTAAGTAAAGTAAGTAAGCCGAGGGACAACAGATCAGTACTCAGCAGGAAGAACGAGGCCCCGGGCGCATCGGATCTGAGGAGATTCGAGAGCAGATGTGGACGGACGGGGGAGAGACGAAGTGTAGATGGCGTATGGGTGCCGGGGAGAGGAAGGCAAGTGGCGTGGTTTGTGTTCAGCAAACGGATCCGTTTCTACGCTGTTATATCGTGCTGGTGAGAGCAAATTGCACATAACATGTAACCAGGGCTGTACCTGGAAATTTGGAGGCCATGTGCAAAATTTCATATTCGGCCCTATGCATAGTAGAAAATGTAACCAAGAAAAAACAACTCTACTCCCGTTTAGTTTTGCTTTCAGAAATATTTCGATTAGTGACCGTAGCCGAAATAATCTCCAAACTTTTGGTGATTCTGGTTTTATTCCGGGCATGATTCATTAGTTTTTATTTCAATTCCACTAGAATCTAACAAAAATATAACTTAATTAATTTTTTTTTTGAATTTGTGTGTGACACTTTAATATCTGAAATAAATTTACCGAAGACAATCGCTGCAGTGTTCACCGACATGACTATTTTTTTATTTCGAATAAACTTCAATCAAGAGTGATCACGTAACATTTTCCCCCGAGAATTACTACCTTTCTTCTAAGATAAATGATATCATAGTATTTTTTATCTTTTCTTTTTGCCGGGTTATCATTGATTATTTGTATATAGAAATATATAGATTTGTCAGCTGATATTTATGATTCTGTCTTTTTACTAACACAAAATGGTCTGCTCACGAAGTCGCGTTCGGTTGAATAGGGGTAGTAGTAACGGAAAATGCTTGGATGCTCCGGGCGGCATATTTGATCTTAGGAACTGACACTTACTAGTCGATTAGTAAGTATTGATTGAAAAAGGCTCTGAAATCTTACTCATCAGGGGCACTGTGCTGGTGCACACTCTGCACCTGCTTGCGATTAGCAATACAAAAAAAGGGGCAGTGTGTCCGCTCAGATTAGGTAGAATCAAGAGTGTTAGAAACCATGGCTCCTCGGATAATCAAGGAAGCAACCCACAAAACATGCTATCTAGTAGCTACAGCACAACGACGCGGTGTGATCGTCATTGTGCTAAGGGCGCGTTTGGTAGCCTGTAGGGGTTTTCCACCTCGCTGGGGGCAGGCTTCAGCGGGCATGGCCGAAGGAAAACAGCCCCCGAGATCTATTGGTGGGTTTGTTTGGTAGCCTGCAGCAAAGAACGCCGCATCGGCTGGGCAATTTGTCGTGACTGTTTGGTTACATCATTGCATGACCATATGCAACTATGCCTATGTTTGGTTGTATGCAAAGAAACTGCTTATGACTACCTCTTTCACCTATGGTGATGTTACCCGACAAATAATGGAGCACAAACCATAGCATAGCATAGCATAGCATAACATAATAGGATCTCGAGTTCAGAAACATGTCTACGCAGCACAAACAGAAGGTCATGCTGCATCTGAAGTTCGTCAACGGAGGGGTTAATATATACCTCCTCCTACATATTACAGACCACTTTACCGAAGTCTACTCATCGTAGAATGCATCCACGCACTGGCCACGCAGGTAAGCCCTAAGCCAGGCACACCTCTCCGGCTTGCTCATGCTGGAGTACTTGAGCTGCTCCTCTACGTTGTCCGGCAGGAAGTCCATTGCCTTGATGATCAACGCTGGAGCGTACATGCGTCGCGGATGCACTGTCCTCACCTTGAAGATGGCCTTCATTTGAGCGAAGTTGGTAATTGGATGGTTGAGCAGCTCCTCGTCCTTGGGGAAATTCTAGTAATGGCATTTCAAATCGTTAGTGCACACAGTAGTTGAAGCTGGCAATGAACAAAAGAGTACAACAGTTGGGTTGAATGGAAAACAGCAAGCAAACCTGAAGGTGATGAAGCAGCTTAACATCATCATCCATCATCAGAGTCGTGCTGGTTTCATACCAAACTACTCCAGACATGCGCTTTAGTTCGTTCATCCTAGCCCACCTGATTCTCCACCTCCTCAGATGGTTGTAGATTTGAGTGCTGGTGATAGTCAGACCAGTGAACTCAAGAATAGCATCGCTGACCTTCCTGATGTACCGATCCTTGAAGCATTTGTCAAAGTGGATCCCCTGATCCACTAGCTCCACTACCCTGTTCAGAACAAACAGGGATAGAGGAGCTGTCCATTGCATTGTCAGCCTCGGAGTACCTGCACTAGTTATCTGAGAGTGCACTCTCTTGTTACTCCCCTTGGCAGTCATGTCAGATTGCACATCTGAGTCAGTCACTGAATCCATAGGGAGTGCATTGAGAGGCAGTACGTCGAGAGGCTTGGAAGCTAGCTGGTTCATGTCGAACATCTCGGGCAGTGCATTCTCTCATAGTGCTTGCAGAGGCACTCTCTTACCGCGAACCTGATCCACGAAACAGGAGCAATCTAAGTACGGATCAATGGTACGGTATGGACCCTAAGCAATTTGGATTCATGGTCTACATGTGGAAGCAGAACAGATCAACGGTATGGACCCTAAGCAACTTGGATTCATGGTCTACATGTGCAAGAACAACAGATCGAAGGTATGTACCCTAAGCAACTTGGATTCGTGGTCTACATGTGCAAGAACAACAGATCGAAGGTACGAGCAACAGATCTACGGTACGAGCAACAGATCTACGGTACGAACAAACATAAGGTTCAGAAAATCTTACATCCAACGGCTGCATCTGCATCTTGCCGGCCGCCTTCATGCCAGAGGTCGCCGTGGAGGCGGTGGAGGTACCCGTCGAGTTCGCCGTCGAGGTCAGCACCTCGGTGGAGGTCGCCGTCGAAGTCGTCTTCGCCGTCACACAAAGCGCTCCAGCCGCCATTGCAAGAGCTCGAATGGAACAAATGGCGGGACTCGATTTGGAGGTGAGCTTAAATAGAGTGGTGATTTTTGGCGGGCGGTGACCGAAATCCTCCCGCTTGATTTTCCCCGCTCGCGCCATCTCCGCGTCCTGCAGCTGGGCGGCGCGGCGTTCCTCTAGGTCAGCCGCCCGCAGCCCGGCCGCAAGGAAACGGCCGATTCGGCCGTTGCCACTGGACCTGCCCCAAGGGTGCTTTAAGAAACGCGCTATGCAAGTTTCGGGCTGCAGGCAAGCAAACAAACAGGGTGGTTCTGCAGCCAGCGGGCCTGCTGCAGGCTACCAAACGCGCCCTAAACACCGAGGCTGCAACTCGGACACTCTGACTCGCCGCTATCCCGTGTGAATCGCGTCCACCTGCTGACGACATGAGCATACCTCCTGTCTCTCCTGCACGAACGATTACTGCTAAGCAAAGCACAATACATCTCCCGAGACCTCCCATCCCTAAGTAAAGTAAATACGTATCTACCGCCGGTGAGTACGCCAACGGGACAACACGCTTGTCTTGGGAGAGGAAGGCAAGTGGCGTATGGTTATTATTTGTACAGATAAGGGATGGATATTATTTGTACAGCCCCCTCGTTGTCTGATTAGTCGTAACGTTTTAGTCGTTCTTTGCCTTACGAGACGTATGCAGATTAACATATTTTATTGGTACTCACATGTAAAAGAATCGGTTTATCAAGCCCGAGAATAATGGAGAGAATATAGAAAAAGAATCAGGTAACAGTGTCAGATTGAGTATCGTCGTGTGAGGAGAAGGCCCGTCGCTTAGGCCCGGAAGGGACCTCAGTACGCACTTCCATAAATCCACTACGTGGAGCAGACGGTACGCTACACGTTGATAGAAGACTAGGAGCTAGTACCAGTGAGGAAGCCACACTACATCGCCCGAGACCTCCCATGCATAAAATCCACATCTACCGTTGACGAATCCACCGAAAACGAGGTCAAACAGCCCATAGAGTCGAATCAAATCATGGGAGGTTCTAGCTGGGAGGAAGGGAGGTGGGAAAGGATCTGTCTCTACGATTTCTTATATCCTGGTGGAGCTGGATATTATTCACGGAGATCCCTCATAGTCTCATTATTCATACTATTCTACTGGGCAGACCGACTGTTTATTTGCTTAGGGGCACGGGGAGCTTTCTTTCCATCCCTTCCCTCCCGTGTCGCGCCCAGGCGACACCGGAGGGCCACCGCGCACCGCCGCCTTTCCACCCCCTCCTCGCTCTCCTCGCCGCTGCCGCCGCCGGCCTCCGCGCTGCCACACAACTGGTGGCGGGGTGGTCTCTCTCTCTCTAGGTCACACGGCGAGAGCTAGACCCGACTGGGCGGCGATGGCTGGTCGCCGGCGATGGCAGGCCGGAGCGGCGGCTCCGGGACCGTAGGAGTACGGCGGGGTGGAGGATCCGGGGCCCTCGCGCCCGGATCTGGCGGGGGCGGCCCTGGCCTGGCCGTGAGGACGGCGGGTCGAGGTCGCTGGCGACGCGGCGGCGCGGGCTTCAGCGTCCGGTCGGGCGCGGCGTGCTCCTGCTGCGGCTCGCTCAGGACGTGGCCGGGGGGCGCGCAACGGCGGCGGCGCCCGTCTAGCTGGGCCCGTGAGGGCCCCATCTGGGTCTCGCGGGCCGGCGCTTGGCGCGGCTGCGACGGCGCTGCGGTTGTGGAGGCGTCCACGGCGCCTCGTCCCTGGCTTCGGCAGGGGCGTGGACGGGGAAGAGGAAAGCCGGGGCGGCGGCCCCGGAGCTGCGACTCGACTGGGTCGACGTCGGCGTGCTGCCGGCCGTGGAGTGAGGTGCTACGGTGGTGTGCGGCTCGTGTGTGGATGGCTGGCCGGTCCTCAACGGCGGCTTGCGGGTCTGTGACCCATCGCCAGGCGAAAGTCTCGCCCTGGTTGTCGACCGGGCCGACGACGGCGACGTCCTCGGACGCCGCGTACTTCTTGAAGGCGGCGTCGAGGTGGTGGTGTCGCCTCCCCATGTCGGGTTCTCCGGGGGAAACCCTGATCCCTCACGGGAACGGGCGAGGGCGGCGCTTCTGCGTCGCTTGCCTCTTGGGGCCTCGCTTTGGATGTTCCACCGGCCAGTGGGACCAGTGAAGAGCTGGTGGTTGGCGGCGGCGAGTTCTCGTCTTCGGCTTGGGGGTGCGCAGCCTTGGGGCTGGCGTGGATGCCGGAGCGGCGGCTCCGGATGCTTCGCCTCCGCTGTAATGCGTCGAGGTCACCTCCGCCATGTTGCGTCGAGGTCGTTTGGTGTCGGCTTGTGTCGCTAGGGCGTCTTGGTCGTCGACCCGTGTGGAGCGCGGCTTTGGGGCCGGCGTGGATGTCGGAGCGGCGGCTCCGGATTCTCCCCTCTAGGGGTTTTGGTGTCGGCCATGGTTGCTTGGGCAATTTGGTCGTCGACCCGGGGGCGCGGCCTCGGGGCCGGCGTGGATCGAGTTGTATTTTTTTCTTTTTAGGCCTTGTCCTACATATTTGCTTCTACTTTATCAATATAAAAGGCAAAGCTTTTTGCCTCGTTTCAAAAAAAAAAAAAAATACTATTCTACTGGTTGGGCACCTTCCGCGACTTATGTACATTTACGTACTCTTTTGAGGACCTATATGTAAGATAAGCAGCGTATTAAGCCCCAAAATAAACCGAGCGAAAACAGAAAAACCGGAGCCCCAAAACCCTAGTCGTCCCCATCCGCCGCGATGGAATCCTGGCCGGCCCTCGCCCCCGCCGCCGCCGCCACGCCCTTCGCGCCGCCTGCACCTTCCCCCGCGCTCGCCCCCGCACCTGGCGGCGCGGCCCCCTGGGCGTGGGGCGACGCGGCGACGGCGCGGCGCGAGACGGTGGCGAAGGAGTCGGCGGCGCAGGCGGTGAGCCGGATCGTGGCCAGCTGCGCCGGCTCGGGCGGCGTGTCCGTGGCCGTCGTCGACGCCAACGCGGTCATCTCGGGCGGCCTCGCGCTCGCCGCCGCCACCACCGCGGGCCGCCTCGTCACCGTGCCCGAGGTGCTCGACGAGGTGCGGGACGCCGCCGCGCGCCGCCGGCTCGAGCTCCTGCCCACCCCCGTCGAGACCGTCGAGCCCGCCCCCGAGTTCCTCAAGAAAGGTCGACACCATTTTTGCTCTGCGGTTTCTGGATTGATCTGCTCAAGTGCTGATAGTTACCTTGTGTTTCTAGTCAGAAATTAGAACTCCAGTAGCAGCAACGGTCACACTATGTGAACTGAACTTTCGAAAACAAGTAGCTCCGGTGGTACAGTCACTGCTTTATAGCCTTATTGTTTGATTCTGTTTGGTGTTACTTAGAGTAACCTCTGAGATCATTAGGCTATACATATGGACCAGCAAGTGGTTTAAGAGCGTGGTATAATATCAAGCTGGCTGTAGATCTTTGGGGCAAACATGTGGGGCATTACTGAGCTGTGTGATTTTATCGTTGCTTGTTTTCTCCTGCTGCAATATGGTGACATTTAGCAGCAAGTAGCCTAAAACTAGCCTTGTACAGGGTAGAATTAGGACTTAACTATCAATTTTTCTCTTTCTAACAATCACATATTGATAGGAGGAGAGACTGACTTGTACATCATCATCATTGTTTGCAGTTATCAAGTTTGCCAGGGAAACGGGAGACCTCCAAACACTGTCAGATGTTGATATGAAGATTATCGCTCTAGCTTACATGTTGGAGGCTGAGGTCCATGGGACCAGCCATTTGCGGGAGCACCCACCTCCGCTGCATGTTGTCAGCGTCCGGAGTTTGAAAGAGGCCCCACTGCCAGGCTGGGGCTCTAATGTGCCTAACCTCGCAGAGTGGGAAGCGTTGGATAAGATGTCTGAAGCACAAGGGGATCTTAATTCTCGGATACTTCCACTCAAGGATCTTGAGAACCAGGATATCCCAACAAGCGAGACCAACAGTATTTCTGAGACACCAGGGGATGAAGAGTTTCAACCTTCAAGGAAAGATGCATGCATTCCCTGGGAAGATGATGAGAATAATGAAGGTTGGTTGCCTGCTGTTAGCCGCACCACACACAGGAAATATTTACGGAGGAAGGCCAGGCGTGATGCCCTTAAGGGGTCTGAACAAAGTTTTGACACAAGTTCTATGGCTACATCAGTTGATGACGATAATGACTTGTCTGAGAATGTTTTGGATCCAGTGGATGCCCCTTCTGTTGCTCCCAAAAAAACTGATAGCTTGGAATCCCAGGAAGAGAATCAACCCAAAATTGCTGAAGAGAATGGGGTGGGCAATGCCGATACTGTTGAAGGGAGAGATGCTACTGATGTATGCGCTGAACAATTGGATAACTTAGATATAAAAAGTGAGGCCGAGGAAGGCCTTGAGGCATCTTTTGTAGATGATGAGAGCAGTGAGCAGAGTTGGGCACTGAGGTCCTTATCTGAATCTACGGTAGCATGTATTACTGGTGACTATGCCATGCAAAATGTTATCCTGCAGATTGGTCTCCGTCTCTTGGCACCAGGTGGCATGCAAATACGTCAGTTGCATAGGTATTTGAATTTAACATTGTCGGACCTCCTTGGCTACTCAACATCCATTTAGATTTGTGTCCTATTTATAGAAGCTTGCATACTCTTATCTGTCTCTAATGTGTCGATGCTGATTGGCCAGATGGGTTCTGAGGTGCCATGCTTGCTACAAGGTGACCCAGGAGATTGGAAAAATATTTTGTCCGAAGTGTGGCAATGGTGGTACCTTGCGAAAGGTTTCAGTAACAGTCGGTGAAAATGGGATCACCATGGCTTCACGACGCCCGCGTGTTACACTCCGAGGAACAAAAGTGAGTGTGGCAACTTCACACTTTAATGGAGTTTTATCCATATTGCCTAGATCTTGTCTTGTTCGTCACTTCCTTGTAGTGTGGCAATTGTCGTTGATTGTTTTTTGTATGGTCTGATGTTCTCCAAGAAATTTAAAAAAATCATATTGGACAATGTTATCATACATATTTTGTTTCCATGACTGTCAGGGGTGTAATAGTGAAGCATCGTGTTCTTTGAATTAAATAGTGATGAACAACCAGAACTCTGCTAGGAGCTTTTTGACAGTTTCATATGCATGGCTTGATATTAGACCATTCAATCTCTCTTTGGTGAAGCAGACTGTAGTTTCTTGCAGTGTGATGGTTTTCCATGTGGGTTTTCATGTTCATTTCAAGACTTGGTCTTGAATATTTGGGTTAAAATTTTTCCATGTGCCCACCTGACCTTTGCTGAGTTGATTCATATAGTGATGTCGACAATGTTGTATCTAATTGCATATTTGCTTTCCAGTTTTCTATCCCAATGCCCCAAGGTGGAAGAGCTGCCGTAATCAATAATCCCATTTTACGTGAAGACCAACTTCCCTCAAAGGTTCTGCATCCTAGATCGAAGAAGTCAAGCAAGATGGTTAGTGCCCCTGCTACTGCTTTATATGACACGCAGCAATATCATGGTGTCTCTGCTACATCTTATGTATCAAAACATAGTATCTTGGTTGTAAAGTTTTGCAGCCTTCCCTCTGTTATTTCTTTGTTTTGAATGCTTCAGTTTGTTATGGGTAGTAGTGATATAGAGGAACAACTCTTATAACCATTACTGTTTCCTATAGGGTGATGATTTCCTGGGTGTCGAGGACATATTCACACACAGCGGCGAGAAGAAAGTGGAGCTGAAACCTCCAGTAAGGAAGGCGCTTGCTATGTTCAGCGGGAAACGGAATCCGAACGACAATCACTTTTCCCGCAAGAAGACCTAAGTTCATTAACATTCTGGCATTATGTTCTTTTGTCATCTATTGCATTGTAAGTCTTAAATTATGTAGGGAGTGAACCAGAGTGTTACCCAGACCTCTTTTTCTGGCGATTGAGGAGAATGTCTAAGACTCCAAGCATGTAAGGTTTACTTGAAAAGAATATCTAGGTTTATGTTTTGTTCAAAAAATGTAAGGTTTACTTGAAAAGAATATCTAGGTTTATGTTTTGTTCAAAAAAATGTAAGGTTTGTGTTTGAATACTATCGCTGCGTATATGTAACAACTCTAGTGAGTGGAATCCAAGCTCTTTGAATACGAGATGTATCGGAGCAGCAATGAACGACTCATCCTCATTTGTGACAATGTGCGATGGAGGTGGGTAATGTGCTCTGTCAGCTGCAGCATCCAGTGGATTGGACACCGATGACTATGGGCCTGGG
The DNA here is from genome assembly GCA_947311845.1 of Poa pratensis. Classification (NCBI taxonomy): domain Eukaryota; kingdom Viridiplantae; phylum Streptophyta; class Magnoliopsida; order Poales; family Poaceae; genus Poa; species Poa pratensis. The sequence continues at coordinate 4,566,969 of CAMZMU010000062.1, forward strand.
GATGAAAATGAAAGGACATCCAGCTAGAGGATGTGCTGCTGGCTTATTAGCACAATGGACCTGGTAGTCTCACACTCTCACCAAATGTGGATTACCATGTTGATTTGCACAAACTAATCTTGTCTCTCTCGATGTGAACATGCAATGAGGACCTGAAGAATACGATAATTGTTCATTTACGGATATACATGCAGCACATCCGAGAGAAAAGTTCCACACAACATTCACAAACCAATGTTGAAGTTCCACACAACATTCACAAACCAATGTCGAACTAGCATCTGAAAATGTCAAACAAAATGTACACATGTAGTAGTTTGCCGATCTGTTCTTGGCATGAGCAAATGCACAGGAAGGCTAAAAATATCCACTACAATTAGGGACAATACAAAGATTTTAAGCCATTGCTTTTTCTTTGCTGCTAAGAAATCAATTATCTGACACGTGATATGAATTAGGGATGTCCAAGTCTGTGGTAACGTCTACAGTTGGCATCGTGTGAACTTGATAGATGAAGACGCCATGAAGATGGTGACACCACCGTTGTGGTTGCGGGGAAAACTACCACCGAAGTGTCGCCAATGATGAAGACCACCACCGAGGCCACGTCGATGGCGGTGATTGGAACAAAACAAGGGTGGCGACGGGCATCTTTGTGTTGCTAACCTGTTGCGAGTGAATTGTAAACGAGAGAGATGGGGAACAGATGACTCAAACCATTTCTATTCCATCGATGATCTAGAGACATGATCGAGAGATGACTTCTTTCGTGGGAACGTCATGAGCCGAGGCAACCACACAAGATTAATTTAATCCCAACAGTTAGTTCAGCAATTTGCTAATTTCATTTCTCGCAATCACCGTGGAAAACATAAAAAGGTAATAATAGTAGTAGTATTTCTTTGTTGATTTTTTTCAAAAAAATAAAATAAAATAATGCCAACCGTTTTACCGATGGTAGGTGGGCTTTATAAATTTTCTCTATCGACTCAAATTATCACACGCACGTACATATACAAACCCTAATTCTCAAAAAAAAAACGTACATATACAAACCCTAAAAAGGTTTAAAAAAACAAACATATACAAACCCTAAACGAACGAGAACCCCTCTCCCTTATCCTCTCGTTCTCCTCCCCTCCTTGAGAGTCGCCTCGGGCTCCCGGCTCGCTCGGCTCGCCTCACCGGCAGCGCTGCTGTCCGGCGTGGTGGAGAGAGTGGAGCGCGGGCTGTACAGAGTAGAGTAGGGTTTAGATTAGGTTTTCCTGTCTTTCCCATGTGGAGTTTGGTGGCGGATGCCCCGTTTTCTTCCTTTTGGAGGTGTGCTGCTCCGGCGCTCGAGTTCGGCGTCGACGCCGCTGCGGATCTGATCTCCATCAAGCTCCCAAGGTGGGAGATACGTGGAGGCGAGTTCGTGGCCTTCCTCTTCTTCAAGTACTTCTGGCCTCCAGATCTGGGGTCTCCTCTCCTGTTCCTGGCCGGCCTCGGTGGCGAGGGGGAGGAGGAGAGGGCTGCCTCGATGTGGGAGCGTGGCGGCTTTCCTGATGACGAGGTGGACGCGTCGTCGGGGTGCGAGGTCCTGCTGCTTCTTCGAGCTCCACGGTGGAGATCTGAGGCGTCAGGTACTGAGCGCTGCCTTTTGTTGCCGTCCCATGTTTGGTTGTGGTGGTGGTGGTTTTCTCCGGTGAACTTGCTTTGGCCGGCCGTGGCGGCGAGGGAAGAGGTTGACCGGGGAGTGGGCGTTCTGGGTGGCTGGCCTGATCGTCGCGGAGCTGGCGGGAAGAAGGGTGGTTTCGACAAGCTTGCACTATGGCTGTATGCGTTCATCGAGCTAGGTGTCCGTCGCGGAGTGACGGCCGGATTTGCAGTCGACTACAACTTGTGGAGGTGCTCGCTGTCCTGGCAAGGGTGGTACGGCGGCTCCGGTGAGGATTAGGTTTTGGGGTTGGGGTGGATCCGGTTGTGGTCTTTCAGGTTGCTCGGGGTGTTTAGTGCATTTTGCTGGGTCTTCTTTGTATTCTCTGGTTCCTGAGGGACCTGCTTGTAATTTGTACTGAGCTTCCTTTCTATGAAATCGGATCCTGTCAAAAAAAAAATATACAAACCCTAAACTGTGGACTCGTACCAGTGCCATCGTCCATGATCCATCTATCCAGCCACGCCACGGACGACAACGAGGAGAACGCCGCCAGCCGCCAACCCCGATGCCGCACGTCCCGCACGAGGTGGTGACGCAGATCTTGCTCCGGCTGCCGTCAGCTCGCTTGCACGGTTCAGCTGCGTCTGCAAGGCCTGGCGCGCCACCATCTCCGACGACCAAACCTTCCGCCGCGACCTTGGCCTCCACCGGCTGGCCGCCCGTGCCTGCTCATCGTCCCGCGGCTTCAATTCTCCGAGCACAATGGAAGAAGAAACACGGCGGGCTTCTACCGGTGGGAGGAACTCGACGGAGGCGCCGCGATCTTCATGCACCCCATGGAGTTGCCCCCTGACGGACATGCTCTCGGGTACGCGCACTGCGACGGGCTGGTGATGGTGGCCACCTTGGACATGGTGCGCGTGCTTGACCCGGCCACAGCGCGCGTCGACCTCACGCTGCCATGGACGGTCGCTTGCCTGACGGTCACCGGATCCCCGTCTTTCGGCCTCGGACGCGACCCTCGCACCGGCGAATACAAGATCGTGCGCCTATTACAGCAGACTGAGTATAGTCCGACCGGCATCGTCCGGACATCATGCGTTGAGGTGTTCACCATCGGAGCCGACCAGCACTGGCGCCAACTAGCGGTGCAACCGCCGCACTTCGCCGTGGCGTGGCAGACCGCGGCCTTCTTCAAGGGGTTCCTGCTGTGGTGCATCAGCAGGTACGATCCTGCTGCTACCACCGGCTTCCTCCGGTTTAGATTAGACAAGGAGACATTCAGCGTTGTTCCGCCGCCGCCGCAGCCTGACTTCTCGTGGTGGTCTGAGAACGACGCGTCCACCTTGTCCGAGCTATGCGGAGAGCTGTGTGCGGCCTGCCCACGAAAGGGCACCGCCGCAAGCCCGCAACACTGGATATGTGGATGTGCACCGACTTGGATAGCGCCGCCGCGGCGACGTGCCACAGTGGGATAAACGCTACACCATCCACTGGGACTGGCTCAGAACGTCCCTCCGTCCGGTGGCTGTGCTTGACGATGTGGTACTCGTGTGCCAAGCCTCGGGGAACCGCCTGTTTAGATGCTGTCTGCAGACTCAAAAGGGCATCGAGGTCAAGGTTAAATTTCATAGGGAAGGCCTGGAATACTACAACCTCGAGGATGACCCACTTATGGAGTACCCACAAGAAAGCATGTCACACTTTGATGTAATTCCCTATGTTCCAAACTCGGTCTCGATCTAACAAAATTCATGGCCGACTAAGTAATTTACATGGATCCGGCAAGTTGTGAGTTTTTTATGCGTGTGGGGATATCTCACATTTGCGCATTGCATAATATATACAGGTAAATATGCTTTTTATTGCAAAGAAAACAACAACAAAAGAATTATGTCCAACCTAGGGAATTCCCTCTAACACCAACACATTTCCCTTACACACAGCAGAAGAAGAAGAATGAAATTAATCTCTTTCCATTTTCATGGACAACATCAACACAACCAAGAAGCTTTTTTTTGTATCATGCACACATGTAGCATCAGAGTGAAGCCGAGTTTCAGAAGAGCAGATCGTCATTCGTCGTGCTGAACCCGCCGTAGATGTCGCCCATGTTGAGCAGGTCGAAGTAGCCGCCTCCGGCGACCATTCCGGCGCCGGCTCCGTGAGGGACCGCAGCTCTCTGGTGGTGGTGGTGCTGTAGTGCGCCGCCGTAGCTGCTGCCGCTCATCTGGTCCCCGACGAACGTGCCGTGTGAGGGTGTCACGTTGCCGGAGCTGGCCGTGGATGCGGGCCAGTGCGCAGATATCGAGTAGCTCCCGGGCCCCGCCGGCGCAGACGGCGGCATCCAGTCGGCGAACACGAAGTTCTTGGCCTCCTGCTGATCATGCTGGTCGATGCCGAACGACGGCTCGACGCCGCCGCCGCCGCTGAGGTTGGCGTCGTGGTCTCCGTGCGTCGACGTCGCCGTGCTGCCGCCTCCGCCGCCGGTGGTTGCGCTCATGGAGGTGAGCGGCGACGGGCTCTTGCCGGTGTTGGAGGCGCCGCCGGGCTGCTGCTGCATCACCCGCTTCTTCAGGTACGAGTTCCAGTAGTTCTTCACCTCGTTGTCCGTCCGACCCGGCAGATGCATCGCGATCTGCGACCATCTGACCAACAAAATAAACAGATCTCAGATCATCACTACCACCATGGATTTAGCATGGAAAACAAACTCTATCAGCTTGACCTTCTATGCAGCGAAAACACGCGACCGGGTTGAAAATTCAGTGATTCAGATTTGCATTCAGGGAAGTTTCAGTGTTTTTATTGTTGCATTGTAGTTTCTAGATTATGAATGTTTTTAGATGGTTAGAGATGAGTTATGTGAGGATTCAAGTTCCTTACTTGTTTCCCAACTTGGCTTGGAGGTTGATGACCACGTCCTCCTCTTCCTGAGAGAACATTCCACGCTTCAATCCGGGCCGCAGGTAGTTGATCCAACGCAGCCGGCAGCTCTTGCCGTTTCTCTGCAGACCTAAAAGGAACCAAACCAGAAAATAAAGCAAACAATTTCAGGCATAGTTCAGGTGAATATGTTATTCACAGATAGCAGTTAACTCTAATTGGTATATGGTATTTTGTGCTACAATTTCGGCCAATCCGGGAAACTGTACCCAAGTTTAGATCATATCAGAGGGTCAAATGGAACTCTAAGAAATTGTTTCTTGAAGTTAATTGTTGCTAACCAAATAGTGGATGTGCCTACAACTCACAATTCACCTATGCAAAGACTAGATCATGCATGCCAGGTTCCAAATGGAACTCCAAGCCAAATACAAACAAACCATAAAAGTTACTACATATTTATCAATCAGATTCTTGCTAGAATTTACAATCAGCCCTGGATTGCTCATGCATTGTCATGCAACACTGGAAAGAAGTAAATCATTCCTGCATGAAGAGAGAGGGAGGTATGCATGAGGGAGCTCACCAGCCTTTGCAGGGACAGCACTCCAGCAGCCAAGGCCATGCTTGAGGATGTAGTCCCTCAGCCTCTGGTCCTCCTCAGGCGACCACAGCCCCTTCCTGTAGTTCATCTTCGGCTTGTCGCAGGACCGGCACCCCATTGCCGGCCTCTCCCTTCCTCTGATATACTTCCCTGACTTGCTGCCCCTGCTCTTGTCTCTCAAGAGAAGAAGATGAGCTGTTTCAGTAGTGGTAGCACTAGACTTCCCAGGCTCCATGTGCTCCCTGTGATTTAAAGGGCTGCTGCATTTCGCTGCCCGGTTTAGTTTACTCTTTGTGGAATTGAGTTGGTGATACCTCTGCACATGGCCTCAGATCATGAGTTAGAGGGCTTGGTCAGAGGATGTCCACCCCCATCTCGAGATTCTCGAGGGTTATTCACTCGGTTTTGGCTTCGGGCTAATGATTATGTGTGGATGGATGCTTGCTGGCACTAGGATAGGACACACATTTTGTTCCGGAGTCAGTAACTGAGATGTTTCTGTAATCGGCAGTTGTTTATACATGCGCCACATGGATCATCAGTTTGTTAATGTCAACCAGTTTCTTTTACTGAACCCAGAGTATTTTTTGCATCGGCATCAGGTACTACGACTACTCCGAGAATGTACCGTGTTTTCGGTGAACAGATGGGAATATTGAACAAAGTTTGTAGTAAGAAAACATTGTCATCCAATAATCGTCGCAGTGAAGGTCGGACTTTCCTTCCTCAATGATAGGTGGAGCATTGACATGAGCTGTTCTTGCAATGGAACACGCTCTTGGATTAGCAATGACAAGGCTTGATTAATCCCCCTCTTTTCCATGTCAATCATTTGGAAGGCCAAGAATAGAGAGCCAGGGACACAAGCAAGAACAGACAGACCAGTTAGGATCCAGAAGGATTTGCACCGCAAGGATCAAGAAGGTGGAATTGTTATCTAAACAAGGACTTTACTGACACAGGTGAACCATGATGAGCAACTTTGCTTCCAATCGCAGTGCTCCATTTCACATTCAGCCAGCGTTGTAACACTGAGTTCGGAGACGAAGACCGGTCGAAATCGAGCTGTTTTACACGGTTTTGCGTGCAAGACTCCAAATGTTCTGTAGCTGTCAGTGAATGGTATATAGCTTATTGGTCTAGTAGGACTGAGATTATGTTAAACTTGCAGAAGGAGCCACCTGCTTCAGTTTGGCAGCTAACATCATTATGCATTCCTGAAGACTCTGTCCTTGCACACCAGTTGTTTTCAGGAAATATTAGTGTGCGTGGGACTTTGTCCTTTCTGCCCACCAGTTTTTTGTCTCTGCTTTACCTGCTCACTAATGAAAAAGAAAGACCTTGTCCAGAGTGACAGATGAAAAGACAAGTTTTGGTCTCATGGGAACTGCTTTTCTCTAGGATTCATGGGAAGTCTTCAGATTTGGAAGTTCTGAATGTCCTACTGCTGCTAGCTCTCTCTGCCGCATACATTTTGCTGTTCTCGCGGAACCCGAGAACCGAAAACAAAGAGCATGATCCAGCATGTACGCGGCGCATTATTCACCGAAATAAAGAACATTTATCGGCGAAGTTTCCGATCTGTTAATTCCTTGACTAGGTGCTGATTAATCATATGGCATGAGGTCCTATCTTTCTTTTTAATACACAGCGATGACCTTGCAGGACAGGACGGCCCCATGTGAGCCTCAAGGGAAGAGCGTCCTAATCTCCTCAGCATCAAACTAGGGGATTTGCTGATGACAAAGAGAAGAATCAGAGATTAAAGATCTCTCTCTTTGTAATTAGCCGACACATATATAAACTAAAAAACCTAAATTGACTTGGGCACAAGTGCATGTGGGCAAGCACCTAATTTCCATAAAAATTCAGCATCTTGCACCATAAAGTATGCACCACTGGTTAAACTAATGGCATTCTTCACAAGAGAAGGATGTGAGGAATCTTCTGTCCCGGTGAGAAAAGCTCCCTGACTTGCAAGAGTTCTTGTCACAACCTCTAGATTAATGTAAATATGAAGATGAATTTTAAATTGTAAACCTTTTAATTTTCCGGCGATGATTAAAGAACGGGGAATGATGGGGATGTGCAAAATATGATGCCAATTAAACAAGTGAGCCAAGAACATGCAGTAGCAAGGGAGGGGATTCTGATTTGTAGGGGTACTTGCAATGATGGGGGTGCAAGTCAATGCTTTGCTCCAGAGATTAATCCACAGATCAACAGGCAAGGTGGCCTAATTGTATACACAAGCACAGCTCATCGATCCATCATGCATGAATTAATTAATTCAATCCACTGCAGAATTGTGTCAGTATATCTTTGCAGGGATTAAGCAGAAGAACTAGAGAACTGGAAAAAGTTGTGCCAAGTGCCAACTGGCTAAGCATGTACGTTAAAAAACTTAAGGACTTCCTTAGGACTCTTAAGTAAGAGGAATGCAAGCATTAAGCATGATGTGCGGGACAACTAGAGTTGATGTGGTTTTCCTTGTGGTAACTAATGCTAACTAGTACTCTTTCTCTCAAGCAATTAGAAAATAAAGGTTATGCCATGTTTAAGCCTGTATGTGACCTTGCATACACACTAGCAAAGAAAAGGATTATCCCACTGATGGAAGTGCATTATCATGAGTACATGACAATTAATGCCGTACAAGGAGATTAGTGAGGGTACTAGCCCAAATTAAGTGGAGGAGAAGAGGGGATCCATGAGCACATTGTTGGCACTTAACCCAACCTAGATAATATAAATCTAGTTTACTTACAATTACAAAATCTATGAGTATAACTGAGATAAGATCTTTCTACAATAAGTGTCGGTTTGTGAGTCATCCTTGACGTATTTGGTGGTGGTGAACCGCAGAAAGCAAAAAAGAAAGAAAAAGGTAACCTGACTGCAGAAACCATTCACTGGATCGCAACCCTCACATAATGGGCTAACAAACGGAGTGCGTTCATCCTCATTGTGATTATGCAGGATCGATGAAGTGGATCTGTAATGAACACGTATTAGGCCCATGTAAACAGAACACGTTGATTGGTGGGTTGTTTTTACAGATGAACCAATAGCCACCTAACACACAAATTATGCTTCGTGCAGAATAAAATTAGGGCCCAACAGTTAACCTAAACTGATATACATATTCTCACAAGAAGCATAAATGAATCTTGTACATAATACTCCAATGTAAGACACAAACGGGTGTACATGTAAGACACTCCTTGCGCGGTTAATTGCTTTGTTCGCGAACCACCTGTGGATCCCCAAGCTCGATTTTGACGATGTCAGGGATCGGGCCAGCCTTGGCGCTAGTGCATAGCGGTACATGAGGACCAGAATCTTCTATCTGAAGCCACAAAAGTAGAGATTATCACCCCGAGGTCTCCCATGCCCACACTGGAATGAACCAAGGGGAAAAAAGGAAAAAAAAATCCAGATATTGGGTGCCACATTCTTATATGTTCATAAATCTATCAGCCATCACTATCTAGGTGGACACTCCGACTGAGTTCTCTCCGGTAAATTTCTTCACTCTATTGAAGTACATAGTCACTACTACAATATCTATTTATATACCACCATTACAAACATACATAGTTGCTAGATAAAGTCCCTTTACTGTCGGATAAATAGCACTTATTTCCGGTAGTTGCAGTCAGACTTTCTGAATACATGGTCGAGATCTTAGATGTATAAAATTTCATCTACTTGCAAAGTAACCAAAATGTACTTGGATTTTCAGGACTCCTGGATTGAGAAACTTATGTAAAGGTTATTTAGTTGTATATATTCATAGATAGCTTCATCAGTTCGCATATAAACATGTTGCATATAGGAAAACTTGCAAGCCCTCTTGGAAGACCGTCTATTGTTAGCGTTAAAGATAACAATGCGTAACAATTTCAAGCACAATTAAGCATGTATGTGACCCTGCATACACACTACACCGAAGAAAAAGATACACAATATAATTAAAACCTTTTATCAGTGTAACTGAGATAAGTTTTCTTATTGTCGGGTTCTGCGTCATCCTTGACGTATTTCAGGGTGGTGAAGTACAAAAACAAAACAAACAACAAATGGTCACGGCCCGGGCTAACACACGGAGCACACTAAGCCCTAATGGTGATTATGGAGAATCAATGAAGTGGATCAATAATGAGGAAGCCGATTAGGCCCATCTAGACACAACATTATTTGGTACTTCTACCTCCACCAATTCTTACTTCTACCAATGGTGCGCAACTCACAAATTTGTCTTTGTGCAAAATAAGTTATGTGCCAACAACTAACTTAAGCTAATGGCTTTACCTCTCATAAGAAGGCTAAAATGAATCTTTTGTGTGGGTGCGAAAACTCCCATAGTGGATCGTACAGTGGGCAAATTACATCTAGCTCGCAAGCGCGATTCTGATAATGAATGAAGTGGATCGTACTAGTATCCATGCTTCCACATAGTACTAAGCAAGAAGAGAGAGCTTCATTGTCTAGCCCAAAAGATAGAGATTATCGTCATGAGGAGCAGGTAGCGCCGATGGGGCCATGGACTTGTGCGGGGGCGTATGACGTCCGGGCTAGAAGTAGGCAATATGAGGGCGGGGAATTGAGAGGATAGAGGGTGTGGTAGTTAGGTTTGTAGGGTGGCTAGGGTCAAGGGAGTGGGCAGGTTTTTTATGTAGGGACCAAAAAATGGGCTTTTGGCCGCCCACATCAGACACATGGATAAAAATGTAGGTTTGTTACGTGGCCCACAACCGACGACACAGCCTACTGAAATGTGAATTGTCAATATATATGATGTGGCCTACCTCTTAGACGTAGTTTGATCATTTTGCACATTTCTTGTTGCACACGTGGAAATATTTTTCACCATTTCCGATGTGTGACCCATGTTTTTAAGTGTGCGACGAATAACCCATATATGTGTGTGGTCCATCGTGCCGTCCCGTCGGAGGATGATAGTCCCTCATTGCGTACTCTTTCTGCAGGTTTTTGGGGGATAGGGGCACTTCTACATGCAATTTGGACATTCATCGCGCGTTTTTCCAAATATTTATATGCCCGTTCACACACAAATATTTTCTGAGCCCAATATATTACGTACCACATATATTTTTTCTAGGTGTGAATCCACTAGTCAGTACTAAAAGTTGCACTGATAGAATACTCAATGTGGTGTTTCTCTGTGTGCAACAAACTGCTAGCTCTCAAGCGTGCTTAGGAAGATGGATGAGGTGGACTATAGCTCTCTCCGGGTTTGTACATAGGGCCAAATGACCTTTCAGAGCTTTTGTGTCTAGCCCCAAAGGTAGAGGTTAATATCCTGAGGTCTCTCATGCTCACACCGGAAGGAACTAAAAACTGGGGAAAGGGTTTAGATATATCTTGCATCTCACATTGTTACATGTCTGCGGAGCAAGACTATCTTCGTGGACATTGCAATTAGTAATCTATGTTGGGCAAAATTCCATCGCTCTACTATAATCTATTTATATAATACAACCATTAAAAGCATTTATAGTTGCTAGGCAAAGCACACTTGCTTCTCGATAAAGAGGCACTCCTTTTATAGCTGGTACTCGCAACTAGCATATACTTTGATAAATAAGGTCGTCTGGTTCAACTAGATAGAGAGAATGCTAGTGAAGTTCTGAACAACCACCTGCTACCGCACTCATTTTCATTAGTCGTCTGGTTCGACTACACACGTTTGGACATCCACAAATTCAATGGCCTTTACCTACTATATGTGTCAATAATCATATATTTAAGACAACACCGCATCTAATGCCAACTTCAGGGTGGACACGCATTCGCGAGAGGACAATTACCTCGCCTCACTAGAATGGTACGGTTCCATGGCAGTCACGTTGTCAGACTTGGCGCCGTCGGGCAAGAGCGTGACGCATGCCATGATGATCCATGACACTGTCGGCTCGGTCCTTCTGCTAGTCATGAGATTATGACGATAATGGCATGCAAGGAGATTGGTAGGTACTAGCCCAAATTAATTGGTGGAGAAGAGAGGATCCATAGGCACATTGCTAGCACTTGACCCAATCTATATCAGATAAATCTAATTTTACTGACAAACTTTAGAGTATAACTAAGATAAGCTATTTTTACCAAAATCGTTGGTTTTTGCGTCACCCTTGACGTATTCGGTGGTGGAGAGGTGCACATATATGTAAAAATAAAGGAAGTGCCAGAAACAACAAATGGCCACTAGACCGCAACCCAAACATAAATGAGCTAACAAACGGAGTGCACCAAATCTAACTGTGATTATGAAGGATCGATGAAGTGGAGCAATAACAAGCACGTTGATTAGGCCCAAGTAAACATAACAAGTTACTTCGTACTTTTACATGTAATTTGCACATTTTGCTGGTGTTTGTACAATTAAATGAAGCAACAGGGCTATGCAATACACAAATTCCATTTCGTGCAAAATAAATTATGCGCCAGTGGTTAACTTAAGCTACCGGTGTTCTTCTCATCAGAAGGATAAAATGGACCTGGTGAATGGGTGGGAATAATTCCCACATCTTCGCATAAACAACACGATCTCACGACATGTACAAAAACTAAAGTTGCTACAAGTACCAGAATCTTCACTCATAGTACAATATTCGTGTGGTTGCTCTGCATGCTAAGCACTTCTGTATCCCAAGCTCGATTTTGAGGATGTATGAAGTGGATCGTATCAGGCTTGGCGCTTGTGCATAGGGCTATATGAGTTGTTTGATCTTCGGCGAAAGGCTGCAAAAGTAGAGATTATCATCCTGAGGTCTCCCATGCTCACACTGGAAAGAATCAAGAACAAAGGAATAAGTCCAGATCTTGGGTGCCACATTGTTATACGACATGAACCCATCAGCCATCAGTCTAGCTAACAATCCAACTACGTAGGCACTGCAATTAGCTCTCTCCGTTCGATTTCCTTGACTCTACTGAAGTACATATATAGCCACTACTACAACATCTATTTATAGGAGAGATGAGTTGGTGTCAAGGAGGCGTACCCACCACCATCCGGTCATTGGACCCTCTCATCGTGATGAGGACCAAGATCCCTGTCAGAGGATCCAATGATGTAGTGATATTGGGCCTATCGCAAATATGCGCAATAATATACTCGGATGCATGTAGATATGTGATGGTACGCAATGGATGGTACACTACATAGTACCATCCTCCCTAGGGTGGGAGAGAAACCTGCCTCGCCTTATGTGCACGGTAAAAAACAGATGGAAAACCCTATTGTAAAATGCTTTGATGTTAGTTATTCAGTCAAATTTATTTTGTGCCATTGTTTTTGTGAGTAAGCTAATCCAGTATCAGGCGGACATGTTCCAAATCCTGTGCGAGGTAGAGGTGTTGAGGTTGACAAAGATAAAGTTGAGAAAAGCTAGTTAATTAACATGGCGGAAATATCATAGTCCATCGCAATGCTGCCAAACATTGCTTTACAAAATGTTCTATGGAAAGGTCACTAAAATATTATTTCATATAAAATAATGTTTTAAATGATGCACTCCCACATAGTAACATTGTTGACAAGATCAAATTGTCCTCGACAACACTCGGCTGAGTCGTTGCCTTTGTCATGAGATCATCGATTCCTCCATTCATCTTGTTGTAGTGCTAAATTTTGTTTGGCTTCCTTAGTGTAATACTTTGATCATTCATCCATTATTCATATTATTGCCTCCATCATGTCATGTGCCCCCATGTTCTAGTAGTTTCATTAGTTTGAAGAAGATGGGGAAACCCTACCCTAGGACTATCATCAATTGAAATTGAGATGTATGGTTTAGTACCATTTGCCATGTAGTAATGGTATTTCATGATATTTTGCGAACATCGGTTGCATAATAATTTTCTGCGGGATTTGAATTAAAGTCCACCAGTGTTGGTGCAAGGCAGAGTGATAATCGTGCACCATGTAACGTTGTGAGAAATGACGAGATCGTTCTGGCGGTGTTTCACTTCTGCTGAACATCAATGGGGTATAACGGATATCCCAACTTCTTACTCTGCAACCATGGGGACACCCCAATACTAGGACATAATTAATGATGTGTATACGTATGTGATAGTTCTTCAAACACAAATGATTTAATTTCCGATAACTAGACTGTGTGCAGTGGCTGCAGACAATCGCATATGATCATCGTGAAACATACACGCAAAAGATCTTTACCTTGTGTGATATTGCCGAAACTCACAAGTTTCTTGTTGAGGTAATTAATCGTGTTAGATGGATGAAGTATCTACATGGCTCATTTATAAAAATATGTGTGAATGTCTCTCCTATGGCACACAGTTTGTGTCGTGCGTGATTGATCATCACATCGTGAACCAGCCATTAGAGACAATTGGTAAAAAAATTACTTGTGAGATGGCTTGATATGTAGTAGTGACATGCAGCCTGTTGGAAATGGAAAATGGTTGTGGTGTTGTCATTCGTTGCAATGTCGTCAAGAATGTTGTCCATGTCGGGGAAGTAGTCGTCGACAACGGTGTCAAAGAACTAGACAGTAGCTGCGCGAGAGTGCTCCTGAAAAACCCGAGATCACCTCTTTCCGGCACATGATCACAAGGGTGGGTTCCAGAGGCATATTGTATCATCTCTCGGAGTTGACCAAGTAATCTTACATTCATAACTTATGTTGTGCAATAATGAGTCTTCTTAAGAACAGTGTTTGCTAACGGTGAATGGTACAACATAACTCCTTTCCTTCTAATATGGGTTATTTTGTTATACACTAGACTCCCTTGAACCGAGACGAAAGCATTAGCTATATCCCCTCCGGGTCGCACGCGCGGGCGACCCCGGGGGGCCAAACCCTAGCCACCAAACCACAAGGCACCGGGCTCCCTAGCCGTCGCCGGCGCCGGTGGCACCCGGTCGCCAAAGGCGGCAGGGAGGAGGGCGCGCGCCCCGACGGGCCGAATCCGCGTGGAGAGGGCGTCTCTGGGCTGCGCACGGCGGTGGAGTCGGCGGCGACGCATGATACGTTCAAACGAATCTATAATTTTTTATGTTCCATGTTGATATTATACCAATTGTTACATGTTTTGCATCCACTTCATATCACTTTTATACATTTTTTGGGACTAACCTATTAATAAGATGCCACAGTGCCAATTCCTGTTTTCTGCTGTTTTTGTATTCCAGAAAAGCTGTTCTGGAAATATTCTCGGAATCGGACAAAAATCAACGGAGGTCCCTATTTCACTGACAAGTCCACGGAGTCCAAAGGAGAGATGGAGCAGAACCACGGGGGCCCCACACGTGGGCTCGGCGCGGCCAGGGGGGCCCACGCCCTACCCGCGTGTGGGCCCCTCGGGTGGCCTCAGCCGCCGCCCTTTCGCCTATTTATTCCTTCCGGCGCAAAAACCCTAGATACCCGAGTCATATTCCACGAAAAGTACCAAGGCGCCGCCGTCGTCAACCCTAGCTCGGGAGGGTTCTGAAGCTCTTCCCGACACTCTGCCGGAGAGGGGAATCATCACCGGAGGGCTCTACATCGCCATGCCTGCCTCCGGAGTGATGCGTGAGTAGTTCATCCTTGGACTACGGGTCCATAGCAGTAGCTAGATGGTTGTTTCTCCACTTTATGCCATCATGATTAGATCTTGTGAGCTGCCTAACATGATCAAGATCCAATACAAGAAATATGCTATCATATGACCCTCAATAATGGTCATTGAATGGTCATATATTTTAATTTGTGACCTTTTTGTGACCAAAAACAATTGGTCACGTTATGAGCGTCACTAACGATCCAATATGACCTTTTTTGTGGATTAGTCATAGACTTCTATGACCAAAACAAAAGGTCACAGATTTTATGACCAAATTTTTGGTCACTGGCAATCTGTCCACGCCACGTCAATTCCAACGTGGCAAATCTAACGTAGCAATTTTGTGACCAAATGGAATGGTCGTAGACCAGAATCAGCCCAGTCCAGTTTAGCCGTTTAGATGGACCGAGCCCAATAATTCAACCCATTTTACTTTTTTTCATGTCTATTTCAAACGGCTATATGGGCCAGGCCCAACAATTTGGCCCTTTTATTTTCTTGGATGTGGCCTTTTACAATCTATTGATTTTTCATTTACACCATGCTATTTTGGTGCTGGTCCCACTTGTCAGATTGGTCCCACTTGGCATAGGTCCCACATGTCAGAAATTTCAGAATTTTAGTGATTATTTTGTTAAGTGCATCCCATTGGATTTTCCGTGCTTTCAAAACACATACACAATCAATATTCCAAATATTTCATTCAATGTTTCAAACATTTCATACAGAACAGGAAACCATGAAATTTGTCCAAAATAACGCAAAATTACTATCTATAAAAATACTAGCTACTATTTGCTAACTGGGGCTTCAAGTTTCTTCAAAATTCTTCAGGCAGGAGCTCTAAAAAGAGGGGAACGGCACTTCAGTCCTTGTAATGTCTGCCAGCAACAAAAGAGAACAGTGAGATAAAACATAGCTGGGACAAAATTACACCTTTGCTTTTACAAAAGGTGCAAGCAGAAGAATTTGTCAATTATGTAGCCCAAAATGTGTATAATATTGACTATCAGTACATATAAACTGCAACACGGTACAGCAAATCATCTACAAATCACAAGAACAGTAAGCACTCTTTAACATTAACACTACCAATTACCCATCCTAATCACAGATGCCGTTAACAGACGATGCAGCTAACACACCATCTCAATCAGATACTCGTGAACTTCCAAAACTTAGGCAATACAGGGAAAGAGAGAGGACGCACCGTTGGGTCAGACAAGGCGCAGAGGACAGAGTTACAGCTGGGTCAGGCGTGCTCATAGACATGCCCGGACATGCAGGATCACTCATTGATCACCATAAGCATATCACCTAGAAGTATCAGGATTTACCAAATTAGAACAATTTGAGATAAAGATAACACTACTAGAGAAAAGAATGCAGTTCTGATTTCAGACAAAACACTGATAAGTCTTTATTTTAATAGTTTAGGCATGTTTCCTAGGAACTCTAGAATGCAATATTAATTCCAAACAATGAATTGGCTAATAGATAAATAATACAAAACATGATGACAAGATTAAATTAACATGATGCAGTCCTATGATGCAAGAGTTCCAGTAGTTGTATTTAAAGAACTGATGGAACTACTGGATATGCTTCATTGTAGAGAGCTAGAAACTCAGTATTAACATGTAAATTGTTTAGAAACTCGTACTTGCCTCATTGTACAGAGCAGCCACTAATCAGTATTAGCCTAGTTGATCAAAGTTGAGCATTTAAGTTGGCACATGACAAAATAAACATTCAGTGAACATTGAATATCCATGAGTTCAACCTTTAGAATCTAGTGAACAAAGGAATCTTTCACAAACACAATAGTTTTAAAAGTATGATAGTCCAAAGCTATAAATAATTGTAAGCAATGCAAGAGTGACAAGCCATAGTATATAAATCCTAATATGCAATTGCAGTAGAACAATTTAGGTCATTTTCAACATATTTGAGACCTACTGCCTTCACACATGGCCCCTATAACATCGTCCTAGATGCAGTAAGGACAATAGTGCAGAAACAATCATCAATCTTTAGGTGCTAAAACTGCTTTTAGAAACCAGGAAACCGTACCTCGTGTGCACTTCTTCAGAAGAACCGTGAATGCACGGCTAAGCCCAAGGTCGGAGATCATGAGTGCCATGGTCTTGCCGTGCATGAGCATGTTGTGTGACTTGAGGTCACGGTGGACGCCGCGTCCGTGGCAGAAAGAAACGCCCCTAAAGAGCTGGTACATCAGGATCTGCACACACTACAACCAAGTTCACCATCCAACAAATTAGTCAATAAACGTTGTCTGAACATTCAAACAAACACCTCGCGTGCGAGATCTGGGAAACAAACGACAAACGACCGCGATGGCAGCAGAATGGAGGGTATACCTTGACGGTTTGTGCGGGGATCTTCTCGTGGTTCAGGCAGTGGCCGCGGATGATTTTCTTGAGGTGGTGTCTCTGCTTACAGGTCGGTGACGAGGGGTGTCCTCGGCAATACCCATGGCTAAGGACCTAGGGTTGAGATTATGGGGTAGAGAACGTGTAGAGTTGGTAGTATCGACGGCTGACAAGCGGGATTTACCCAGGTTCAGGGCCCTCGAGTGAGGTAAAACCCCTACGTCCTACTTGTCTGTATTGATGATGTGAACAATAGAGCTACAAGGGTCCTGGCAAGATGTCGATCTTGCTAGGGTTTTGGTGCTGGAGTATTGCGTGTCCTTGATCGGTCGTCCTCCCAGCCTTTATATAGGAGGCTGGGTCTCGGGTACGTAACCGACTAGGATTACAGATAAGGTAAGTTCAAACCGACTATGCCTAACTTGGAAAGTATACCTTCATCTTGGGCCTCCCTTCATGGGCTTCAGTAGTCTTCTGTTAACTGGGCTTTATTCATCACGTGCACAGGTACCCTCGTGGTAGGGTACCCGAAGGGTATAACCTTGTCAGTAGCCCCCGAGTACTTGTCTGACTCGAAGAATCGGGCATGTACTCACTCAATATTACACGTCATATCTTTTGTACCTGTGTTTATGATTTGGGATACCTGTGTGAATAATACTTTTTTAACTCAGGTTTTTGCTTATGATTATCAGGGGATATTGACTTAGTAGGCCGGTTCATCCGACGGATCGGGACCGGCTAACTGCCATTTGGGCCAAACCTTACTAGCCTTCAATCAGACTCGAGTCCCCGGACTCGAACCTGGAACATACTGGATAGACTCGACTCAGGCCGTTGAGGTCTTACTGAATCGTTCTGCAGTTTAACTTTGATATTTACCCAACGCGTCCGTCAGGATTTTTCATCATGTCTGCTGACACAGAAAGTTTTAAGGATTAACACTGCGGGACCAGCTCGACGGATCGGCGGGTCTTACCTTTGCATTTGCGTATGCAGCATCCGAGATATTTGCGACTGCCGCAACTTGGGAATTTATGGAGTATGATTTTTGTTTTGAAGTATGTTTAATAGCTGAGTCGAGTCGTTGGCGACTGAAACTCTTACCTTTATTCTATCGGGTGCGCGACAGCGCTCCCAATGGAAGTAGCCCCCGAGATTGTGCTTTATTGCTTGTAATGAAGGATAATCTCAAATTCTCTTATCCTGCACATCTTAATCGAAGAAATTTTTTGATACGCTCCCGATGGGAATACTATGCTTTAGTCGACAAACCATCGAGTTACGATTTCATTTAGTCGATAGACCGATGAGAGGAATATGCCTCACTCGACAAACTGTCGAGTGTGCCTAACGGTTGCCTCGCAGTTGACATCATGCATGACGTGCACACGCAGTCTTGACAAGACGTATCTGTGTGGGCCCATTGTCATCGTTTGACTACAGAGGACGCCGCTTCAGTTCCGATTTGACCGGACGTGGCGAGATTTTCGCTGCATAATCATAACTTCCTTGTTTTTCGTGCATAGTGGCGGCGTGGCCCGCGACATTTGCTCTCCGCGCTTGCCACGTGTATGGTCAGATTTGTTTGTTCGCTGCCCATTCTTGTGAGAACGGCTGCGATTGTTTTGCGATTTGTGGTAAATAGTGAGGGCTGCGTTAGTACTTACTTCGTAGGCCATATAATTTTGATATATATGGTTGGGGCATGATATAGCTGGCCTATGGTTTATAGCCAGGTTTCTACTCTTGCATTCTCAAATAGTTTCTAAGATTTTTACTTAATTCTCTGATTTTTTTCAGATTTACCCAAGAGATAAATGAGGTCACTGAGCCGAGGAGAGTTGTTGCCGTTATTCGCCATGCGCTTGCGCTGCTTGAGAAGGCACACGAGGGAGCAGTGGCGTAAGCGTTGGTGATGCAACCTGTTGTCAATGTCAATGGGCCTCACCACGTACAACTAACAGTAAGCTCTTTCCATTCAGCTCCAGTTTTTCTACTCTGTTTCTTCTACTATGTTATTACCATAAACTGAATGCAATTCATTTCAAAATTATTGCCATGATATCTAGGTGAAGGGTTAATTGTCAATGCAGAACATCTGACCTGTCTGCTAGAAACTCTTGACAAGGACCTAATCAGTATGATTTTCCGACCTTATTCTTGCTATATGTTAGGTTAGTAATACTAATTGCCCTATTTAAGGAAGGCAATCATTAACGGTGACCTTCTTTTGTCATTTTTGTTTATTATTAGGTTACATAGTTCTTAGCTGTTTAATTCTCACTTGTCATGACATTTTTTTTGAATTCCTGTCTTGCTCCAAACCTGTAGAGTATCATCACTATGATGTGCAAGATGTGTGCCAATTTCTCTTTTACCATGTACACTTGATATATGTCCATTTTACTGAACCACCTCTAATTTCTGTATCAGATTATGGTGGCAGCGTGGTAGCAGTAAGGGTGTTCTAACCGGACTTCAGAGCCGTAGAGGAGATCACCTAGCATGCACGCGCCTTCCCCACCGCCAAATTGGTTCTTTTTTCAGTTCGTCACTGTTTTATTGTTTGAGAAAATTGGTTTTAGTAACTGAAGTGGATTACTATGGAACGGCTAATGGAAGGTCAAGTTTAAGCGCAGTTTGCTGTGTATACTTCGCTTTAGATGTCGATGTAATTAGCAATTTGGTGCATATGCTTCTTGATGAATGGCTGGGCAGTGTCGTGAAGGTTCAAACTACTATGTTAGACATTGGACATGTTTTTGTTACATGATATGCTTATCTATCTTGGTCAAATTGAGGCAGAGCTTTGAATGAAAGTATAGCACGCCACTGCCTCGACATGCTCTGTCTCGACTCCAGCGTAAGTGTTGCTGCACAACATGCTCAACGAACGCCTACAACTGTGCCCACACCTTCGCCAACTTCTCTTCAAGAGGTACTTGTTCATCTACTCAATTGTGATTTTTCTGAAGATGATCTTAAGTTTAGATTTCTGTGTGACAATATCATGAAAATTATGAAAACATGCCGCACAAGAATTACTTGTGAAGAATGATTGTTGCTGATGGGCTAATTGTAAAGAAGATAAACAGTTCTAGATAACCAAAAAGGGTTTGTGTTTTCTATCATTGTTGCAAATAATGACGATTTTTTTACAAGGCCTATACAGGTTTTCCCTGCTAAACCTGTACGATTGAAAGAGACTGCTCTACTTATCCCTGGTCGCTTGCACCTGTTGCTTATTCAGGACATGCTCAAGAACATGCACTTGTTGCAACAACCAGTATTGTTGACGGCTCGACAAAGTTTTCTCCTATTGTAATTTAGGCAAGCTACATAGTGTATTATTTCAGTATGTATATATTTGTAATTTGGTGAAGAAAAATGAATATTATTTTGGTATTTTGGCTGTTCAATATATTAATTAAAAGGACGTTATGTGTGAAGGCTTACATGAATCAATACAGCTTTCTTGAAGTTTATGGGATATCAGCCTTGCTTCGTGCCCCTGTTCCTGCTCAATTTTTTGCGGATACATATAGGGAGGGATACCAGATACAAGTTATGTTGGTAATCTTTGTGGAACTATAATCAATTTTATATAGAAGGCAGTCAACTTGAAATATTTGACATGATTGATCTCTGTATTATTTCATATCTTCAGTATTATTTTCACACCAAGTATTTGGAAATAGAATATTAGGACGAGCTGATCAGCTGTGTGTCTGTGATGGGACTTTGTTCCTTTATTGCATGACATGTAGCGTACATCAAAAACATTTTTTAAAGTTGGTGCAATTTAGTACTAAGCCCATCATCATTTCATAATATTTTTAGGTATGGATTTGTCCAGCTTAAACTGAAGATAAATTGCCAATGTTGTACTGATGAGAAACACTGACCCAGCCAACAAGCTGTGAAATCGCACAATACTTGTAGTCCGTTGGGTTTTAGAGGAACACCGTTCAACCGGAGTTCGTGCAGGGCCGGTCCTGAGGGGGGGCAAGAGGGGCGGCCGCCCCGGGCCCCCGAAACCAAGGGCCCCCCCAGCCTAGGTATGCTCAAGGCAGCCGAGGACCCTTTCTCACTCGCTAACGCCATTGGAGTAAGCTATTGTGTGTCTCTGGGAAGAAGAAGGCCGAATCATTGGACATAATAAGCTATGGGCCTTTATTTTTCCCACAGCTTTTTCCTTTCGAAACTGGGCCTTGGGCCTTCGCCTTTTTAAGCAACACATCGAACCGTTAACTGGCGTCGACCCTTCTGGAGCATGGAGCGCACCTTTTTTTACGTGAGGAGCGAACAGATTCAGTAGGATATGTCAATCGATACTCTTTGCTTCTTTGTATCAATACTAATTCATTTATATTTTAAAGGTTGGTTCCATGTTACAAACAGACATTTGATTGTTTCATCAGCTTTATTTAGATTGGAAGTTGATCGTTTTGTAAGATCTATCTAGTGACGATGTGCATTTTTCGATATTCAATTTTGATCTAATATGTTTGTATTGAGTGATTGTAGTTATTTTCTTTTTTATTATATATTTAATGTCACAAAAATCTTGCTATGCGTGTTGTCGGTGTAGCCATAGAAATATTTAGTGTCACACGAAACCGTGTGTCACGTAGTTTGGCTCATTAACTGTATATGCAATTTGGCTTGATCTTCTCGTAATCCTATGTCCAATGCTTGATCTACTGTACACCCTAACCAGAGGCACCCATCATCGCCCCTACATTGCCATGCCGAGGGGAGACACCGGTCACCGCGATTTAACACGATTTCAGAGATGGCATGCCTTCATGTTCATACCATCGTTAGCGTTTTTTTTTCTATAAAGGGGGCCATATTCTAATTTTGCCCCGGGCCCCAAATACCTCAGGACCGGGCCTGAGTTCGTGTTGGGACAGCGCACTGGGCAGAAGGCGTTTCTTTATCGCATACTTATAAGCCATAGCAACGCACGGGCATACAACTAGTATCCAAATAAGTTTCGAGATGGATATCTGGCAGAAAGACAAACTGTTCTTTAGGCATTCTCAAAGCAGGGCAGTTACCAATTTTCATAGTTCGCTCATGGTTCATGTAAATCTGAAACTAAGCGGGGCAGATGATTTCTTCTCTAGCCAATGCCAACAGCAACACACCCAGTTTCATCAAGCCTTAGTAATGACAAAACTAGCATGTAAAAGGCATACAATAGAGAGGATAACCAATGTCTAATTGGGCGAACAACACTGAAGTAGGACTAACCATCTTTCTGCGCAGAGGAATCTTTGATGCGCCATACACAGTTACACATTTTCTGGTTCATGCAAATCTGAATCTAGTCGGCAATTGCCCTTTGCAAGCGGCTGCAAAGTCTTCAGCGAGGTGTGGCGCGGCTTCCTTGTGAGGGCAAATGTACTTCTCCACGAATACCTTCTCAGTGTATGCAACTATACTATAGTAGTCCCGGTCATGATCTAGCAATCCATTTGCCTTAAGAAATTTCACTACATAGTACCTTGGCCTGAGTCGCCCCTCCAAGCTGTAAGAGAGCATTGCTAGCCGATGAGCAATGTAGGACGGTTCCAACCCTACCTCGTGGATGAGGAATTCGGACTTGCGCTGCAGCATGTCCTTAGAGCACTCCAGCAGCACTGGAGACTTGCAAACAGCAATGCCCACCTCGGAATCCGACCAACCGACGTTTTCTTCAAGTGCTCCACTTGGACGGCGATTTTCTCCTCGCTGAGGAACGCAACAGCCTGCAGCATTTCCCTGAACATCCCAGAGCCACGTGGTACACCCAGTCCTTCAGCACGCACGACCATCGCCTGGACAAGCTCCAGGTTGGACGAGAGCATCCTCGGTACACGTCCGAATAGCTTGGCAATATCACAAGCACTTAGCCCGCACTCCCGTAGGAAGGCGATATTGGGCTTCACCACCTTCTCAGGGTCGGAACAGAGAAGGAATTTCCTGGAGCGCTTGAGTACCGGAAGGAGGTTCTCGTAGGAGCCAACGAGGTGCAGGTAGTAGGGTAGATTGGAGACGATGGACCTAAGGCGGAAGCTATCGGGGCGAGCCAGGCAAAGCGCACGATATCAGAACGAGATAGTCCGAGACCGGTGAGCCCGGCGACATTAGGTCCCAGAGTTGTGTCCACGCTGGTGCAGAGGAACTTGGGGTCCTTGGCGACGAGGGCGGCGACGTCGGCGCCGGAGAGGCCGAGGCCGGCGAGGAAGGCGAGGACGGCGTCGGGGTTGGAGGGGGACTTGAGGTGGGAGAGCTTGGGGGAGGCTTTGAGTGCCTGCGCTCGGGTGAGGCCGCAGGTGTCGACGAGGTATTCCTCGACGGCGAAGCTAGGGTTCAGAGAAACGGCGGGCGCGGCCGCGGCTGCGGAGAGGAGACGGTGGAGTGGGCAGATGGTGGTGGCGGCGGAGGTAGAGGAGAGGATACGGGCAGCGATGCAGCTTCGGAGGCGGAGCATGGCGCCGGCGCCGGCGGCGAGGGAATCCTGGAACGAGCGCCGACGGGGTGCGAGTGAGACTGTGGTCGAATGAGACAACGCAACTAACAGCGGGTCCTTGGCGAGTGAGACTGTGGTCGGAGGCGGAGCATGGCGCAGGCGCCGGCGGCGAGGGAATGCTGGAACGAGCGCCGCCGGTCGGTGCGAGACTGTGATCTGGCTTGTGGAACGAGACAACTAGCAAGAAGCCATTAATTGAATTCCACGAGCCCAACATGCGAATGCCGTGGGCTTTGGCCCATTGCAACTCGCGGTCCTGCCACTGTTCTCAGGAAAAAAAATCCCTTGCTTTAGTCTGACAGCAGGAAAATACTGAATTAAGGATTACATACAGAAAACCTGCAAAATTCCGAACAAATGCAGTAGCTTATCTGAACAAAACGTCCACCAGGGTCAGAACATGCATATGCTTCTTTCTGAATCCGCAGCCTGGCATGCTTCGTCGATCTGCTGGCTCCCCCAACTTTCTCACCTTGTAGTTACAGCAAAGCAAGAACAGAGCCCATATCTCATTACCAGCTAATGCAGCCTCATATCAGGATCAAAACTGTGTGTGTAACGTTCTGTTCCTCACACAGCCTTGCTACTCGATTTGAGATGCAGCACAACATGCCTACTATTCCTATATGTTTGAAATTCCGCAAGATGCTTTACTACAGATTTTATTTGTTGAACATGGCGGGAAATCTTGCGCACACGCCTGCTGAATCATAAAACCTTGCATTGTGAGGGCAATTCATGCAAGTGATGCGTACCCCTCGTGTGTATTAGGATGGACAAAAACCTAAGGTTCAGTCTCATGCAAGAATCAAAGCCTCAAATTGGGCACAACTGTGCAGCTTTGCGAAATCAAAAAATTTAACCTACAGTTTTTCTACCTACACAGATACAATTTCACATTTGCAAGCATCTGAGACAGTGCAGATATATGATAAGACTAATTCGTACTATCTCCATTGGTTCAGTCCTGACGATTAAACGATAAGACTAATTCATTTGTTTATCATGCTTTTGTCCTGGATAGATTATAAAAATTAATCTGAACATTTGCCATGCAAAAGTAAGGACAACTACAGGAATTACGAACAAAGATACTCAATCATAGAACAATAAAGGGAACAAATCAAAAACAGAACAAACATCCACCGAATATGGATATATTTCTAAGCATAGTCTAGAAGATGGAACTGCAATTTCAGTGCTAACTGCAACTTGCTTCTCCTGCCACCGTTTGTATCAGCTCAGGAAAAGTTCTCAAAAAAAATCAGCTCAGGAAAAAAGCTCTCTTTGGAGTTAACTTGACTCTTTTAAGTACGCCAATTGGAAACGCTAAAACAATATAAATTGGCTCCTGTGAATTTAAAAAGATAATTACTGTAGTCAGTTGGGTGTAAATTCCAGTGTTCAACCAAGAAGACTCCAAGATCCTGTCAGCAAAAGAATGGAACTGAATGTACGAATTCACTGAAGCTGGTTTACTCGACTTGTTACTTGTTCAGGTTCCTTGGTTGAATTTGACAGCGACCATACGAGAAGGATCACATAAACTTTTTACTGAAGCTTCTCTGAACAAAACAGAAAAGAAGGTCAGGACACATACTTGTTACTGAACTTCAGGCAATCATCTACATCTAGGCTGAGCACCAGCTCTACTACATTCAGTAAATCAGTATGCCCCTATTGCCCGGACACTTTCTGCTTCAGGAAAAACTTGTATTAGGATGGAGAAAAAGTTTAAGGTATGGCCAAAGCCACAAATTGGGCACTAACCGTGCAGCCTTGCGAAATCAATACTCTAACCTACAATTTCTCTGCCGAAATATGCAACTAGTTGTGTGAACGGATACAGTATCACATTTGCAACTAAAGCCTAATTCATACCATCTACATTGGTTCAGTTCTGACGATTAATGACATATGTAAATGACGAGACTAATTCATTTGTTTATCATGCTTTTGTCATGAATAGATTAACCTTTTTGAATTTGAACATTTTCCTGGCAAATTTAAGCTACAGGAACAGAAAATAAGGGGAAGAAATCAAAAGACAATTAACATACACCGAACTGAAATATATTTCTAACCATAGTCTTGAAGAACGACTGCAATTTTAGTACTAACAAACATATGATAGAACCAAATAGAGAGAAATGAAACAGAACACGCTAGATACAATTTGGAAAGAAAGCATATTCGGACTTCTCATTTTCAGAAATTTCTCTCTACGGAATGAAGGCATCAAAATGCCGCTGTTCAGAAATATAATTTTGCTGGAAGATCTTGTTTCATTATTCCAGACGGTATGCACCAGAGAAGGATCACACGGCTGATCTTCATTTCAAATCGAGGCTCTTCGCCAGGAACAAAATAGCTCATTTCAAATCATAGCTCTTCGTCATCTCCTTTGTGTTACTGCAAACAAGCTCATAGCTCATACCTCATTACCAACTTATGCTTCCTCACATCAGGAACAAAACCGTACACCATTCTGTCCTCATACAGCTTACTTCTTAATTTGTGGTGCACAACTAGAGGTGTGGAAATCTGACACCGGTGAAAACTGTGGCAAACAGGCAGGTGGATGTAGTTCATTTCTTTTCACGAAGCTAATCCCACCACCAGTTTAGTACAAAAAAAATGAACTAAGCTGAAACCGGTATGCCATCAAACCTTTTTTGCCCACCCCTATGCGCAAAATGTCTACTATTCCTATTGTTTGAAATTCTGCAAGATACTTTTACCACATAGAAAACCATCCGCTCCTATCCCAGCGTTCCAGAGACGCAATATCTTCATGTCTAGACTGAGCTTTAACTAAATAGGTGAGATGGCATTCAATAATCAATACAACCGACAAAAATACTTCATCCCGTAAATGATAAGACATCACTGGGATCATCTCTTGGCTGATCAAGGTAACATAGTCTTTGACCTTATATTTCACTTCTTTATTTCAATTACACCTTACACGTCTTCAGAAGAGATTCTAACCAGCACAACTTTTGTTCATGTTTTCTAAGACTTTTAGATGGTTACGTTTTCTTTCTTAACTGATAGTACTACAGTCTACAAGCGTGTAACTTATCTACCCTTGTACCAAATTGTCAAAGAAAATACAGAGACTTTAATTTTCTATGGAAACACCAAGTCATACTGACATTTTGATCAGGTATGGGGTGCATTATCCGTCAGGAACAGTTGTTGTGCTACTTCTGCACTATTTTACTGTTGTTTCCTTCACAAGATTGTGAGCAGACACGAGTCAAAATATGCCTTATATTTCAAGATTTGGGGGGATAATACGTGTTTCATAATTCTGAACCACTTAGCTGAACTGAAACTACTAATCCTGTTACAACTTTCAGGCTTAACAGGCAGAAAGAAGTTCAGAGATGCATAGCAGGCAGAAAGCCAAACTGTTCTTCGACCATTCTCCAAGCGCGGCGGCGTGCCAAGGAACGTTCCAGCCATGAATAACATCGACACTTCTCACTAACTACAGCAGCTTGGTTCCAGCCCAGTAGGCGGTCCAGTGGAAAACAGTAAACCAAGGTAGTAGCTACAATCAGCAAGATATTTTATGCCGAAAACAAGCAAAATTTCTCGTCTCCCAAATGGTTCAGAACAAGGAAGTTACTCCAACAGTTATCAACTTTCAACAATTTAAAGGAAAGCTCAAGATCCATTCACAAACTTGTTGCATGAAGAGCAGCTTACCACATTCCACGGATACTGCTGAAGAAACAAATGGATGCACTCCAGGGGACCCTCCCATCCCCTATGCAATCAGCATATATGTATGGTACGTGTACCTAGCTCTGCTGGGATTTCTCAGGATATCATAAAAGGATATTACTTGATCTCGCTGGACACTATATCCATGCTCTGCTGTTTTGTTTGCTGGACACTGCAATACTGTGTTCTTGGTTCATGCAAATCTGAATCTCGTGGGCACTTGGCCTCTGCTAGCATCAGCATAGTCTTCAGCAAGGCGTGGTGCAGCTTCCTTGTGAGGAGATATGTACTTCTTCATGAATACCTTCTTCGTCATCATGACTGAATAATAGTAGTCCTGGTCATGATCTAGCAATCCATTTTCCTTAAGGAACTTTACAACATAGTACCGAGGCCTGAGACGGCCCTTCAGGCTATAACCGATCATTACCGGCCGCTGAGCAAAGTACGCCGGTTCCAACCCCACCTCAGAGATGAGGAATTCTGATTTGCTCTTCAGTGTTTCCTTGGACATGTTCAGCAGCGGCGGAAACTTACAAATAGCAATGCCCACCTCAGTATCCGACCACCGGAACGTGGTCTTCAAGTACCCCGCTTTGACCGCAATCTTCTCCTCACTGAGCCATGCGACAGCCTGGAGCGCTTGCCTGAACATCCCGGAGCCACGGGGCACACCTACAGCCTCGGCACGCGCTGCCATTGCCCGGACACGCTCTGGTTTGGTGCCAAGTATCCATCGCACAGAGAGGCACAACTTGGCAATATCGCAAGCACCTAGCCCGCACTCCTGCAGGAATGCAACATTGGGTTTGACCAACTTCTCGAGGCTGAATCCGAGGAGACCAGAGCTAATCTTGAGAATCTGGGCAAGGTTCTCCATGGAGCCAAATAGCGCCTGGTAGTAGGGTAGATTGGAGACGATGGACCTGCGGCGGAATCTGTCGGGGGTGAGCGAGGCAAGGCGAGCGATCTCAGAACGGGATAGACTGAGACCGGTGAGCCCGGCGACGACGTGGGACAGGGTTCTCTCCACGCCGGTGCAGAGGAACTCGGGGTCCTTGGCGACGATGGCGGCGACGTCGGCGCCGGAGAGGCCGAGCCCGGCGAGGTAGGAGAGGACGGCGTCGGGATTGGTGCGGGACTTGAGGTGAGAGAGCTTCGGGGAGGCCTTGACTGCCTGGGCTCGGGAGAGGCCGCGGGAGGCGACGAGGTATTCCTCGACGGCGAAGCTAGGGCTTGGACAGACGGCGGGCGCGGCCGCGGCTGTGGAGAGGAAACGGTGGACTGGGGAGATGGGAGCGGCGGAGGTAGAATAGAGGAGACGGATGCAGCTTCGGAGGCGGAGCATGGCACAGGCGAGGGCGTGGCGGCGCCGGCGGCGAGGGAAATCGGGAACGAGCGCCGCCGGTCAGTGCGACAGACTTTTTTTTTTTTTGAGGGGTACTTTTTTTTTTGAGTGAAAAGACTCTGGTCGAACGAGGTTGTGCGGTGGGCCTTCAAGCTTTGGCCCATTCCAACTTGCCGTTTTGTTCGGCCAGCCTACAATATGGCAAGCCTTTAAAAAAAAGATATGGCAAGATCGGAAGCATGCATAGTTTTTTTTAGGGGAAACATCACTTTCTTAATTTAAACCACACTTGCATCGTCAATTAAAAGAGGAGAAATAAAACTAGGTGAATCCTCAAACCATAGACTTGGCTGAAATCCACATTTCTAGGGTAAAGTCAGGCCCGGTCCTGAGGTATTTGGGGCCCGGGGCAAAATTAGAATATGGCCCCCTTTATAGAAAAAAAAACGCTAACGATGGTATGAACATGAAGGCATGCCATCTCTGAAATCGTGTTAAATCGCGGTGACCGGTGTCTCCCCTCGGCATGGCAATGTAGGGGCGATGATGGGTGCCTCTGGTTAGGGTGTACAGTAGATCAAGCATTGGACATAGGATTACGAGAAGATCAAGCCAAATTGCATATACAGTTAATGAGCCAAACTACGTGACACACGGTTTCGTGTGACACTAAATATTTCTATGGCTACACCGACAACACGCATAGCAAGATTTTTGTGACATTAAATATATAATAAAAAAGAAAATAACTACAATCACTCAATACAAACATATTAGATCAAAATTGAATATCGAAAAATGCACATCGTCACTAGATAGATCTTACAAAACGATCAACTTCCAATCTAAATAAAGCTGATGAAACAATCAAATGTCTGTTTGTAACATGGAACCAACCTTTAAAATATAAATGAATTAGTATTGATACAAAGAAGCAAAGAGTATCGATTGACATATCCTACTGAATCTGTTCGCTCCTCACGTAAAAAAAGGTGCGCTCCATGCTCCAGAAGGGTCGACGCCAGTTAACGGTTCGATGTGTTGCTTAAAAAGGCGAAGGCCCAAGGCCCAGTTTCGAAAGGAAAAAGCTGTGGGGAAAAATAAAGGCCCATAGCTTATTATGTCCAATGATTCGGCCTTCTTCTTCCCAGAGACACACAATAGCTTACTCCAATGGCGTTAGCGAGTGAGAAAGGGTCCTCGGCTGCCTTGAGCATACCTAGGCTGGGGGGGCCCTTGGTTTCGGGGGCCCGGGGCGGCCGCCCCTCTTGCCCCCCTCAGGACCGGCCCTGGGTAAAGTATGAGCAACATGATTAGCAGTTCTAGGAGAATAACAAAATTCTACTTTGAAAAACGAGGATGCCTGGATGCAAATGTCTTGAATAATAGGTGTTGCACCTGTTGCTGAAAAGCAACCATCGTCCAGCATATTGATTATTTCAAGACAATCAAATTGGACCAGCAGTTCATTGCATCCTAATTGATTTGCCAAGTATACACCGTATCTGATCGCCAACGCCTGATTGTCGCCGCATCAATCGCAAACTCAATATTATTATTGTTAGCAGCCAAGAAGTTGCATTTGTCATCTCAGATTATGGCACCCGCCGCCCCTCTTCTATAATCAGCAACAAAGCTGGCGTCAACGTTGACAGTGATGGACCGACCCTGGACGGTCTCCTCTCTCCCGCAAGAAGAGAAAGGCGATTTGTGCGCCCCCTCGCTGCTCCCACCTCGCCGCCGCGGATCCGCGTGATTCCTCGCCTCCGTCGGCCGCTCCGGCGGCGGGAGGTTGGGGAATCGCCGGATCCCGGTGTGTACATAGTGTAGGTAGTAGTAGGGACCCAGCCGGCGGCGTCTTGGTGGTGGAGACCTTGTCGGTGCTGTGTTTGCGGATGGCGCTCGTCCCTTCCGGCAGTGGAGCTTCTCGGAGCTCCAAGGCGGAGCGCCGTCCTCTCCCTCGTGCTCGTGGCCCTCTGGGGTCGCCGTGTGCGGGGATCCCCCCTCCAGATCTGCTTGCGGTGGATCTGGTTGACTCCTTCGATGCAGGTGATGATGGCGCGAGCGGCGGCGCCGATGGAGCAAGCTGGAGGCCTCTCGGGGTTCGAGTTTCGAAGACTTCCCGTCCGCTTGGGGGCTCCTTCCGATCCAAGGTGTCAAGGAAGTTGCGGCGGCGGCGCGTCATCGATGCGGTTTCTTCTCCGGCGACGTCGATGCAGGAAGATCTGTGTGTAATCTCCATCTCTTGTTTGATCTTTTCTGCCTACTCGATGTAATCTTCACCTGTATCCTCGCAAAAAAAAAAAAACGTTGACAGTGATGAAACCTTCTCTTTGTATTTCGGATCCATGGATCCTACAAAGTTAGCTGTTAGAATATGAATAGACATAATAGTTTATGATAGACTTTGGACTTGTTCGCAGACTTGTTAGAACTTCGGAGGCGGAGGATGGCGCAGGCGGCGAGTGGCGGCGGCGGCGAGGGAAAGCGGAGACGGTTGCCGACGGCTGTTGGTACGAACCTTCCCAGTGTTTTTTTTTTTGATAAGGTGAGGCTTTTATTCAACGACCAAACGGTAGACTGAAAGTACATCCCAGGCAATGAACTGCCTGTAGTCTAGAAAACTGAAACTTAAGATTACATAGCTTCGACTTAGAAGAGCATAGAGAGGGAAATAAGAGGTTTGATTTACACCTAAACAAACTGCGGGAATCAAAACGATCCCGAAAGGCGCGCTTGGCTAGGGCGTGTGCCGCCTTGTTCTCATCACGTGGTACCTTGAGAATCAGTTCAGAGCGGCTTCTCCTGCGATTAGTAATCTCAGCAAGAAGTGGTCTGATCGACCAATGGCCTGCCCCAGAAACCAAGTTATCTGTCATCGCCGCATCAACCAGCACCTTGTTGTCCGAGAGGAACGAGACACCTGACCAGTCTAGCGCCTGCACCACCTGAACAGCCAAGAGAAGGGCTTGCGCTTCAGCCTGCAGAACAGAAGAGGCAGAGGAGGAAACAGCACTGATGAAGAGTTTGATCTTCCGAGTAGGGCCGTGCAAGAAAATCCCCAGGCCAGCAGTATTTGCGTCCACCACCGGGTTAAAAGCCGCATCACAGAAGGCCACCGGACCTGCAGGCACAGAGAAAGACAAGTGTGTATGGTTTGGCTTCGGCGCAACTGCAAGAGGTTGTGTGTCGCTAACAGGCATTGCTTGCTGCTCCTCTTTACCTGCAAAAAGAATAGCATGGGCAGCACATAGAAACGATTTGTTTGCTCGACAGCGACGCGTCACAAAAGAAGCCCAACCCACGGCCATCCTGGGTCTTGAAGCGCACCAAAAGGCCCAAAGTGTCAGTGCCAGATTGCCTCAAAATGCAACTCATTCGCGCAGAAAATACAAACACTTCGCCTCGAGATTGCTGTTAACTTTCAGCTATGAGCCTATGATTCGAGTGAAAAGGATTTGAACGCTCATTACTGAATGTTTGAGAGTTAACATGGCTCCATACCCGAACTAATTTAAAGCACCTCATGTTGCTGCTAGTGTATTTATTCAAACTCGATGATGAATCCGGCAGGCGACAACAACCCGTGCCTAGCCTTTGCGTATCAGATACAATGCATAACTTGCAGAATTCAAAAGGAGAAATAGTTCTCTCTGCATAAAACTCCTGAAGTTTCAGCTAGGCTAGTAAAACTAAATTTGTTACAACAGCAAAGCAGACCAAAAGAGACACATTGGAAAGAACTCTTATCTGATCGGTCCAACAACAACCCTTGCTTCTAACTGACCTAGCTGCCGCAGTTTCAGAATTCGCCTGAATTTAAGTCTGAAAGATTTAGAGACCACTCGAATAAGCAAAGAACTGAAGTACCTATAACGTACCAACTGATTCATTACAGCTTAAGCTTCTGAACATCAAGCACCTCTCTACTGTAAAATACTACTACTCCCTCCGTCCAATAATAACTCACTCCGTCCAATAATAACTGTCAAAAAGTGGATGTATCCATACATGTTTCATGTCTAGATACATCCATTTTTTTGTCAAACTTGAGACAGTTATTATTGGACGGAGGGAGTATATGTTATCCACTTATCTGATGCTGCCAACTCAGTGAAAAATCATATGCATGGATCATGAGTCACAGTAGAATATATATTTAGCACGCTCAATGGGAAATAACAGTGGGCAAACATAAACAACCATAGTAGGGATTGTAACAGACATGTCTTCTAGAAGAAGGAACGTAGCAGCCACACTCTTCAACCAAATGGTAACAAAGTTAGCAACGACAGGCGAACAATCCAGTATGTATATGGAATTATGAATCACATATAGAAGAAAATCTGCCGAGACAATATGGAGAAAACATGGCACATCAATGGCCCACATATGGTAATTGTTAGGCCCAGGTCTAGAAAAGGTAAAATTGATCCCTTTCTTATTTGAGCTATCATTTGATATGACCAGAAGAATGTCAAATGATTTATTTAGTCCATGTTCAGTCAATAAGTTCTGTGTACAGATAACATTTCGGGTGGGATCGAGTTCATCTGCCTTTCTGTGGTCATAAGTCAAAACAGACTGTATATTCATAATACATAGTATCAAACTAGGGCGAGAGGCAAGGCTGGACAATCTATAGAAGTAATATTCAGTAGATCAACATCCTTTGGTTCATAAATACATGAATACCTAGGTTCAGTCAAATATTCAAACAATACACCACAATGTTAAGAAATCAAACTTTCAGTCAGGGGAAAAGGAGCTCACTCTCTACTTGCACTGCATAAAATCAATATGGGAAAACCTCACAGCATTTTCTTAGTAACCACCTTGCAGTTTATTTTGAATTTTCATTGTTCGAAGAAAGAGTCAATATATATCAAAGAGTAATAACAAAACAATATCACTGTGTGTTAGCATTTTGGTGCACATTTAAGTGCAAGGTATAAATGAATTCTACATACACCATATGTTCTTTGACTTGGTAGCTTACTAAACTGCAGCGGTCCATAGTTTTCCATGTCAATCATTTGAGTGGTATTTTTCTCAAGCTTCTGTGAATATAAAATGAGCAACTGTAATGAAGTGTGGAGATTACCTACTAAATATTCCCATAAAAACAATCAAGTTCTTCATCAACTTTGCAGTATTAAAGATCAAGGTATTCCTTTTCCACTTTAGCCGACTTGCCTGAGGCTGACTTGCATACTGCTATCGTCTATCATCAGCTGCTGCTTCAAAATGACTAATGCTATTGCAATTATATATCCTGCTACTTTTTACTTCCTTTTCTGCTACCCTACCAGAAAAGAAGTAAATCAGTAGAATACATGAGATGAGAAAAGGGAACTTAGTATTCGTAGAAGCACCATGAATTTACAGGCTTGAGTTTCTACTAAACAGATTTATCCATGATTATCAAAAGTAGAAGAACCCATGCCAACTCAAGAAACAAATCGTGTGTTGAACTGCCCTCTACTTTTGAGCACCATAGTTCGTTTCTCCCTTCACAGATATTACCCATGTCACTGAACCTACAGCAATGTCACACAGCAAATAATAAATACTACAATGAGGCAAGTGAAAGCCATATGTGTAGATGCACATAGCTCTTGAAGGTTAATCTCAGTTAGTCAGAAATGGATAGGATGAAGAAGTTAGTGTGCAACAGCAAGAAAAATAGCTTACAAGACCCACTGTTAAAACATCCAGTTATTAACACATAAATTCCAAAGTTCCTATACAAATATCGATGGGTATCCAAGAATGTATGTTCTAAATGCCCATCAAACCACAGAATTTGCTACAGAGATAATTACGAAATAATTATAGAACACTTTAATTGGTTAACAGGCTGGAAATCTTGCACACTGCAATTTTGGGTTACTAGTATATGATTAAAATGACATTTCCTAAAAAAAACACTCTAAAATGTCATATACAGGATGTGCTTCCCCGATATTCAACACAGGACTATGCCAAACACAGGCGATTTGACCCGAAATGATGTCTAATTGACAGCTTGTGGAACAGAACTATGAAACTTTTGATATATGATGAGTATATCTCTAGGTTCTAGGGCATGGTTCTCAAATATTTTATCAATTGCAGGGACCACTGAGAAATAATGATTTTCATGATGTTATAGCAAAAACACAAAATTCTTGCAACAACCACCATCTAAACTGAATAAGGCGCTTTCAATGCAGCGAAGAATTTTTTGACCTCAAACTTTCTTCCTTCCAACATGTATGTCAGCAGGACACGAGGATGAACAAGCTCATAGCCGTGCCATGCTTTCTTCTGTACTATAAGATGACATGGACATACCAGGATAAAAGAATGAAAGTATCACTTTAATAATTCATCAGCAGTTAGCAACGACGAAAGTAGCATGTAAGAGACGCACAAATAGCAGACAACAAACAAATTGTCAGGCAGAGAACAATGAGACAGAAATTACCAGCTTACAGCGCAGAACTAATTTTTTGTTGTGCCCCAAATTTCGTACCAGATACTGGTTCATGTAAATCTGAATCTAGCCGGCACTTCCCCCCTACAAGAGGATTCATAGTCTTCAGCAAGGTGTGGTACAGCTTCCTTGTGAGGAGATATGTACTTCTCCATAAATACCTTCTTGGTCACCATAACTGAATAATAGTAGTCCTGGTCATGATCTAGCAATCCATTTTCCTTAAGAAACTTTACAACATAGTACCGAGGCCTGAGACGACCCTCCAGGCTATAACCGATCATTACTGGCCGCTGAGCAAAGTACGCCGGTTCCAACCCCACCTCAGAGATGAGGAATTCTGATTTGCTCTTCAGTGTTTCCTTGGACATTCTCAGCAGCGATGGAAACTTACAAATAGCAATGCCCACCTCAGTATCCGACCACCTGAACATGTTCTTCAAGTACCCCGCTTTGACCGCAATCTTCTCCTCACTGAGCAATGCGACAGCCTGCAGCGCTTGCCTGAACATCCCAGAGCCACGTGGCACACCTACAGCTTCGGCGCGCGCTGCAATCGCCTGAACGCATTCTGGTTTGGTGCCAAGTATCCACCGCATCTGGACACAAAGCTTGGCAATATTGCAAGCATCTAGCCCGCACTCTCGCAGGAACGCGACATTGGGCTTGACCACCTTCTCGAGGCTGCTAGAGAGAAGATGGTTGTCGTTGTTCTTGAGTGCCCGGAGGAGCTTCTCATTGGAGCCGAAGAGCGAGAGGTAGTACGATAGCCTGGAGACGATGGATCTTCGGCGGAAGTAACAGTAGGTGAGCGGGACGAGGCGCGCGATTTCAGAGCGTGATAGGCCCAGGCTGGTGAGCTCGGCGACGATGGGGGACAGGGTTTTGTCCACGTCGGCGCAGAGGAAATTGGGATCCTTGGCGACGAGGACGGCCACGTCGGCGCCGGAGAGGCCGAGGCCGGCGAGGTAGGTGAGGACGGCGTCGGGATTGGTGCGGGACTTGAGGTGGGAGAGCTTGGCGGAGGCCTTGACTGCCTGGGCTCGGGAGACGCCGCAGGAGGCGACGAGGTATTCCTCGACGGCGAAGCTAGGGCTTGGACAGACGGCGGTCGCGGCCGCGGCCGCGGAGAGGAAGCGGTGGACTGGGGATATGGGAGCGGCGGAGGTAGAATAGAGGAGACGGGTGCAGCTTCGGAGGCGGAGCATGGCGCAGGCTACGGCGTGGCGGCGCCGGCGGCGAGGGAAATCGGGAACGAGCGCCGCCGGTCAGTGCGACAGACTTTTTTGTTTTTTGAGTGCTGAAAAGACTCTGGTGAACAAGGTTGTGCGGTGGGCCTTCAAGCTTTGGCCCATTCCAACTTGCCGTTTTGTTCGGCCAGCCTTACCATATGGCAAGCCTTAAAAAAAAAGATGTGGCAAGATCGGAAGCACACGCAGTTTGTTTTAGGGGAAACGGCACTTTCTTAATTTAAATCACACTTACATCGTCAAAAATAAAAGAGGAAAAATAAAACTAGGTGAGTCCTCAAACCATAGGCTTGGCTGAGCTCCACATTTTCTGGGCTAAAGTATGGGCAACGTAATTAGCAGCCAGTTCTAGGAGCATAACAAAATTCTACTTGAAAAACGAGTATGTGTCTTGATAATAGGTGTTGCACATGTTGCTGAAAAGCAACCGTCATTCAGCATATTGATTATTTCAAGACAATCAAACTGGACCAGCAGTTTATTGCGTCCTAATTTATTTGCCAAGTATATACCATATCTGACCGCCAACGCCTCATTCGTCGCTGCATCAATCACAAACTCAATATTATTAATGTTAGCAGCCAAGAAGTTTCCTTTTTCATCTCAGATTATGGCACCCGCCGCCCCTCTTCTATAATTACCAACAAAGCTGGCATCAACGTTGACAGTGACCAAACTTTCCTTTGCTTTGGCCCAGGTATCTCTCTTTGTACTAGATTCCCTGACCCGCCGTTGACACTGGTTTTCAGTTTGCAAAACGCTATAACAAACATTGGCACAATAATTATGCATAGCAATGCTTTATAGGTTTAGAGCAAAGCATAATGCTTTTACATACACATAGACCATACCCTTAATTCTACAGGATAAGTAGGTTCTTAATTACAAACATCTTGATCATCACATAATTTCATATTTCGGAAAACAATGTGTACATACATATAAGGAACATGATCCAAATATGAGTGCTCTAACTTAAAAGGAACAATAAAACAGATTACCAAAGGACTTCAGTACAATATTTATTGGTCATAGTATGTGATCCGAAGACATGGTGTACAAATCGATGCAAAAGTGATGTATAATTAACGTTGTATACACGAATGGTCCAAGATATATAGGCGTCAACATGAACCAACACTCAGAAACATAATCATATTTTGAAGGATAGAAGGCAGATAATTTAAGTTTATGCCATGATAAAGTGCTAAAGCTGACAGATAAAACAGCAGCTAGTTCATCTAGCACTAAACATTGTCATATCCTATTACAAAATATAGATGGGAGAAGTGACACACATTCTAGTACAGTATAATTTAGGTACAACGGGTCTCGCAAGCAACAGCGTTGTATCATAAGGGTCAGCGGTTGGTTGGGTCTCATCGACTTGAGCACAAACAGGTAGACACCACCCGCTTCAAGCAGTATGAAGATCCAAACGTAAACCGATTCACCATCAGAGAAGTATTCCCAATGATTATGTACATAAGCAGAGCAAAATAATCCTGCAAGACAATGTATTGAGTCAGGTACAGTAGCCCAACAACTTTACAAAGTACTCCCTCTATTCCAAATTAGATGATTTCCATTTGCCCACATGTGGATGTATCGAGACATGTTATAAGTATAGATACATCCAGATTTGGACAAATAGAAGTCATCTAATTTAGAACAGAGGGAGTATGAATTAAATCTCAAAAGTACATCGGTAATAACTATCTTATGTAAGGACTAAACAGGCGGAGGAAGTAAAGCAGCTCAACAACGACTGAAACAAATGTGAGTAATATTTTATAGGTGTCTGTAATTTAGAAGCTAAATTGGTGAAAATTTGATGAGTTAAACCGGGGATAATTTCCATAGTGAAAAACCAATTGATCTCTGAATTTTGAACACATCATTTATACCTAAATCAAAGCTGAAGCAACATGATCTAACAGCCGGTTTTCCTGACAGATGTGCTGATCATGCCTTCTGTAGACAGGGACTTATGCCTTCATTTAGATAATCCATC
This sequence comes from Poa pratensis, assembly GCA_947311845.1. Taxonomy (NCBI): domain Eukaryota; kingdom Viridiplantae; phylum Streptophyta; class Magnoliopsida; order Poales; family Poaceae; genus Poa; species Poa pratensis. The sequence continues at coordinate 4,605,436 of CAMZMU010000062.1, forward strand.
AAGAGGTGGTGTTCAATAAACTAAAAAGGATTAACTATGAGTTTCTTTGGTATAATAGTGTGTAACTTGAATTTTCCTAATCAGAAGAAACCACAGAAGAAACGCCCCAGCCAGAATTTTCCTAATCAGAAGAAACCACATGTCCATGTAAGTCAAGTGAGGAAGCAGCGTTGAAAAACAAACCAAAACAAACGTGTAAAGGTATCGAGAAACATACTTTGTTCCTGCGAAAATGTAGCGCACTGACTGCTTGAGGAGTCAAGGGCTTTGCCGAAGGAGAAACAAAAGATATCCCACTTGGTATCTCCTGAATGAATTTGTTCAGGACAATATCAACATGAGGTATAATCTGTACCAGTACAGAAAGCAACACTGCAGTAGTTCATTGCTTTCTCAAATTTAAAGGTTAGCTAACCTCACTGCCAACATTTTGTGTTATCTCGGTAGAGCCAGCGGTTGACTAACTAAGTACCAGCTGACTAAACACAAGAGGCAAGTAGTATAAGGAAACACGCAGAGATAGATCAAGCCCACATCTACTGATAGGTAAAGCACACATAGCTTAGCTCCACAAACATTAATATATAGAGCCCACATAGCTGAACCCCACATCTACTAATATGTAAAACATTAATTGCTCAGCCACACATTTGTATGAATCATCAATACATAAAGCACGCATTTGTCCTTCAGGTCTTGAACATACCAGCAAGAAAACAGATGACAACTCAAGCAGCAGCACCAATCTTCAGACAGCAATCACCAACCATGCGACGACCTGCAAAATAAACAAAGATCAGCACAAACGTGTGAGGCAGGTAAACCACAGAATGCAAGATCATCGAGTTAAAAAACAAACCGATTTGAACCAATATGGATTTCCCGTAATTAAGAATTTAGTTTCCACATGGACAACTGACGGTTCTGAAATTCTGATTATTATTGTTATTTTGACAAAGCTGCCACTTAATTAACACTTTGGACACAGTAGGCTACAACTATGCATAAAGGACAGGTTCTAATTTGATCACTCGTGTTCATATCCCTTAGCGCGAAACTGCGGAACAGAGGAGCAATAGCGTGGAAGCAGGTTCAACGGTGCCTACATGTTACATTAGTTGTTCTCAACTTTCCCTAGTGTAGATATAGAAAATATGAGATCGAATGGTTGGCTGATTGCTTTTAAATTTTATTTAGAAAGGAAACAGTACGGCCAAGCAAGATATGTAACTATAATATCATGCTATTAACTTGTTTTCTAAGGATCACACAGCAGCAACAAAGTAAGCATCGTGTAACTTAGTGAAGCGCTGAAAATGCAATTCTACTTACACGGAGATCCTTCATCTTCTAAGAAGAAAACTGAAGTTCAAAACTCAAGAGCAAGCGGTAATCATGATGTTGCAGGAAAGATTGTCCTTTACAATGTCAGTGCTCTGGATCAGCTCAAAACCTGCAAAAAATAGATAACCATGATTATCTCAGGTAAACAAAATTCGTATGAAGGAAACACCGGACATTTTCATGTTCAGGCCATTTAATTCGAATGATAAAAGGCTCGACTTACACAAAAGATGACTGTGCAACAAAAATTCAGTTCTAGACAGTACAATAAACTGAACACTGAGAGCAAACCATCCAACCAAATTGCACAATTAGGTTCAGAACAGTACCTTTTCTAGCTGAACCTATTGACCCACTTCAGAACAGCACAAGCGAGGTTTGAATTAGGTTCAGGCAGAGAGGGGGCTAGCATAATGCAGGCTGGTTCGGTGCTCCAAAAGTCAAAAGTTTGATGCTTCAAAACTGTTTGCCACCCTAGTCGATATACTACAGGACAGGAATAAACGAACCACATTAAACTAACCATGTCACCATGATTGACAAAAAGATAACACTAAATAAAGTGGCAAAATACATGGATCAAGATTATCTTGTTGTCTAATGTGACCTAGTCCATGCTAAAAAAAGGTAAAAGGAAAGATTTGAATGTAATAAATATACCAGCATGTGATTAGCAAAATCCCTAGCTCTTTTCTCAACCTCACTCTCACGAAATTAGGAACTGACGATTGTACATAAGTTCAGATAAGGTTAAATCCTGATACATGAAAGAAAATACTCAAGTTGGAAGTTTCGAAAATAAATCAAGCCCATAGTATAAGCTGAAAAAATAGAAACACATTTTCATGGCTAAAAATAACAGAGACGAAAAATTAAGAATTGCACAAAAATAATAATCTTACTGGTACCAACACAACGATCAAATGAACATACTCGAACCATGTAGCTCAGTTGTTACTAATTTTAAGAAAATATATAAGCACATAAGCTCAACAGACTCCACCTTAAAGTCTGACACACTCAAGCTCATGATGTCTAAAATCTCTGGGACATTTTGTCAAGATCAGACCAAGTAGGAAATGCAAAAGGTTATTAAGCCTCCATAACTGAAGGGGGATCTTCCTCATAGGTATAACTGAAGCATTATAATAAAAATTACCTACTCAACATTGAACTTACAACATCCAGAAAAATAGCTTATAGCTTACAACACCCACTGTTAAAACATCCAGTTCTTAACACAGAAATTCCAAAGTTCCTAAACAAATACCGATGGGTATCCAAAAATGTACGTTATAAATGCCCATCAAACCGCAGAATTTGCTGCAAAGATAATTACGAAATAATAATAGAACACTTTAATTGGTTAACAGGCTGGAAATCTTGCACACTGCAATTTTGGGTTACTAGTAGATGATTAAAATGACATTTCCTCAAAACACTATCTAAAGTGTAATATACAGGATGTGCTTCACCGATATTCAATACAGAACTATGCCAAACATAGGTGATTTGACCCGAAATGATGTCTACTTGGCAGCTTGTGGAACAGAACTACGAAACTTTTCATATATTTCTTGACCTCACACTTTCTTCCTTCCAGCATGTATGTAGGCAGGACACAAGGATGAACAAGCTCATAGCCGTGCCATGCTTTCTTCTGTACCATAAGATGACATGGACATACCAGGATCAAGGAATGAAAGTATCACTTTAATAATTCATCAGCAGTGCAACGAAAAAGTAGCATGTAAGAGACGCACAAATAGCAGACAACAAACAAATTGTCAGGCAGAGAACAATGAGACACAAATTACCAGCTTACAGCGCCGAACTAAATTTTTCTTGTGCCATATGCAGTTACCAAATTTCATACCAGGTACTGGTTCATGTAAATCTGAATCTAACCGGCACTTCCCCCCTACAAGAGGATTCATAGTCTTCAGCGAGGTGTGGTATAGCTGCCTTGTGAGGGTATATGAACTTCTCCACGAACCTTCTCGGTGAGGGCAACTGCACTATAGTAGTCCTGGCCATGATCTAGTAATTCATTTGCCTTAAGAAAACTGACAACATAGCACCGAGGCCTGAGACACCAAGTCTGCATTATTTTGCTATGAAAACTGACAACATAGCTTTGTGCCTGCTATGCATCAACGAAAGTAGGAAACAAAACTACATACATGGGTTTTTCATTTTCAAATATTGCAGGCAATGATTTCTTCTCTAGCCAATGACAACAGCAACACACCAGGTTTCACGAAACAAATTATCTAGTTTCATCGGGCATTAGTAAAAGACAACACCAGCATGGAATGACATACAATAGAGGGGATAACCAATGTCTAATTGGGCGAACAACACTGAAACAGGACTAACCAACATCAAGCATTACAGGCACTTACTCAGCCATATATCCAAACAAGTTCAGAGATGCATAGCAGGCACAAAGCCAAACTGTTCTTCAGCCATTTTTCAAGCGCAGTGGCATGCCAAGGAACGTTCCAGCCATGAAGAACGTTGACACTTACCACCAACTACAGCAGCTTGGTGACCAGCCCAGTGGCCAATAGTAAAAACCAAGTTAGTAGCTACGATCAGCAAGATATTTTAGATAAGAAACAAGCAAAATTGTCCATCTTCCAAACGGTCAGGAACAAGGAAGCTATGCTACTCCAACAGCTATCAACTTTCTACTGTTTAAAAAGCTCAAGATCCATTCACAAACTTGTTGCATGCAAAGCAGCTTACCACATTCCACAGATATTACTGAAGAAATACATGAATATTTCTGGGCTTTCTCAGAATATCATAAAAGAATACTAATTGCTCTCGCTGGACACCATATCCATGCGCTGCTGTTTTGTTGCTGGACACTATAATACCGTGTCCTTGCTTCATGCAAATTTGAATCTCGCAGGCACTTGACCTCTGCTAGCATCAGCATAGTCTTCAGCAAGGTGTGGTAGAGCTTCCTTGTGAGGAGATATGTACTTGTCCACGAATACCTTCTCGGAGAACATGACTGCAGCATAGTAGTCCCGGTCATGATGTAGCAATCCATTTTCCTTAAGAAACTTTACAACATAGTACCGAGGCCTGAGACGACCCTCCAGGCTATAACCGATCATTACCGGCCGCTGAGCAAAGTACGCCGGTTCCAGCCCCACCTCAGAGATGAGAAATTCTGATTTGCTCTCCAGCATTTCCTTGGACATTTTCAGCAGCATTGGAAACTTACAAATAGCAATGCCCACCTCAGTATCCGACCACCTGAACGTGTTTTTCAGGTACTCCGATTTGACCGCAATCTTCTCCTCGCTGAGCAATGCGACAGCCTGGAGCGCTTGCCTGAACATCCCAGAGCCACGGGGCACACCTAGGGCTTCAGCACGCGCTGCCATTGCCTGGACAGGCTCTGGTTTGGTGCCAAGTATCCATCGCACAGAGAAGCACAGCTTGCCAATATCACAAGCACCTAGCCCGCACTCCTGCAGGAATGCAACATTGGGTTTGACCCTCTTCTCGACGCTGAATCCGAGGAGACCAGAGCTATTCTTGAGAAACTGGGCGAGGTTCTCCATGGAGCCAAATAGCGCCTGGTAGTAGGATAGCCTGGAGACGATGGACCTGCGGCGGAATCTGTCGGGGGAGAGCGAGGCAAGGCGCGCGATCTCAGAATGTGAGAGGCCGAGGCCGGTGAGCTCGACGAGGGTGGGGCCCAGGGTTCTGTCCACGCTGGTGCAGAGGAACTTGGGGTCCTTGGCGACGAGAGCGGCGATGTCGGCGCCGGAGAGGCCGAGGCCGGCGAGGAAGGCGAGGACGGCGTCGGGCTTGGAGGGGGACTTGAGGTGGGAGAGCTTCGGGGAGGCCTTGGCTGCCTGGGTTCGGGTGAGGCCGCAGGTTCCGACGAGGTAGTCGTCCACGGCAAAGCTAGGGCTTGGGGAAGCGGGGTGCGCGGCCGCAGCCGCTGAGAGCAGCCGGTGGAGAGGGGGGACGGGAGAGGCGGCGGGAGAAGAGAGGAGGTGGGCGAGGATGGAGCTTCGCAGGCGGAGCATGGTGCAGGCAATGGCGTGGCGGCGGCGAGGGAAAGCGGAGACGGTCGCCGCCGGCTGTTTGTGCGGAGGTAGTGAAGACGGAAGACTTGGTGTGAATGAGAGCGACCTGGGCCTTGAAGCGCACCAGAAGGCCCATCTACACTTGTGCCTGAAGATTGCTGTTACTTTCAGTTCTGATTCGAGTGAAAAATGATTTTTTTTTTCTTTTGAGGAAAGGATCCGACCCTTATATTCAGGAAACTCAGAGCATCTTACAGACAGGTCCAACAAAGAAAAGAAAAAACAAAGAGACCCCTGCAAAATGCACAAAGCCCCCTGAGAGCCCTGAGAGAACCATGATCGGATCCACCACCACGCTCCCGAGCACCTAGCCGACGCTGCCGTCGCCGTACCACCATCCGCCGGGGAGAGGCCACCACCACATGTTGTAGACGGCTGCAAGAGTCATCCGCCGCCGCGCGACGGAATCTGGACTCGCTGAACGAGCACCATTCAGATTGAAAGAACGCTCGTGTGATTCAAACACTTGCCGGTTATTATGTAACGAGTTTCAGAGCTAATAACTTTCAGCTCTCATTCAGATTGAGATTCAGAGTGTTTACTTGTTCAAATCCAAGCGAACTACAAAAACGAGTGTAGATCCTGGTCTAGCTGCTGGTTTGTGTATTCAAAACATTCACATGAATTACGACACACGACAACAGCAACACGTGCGTACATTTGGCTAATCCACCGACGTCACAAACAAGAGGCAGAGACCTGACGACATTTCTAGGGAGCCGTTGGCATGCAGCTCAAGCAGTGTAGGAGACAATACTACGTGATGCCTCCCTGACCACTGGTACGTAATGCAAACATCTTCAGAGCTTCAGCGCCAGCCTATGTACTTTTCAATTAGCTGCTGGAGGTAAAACAGCTCATCCCATCCAGCTAATCAAGCATACGGTGTCTGTGCCTCAAATTTCTTGGTAGCAGTGTCGTCAGTTTGCCAGGTTCATGAAAGGCCAGGTCGAGGAGTGTCTTGCCATCGCTGTCCTCGATTTAAAGGACCGCTCTAATGCTTGACAAGCAGTTCAGCAATGTCTTCTCTCTCGCAGAGGACGGCATAGTGAAGTGCCGCTTGCCCTTGCGTTGTCCTAGAATGTAAGAGCAGGAACAAGGTTCAGTCCATGAAGCTCAACATAATAGGTCTGGCAAGGATTGTGTCTGCACTCTGCAGCTCTATGGTACCATCCAAAATGGATCTAATCTATATCAAGCTATCAATCAGCTACTCAGGTTGGTGCAGTCCTAGGTATGCCCCTCGAACACTGTCCGAAAGTTGCCAGGTAACTTGTCAAAGACACCCTGGCAAGTGGCAACTTTCGGACAGTGTTCTAGGGTCAGAACAATTACAACCAACGTTTTGGTGCTGTTCGTAAAGCAAACCCACTGAAATATTTGGTCATAGCTACCAGCAGCTTCTTTTGCTCAAATGCAATCACCCAATTTCTGAGCCATGAATTTTGGATTGCTTTGAGTGCAGCGTGCAAATGAAACCAGCTACCTGAGCGTTCAGGCCTGCTTTTGAATTGACAAGAACCTCAACAGCATTAAGATGGCCACGGTCCAAAGCCCAGTACAATGGAGTTCTCTCTTCACTACCTGAAAGCAAACAATGTCCAAATGAGTCATGATACACCACAAAGAACATAAACATGAATATTCTACAAACACAAACCTCTTATGCTGACCGTCATCAATCAATTGCTCCTTCCCTCGATGAAACGTGCATGTCATCAAGTTGCTCATATGAGTTCACTGTAACTAGAGAACAAGTTCAGGTAAAGTAGTGAATTAATGAACAGACAAAGCTTATTAGCACCATCATGGAGATAAGTTAACTAGCTCAGTTGAAGTCGTATGGGGAAAAAAGTTAACTCAGTTGAAGTCGTATCGGGAAAAAAGTTAGCTAGCTCCATACTGAATACAAATCATCTCAATTTTATTTACCGTGGTTTATCAATGAACAAAAGATATAGTGGCTGAGGTTCCTATTAAAAATGGTACCATTGCTAATGAAGACTTATAAAACTTACTGCACTGGATCATCGCCAAGTTAGAGAATAGCTCATCAACACTTGTAATGTACTCCTCCATAGCTTCTTCTGTAGGCATAGCACCCAATTTGTTCCAAGCGTTCCTTGCAAATAATTATACCACCAATAAGGACACTTGGTAAACTGGATCGAACAACAGTGAAGCAAGTAAACTGAATCAGGTTTCCAAATGTCTAGTGCTAATATATGTTCACTGTAAAGAGGAGATGTTTAAGTCTGGAGTTGAGTTTTTTTCAAGTGATTCAATATCTGGGCACCATTAAGTTGGAGCACAGCAGTGGGACCCGAGTCAAACCCCGTCCATCTTGATCGTGCTTCACATCTCGTTTTACAGGAGATGAAATGATATTTACCCACAATGTTATTTACCCACAGCATATTTATTTCCTACTCCTTGCTAGAACAGGTTTGTTTCTAGGATTGAGCTGCACTCTGACATAAATATAAGAAGAGAAAAATACTAGTAGTGTTTTCTATTCCTTCACAAGTCTCAAGCAAACATATATAACGGTGAAGTTCCACATGCTTTCCAGCGCTGCACCTCGTTAATCCCCTTACAAGTATCAACGGCAACATGGTTTACCCTGCTAAATCACCAGCGGTCAGGTGGTTTGCCTACACGGCTAAACTACCACAAGGTCCCTGTACAGCTGAGATTCTACACGATGAAAAAGTCACTGATAGAACGATGCAGGATGTAGCGTATGTCCTTACCCAGAGCACCAATGTCAGATCTGCCCCATGGTCGCCATTGCCAGGTGTTCAGAATTGTAGTATCGCTTAATAACCTTGCCAGCACCGGCAGCAACAGCAAGCCCATCAGCATCTTGACAGCAAGAAATCCCTCTTACTATCCAGAGTTGATGTGCAGAGCTCTCCAAGCTTTCTCTCGGTTCTCATATCACAGTGTGAGTTAGAATGGATACCGAGTTTGCAACAGTAGAAAAAAAATAGCTACAAATTCCAGAAAATTAAAACATCTAGTTCCTGGTCAAGACTCCATATTGACAGGTACCCACAAATTTACATATTGTCAATCCTCCTTGAAGCACATAAAAAAATTGTGAAATCATGCTGCAGAAATTTTAAATTTTTTTTACAGTGGGAAATCTTGGGACACTGCAAATTTAGCAATCCGTAACTACTAAAACCATTTGGTATTACCTCCTTACCTAATAATATAGATATACCTATCCAGAGACATGTTGCATCCCAAATTAAGATTCGTGGGAAGGGCAAGCAGGTTTGCTACTCATTTATTAATTGGGTTCGAATCTATCTACTCCAGTCGTTTATTGCAACCACCATATCGTATCCGGTGATTAATGTTATGCGACCTTTGAAATTTCTCAGTGGAAGTAAAATCAGCTGCAGCATTTAGGAACAAAGATAATCGATCTTACAAGGATACGGGGAAAGAAATCAAAAGGCATAAAGGCACCAAACAAAAACATATTTTCTAAGCATAATCTAGATATAAAAAAACTAAGCTGCAAATTTGGTACTGACAGACGATGGACAATGAAAGACACTGAAATAAATGTGGGAACATAAAATTTGGAGTGGAAGCAAATTATACTGATATACATACTGGAACAGGAGGCAGGACAGTTCTTTTGCTTTCTGGTTCTCTGGGTTCTGGTTTCAAAAGAAAATTAGTCTACCACACATCCAATTTCCATTATCCTATACTGAAGTCGGAATAACAAACATATTCATGGGCTCTCATTTTCAGAGAATGTATGCACTGCATTCTTGTCTATTTAATGACAACATCAGCACCTTGGGGTACAGAAATTGAATTATAACTTTCATAAGTCATTAGTAACAACCAAACCAGCATGCGGCAGACATCATACAGAAGGAAACAACTATCTAGTTAGGAAAAAAAGACTAATGTGATATACCACCTTACTAGTCATAGTGGGTAATCTGTAGTGCCATAAGCAGTTACTAATGAAGGAGAAATCAAAATCCTTCCTCCTACTTCCTTCTGCTTTCTATCTTCTTCTTCAAGAATAGTCATCTGTGTATCTAGATCTCACGCTACCAATCATAGTAGCCAAGGGGCAGTACATGTAATTGTGTACCCCTGCTGTATTAGGATGGACAAAAAACTTAAGGTGTCAGTCTCATGCAAGAATCAAAGCCTCAAATTGGGCATAACTGTGCAGCTTTGCGAAATCAAAAATTTAACCTACGGGTTCTCCATTTTTTCTGCCTACACGGATACAATTTCACATTTGCAAGCATCTGAACAGTGGAGATATATGATAAGACCAGTTCATACTATCTCCATTGGTTCAGTCTTGGCGATTAAATGATAAGACTAATCCATTTGTTTATCATGATTTTGTCCTTGCATAGATTAAAAAATCTATCTGAACATTTTCAATGCAAAAGTAAGAACAGCTACAGGAACTACGAACAAAGATACTACACAATAGAATAAGGGGGGAGAAATCCAAAATCAAAACAAACAACCACCGAATATGGATATATTTCTAAGTATAGTCTTGAAGATTGAACAGCAATTTTAGTGCTAACAAACATATGACAGAACGAAAAAGGCAAAAGTAATGAAACAGAACACACCAGATACAATTTGGAAATGAGCAGATTTTAATGACGGACATTCAAGAAAAATACTGGAGTTTTTCCTTGAGAAGAAGGTGTCCAGGCAATAGGAGCATGCTGATTTAATGACAGTAGTACGACATATTCTTTCTTAACTGATAGTAGTACCACAGTCTGCAAACGTGTTACTAATCTACCTTTAACCAAATTGTCAGAGAAAATATGGGGACATTAATTTGCTATAGAAACACCAAGTCATATCAGGAAGAGTTCATGTGCTACTGATGTACTATGTTACTGTTGTTGTTTCTTCATAAGATAGCGAGCAACTCGAGGTTAAAACATGTTCCATATTTCTGAACCACAAACCTGAACTGAAACTACTACTCCTGTTACAACATCAGGCATCACAGGCACTGACCCAGCCATATATCCAAATAGGTTTCAACTTTCAAGATGCATATCTGGCAGAAAGACAAACTGTTCTTCAGTCATACTCAAAGCGGGGCAGTTACCAACATTCATAGTTCGCTCATCATTCATGTAAATCTGAAACTAAGTGGGGCAGATGATTTCTTTTCTAGCCAATGCCAACAACAACACACCCAGTTTCATCAAGCCTTAGTACTGACAAAACCAGCATGTAAAAGGCATACAATAGAGAGTATAACCAACTTCTAATTGCGCGAACAACACTGAAGCAGGACTAACCATCTTTCTGCCAGAGTGAATCTTTGCTGCGCCAGACACGGTTACACATTCTTGGTTCATGCAAATCTGAATCTAGTCGGCAATTCCCCTCTACAAGCGGCTGCGTAGTCTTCAGCGAGGTGTGTTGCGGCTTCCTTGTGAGGGCATATGAATTTGCCACGAATACCTTCTCGGTGTAGGTGAGTGTCCTATAGTAGTCCCGGTCATGATCTAGCAATCCATTTGCCTTAAGAAACTTCATTACATAGTACCTTGGCCTGAGCCGGCCCTCCAAGCTGTAAGTGAGCATTGCCGGCCGATGAGCAATGTAGGGTGGTTCAAACCCCGCCTCGGAGATAAGGAATTCTGACCTCCTCTCTAGATTCTCCTTAGATTTCGTCAGTATTATCGGAAGCTTACAAACAGCAATGCCCACCTCGGCATCCGACCACCTGAATCTGTTCTTCAAGTATTCCACTTGGGCGGCAATTTTCTCCTCGCTGAGCAATGCTACAGTGTGCAGAGCATGCTTGAACATCCGAGAGCCACTGGGCACACCTAGAGCTTCGGCGCGCGCTGCTATCGCCCGGACATGTTCTGGTTTGGTATCAAGTATAAATTTCACACGGAGACAGAGCGAGGCAATGCTGCAAGCATCTAGCCCGCACTGTTGCAGGAACGCGACATTGGGCTTGACCACCCTGTCGAGGCTGCTGGAGAGGAGAGAGTTGTGGTTGTTCTCGTTGAATAAGCGGAGGAGCTTCTCCTTGGAGCCAAAGAGGTGCAGGTAGTAGGATAGATTGGAGACGATGGACCTGAGGCGGAATTTGTTGGGGGCGAGCGAGACAATGCGGGCAATCTCCGAACGCGACAGACCGAGACCGGTGAGCCCAACAACAATGGGCGCAAGGGTTGTGTCCACGCCGGCGCAGAGTAGCTGCGGGTCCTTGGCGACGGCGGCGGCCACGTTGGCGCTGGAGAGGCCGAGGCCGGCGAGGAAGGCGAGGACGGCGTCGGGATTGGCGGGGGACTGGAGGTGGGAGAGCTTGGCAGCGGCCTTGATGGCCTGGGCTCGGGAGAGGCCGCAGGTGTCGACGAGGTACTCCTCGACGGCGAACCTGGGGTTCGGGGAAACGGCGGGCGCAGCCGCGAGAGGAGTCGGTGGAGTGGGGAGATGGGAGGGGCGGAGGGAGACGAGAAGAGGCCGGCGAGGATGCTGCGCCGGAGCTGGAGCATGGCGGTGCGCCGGCGGCGAGGGGAACGGACTGTGTGCGGCGTCTTTTTTCTCTTTGACCAACTGCGAGAGATAACGCAAGAACTTGGCCCAGATGTGCGAGTGCAGTGGGCCTTCAAGCCTCGGCCCAGAACTTGAAGTACGTTCAAAAAAAATAACTTGGCTCATGTATAAAATTTAAAGGATTACTAGTCACTTCCCTTTTTTTTCTTTGACTTGTCTGACCAACTGAATCACATCTGGGTTCAAACCTTGTCGGTCATCAAGTGGCTACAAAAAAAATCATATTTGTAAGCAAAAATATATCATATTTTGTAGTACAACATTTGTATCGGGAACTTTAAATTCATCCGCATGGCTATTCTTTGAAAGTTGCAGAAAAAGTATAACATGTTGTATTCATCATTTCTCTACCATGTAATTACATCTTTCAAATCAAAATTCAAAATTCTCCTCGAGATATATAAAAGGAAAATATGTCTCGGCAAACAACAGCTAATTGGTATAGGGTTACGAATTATCAGCTTATCACCTTCTATTACCATGGTCGGGTGCATCACGAGCCCACTGGACAACAGGTCGAGCTTACAAGCAGAATAAGCCAAGGACTCATTGGCGTTTCCAAATATGAGTAAACTGCAGAAAATGCACGGCCATGTTCGTTTCAGATCCTTGCAGGTTGCAGCACAGCTTTGTCTCTCTGTCGAAACAAAAGAAGCTTCCATCATGCGTACTGAATCTCACATTGCTACCAACTTAGCAGATAAATTATGAGATATAATAGTTCTGCAATGCAGTAAAAATTTCATCGCACAGGATCCTTCAGTTTGGTGCAAAATTAATTTGTTAGTTCTGGGATTGAACTGCTGCAGGTTCCGAAGCTTCAGAGTTATAGTGTTCACCAAGTAGGTTCCTTATCTTCTTTTTCACTTGAGAACAAATAACTTCACCAATGTACAGGTTAATTATAAAAGGACTAGTTACCGAAGGAAGCTTCATTGTTGTAACCTTTCTACCTATTCAATGAAATGAAATCCAAAGTTCTTTTTGTGTTTTCTCTGGAACAAAATTCAGATTTTCAAGTCTGAAAGATTCAGAGTAAACTTTCAACTCTCATTCGGATTCAGAATACATCAGTTGACTGTTTGACTGTTCAGCTGTGTACATCCAAGTCAAGTATAAAACAAGTCAACATCCAAGATGTCTTAAATCAAGAACAAGCATAGATGCATGGAGCTCAATTTCCGAATCAATTAAAGAACCTTATGCTGCTGCAGATTTATTTATTCAACACTTACTGATAAATCTGGCCAGCGACAACAACAAGTGCCTCACCTCTCCATATTAAGAAACAGCAATCTCTTTTTAGAGAAAACGCAAAAGCTTTGCGTTACATAACTTGCAAAATTCAAAAGGAGAAATAGTAGGAACAGCCTCTCTACATAAAACTCCTGAAGTTTCAGCTAGGCTAGCAGAACTAACTTGTTACTGCAAACCTTGCTTCCAACTGTAGTTTCAGAGTTCGCCGGATTTAAGTCTGGAACATTTTGAGTACACTCGAGTGAGCAAAGAACTGAAGTACATATAACATACCAACTTATTATTAGAGATTACCACATGAAGCATCATCAGCTAGACTAGCAAAATTAATTTGTTACAGCTTAAGCTTTTGGTCATCAAGCACCTCTCTACTGCAAATTACTACTATATATTATTCAGTTATCTCATCTTGACAACTCAATGAAAAATCATATGCATGGATCAACAGTCACAGTAGAATGTATATATATTTAGCGCACTCAGTGGGAAATGGAAAATAACAGTGGAAAAGTATAAACTGACATTGTGGGATTGCAAGAACCATCTTTTCTAGAAGAAGGATCGTAGCAGACACACTCTTTTGGCAAAACAGTGACAAAATTAACAAAGACGGACAATCCAGTATGTATATGAATCACATATAGAAGAAAATTACATGGAGAGAACAGGGTACATCCATGGCCCACAAGATAGCGAGCAACTCAAGGTTAAAACATGTTCATATTTCTGTTACTGTTGTTTTCTATACAAGATAGCGAGCAACTCAAGGTTAAAACATGTTCATATTTCTGAACAACATACCTGAACTGAAACTACTACTCCTGTTATAATTTTCGAGATGCATATCTGGCAGAAAGACAAACTGCTCTTCAGCCATACTCAAAGCGGGGCAGTTACCAACATTCATAGTTCGCTCATCATTCATGTAAATCTGAAACTAAGCGGGGCAGATGATTTCTTCTCTAGCCAATGCCAACAACAACACACCCAGTTTCATCAAGCCTTAGTAGTGACAAAACCAGCATGTAAAAGGCATACAATAGAGAGTATAACCAACTTCTAATTGGGCGAACAACACTGAAGCAGGACTAACCATCTTTCTGCCAGAGTGAATCTTTGCTGCGCCATACACGGTTACACATTCTTGGTTCATGCAAATCTGAATCTAGTCGGCAATTCCCCTCTACAAGCGGCTGTGTAGTCTTCAGCGAGGTGTTTTGCAGCGGCTTCCTTGTGAGGGCGTATGAACTTCTCCATGAATACCTTCTCGGTGTAGTCCCGGTAATGATCTAGCAATCCATTTGCCTTAATACATGGTACCTTGGCCTGAGCCGGCCCTCCAAGATGTAAGTGAGCAAGTTCGGCCTACGAGCAATGTATGACGGTTCCAGCCCTACCTCGTGGAGAAGGAATTCGGACTTGCGCTGCAGCGTGTCCTTAGAGCACCCCAGCAGCACTGGAGCCTTACAAACAGCAATGCGCACCTCGGCATCCGACCAGCCGACCGTTTTCTTCAAGTGCTCCACTTGGGCGGCGATTTTTTCCTCGCTAAGGGATACAACAACCCGCAGCATTTGCCTGAACATCCCAGAGCCACATGGTACACCGAGTCGTTCGGCACACACGACCATCGCCTGCACATGCTCTGGCTTCCCCGAGAGAATCCTCGGGTGAAGTCTGCACAGCTTGGCAATATCGCAAGCACTTAGCCCACACTCCCGCAGGAATGTGACATTGGGCTTGACCACCTTCTCGATGCTGCTCCCTAGGAGATTGTTGCGCAGGAGAAACGGGAGCAGTTTCTCCTTAGAGCCAAGGAGGTACAGGTAGCACTGCAGCTTGGAGACGATGGATCTACAGCGGAAGCGGTAGGGGGCGATGGCGACGAAGCGGGCGATCTCGGGATTCGACAGACCGAGGCCGGTGAGCCCGACGGCGACGGGGGCCAGGGTCCTCTCCACGCCGGCGCAGAGTAGATTCGGGTCCTTGACGACGGCGGCGGCAACGTCGGCGCCGGAGAGGCCGAGGACGGCGTCGGGCTTGGAGGGGGACTGGAGGTGGGAGAGCTTGGCGGAGGCCTTGAGGGCCTGCGCTCGGGTGAGGCCGCAGGTTCCGACGAGGTAGTCGTCCACGGCGAACCTAGGGTTTGGAGAAACGCGTGGGGCTGCGGCGGAGATGAAGCGGTGGAGTGGTGAGATGGTGGTGGCAGCGGAGGTGGAGGAGAGGAGACGGGCAGCGAGGCAGCTGCTGAGGCGGAGCATCGCGCGCCGGGGAAATGCTGGAACGAGCGCCGCCGGTGGGTGCGAGCGAGACCTGTGAGACTGGTCGAACGAGAAGGAGACAACTAGCAAGAAGCCCAACCTGGAGTTAACTAGGCTTCTAGCTTTGGCCCACTACCGCAGTACAGCTTCAGAAAAAAAACAACTCTCGTTCGAGTTAACATAGCTACTGCAGTCTGTAAGTACTACGTAAAGATGGTAACTTGGCCGGGGCCCCTGTAAATTATAAAAGATGTAAATACTGTATTCAAACCAAAAAGGCTCCTTACCGTCTTTCAGTGATAAAAAAGTTCATAGCATGACCAAACTTTTTTCGAGAGTAAAAGCATGGAACTGAATGTACGAACTCACTGAAGCTGGTTTACTCGACTTGTTACTTGTTCAGGTTCCCTTGGTTGAATATGACGGTGACCCGTGATACGAGAAGGATCACATAAGCTTGTTACTTAAGCTTCTCTAAACAAAAGAGAAAAGAAGGGTCAGGACACATACTTGTTACTGAAGCTTCAGGCGATCATCAACTAACAGAGCCTTCAGAATCACAAGACAAAAAAAACACCATGCATCTACATCCAGGCTGAGTACCAGCTCTATTACATTCAGTAAAGCAGTATGCTCCTATTGCCCGGGCACTTTGTGCTTCAGGAAAAACTTGTAATTACGATGGAGAAAAAGTCTAAGGTATCAGTGATCTCATGCAAACGCTTGGTAGTTCTGGCCAAAGCCACCAATTGGGCACCAGCAGCCTTGCGAAATCGATACTCTAACCTACAGTTTCTCTGCCAGGATATACAACTAGTTCGGATACAGTATCACATTTGCAACTAAAGCCTAATTCATACAAGCTCCATTGGTTCAGCTCTGAGGATTAATGACATATGTAAATGACAAGAGTAATTCATTTGTTCATCATGCTTTTGTCCTGGATAGATTAACCTTTTTTTGAATTGAACATTTTCCCGGCAAATGTTAGCTAGAGGAACAAAAGAATAAGGGGAAGAAATCAAAAGACAATTAACATACACGGAAATGAATTGTATTTCTAACCATAGTCTTGAAGAATGACTGCAATTTTAATACAACAAACATATGACAAAACCGGAACACGCTAGATAAATTTGGAAAGAAAGCAGATTCTAGTGACCGATGTGAAATCGGAAGTTATGCTCCTACATTCAAGAAAAATACTGATATATTCAAAGGCAAACAAGGAAAGACAGTTTTTCTTTCTTTTGCGTCCTGATCTCTTGTCCTGGATTCATCAAGTCCATACACACATCAAATTTTCAAGCAAAGTGATGAACACAAACATATTTGGACTTCTCATTTTCAGAAATTTCTCTCTACCGATGAGGGCATCAAAATGCCGTTGTTCAGAAATATAATTTTGCTGGAAGGAGGAGAAAGCACCGAGCATCTGCATGCAGTCTCAGCACACAACTTCTTCTGGAAGAAACAAATCACCATCTGCATTCAGTAAATCAGCATGCTCCTATTGCTGAAACACTTCCGGCTGATGGAAAAACTCCCCATCTTCTCACCTGGTAAGTCACTTCATTGATTGAACCTTTCTCGTCACCTGCAATGCACTGATCTTGTTACAATTAATCCAAAAGGTATGCACGAAGGATCACACGGCCGATCTTCATTTCAAATCAAGGCTCTTCGCCAAGAACAAAATAGCTCATTTCAAATCAGAGCTCTTTGCCATCTCCTTTATGTTACTGCAAACAAGCACATAGCTCATAACACATGACCAACTTATGGTTCCTCACATCAGGAACAACACCGTGCATCATTCTGTCCTCATGCAACTTGCTTCTTAATTTGCGGTGCACCACCATGAGTGAAAACTGTGTGCAAATCTGACACCGGTGAAAACTTTGGTAAACAGGCAGGTGGATGTAGTTCATTTCTTTTCACAAAGCTAATCCCCACCACGAGTTTAGTACAAAAAAAATGAACTAAGTTGAAACCAGGTACACCGTCAAACCATTTTTTCCCACCCCTATGCGCCAAATGTCTACTATTAGTCCATTACTATAGTTTGAAATTCTGGAAGATACCTTTACTACATAGAAAACGGTTCTATCCCAGCGTTCCAGAGACACAATATCTTTCTGTCTAGACTGAGATTTAACTAAATAGGTGAGATGGCATTCAACAGTCAATACAACCGACAAAAATACTTCATCCCGTAAATGATAAGACATCACTGTGATCATATCTTGGCTGATCAAGGTAACATAGTCTTTGACCTTGTGTTCCACTTTCAATTACAGCTTAACGTCTTCAGAAGATATTCTAACCAGCACAAATTTATTCATATTTTCTAAAACTTTTAGATGCTTCACGTTTTCTTTTTTAACTGATAGCACTACAGTCAACAAGCGTGTAACTTATCTACCCTTGTACCAATTGTCAAAGAAAATACATAGACATTAATTTTATATGGAAACACCAAGTCAAACTGACATTTTGCGTGTTCATCATCAGGCATGGGGTGCATATCCGTCAGGAACAGTTGTTGTGCTACTCATGTACTATGTTACTGTTGTTTCCTTCACAAGATGTGAGCAGACACGAGTACAAAACGCCTTATATTTCAAGATTTGAGAGGTTAAAACATGTTTAATATTACTGAACCACTTAGCTGAACTGAAACTACTACTCCTATTACAACTTTCAGGCTAAACAGGCAGAAAGAAATTCAGAGATGCATAACAGGTAGAAAGCCAAACTGTTCTTCGACCATTTCCAAGCGCGGCGGCATGCTAAGGAACATTCCAGCCACGAAGAACGTCAACACTTCCCACAAACTACAACAGCTCGGTGCCAAGTGCAGTAGACGGTCCAGTGGCAAACAGCAAGATATTTACGTCGAAAACAATTACGTCTTCCAAATGGCCCAGAACAAGGAAGCTACTCCAACAGCTATCAATTTTCTACTGTTTAAAGGAAAGCTCAAGATCAATCACAAAATTGTTGCATGAAGAGCAGCTTACCACATTCCACAGATACTACTGAAGAAACAAAAGGATGCGTGTACCTAGCTCTTGCTGGGATTTCTCAGGGAATCATGAAAGGATACTACTTGCTCTCGCTGGACACTACATCCATGCTCTGCTGTTTTGTTTGTTGTACACTATAATACCATGTTCTTGGTTCATGCACATCTGAATCTTGTGGGCACTTGACCTGTGCTAGCATTAGCATAGTCTTCAGCAAGGTGTGGTGCAGCTTCCTTGTGAGGAGATATGTACTTCTTCATGAATACATTCTTGGTCACCATGACGGAATAATAGTAGTCCTGGTCATGATCTAGTAATCCATTTTCCTTAAGAAACTTTACAACATAGTACCGAGGCCTGAGATGGTCCTTGAGGCTATAGCCGATAATTACTGGCCGCCGAGCAAAGTACGCCGGTTCCAACCCCACCTCAGAGATGAGGAATTCTGATTTGCTCTTCAGTGTTTCCTTGGACATTTGCAGCAGCGGTGGAAACTTACAAATAGCAATGCCCACCTCAGTATCCGACCACCTGAACATGTTCTTCAAGTACCCCGCTTTGACCGCAATCTTCTCCTCGCTGAGCCATGCGACACCCTGGAGCGCTTGCCTGAACATCCCGGAGCCCCGGGGCACACCTACAGCCTCGGCACGCGCTGCCATTGCCCGGACACGCTCTGGTTTGGTGCCAAGTATCCATCGCACAGAGAGGCACAACTTGGCAATATCGCAAGCACCTAGCCCGCACTCCTGCAGGAATGCAACATTGGGTTTGACCCTCTTCTCGAGGCTGTATCCCAGGAGACCGGAGCTATTCTTGAGAAACTGGAGAAGGTTCTCCATGGAGCCAAATAGCGCCCGGTAATACGGTAGATTGGAAACGATGGACCTGCGGCGGAATGTTTCCGGGGCGAGCGAGGCAATGCGCGCGATCTCAGGACGCGATAGACCGATGCCGGTGAGCCCGTCGACATTAGGTGCCAGAGTTGTGTCCACGTCGGCGCAGAGGAACTTGGGGTCCCTGGCGACGAGGGCGGCGACGTCGGCGCCGGAGAGGCCGAGGCCGGCGAGGTATGTGAGGACGGCGTCGGGCTTGGAGGGGGATTTTACGTGGGAGAGCTTGGCGGAGGCCTTGGCTGCCTGCGCTCGCGTGAGGCCGCAGGTGTCGACGAGGTAATTCTCGACGGCGAAGCTAGGGTTTGGAGAGACGGCGGCCGCGGAGAGGACGCGGTGGAGCGGGGAGATGGTGGTGGCGGCGGAGGTGGAGGGGAGGAGACGGGCAGCGATGCAGCTGCTGAGGCGGAGCATCGCGCCGGCGCCGGCGGCGAGGGAAATAGGGAATGCCGGTGGGTGCGTGAGACTGAGAACTTGGCCCAGATGTGCGAGTGCAGTGGGCCTTATTTCATCTGGCCCAATTTTAATTATGAAAAACTCAGAGCTTTATTTCAGTGATGAAATATTTTATAGCACACACACAAAAAAAAAGGGGCACTTGGGCTGATCGATCTTCATCCCAAATCAGAGTTCTTCACCAGTAATACTGTAGCATGCATCCATCTCCTCCGTGTTACTAAGCGATGAAAAAAAATGCAAACACCACTTAGCTGACAACCTCCATATTCAAATTAGGCAGAAATTAGGCAGGTCTTTTGTCAGCAGTATATACTCCGTATAAGATGGAGTATCATCTTCGCAGGCACACGATAAAGGACATGTAATTGCTCCTTGTGCTATAATCTTTGCTGCCACGTTTTCGTGTTACATCTTTGCTTTCTAGCCATATTTCCAGTTCTAAATGACATTTTGTAAAATAAAGTCTCTAGCCCGCAAAACAAATCAGTTCCATAAGTCACACTTGCTCTTTGCTTGGTAGACAACATAAAACAAAAAAAGCAAGTAAAATAACAGGAAAACTTTTAACGGATTTGCCAGACACACTGTTACATAAGTCACAACTTATAGTTCGAGGTAAGGAAACCAGGAGGCAGGATGTCGCGAGAAAACATTCCGACGTGGGCTGCAAGGTTTCCTATACTACGGCTAACTAACACCGAATGCCAGTCAAATTCGCACAGTCTTGAATCCAAGCTTAAAGCAAAATGGCTTGGCCTTTCTCATCTTCTTCTCTGGGGAATAGCTCATTGATCAGCCTGCTTTTTTTTTCTTGGCCTTTTTACCAGACTCGGCTTCCATAGGGGCTGCCTCGTCATCTTGTGTGTCAGTTTTCTTCTTGTTGTTCTCCTTTTCGACTTCGGCATTGGCCGCACCAGACTCCTCGCTCTCCTTGGACTTATTTTTCTTCTTTTTCTCCTTTTCGACTTTGGCATTGGCCGCAACAGGCTCCTCGCTCTCCTTGGATTTCTTTTTCTTCTTCTTTTTCTCCTTTTCGACTTCGTCATTGGCCGCACCAGGCTCCTCGCTTTCCTTGGACTTCTTGTTCTTCTTCTTATTCTCCTTTTCAACTTCGGTATTGGCTGAACCAAGCTCCTCGCTCTCCTTGGACTTCTTTTTCTCCTTTTCGACTTCAGCATTGGCCGAACCAGGCTCCTCGCTCTCCTTGGACTTCTTGTTCTTTTTCTCCTTTTTGACTTCGGCACTGGCCACACCAGGCTCCTCGCTCTTCTTGGACTTCCTTTTCTTCTTGTTGCCGTTGCCATTACCTGCAGGAGTCTCCTCGCTGTCCTTCCTGTACTCGATCATCTCCGAGCAGTAGCGCTTGGAGAGCACGTCGACCTGCTCGATGAAGGGCTTCTCCCGGTGGCCACCGAGGCCATGGACCATCTGGTTCCATCTTTGCCGACACACCTGCCCAGACCTGACCAGAGCAAAACACAATACCCCTGTCATTATTATAATCAACAGGATTTGTTTCTTTAGGTACAGCGAGGAGTACCAGTGATCCAGCGCACAAAGAAGTGACCAGTACCGGTGTATGTCAAGGTTCGATATTATGGGGATTTTATTAGACTTCGCATGTAAAATCCAAATGCATACTGTCACTATACATTGTTCATCTAGATAAAATCACATTTAACGGTGTATCCAAACAAATAAAGCTAAGGGCCATATTAACTAACACTTCGAATATTAAAATATAAAGCGCTGGCATTTGGCATATGCTTCATATTCTTCAAAACAGATACTATGTGCTCTATAAGATGTTTGGGACCGTTGAAGTCGAGAAGAACTCGATCGACTCAACATGACTAAAAAAGTGGTAAGCTAAACAAATTACTACATGATCGGGAACATGGCACAGTTGAAGGTTGCGAGAAAGATCAGCAGTCAGCACTGACCTGTGGTTGAGAAGGCTGTCCAAGTCAACGTCTTCAATACAAATAGCGTCATCCTTCTGAAGCCTGATTTTAGTATGTTAAGAGATATATTAGCACATGGAAGTATACGCTGTTTCATGATAACAAGGCACTGAAACACGTATTGGAAAGCTAAGCCTGAGAAACCAAACCTATCTTTTGATAGGCTGTAACTTCAACTAATGCAACAATAGGTATGAACAACTCGATAGTCAATATCAGTGTAGTAAGATGGGATCTACAACTTCACTTATCAAAATCATGTCTTGTTCATATACATGTTGCAACCAGCTCTCCCTCTCCATCTCCCCTCTTCCTCTCTCTCAAATAAAACAGGACTTTTCTTTTGTGTGTTGATGCAAAGCTTAAGTGCAGATTTGGTGAAAACTGAAAAGTGTGTAAGATTGGATACAGACATACAGTATACTATGTGTCGTCTGTATGCCTTGCTACCTGCCAATCGAGAGGATTTCAAGTTAAGCCTAGTGCAAGTTAATAACAATCGAGAGGAAAAACTTGTCGGAATGACGATTTCAACTCTTTCTCATTACGTCATGAGTTGTGACCTTGAACAACAGAAACAAAGAGAACATGACCAAGCAAACAGCAACATAAACATGGCCAGGCACGCATTATAATTAAATTTCTGCTTCTAAAGTTCATGCCTTTGTGGTACTATGTGCACCAGGGCATTATTAGCATCAATGTCCATACCTCTAGGAATTACGGAATAAATAAGGTTATGGACGGGCCCTTGCGTAAGAAGGCGAAACCCTAGCTTAGCAACGACTCTTTTTTTTTAAACTCCGGTGGCATATAATGTTATGTGGGGTCAACAGTACCAGGGTTAGATTAGTTAGGCAAGTCTAATAAGGGTACTGTTATCAATTATGTTAGTCAATTAGTCAGGAGTCCTTTTCCTCCAAGTTAATCGTAACCCGCATGGCTATATTATGCTCTGGGCTCATTATTCAGATTAAGCAAGGAAATAAACACAAGAAAGATTTAAGTCCCAGTCTCTTCTCGTTCGTATCATCTAGCAGCTCTGGGGCGAATCGGCTACAGGCTCTGGCCTCCCATCGAGCACCCTATGAGGCTGCGACCTTAGATCAGGGTCGGGGCTAAACCTATCCTAGAGTTTTACCGTATAACATGCAGTGTTTTTATTGCGAGAAAACAATCGGTATAAGAGTCTGCAAAATCTTACGCTTCCACCAGTAGATAATCATCAAGATTTGCCCAGACTCCTTTCCTAACCAGCGGAGATGCTAATGTATCGTACCTGAAAGTGCATCAGAAATTAGTGGTCATGTTGTCAACATATAACTGCCATGCAAAAGTAGCCCGGTATATCCATTAAAGATTGTAGTGTAGATAGCGTTTACTACAGATTTCAGCGAGGAAAAAAAACTATACAAGCAAATACAGAAATACTAACCACTTCAGGCAGCAATTTTTGTGATTACGGGTGCTTAATTTATCACTGATGGCCTCCCAGGAAATGTTATCCCTCAGCTGTCATCGCCGAAAACAAGTAAACCAACTCATTAGATTGAATCATGATTTCATGTCATTTAACAATACGAACAGCTACAAATATGGAAGCTAGACCATGAAAGCTGGACAGAAATACAAAATAGCAACAACGGTGGAAAATTACAAACCTTCCGATTATCAGGATTTTTGATTTGATGAGCCTTCATACGCAAGTCAAGGTTCACCAGATCGAATAACTTTTGATGCTCATCCTGTGTCCAGTACCCTGGAGAATTACGGGTCAAAGAAGGCACACATAATAGAAAATGGTAGCAAGGTCTACATTTTATCACACATGATGATACCACTGCCACACTGGGTACGACATAAGAAATGTATGACATGATGATACTGCATCCACATGGTAGGACGAATCATTTGCATAGATAACTACCAATATTTTCCTAAGCATGACTAGACTTGGCAAAAGAAGAGAAAAACAAACTAATATCAAACCGTGAAAAGTAGAACTACCAATGCCAATGATGAACTATGTAATGTGTCATAAGGAGTAGATAACTCGGTAGCTTACCACTTGATATTGTTGGTGATGACAGCAGGGATGGCGGGAAGTTGATGTAGGTGTGTAGCTTATGAAAGGTAGAATCTAAAGCGCACACCCTCTCAAGCTGGAACGTTTCAATGTGCAGCCTGAAACAGCCTGCCTCGAGCAGTGAGCTTTGCACCTGATGCAGGAGCAAGTGCTTCTCCATATTACATATCAAAGAGGACTCAGAACCGAGTGAGATGGTCTTCACCTTCTGCCACTGGCTTGAGCTCCCACCATTGTTGCGCCTAATGAAATAACTGAGATCAGATCCGCTATCTGCTAGGACAAACAACCCAGGCCTGCCTTCCCCTGCCTCCACCATGGCGAAATCAGGACAACCATAGGCCTCCGGTGGGAGTTCGACAAAGGAGAAGTCCATTGTTTTGGTATCGAGCACTAGTAATCTACGTACTCTGCACTCCACCCAGTACCAGTAGAAGCAGCCATAAACATATTGGCGCAAGTAGTAGGAAATCTTAGTTGGCATCGATAGGAAACCAACAGTCAAGTCACTCCAACGCCGCGATGAAATGACTCGCCATTCCCCGGTGTTGGAAGAGAAGAGAAAGGCGACTAGACTAGTTTTGCATTTAACCATCCAGATGGCTCTGAAAGATGTCTCATCTGCAGCCGCTGCCTCATCACCGGCGGGGACAAGGAACACCTCAAGCGTCCCAGATTATTTTTCCAGAGTGGGTCATCCACCGAGTCGACTAGATCGAAAGTGATTGGGGGAAGCATCAGGAATTGCTGGTGCAAGGGGTCACACACCACCATGCCGCTGAAGAAAATGGTAATGTCATGGACGCGGCTCCTTGTGTGGAGGAGGACGCGGCCGTCGCGGATGTCCCGTATGACCCAGTCGCTGGCGGGGGCGGGGAGGAAGGCGAAAGAGAAGTCGGCGGCCAAAGCAACATCGCCGGAGGAAGGAGCGGCCGGTGGCCACGGCGCGGAAGGACGTGCATGCAGCGGAGGTGCGGACGAGGTCGGCGGGGATGGGAAGGCGGAGGAAGATCTCCGCGACGAGCTCGTCGGGGATCGGCAGCGAGGCCATTTCGCGGAAGCCCGTGCCCCGCAACAGCCCGTGTACTCGCGTGGGTTCTCGAGGACGGCCGGTTCCAGGCGGAGGTCCGCACCGGTATGGCGTTCGTCCGCCGCGCCGCCGCCCATCCCGCCGCCGGAATCGAGCTGTGTGCGGAAACCCTAGCTTTGTTCTGTTTGGAATGCTACAGCACGGGAGAGATGTGTGTGAGCCCGATCGTGTAAAAAAAAACAAGTTCTCCTTCTTCTCTTCAGCAAAATAAAAAGAGAAAGAAAATAAAAGCTTCTCCTCCTTCACGGTTGGTTACGCGCCCCGCAGGACTCCATCTCTTTCGACCGATCCAATATGTTGCTCACCTCAACTGTTGCTGACGACCATGTCACATTTGACAGGCTTTGTTCTGTTATATTGGAAGACAGTTTTCTCACTCCATCCTCAGTGACAGGTGTGGTAAGGAAATCATTCTCCTCATCGGATACCTACGAGAGGACTCAGCAAGATCACTCCATCCTCAGTCAAGTGCTCCAAAGAAACGTTTTAGTATTTCGTAATGTAGGAACTTAGGGCATCTCCAGCCGCCACCCCCAGCGCCCCCTAGGCGGCTTTTTTAGCGCCGGCGGAAGGAAATTTTTTCCAGTCACGCCCCCAGGAGGCCGATTTCCGCCGTTTAGCGCCGCTTTTAGCGCCGGCGTCCCCAGGCGGGGCAAAAGGCGACGTGGGCCAGCCTTGTCGGCGAGATGAGGCGTTTTCCCTCCCCCTTTTCCCCTTTGCGCGCCAATTCTCCCGCCATCTTCTTCCACATATCCCCTCCCATCCCGCAGCTCCCGCCATTCCCCCCCCCCTCCCCCCCATTTTTTCCCATTCGCCCCAGATCTCGCCGCCATGCCGCCAAGGAAGTTCAACGGGCCACGCACCTCCGCCGCCGCCGTCGCCGCATCCTCCTCCACCTCCGTCGCCGATTGGATCATACCAACCAAGGCACCAAGCTGGACCTTCTCAAGACCACCACCGCGGCGAAGAAGAGGAACAACGACCTTGCCTTCCTCATGGGCGGCGACCCTGCGGCGATGGACCCCCAGGTTCGGGAGTGTTTTATGGCGCATCGTGCGGCCATCCTCTTCACCCCGACGACGCCGACACCTCCGCCGAGCACCAATCCGAGTCCCGCCACTGCAGCCGACACGAGCTCGGCCTCGGGTACTGCGCCGACACAGCCACGCCGCCGCCGAGCACTGCGCCGATCGCCACTCCGAGCTCCGCCCCTACTCCGACGACTGCACGCATCGACCTGGACGACGACGCCGAGGTGTCGCCGGTGACCATCTGATATGCGCCATCAACATGCCGAATGTGGCTTCTTTTTGTATGATCGCCTATATGTATGATCGCCAAACTGTGGCTTTCTTTGGATCGCCGAACTCAGGCTGATTTTGGGGCGGGAATATGAACTTTTAAATTATGTTGATTTGTGTTCGCCTTGGGTGGCCGAACGAGTGGAAAATCCAACCCCCAGGCCAAAGTTAGCGCCGGCGCAAAGCCAAAAAGGTGCCGTTTTTCGGACTGGGGGGGCCGAACGGCTGGAGATGCCCTTAACTTCTAATGGCACTTGGTTTTGTCCTGCTCTTGGTGGAGATTATTAATACATTTCTTTGAAAGCTTATTGTGACCTGAATAAAATCTGGCGGCCTAGATGAACTTTGAGACGAATGGAATGACCGGCCACTATAGGTATCACAACCTCACATTAGCGGACGCTTGTTTGACTATGATTGTTCCAATCTCAGCACTGGTGTGCGAAGGTCTGAGCCGAATTGCTTTAAGTCGTTTCCCGGTGCCTCACGTTCCCACCTCACATTCCCATGGATGACAATGAGTGTACAGTCCAGTGGACTTAATGTTTGCCTTCATCCCCACCCTACGATCGATGGCTCTGAATCTTCTTCATATGATCAGTCAGAGTCTGAAATTTTGTACATGTGAGCGAACCTTAGTTCAATAGCTACGAAGATATATAGGCACGTATTTCAACCACCTGATCGTTTTAGACTTGAATGCCTTACCTATTATCTGACGTGTGTTTTTATCTTGTCAATAGTTCATCTCCAATCTATAAATACCAAAGAATAGTTTAAGTGATTCAGCTTGGACATGTATACTCTACCAGAGGCTTATTATTAAAATACCACACATTTTCATCTGCAATAGCCCATTTACCGAGGGAAAACATATGCCAATGCATCCCAATAGCTCTCGGCTGCTCAAATGCTTTGCCACTGGTTGTTTACAGCTGAAGCCAACGAGCCTAGGTTATAAATACATTGAAATAACAAAATCACATTCCCCAGTGTTGGAAGAGAAGAGAAAGGCGATAAACCTAGTGTTGAAAGAGCCTAGTTTATAAACCAGCAGTCAAGTCACTCCAACGCTGCGATGAAATGACTCGCCATTCCCCAGTGTTGGAAGAGAAGAGAAAGGCGACTAGACTAGTTTTGCATTTAACCATCCAGATGGCTCTGAAAGATGTCTCATCTGCAGCCGCTCCCTCATCACCGGCGGGGACAAGGAACACCTCAAAGCGTCCCAGATTATTTTTCCAGAATGGGTCATCCACCGAATCGACTAGATCGAAAGTGATGGGAGAATTGGGTCTGTACCATTAAAAGATCATGTCTTTAGGTTTATACCATCCAAAGATCAATCTATTGGTTTATACCATCGAAATGTTGGCACGTTATTGCTTTTTGCCAATCCGTCATCTTCCGTTAGAAATTTCTTTTTTTTTGGCTGGTTAAATAATTTATAAATCCCGGTTTTACCCCTGTGCATATCTACACGAACCCAAGGCTGTTCTTCTCCACAGCTATGACGAACAGAACAAGAAGAGAAAGCAGCCACCACCGCATACACCTCCCGGCGGCGAGCACTGAATCCGACGAGCCGGCGAAGGATCTCCTTGGTGGCGCGCCTCCAATCCCGGCTAAGCCAGCTCCCATACGCATGGAGAGAAGGGGCGCAGCCAGCCGCCCGAAACCCTAGCCCTCACGGTCTGTGACCTCGCCGACGCGGCGGCGGCCGCCGCACTTCGTCCGGCCGCGGCACGACCCCCATGCCGAGGACGGGCTCGTCCCCCACGCCTGGTCTTCCCGTGGTCCTCCTCTTGTTCGTCCCCAACACGGGCCGCCACTGCTTGTTTTTGCTCCTGCCTGGGATCCTCCTCATGCTGTTCAGTTTTTTCTTTAATGGGTACCACTAACGGAGACTTCACAGAAATGGTAAGAATCAAATGGTCTGCAACCTTTCGATGGTATAAACCAACAGATTGATCTTTTGATGGTATAAACCTAAAGACGTGATCTTTTAATGGTACAGACCCAATTCTCCCGAAAGTGATTGGGGGAAGCATCAGGTATTGCTGGTGCAAGGGGTCACACACCACCATGCCGCTGAAGAAAATGGTAATGTCATGGACGCGGCTCCTTGTGTGGAGGAGGACGCGGCCGTCACGGATGTCCCGTATGACCCAGTCGCTGGCGGGGGCGGGGAGGAAGGCGAAAGAGAAATCGGCGGCCAAAACCGCAGCGGAAGGGTGCGGTGTATTGGCGGGGTAGAAGACTTTGGATTGGCTGACGAAGCCGAGCAGGGGCCGGGCGTGGAGCTTGCGGAAGCGCCAGAGGAAGGAGCGGCCGGCGGCCACGGCGCGGAAGGACGTGCACGCAGCGGAGGCGCGGACGAGGTCGGCTGGGGTTGGAAGCCAGAGGAAGATCTCCGCTACGAGCTCGTTGGGGATCGGCAGCGAGGCCATTTCCCGGAAGCCATGATCCCGCCGCAGCAGACGAGGAGGAGGGGGGTTGCAGCAGTTGTCAAGGACGGCCGGTTCCAGGCGGAGGTCTGCTCCGGTGTGGCTCTGGTACGCCGCGCCGCCGCCCATCCCGCCGCCGGAATGCAGCTGTGTGCGGAAACCCTAGGTCTGTTTGGTTTGGAATGCTACAGCACGCGAGAGAAGTGTGAGCCCCGTGAGGATTTGGGGAAGAAAGAAAGAGGCATTTTCGTGATTTGCTAATAATTTACTCTAGCAGGTTTCTCCTCCTTCTCTTCAGTAAAATATTTAAACATAAAGGGAAAAATGAAATCATAACTAAAGCACAAACAAGAATGACTCGCACGAGTGCAAACTTGTAGGTTGTAGCTTATGGGCACGACTGCACCTGGTACACAAAGATATTCTTACAAAAATCATGGTATCACATAGATTCTCAAAACTATCATCCATGCAGATATCAATCTTTTTTTCGAAAGTCATGCAGATTTCAATCTTCATTACCAAAGGTTAGCGATGCTTGAGCGCATTTGGACAGAAAACAAAGGTTGAGCATCACCAACTTGCGGAGAGAGACGCGAAACGAGAGATATTTTCATCCTAGAGTCAATGGTCAGTTGGGTAACCTCGCATTCAGAGAGAGAAACCATTGTGCATACCCACTTCTCCGAGACCTTGCATCACCCCGGAGTCCACGTCCACGACGTTAAATTGGGATGTGATCCCTGGAGCTGCGGCCTCTCTTCAAGGTCTTGTGAGTCCAATTACGGAGCCTGACGGGTTGACTAGGACTTTTTCAAGGCGTCTAGACCGATCATATCATCTACGTAATCCTCGAGTGGTGCTCCAAAGCGTTGTGGTGATCTGAATGGGTCAGCAAAAAGTGGCTAAGCGTCAATTCTCGATGCATCCTGTTCCTACTGATCACCATGTATGTATAATCCAGTGCAACAACACAATGTTTGTCACAATCAAGTCTTGGTTTCTTTTTCATATCTTAACTCACAACATTATGTTTTCGTTGAGGTTGAGAAAACTAGAAATTTATAGGCCAGCTAGGAGTTGATATCTACTGACATTTAGAGCCACGCGGTTCGACCACTCGATTGGTTTGGACATCAATACAATAATGTACTATCTATTTTTGGCTTGTTATAAAAGTACATATTATTCAAGTGGATTGTCTGACCTTTCCTTCGGATCGATATTTTTCAAATGCTAGTTATATCAGCATATGAAGCTTGACATGGTATCAGATCCAATGTCACGAGTTCGAGTCCTGTGTGGTTGTCTTCCTATCACATGTGGGGTGTTAAAGTGTATAAGTGAATTGTATGGTTCTTTCTATCAGATCGTTTTTTAATAGTGCTTAGCGCATGAAACTTGACACATATTACTCAACTATAAATACCAAAAATAGTTTCAGTTATTGACTTGTTTTCTATACGACAGCCAAAGTATAAGTAATAAACATTTTCATTCAAATTTGCCAAAGGATCCCCCCGTCCCAATCCCCACCAATTCTCCATACAATTTGAATAAACTGTTAAATTATGCATCGGGGTCACCAATAAGGATCCTCACCCGGACTTTACCTTCTGGAAATTTTGCCGAGCATATCGCATATGTCATCTCGTCTCGCCTGAGGTTGCAACCATCGATGTTTCGCGTCGCCACCGATGGTGGCCTACGCGAGCTCTAACGACTAGTCCAAGAGCTCCATGCATATCGTCGTCCGCTTCGTTTATGCCGAAGGAATGGGTTCGTGCCAATTGACTTCATCTTCTCCCGTCCTCTCGTTGCAGCGCACAACCAAGGCGTGGTTGACTGCACGGGCGTTGTCATTGGCGGCAACGCTTCGGCGCACAAACTTGTATGGACATGTCCTGATGGTCCTCTTTTTCTTCAATAGTATGTCAAATTGGCATACCATATTAATATAGAAGGAGAGCAACCAAAATACAACCCTTTCTCCCGCCCATTGTAGCACGTATATTGTGTGTAAGGGTTATCTTGTATACTCAACACTAGTTCTATTAAAGAATAAGGTGTTATTTTAAACTATTTAATAGAATTATGATTATATTTAAATTATATTATACAATTAGTAATGTGCTATTTCAAAAAGAAATCCAACCGATATAGTGAACTTATGTTCTTCATAGACTTTGGCACCCCCAGTTTTAGGGTCCTAGTCGCGCCTATCAATGACCACAATTTGAACTAGCTCGACAGAATTACCTTTTATTAATTTTTTCAGGTTGAATTATTGTTTAGTGTTCATCTTTAGAGTAAAACACGGTACCTTAGATACGAATTTCCAAACGTATTTCAGACCAGCTTCACTGAGTAGTACTTCATTAGGCATTACAGTTTTTCATCATTGGTCTTTACTACAAAACGAGGAGAACGGCAAGCTGACGATAGCCCAACGCATGATGCACGTAAAACTCTAGTGGCTATATTAATGTTGCCCGTATCAGCTCCCATACCACACATGCTCAGTGACCTGAAGTGGTAAACGATAGATGATGGCTAGACCTTGATTCTTGATGCATCCCATGTCCACAAGACCACGCCCATGCAAAACATAGGACGACGCGACAAATGAACTTTTTGCTCCCTGCGCATCTACAAGTTTCATCCATCACAAAAATTGCTTTCTCATCTAATCCCGGCGGTTCTGTGTAAGGGTCACAGCCATCATGTTTTCGTGTTCTTGACATGGCACGCAAGGATATAAAAGGCCGACGGTGCATATATACACTACCCATCAAAACGCCACTCTTTTGTACAGGCGATCGTACATTAATGTGGAGATTCCGAGTAGCAATAAAAGAGGAGATTGTGAAATCTTCATTGCATTACTTCAATCTGTACTGGGTGGATAGCGAGTTAGTGACACTGCTTCAATCGTGGCTTGGAGACCCTCTTTATATAAACCCTCGCAAGATGACTTAGCCATATGCCCTAGACTCGTCTCTAGGATTATGAGAGCTATTGCAATGAACACGTGGAAGGGACCAAATCTGGCAGGATCGTGCTTATAGGCAGGGAGCGACCAATCACGAGACATATATCCTCATGTAGAATATAAGAAATATAACACATCATCTCGATAGAAGTAGGAGGCATCAGGATGATGGAAAATCCTAATAGTGAGAGGGCATGTACATCGACCGCATGAGTGAGAACGTCCAGGAGGCTAAGAGTTGTCACTGGATGTGCATTGGTGCCGCAAGTTACTTAATTTTCCTAGCTACTGGAACCTTTCCGTAAAGTACGGAGGTACTTCCAAGGTGAAACCCCACCATACAATCAACATATCACAAGAAAGGAACCCCTGACAGTCGCGCAGTGCGACACGTCCAGTTGTTGACATGGACAACACTGAGTTGGGTCTTGCGGCCGTGGGGTTAGGGCCTGAGCAGGAGGGCATTGCGCTGGCGTGGTCACCATCGACCTCGGCACCACTTGCCACCAACCGACGAGCTGCACATAAACATAATTTAGGAATAAATGGTTTTGCATATTAGTATATATGTACAAAACAAGGTTATATAGCCGAGGATTATAGTAAATGCTTTTCGAAAGTGCAAGATAGATGAATAACTAAATTACCCAACGGGAAACAACACGACATTCCAATTCTCGTGTAGGATAAATGATTAGAAGAATTGAGGTACTGACTTGGTTGCCTCGTCATGCCAAAACTGAATTTGACACCCGCAACCAAAAAGTCGTAGCAATAAAAGTGGAGATTGTAAGATCTTCTTTGCGGTACTTGAATATGTACTGCCGTGGATAGTGACACCGCTTCACTCGTGGCATGGAGCCCCTCTTTATATAAACCCTCGCAAGGCAACTTTGCCACATGCCCTGAACTCGAAGGATTATGAGAGCTATTGCAGTTAACATGTGGAAGAGAATAAATCTGGCAGGATGGTGCTTATAAGCCGGAGAGCGACCAAACATACACAAGGGAGATATCCTCATGTAGATAGAAGTAGGAGGCATCCGGATCATGGATCTTCCAAGAATTGAGAGGGCATGTACATCACCAGCATGAGTGACAATGTCCACGGGCCCAAAAGTTGTCACTGGATGTGCATTGGTGCCGCAAGTTAGTTAATTTTCCTAGCTACGAAAACATTGTGGTAAAGTACAGAGGTACTTCCTAGTTGTACACCACTATACAATCCACAAACCGGAACGAAGGAACCCCTTACAGAAGGCGCGCAATGCGACACGTTCTGCGGTTGACAACACAGAGTTTGGTCTTGTGACCTTGGCGCTAGGGCATGAGCAGAAGGGCGCTAGTCGCCATTCGACCTCGGCGCCACCCGCAGATGAGCTGCACAGAAGCTGAATTTATGAATAAATGGTTAGGTATATTACTATATATGTTAAAAACAGATTGTCAGTAGTAGATGATTATGGAAAATGATTTTCAAATGTGCAAGATTTATATATAACTAAAACTTTTCAATGGGGAAATAACACGGCATTCCAAATTCTCGACAAGGATAAATGAATAGAGGAACTGAATTACCGACTTGGTTGCTGGTCCTGCAGCTAAAAAATCGTAGAGATGTGTACTTAAATTTACAATACCAAATCAGGTCCAAATTATTATATTTGTGTATGTTGTACTACTAGTATGTAAATATGGTGAATCAACGAACCATGATCGGTCAGGGTGGGCATATTTCCTGATCCCGAATCCCGAAACCTGAATATCCCGATCCCGAACCCGAATTACCCGAACCCGAAAATCCCGACAGCATTTTTGGGAAGGTGATTTGAATTCCCGAAATAATCTCGGGAAATTCGGGATTGTAGTTCTAGAACCCGAACTTCCCGAAAATCCCGAAGTACTAACGAAATCTAAGCCCACCACACAGTACCGCACATCCTAGCAGCCCAAAAGTGAAAAGCCCATCATTGCATCGCACGACCACGTCCACGAGACCACGATCCCTATCCCTAGTCAGCTAGTCGCTTCGCTCGCTAACGCTAGCCTCTGCCGCCTGGCCGCCGCACTGCACGCACATCCTAAATCCCCAACCTGGACAAGTCCCCAACCTGCCGGCGGCGGACGGGCGCCTCCCTCGACGGCTCCCACACATCCCTGTGTCCCTCCACGGCCACACCAGTTTCCGCCCGGGAGCATCGGCTGCCTGTGTGCCAGCCGCGTTTCACGACGGCGTGCTTTGCGCCGCACTGTGCCGGCTGCCTCCCTCGATGGCGTGATGGAGCGCCGCGCTGTGACGGCCGCCTTCTCAACTGCATGCTGGTGCATGCCTTCATGGCCACATCCGCCTGTAGCCCAAAGTGACGCTCCTGTTCTGCTGTAATTCGGGAAATCCAGGATTTCCCGATCCCGATCCCAACTACCGGGAACCCGAAATGTCGGGAATCAAATTTTTACATGGAAATTCGGGAGTCAAATTGTGGATCCCGAAATTTTCTTTTCCCGAATTTCCCGTCCCGAATTTTCGGGAAATCCCGAACGCCCAGCCTAATGATCGGCTAGCAACTAGCCCCCGTACTAGTATGTAAATATGGTGAAAAGTTGCACGATCGGGCAGTGACAACCAACTAGACAACCTCTCGACCTTGGTTCACGCTTCACACAAAGCTAGGGTTTCCGCACCGAGCTGGATTCCGGCGGCGGGATGGGCGGCGGCGCGCGGACCAGAGCCACACCGTAGCGGGCCTCCGCCTGGAACAGGCCGTCCTCGACCTCGAGAACTGGCGCGAGTCCCCTCCTCCTTGTCTGCTGCTGCGGGGACACGGCCTCCGGGGAATGGCCTCCCTGCCGATCCCGGACGAGCTCGTCGCGGAGGTCTTCCTCCGCCTTCCCACCCCCGCCGACCTCGTCCGCGCCTCCGCGGCCTGCGCCTCCTTCCGCGCCGTGGCCGCCGGCCGCTCCTTCCTCCGCCGCTTCCGCAAGCTCCACGCCCGGCCCTGCTCGGCTTCCTCGACCAAAACAAAGTCTTCCACCCCGCCATTGCGCCGCACCCGTCCGCACCGGCAGCCGGCGCTGTTGCCCTCGCCGCCGACTTCTCCTTCTCCTTCCTCCCGGCCGCCGCCGGCGGCTGGTTCCTCCTCGACATCCGTGACGGCCGCGTCCTCCTGAAGGGCAGTTCCGATTTTTTCAGTGGCATGGTGGTCTGTGACCCCTTGCACCAGCAGTACCTCCTGCTTCCTCCAATCACTTGTGATGTAGCCGCTTTGCTGGATGACCCAGCCTGGACAAAAGCAGCGAAATTCCTTGAGGTGTTCCTTGTCCCTCCCGGCAATGAGGCACCGGCAGCAGCAGAGGAGACATCATTCAGAGTGATCTGGATGCTCAAGTGCAAAACTAGTCTAGTCGCTTTTCACTTCTCTTCCAGCACTGGACAATGGCGGGTAATTTCATCCCGGCGTTGGAGTGATTTGACTGCTGGCTACTACTTGCGCCAATATGTGTATGACTGCTTCTACTGGTACTGGGTGTCGACGGCTGAGTGCGGAGGACCTAGATTACTAGTGCTCGATACCAAGACAATGGAGTTCTCCTTTGCTAATCTCCCACCGGAAGCCTATGGTTGTTTTGATTTGGCCATGGTGGAGGCAGGGGAAGGCAGGCCTGGGTTGTTTGTGCTAACAGATAGCGGATCTGGCCGCAGTTATTTCATTAGGTGCAACAATGGTGGAAGCTCAAGCCAGTGGCAGAAGGTGAAGACAATATCACTTGGTTCTGTTTCCCGTTTGATATGTAATATGGAGAACACTTGCTCCTGCAGCAGGAGCAAAGCTCACTGCTCGAGGCAGGCTGTTTCTCGCTGCACATTGAAACGTTCCAGCTTGAGAGGGTGTGGCTGTAGATTCTACCTTTCCTAAGCCACACGCCTACATCAACTTCCGCCATCCCTGTTGTCGTCACCAACAATATCAAGTGGTAAGCTACCGGCGTATCTACTTTTTATGACACATTACATTGTTCATCACTGCCATTGGTAGTTCTTCTTTACACGATTTCATATTAGTTAGTTTTTCTCTTCTTTTGGCAAGGCTGGTCAAGCTCAGGAATATAATTGTGATATAGTTGGTTCTCTGTTCCCATTTAAGTTAATTAGACAAGTAAAATAAAGGAAGTTTGAACACTACAAAAGCACCCCTGCAACCTCATGGATCATAACAACACTATATCACCATAACTATTTTAAAGTAATGTTTTTGATATTCGACATTGAAAGCTAATGGAGAAGAAATAAAAATTCAATCCAGTTCATTTGTGTTCATCTTGGAAATGTTGTGCCTTATACTGTCTTCTGTCATTTTGATAGGTATAAAGAGTGTAAATGTTTTTTTCGTTCATCTTTATACCTATAGATTTATCTCATGATGCTGGCTATGTAAATCTGCATAAGAGGATATGGTTGCAAATGGTTTCAAGTAGATATGGTTGGAAGTAAGAAGCTTAACCATTTCTACTACTAATGCATGTCCTCTAAATCATTATTGATGCACTGCTCTAAAATATACAAATTGCTCAATGGACATGGTATTCATATAGCAAAACCTACTTGCCAGCTTGTGGACAGAGACTATTTGATTTGAAATCTGCTGTCATTTATCAGGAATGATACCCAGGTTTTTCCTTTGGCGACTTGAGTTAGATATATTTTTAAACTGCCATGCTAGCTAATTTATGAAGTGCTCAAACATGAAGCTACCATTTTTGGGACTTCTAAAGTTTGTTGAGTCACTATGGTTTACAACTTGTATTGCAAACTAGAAAAGCTAAATTTGAGTGTTGGTTCTCCAGGTATTGTATGCGTTTGTGTTAATCTCTTTTTTTTTACCTCACCCTTTTCTTCTTCTCGTGCTTTTTCTTGTTAATTTTTCATGTCAGCTTTTCTTCCCATACTATTCCTGTAAGCTATGTTCTGAGTGTTGTTTGATAGTAAGACCTAGCTTGTGTTCCTTGCTGCCAACAAGCTCTTGATATTTACAATCTGAATACACTTACGGTAAGAATTTGCGCAGGTGTTGAAAACAAGGCTGAGAAAGAGATGCTGGAACAAGGCTGTGCTGCAGGCTCAAGTGCAGAGTCACCACGCTCAGGGTTATGCTGATGGAAGTGCTGGAGGTCAGCCAGCAGACTAGAGATGCTGGTGAGGTTGTCATGCAACTTGACAATTAACCACTAAGTTGGTCTGTTGTAGGGTTCTTTTGGCTCTAATTAGTTGTAATATGGCAATGATTAGTGAATTAAACCGAAGTTTATCTTGTACCGTGCCATTGATCTGACACTCACTGAGAGTTAACACCGTTTAGCTTCTGCACATTCAGCGGTAGGCTAATTAAGACTGTAACAAGTCAATCTGATTCTGATGTTGTATGGCTGCCAGTCTCATTTCGTGCATGGAACATCTCAATTATTGTGTGTGTGCTATTCTTTATTTTTTGATCCTGAATGCTGAATGCTGGTTGAGGATCTGCTGCAACTCAGAGACACGAGAGCTTACAACAGTAACGTGGAGTTTATCTTGTGTTCAAGGTAAAAATATTCAGAAGGTTCATTAGTACAAGAATGTCATTGCGATGCACACTGATGGGATGATTCCGGACGTAATCCAATATGAATTATGCGTACAGAGATGATTTGCTCTGTTTTCTAGCGGTAGGATCAGGAGTTTTGCATGCTTTATTATACTGCCCATCACTGTGGCTACGAGGCTCTGGAATGAATGGAACTTCTAGTCACCTATTAAGAAATTAAACAGAGGTGCTGATCTACTCCACGAGCAATGAAAAATTGAAGTGAGTCTGTTCTGCTACTCCCTCCGTTCATTTTTATAATGCACTCTACCTGTGATTTAAATTTTGACCACATACAAGTGAACGAAGGGAGTACTTGTTTAAGTTCTAATAAAGAGGATCTGACCGTGTTGTCTCTTCATACACAGGGAATATAATTTTAGTTATGTTTGTGTGGTGTCAATGTTGAAATGTTATTTAGGTATATTTATTGGAGCCAAGCTAGATGATAGTAGAGAGAGAGAGAGAGCTTTGTCCCAAAATTATTATTGGATTCATATGACACGTACTTACTTACTTACTTACCTACTTACTTACTTACTTATAAGAACAAATTTATATCATATAAATAATATATTACTCCGTAAAGTAACTAGACACCCTCCGTTATTTGTCAATGGAGAAAGCACAATTTCAACATGTTTGGTCATAACTGGCGTTGTTCTTCGTCTTCAACCTATGGACCCTTTCACTTTCTTATGCAACTGCCTAACGACCACGGCCGGAGGAACATTTCCAAGACTACATCATGCGTTCGTTCGTTCCTTGAAGAAAAAAGTTTATTGACAAGACACTGAAATCTCGTCTTTGGAACATAAGAATCTTGTCTTAAAGCCAGCATGTCCACCAATTTTATCGTTTTCAGTAGCGTTACAACATCTATAGTACGTATACATAAAACAGTCCTCTATAATACATAGTGTAATTTCATTGTTTCATAAGTTTGGAGGCTGCAGTGATCATCACAGCTGAAACAAATTATATGTTGATGACCGCAGCTAACTGATTGAGCGTCTGTGGATCGGTATATTTATTACTTTAATATGTAGCCAAATTATATGTTGATGATGCAGAGTGCGTCTCAGCCTCTCCGAACGTGTAACAACGTTACTCGCAGGACATGGAGATCGACCGTTCTAGCTAGCTAAATCATGTGATACCTTTAGATAGACTGATAATAACGATAATCTTTGAGACCTTTATTAAAAGAAACACCACCATAAACAATGGGAGGTCATATATCCTCGATAGATCACATGTATGAATCACCAGCTCCAGTAAGATCGAGTAGTACTTATGAGCTGTTGACCCTCCAGCACGTCTCGCTGATCTCCGCGCCGGCGTCGCCCTTGGCCTTGATCCTGATGTTGCCCATCTTCTTCATTGCCGCCGCGAATGCCACCTCCCACGCCTTGTTCGAATTCGCTGCGAAGTTATCCACCTGCGCCTTGGTCTCGGATGACCGCAGAGCCAGGTCCGAGTCAAACAACACGTTGGTGTCGTCCACATTCTTGAAGTACTGGCTGTCCAGGGCGTTGGGGGTCACCACATCCATGTCCACCCTGGTGCTCCCGCCGCCACTGCACCGGCTTCTGAGGTTGACGGCGAAGGCGTCAGTCCTGTTGGCGAGAGTGTCAGAGTTGAACAAGCACCGGGCGTTGCCAATGGTGTGGGCGCCGGAGAGGGTGACCATCTCGGCGGTGTTGAGCCCCTGGGCATTGAACTTGTCCTTGAGCGCCTGGAGGTCGGAACCTGGCCCGGGCAGCTGATCGGTCTCGCCGCTCAGGGACTCGCGGCCGTCGTAACGGCCCGAAGGGATGGCATAGTTGACCTTGCCGCCGCTGAGGATGGATGAGGCATCACGGGCGGCGAAGGCGAGGATGTCGGCGCACGAGACCTTGTTCCCACCGCATGCAGCCTTGGTAGCCTCCTTGGCGGCGTCGATGACCTTGAACCCGCGGAGGCTGTCCTTGTTGGGCGGGCCTTCCCTCTCGGTGTCGGTGTTCCCGGACGCGGTGGTGTTGAGGAGGACGGAGGTGTCGCAACCGCGAACGAAGCAGTCGTGGAAGAAGAGGCGGATGATCCCTGCGCCGACGCCGGGGTTGCGGTAGACAGCGTCGGCCACGGCCTTCCTCACGGTCGACTCAGCGCTGGGGCAGTAGGAGTCGGTGTTGCTTGGAGTGTTGTAGTAGCCCACACGGAGCCTGTCGGAGCCATCGAAAGGAGGGGTTGGGGCGCTCCGGGTTCTAACTCGTGTGCACCCCTGATTGTTGGTCACCGGGTTCCACCCAACGAAGCAGCTCTGCTGGGACGCCGCCGGCCCGACAAAGGCCAGCAAGGTGACCAGAGCGGCAAGCTTGGCAGCAGCCATCATCTTCCCTTCAAGCTCTACCTTTCTAGTGGTTGTGTGCTCTAGTTAGCTTTGTTGCTACGTTTGGTTTGCTACCTTCGAGCCAACACGTACAGCCGCAGACGTGGACGGGTCTAAGCTGACCGGCGAAATGTTCAAACTTTGAAATTGTATAAAATCTCATCTAAACAGAAGGGAAGTGTCACATATTCGTCGTACGATAGTGTTTTTAATTAAGCTGCAGTCTTCTCGCCGCCGCATCACGCAGTTTCCTATCTCTTTCGATGTTTAAACAACCATTTTCTGCATGCAAGCGAGGCATGCATGCATGTGCGTTGTCCTCTTCTCAACCGAGCTCCTTCCCCTGTTCGTATTCTTGTTTGATCCGGTTGGGTTGCTGTTGACTCTTCACACCCTTGGACGTCATGTATGACAATTTGTTCCAAACATGCCGCCGCTATACTCCCTCCATTCAGCAATGAAAAGCGTATTTCATTTCACATGACAAGGCTTACTTTAATAATATAAAACCTTTGACCCAAAATTACTATTGGATTCATATATCTGTTCCGCTCTATGAGTACACAAAAGACAGGGACTGAACTAAAATAATTATTGATGTTTAGATGTTTTGTATAATGTGCACCGTGGCCGAGGGGTAAGATAAGATCTGACCACTTATAGCCGATCCGACGGGCCTGGCGGATATTTTGCAGATTTGCAGAACTTAGGCCATTTTCAGGTGATACATTCCCCCACCACGAGATCCAGAGTTAAAATCCCCGTCTAACGTATATTGTTTTAATTATTGAGGTCAAAAAATATTGTTTAATTTATTTCATGTACCGTTGACAGGTTGGACCCACCTGGAAGCTAGCACGAGGCCAACATATGCCAAAGAAAAATGTTCATGGGTGTTTCCGCAAAACGTATATCGCCACGTGTCAGCACTAGGGACCACTTGGACCAGTTTTGCACCGGTGACACAAGATTTAGGACCATGGTTTCACCATTTGCAAGTTGTGGGACTAGTTTGAAAGTAGCGGATAGGTTGTGGGACATCCAATGTATTTACCTCTTATCTCGTGTTATTGTTTCCGCACAATATGTAAGAGGTCAATGTGAGGGTTGTGCATGTCGCTCTAGCTGCGATGACTACAAGCGTGAGGTAATATTTTGAACTCAATGCGGAATGCTAGAATTTGCGTGGCCAAAAATTTGAATATGAACTGTTAGTCACGGGGGGGGGACGAGCAGAGGCTTAGCCACCCCCAAAAAACTAGTTCTTCTTCACAAATTTCATAATGCTCGTGCTAATTCAGTAGTTCTATCCATTTTCGCCCCTTTCAAGGCTGAGGGCTGGCTCTGTCCCAGCTTTTAGTACTATACCAAGATATAACAATGTTTGCATAAATGATGATGGACACGCTGAATTGGAAATCTGGGGTGTGGGTATTTGATTGGATGATGACAGTAACATAATCTCTAGCTAGCTATGATACTTTTTCAATTTGATTTGATGACTTGTGTTCCTTAGAATTCTTATGTATACACTGATCTATTCCTTAAGTTTTATTTGAGAGCTCACATCGAGGCTAATCTCATCTGAACAATCAGAGCTGCAAAAGCTCACATTCTGGCCGCTAGATCTGAAAGCAAGGGACAGGATTGGACACAACCTGATTGCCGCAAGACGTGCTCCCCCAAATCCTCAGTCCCGTGCTAGGGTTTCCGATCTGAGCTAGCTAGGTTCCGGCGGCGGCGGAATGGGCGGCGGCACGGCGGACGGGAGCCCCACGGGCGGACAGGAGCCCCACGGCGGACGGAAAGGGCGGCGGCGGAATGGACGGCGGCGGAATGGGCGACGCCATCTAACAGCCTCGCTGCCGATCCCCGACGAGCTCCTGGCGGACATCTTCCTCCGGCTGCCCACCGCAGCCGACCTCGCCCGCGCCTCCGCCGCCTGCGTCTCCTTCCGCCGCGTCGCCGACCACCCCTCCCTCCTCCAACGGTACCGCAAGCTCCACGCCCCGCCCCTGCTCGGCTTCCTCGACCACCACAACGTCTTCTACCCCGCCACCGCGTCGGCAGCCAGCGCTGTTGGTTTGGCCGCCGATTTCTCCTTCTACTTCCTCCCCGCCCCCACCAGCGACTGGCTCGTCCAAGACATCCGCGACGGCCGCGTCCTCCTCGACAGGTCCTATTCGTCGCCCTCTACTGTCGTCTTCCCGGAGGTGGTGGTGTGCGACCCCTTGCACCGGCGGTACCTCCAGCTCCCCCCAATCACGTACGACCTAGCTGCTGCTTCGGTGGATGACCCAATCTTCACCAAAAAAGGGTGGATCCAGGGCGAGATCTTCCTTGACCCTACCAGCCACGGCGAGGAGGCAGATGAGACATCATTTACAGTGATCCGGATTGCACACTGCAAAACTAAGCTAGTCGCCTTTGTCTTCTCTTCCAACACCGGACAGTGGCGAACTCTGGCATCATTGCATTGGAGCGATCGGTTTGCTGACTTCTCAGAGTTGACAATGAAGCTTCTCTTGTACTCGCGCCACTATGTGTACGGCTGCTTCTACTGGTTGACAACTGACGGTGAAGGAAGTACATTACTAGTGCTGGACAGCCAAAAAATGGAGTTCTCCCTTGCTGAAACCCCGCCAGAAACCAAGAGTTATTGTAATTACAAGATGGTGGAGGCAGGGGAAGGCAGGGCTGGGATGTTTCTCCTAGAAGATGTCGGATCAGTTCTCAGTTATTTCATTAGGCAAAACGATGGTGGGAGCCAGTGGATCAAGGTGAAGACAATGGCACTCGACTCTTGGGCCAATTGATATGTAGTATGGAGAATCACTTGCTCCTGTATCAGGGGCAAACCTCACTGCTCGAGCCAGCATGTTTCAAGCTGGACATCAAAACGTTCAAGCTTGAGAAGGTGTGCACTTTAGGGTCTAACTTTTATCTGCGCGCCTATTGCAACTTCCCCCCATCCCTGTTGTCTTCACCAACAATATCAAGTGGTAAGCTACCAAGTTCTCTACTTTCTGTCAAACATTGCATAGTTCATTATTGGGCTCGGTAATTCTTATTTACTTGATTTGATGCTAGCTAGTATTCTCTACTTTTGGTAAGGCTGATCAATCTCATGGACTTACTTATGATATATTAGTATGTCTGTTCCCATTGTAAGGCAATTAGATAAGTAAAAGAAAAGATTTGGAACACTATGAGAAACACTCTTGAGACCACTTGGATCATGAGAACACTATATCACAATAAGTATTTAAAGTAATGTTTTTTATGTTAAAACTGAAGCGTAATGGGAAGGAACCCAAGTTTCAATCCGGTTCATTAGGGATTTTTTAACCTTGAAAACATTGATTCCGGCCAAGTAGGACTTGCATTGTCTTCTTTTATTTTGATATTTATAAGGACGCGTACAAAAACATTTTTGGTCATCTTTACACTTATATATGTATCTCATGATGCTGGTTTCAAGTAAATCTGCATAACTGATATGGTTGAAATAAGATGCTTAGCCATTGCTACAACTTATGCATGTCCTGTATACAAATATATGATGTTAGCAAAATTTAAGTGGGAGCTTGCTTGATTTGTTACTGTTCTGTTTCAAAATAAATAAATTGCTCAATGGGCTTTCACATACCAAAAACTGCTTGTCAGCTTGTGGTCAGAAACATTTGATTTGAATTCAGCTTCTCGAGATAAGTTAGTAACAGGGCACCCATGTTATCTTCTTACAGTTTGAATTTTTTGCCTTCCTCTATCTCTGTCATTCAAATGGCCATTGCAAGCAATCATTTTTATGGGAAGGCGGTGCATGCACCTAGTTTGTTTATTGTCACTACTCATACCTTTTTTTTTTCCTGCAACGCAAAGCTATCATTTTTTTTGACTGTCTGGCTATGGTTGTGTACTGGAAACTACAAATGCTAAACTCTAGTGTTGATTCTCCATTTACTGCATGTGTTTTGGTTTTAATCCCCTGTATTTTATTTCAGCCTTTGCTTCTTCCCGTGTTTTTCTTCTTATTTCTTGTTTATCCTAGCTTTTCTTGCCGTGCTTTTACTCTAAGCAAGTTACGGAGTGTTGCCTGATACCAAGACCTATACTTCCTCTTTGCTGACAAGCTCTTGAATATCTACAATTCGAATGCACTAAATTTTTTGGTTTTGGGTAGGTGTTGAAAAATGGCCTGAGAAGGAGATGCTGGAAGAAGGCTCTACTGCAAGCTGAAGCGCAGAGCCAACGTGGTCAGAGTAGGTCTGGCACGAATGCTGGAGATGGGCAGTGTTGTAAGACTAGAGAGGCTGGTGATGCTTGTGATGTAACTCGACAGTTGATCGCTACTAAATTTTTCTGTAGTAGGGTGCTTATGGCTCTGTTAAGTATAATATGGTCATCTAGAATTAACCTGTAGTTTATCTTAGTTGCCTTGATCTGACTATGTTTGTTTTGTCAGATGAGGCAGCGAGGTCGTTACGGTGTTTAGATTCTGCATGTTCAGTAGTATGTTAACTAACTAAGACCATGTAACAAGTTAATGTGACTGTGATCTTTGTCGTATGCCTGCCAATCTCTGTACCTGCTATTGCCAAGGGTGTGGCGTGAAATTTCTTAGGTATGTTGAACTGAAAGAGAAGGCCAAGAGGATATTTTAGAAATCAACTGTGTAAAAACAAAGTACATGCTTTTCACAGTGAGGTGAATCAGATGGTTACATGTCTGTGTCAATCTGTTATTTGACTTTGCTTGGCTGCAACCTGGAGCGCGTGTTCTATTATCTGGCAATGATTGCTGTGTTGCCAGATTTGGTTATAGCATGAGCATCAACAACGTGATTAGTTTCTGCACAGTCGCTGCTATTGCTACTTTGGTTGCATATAGAGTTCAGTCGTAGACAACCTACTGTGGTACATGAATGCCATGCATACAGAG
Source organism: Poa pratensis (assembly GCA_947311845.1). Taxonomy (NCBI): domain Eukaryota; kingdom Viridiplantae; phylum Streptophyta; class Magnoliopsida; order Poales; family Poaceae; genus Poa; species Poa pratensis. The sequence continues at coordinate 4,650,210 of CAMZMU010000062.1, forward strand.
TACAGACTGATGAATTATGCATGCTCTGTTTTTTGCTACCTGAGATGAATGCCATGCATACAGAGTACAAACTGATGCATTATGCATGCTCTGTTTTTTGCTACCTGAAACCTTCAGTCTCACTTAGCCTCACAACAATCTTCGTTTTCTAAAGATCAAAATCAGCGGTTCACTGAAGGAGGAAAATGGAACCGGATGCGTGTTGGGCTTACAAGATCAAGAGCAACAAGACTAAACCAAGCAGGAATGGGCTCTGCTTTGTGTGCAATATGGTCAAAATTGACTTGCATAGTTGTAGTTGCTACGCTGGTGTCATACGGAAATAAAATGGCCCTGACCGATGCCCTTTTAGCGTTGTTTCTCACATGTCCCTCGCGACAAAGGGCGACCGGACGGTGGAGTTGGCACCTGAGGACTCTGCATTGCACTGAACTCTTCTTTTTTGTTAATATTATTTTCAAAAATACGTCTTATCAGCCTTTTTGAATGATAGGTCAATGTTCTTTTCTGATCTCGGTAGAGGTTCTTAGCAGCTTCATGGTGTCAGCCATGGCTAGATTTGTGCAGCAGCAAGCCAGCAACGGGAGCCATTCTAAGATACGACAATGTAGCATACATGAGGACAGATTGGCTGAACTGAAAATCTGCAGTGTGGGTACCTGAATGATGATAGCAGTAGCAAATAGAAACATAAAATGATAAAAATAGCATTAAGCTGGCTAAGAGCTAGCAAGTGATTCTTTTTTAATTTATTTTGTGACTTGGGCTCCTGAGAGCATCTCCACCGACGGCACTCAAAGCAACCCAAGGCCCATTCGGTGCGGAACACAATATTTCGCCCCACCAACACTTTCCATCGGTCCGGCTCGATCCAAATTCTTTCCGACACCCTCGACCAAGCTATCAACTTTGGATGCCTTCTTGGGGTGTCGGACAGTGGCCGGTCAAGCGCTCCGATAGGTGGAGCCCGCCTGCCAGTGAGACGAGGGAGGCAGAGCGGTCGGTCAAGCAGAGTAATAGTTCACCGATTTCCAAGACAACTGCAGTTTTCCCACGCGCCACCGTGTGGCCTGCCTACGACTGACATTGATGTCGGCAGTGCCACGTCCGCTTTGCCTGGCACACTGGCCTACTTTTTAGGGCCCTGCTTATGCACCGCTCGCTATTCCCTCCCTGCACTTGCTTCGGCCACCTCTCTCTTCCCCTCCTCTGCAGATGGCGAACAATGACGAGGCCGGGGGCTCGAATGCCGGCGATGAGGTCTACCGCGGCCACAACCTCGTGACCGACGAGGCTTGACTTTTCGACGGTACGATCTATACGTGCCGGTCGACTATCATCTGCAGAAGAAGTGGCGGCTGAACCCTGTCGGTCCCTGTCAGTCGTGCCATCCCGCCGCACCGCTGCCCCAAGGTCGGGAGTTCAACCTTTGCATCCTCGAGAGGCGGGACATGATAACGGTGGAGCAGCGGCGCCACCCCGACAACGCCGCCACCCACAGAGATGATTCCGTTGTAAACAACATGGTGTAGTACATGAATGCCATGCATACTGATGGGATGGTTCAGAACTTGAGATGAATGCCTTGCCATGCATACTCCTTTTTGAGTATAGTGGCATTTTGCTACACATTGGCTTGTGTGAGCACCCCATTCAATTTATCGATTCAAGCGTATAAACCCATTTGGGCTTGCTTTTCTACTAGAACATGGACTTTTGATGTATAGAAGTGGTTCAATATTTTTTATTACTTTTGTCCATCTTTTGGGATTTGACTTTTGCAGTTGACCTTTTGGTGTTGTCAGCATAAGTTGTCAATTATTAAAACATATGTTTAGGATTGAAAATGTGTAGGGTACGGTATTGAATCGATGATAACATTAACATTATCTAATAATTTACGGAATTATAAAAGGTGCCATTACGCTGCTAAAGCAACATTATACATAGATATATGACATGTGGCATAACTATGCTTAAATAAGCTGACACTGCCACTTCCGACATGCTATGGATACAAAACTACACAATGCGGTTTTAACATGAATGTCATCTACTGTATGTTCTATGCACACACAGAAGAGGACTTGGTTTCAAAAAAAAAAAAAGTCAGAAGAGGACTTAGATCATCTTCCCCAAATCCCGTGCTAGGGTTTCCGAACTGAGCTAGGCTCCGGCGGCGGAATGGGCGGCGGCGGCGCGGAGGAGGAGGGCCCGGCGCGCGTGGTCCCTTTCCTCGATCCCGCCCCCAGCCGCCGCCGCCATGAAATGGCCTCGCTGCCCATCCCCGACGAGCTCCTGGCGGACATCTTCCTCCGGCTGCCCACCCCAGCCGACCTCGCCCGCGCCTCCGCCGTCTGCGTCTCCTTCCGCCGCGTCGCCGCCGGCCGCTCCTTCCTCCGTCGGTACCGCAAGATCCACGCCCCGCCCCTGCTCGGCTTCCTGGGTCGACGCCACAAGGTCTTCTACCCCGCCACCCCGCCGCACCCCTCCGCATCGGCAGCCAGAGCTGTTGCTTTGGCCGCCGACTTCTCCTTCTCCTTCCTCCCCGCCCCCGCGAGGGACTGGGCCGTCCAGGACGTCCGCGACGGCCGCGTCCTCCTCGACAGGCCAATACGCGGCCACAACAGCAATGTGGTGCTACCGGAGGTGGTGGTGTGCGACCCCTTGCACCGGCGATACCGCTTGATTCCCCAATCACTTACGACCTAGCTTCTTTGGTGGAGGACCAAATCTTGACAGAAATAAGGTGGCTCCGCGGCGAGATCTTCCTTGACGCCACCAGCTACGGTGAGGACGCAATGACTGCAGATGAGACATCATTTAGAGTGATCCGGATGATACAGTGCAACACTAAGCTAGTCGCCTTTGTCTTCTCTTCCAACACCGGACAATGGCGAGCTCTGGCATCACGGCCTTGGAGCGATTTGTTTCCTGGCTTGCCTCACTTGACAATGAAGATTCGCTTGTCCTCGCGCCACTATGTGTATGGCTGCTTCTACTGGTTGACAGCTGATGGCCAAGGAGGTAAATTACTAGTGCTTGACACCCGGAAAATGGAGTTCTCCCTTGCTGAACCCCCACCGGAAACCAATACTGATTGCAACTTCCAGATGGTGGAGGCAGGGGAAGGCAGGCCTGGGATCTTTGTGCTGCCAGATAGCGGATCTGACCTCAGTTATTTCATTAGGCAATTTATGGTGTGTGCCAGTGGATCAAGGTGAAGACAATCTCGCTCGATTCTTGGGCCCAACTCATAGGTGGTATGGAGAATTACTTGCTCCTGTATCAGGGGCAAACCTCAGTGCTCGAGCCAGGCTGTTTCACGCTGGACATCAAAACATTCCAGCTTGAGAAGGTGTGCACTTTAGGGTCTAGCTTTTATCTGCGCGCCTATAGCAACTATCCCCCATCGCTGTTGTCTTCACCAACAATATCAAGTGGTAAGCTACCTAGTTTTTTACTTTCTGTCACACATTGCATAGTTCATTACTGGGATCGGTAGTTATTCTTTACTCGATTTGATATTAGCTAGGTTTCTCTACTTTTGGTAAGGCTGATCAATCTCATATTCTCATGGACATAATTATGATATATTAGTTTGTCTGTTCCCATTTTAGGCAATTAGATAAGTAAAATGAACGATTTGGAACACTATGAGAAGCACACTCGAGAGCACTTGGATCATGAGAACACTATATCACAACAATTAGTTAAAAAAATGTTTTTGATATTCAAAACTGAAGCGTAATGGAGAAGGAATCCAAGTTTAAATCCAGTTCATTAGGGATTGGTCACCTTGAAAACATTGATTCCGGCCTAGTAGGACTTGCATGGTCTGCTTTTAATTTTGATGTATATAAGGACACATGCAAAAACTTTTTTGGTCACCTTTACACCTATATACTTATCTGATGTTACTGGTTCCAAGTAAATCTGCATAACTGATATGGTTGGAAATAAGATGCTTAGCCATTGCTACAACTTATGTATGTCCTGTATACAGATGTTAGCAAAATTTAAGTGGGAGCTTGATTGATTTCTTACTGTTCTGTTTCAAAATAAATAAATTCCTCAATGGGCTTGACATTCACATAGCAAAAATTGGTTGTCAGCTTGTGGTCAGAAACATTTGATTTGAAGTCAGCTTCTCAAGATCAAATAGTAACAGGGCATCCATTCTATCTTTTTACAGTTTGAACTTTTCGGCTTCCTCTATCTCTTTCATTTAAATGGCCAATGCAGGCAATTATTTTTATGGGATGGCAGAGGATGCACTGTAGTTTGTTTATTGTCACTACTGATACCTTTTTTTTTTCTTTTCCCGCAATACGAAGCTACAATTTTTTTGCGACTTATATTTTTTAACTCTCTGGCTATGGTTGTGTACTGCAAACTCCAAATGCTGAACTCTAGTGTTGATTCTCCATTAACTGTATGTGTTTTGGTTTGAATCCCCTGTATTTTATCTCAGCCTTTGCTTCTTCACGTGTTTTTGTTCTTGTTTCTTTGTTTATATCAGCTTTTCTTGCCGTGCTTTTACTCTAAGCAAGTTACGGAGTGTGCCTGATACGAAGACCTATATTTTTTCCTCTTTGCTGACAAGCTCTTGAATATCTACAATTCGAAGGCACTAAATTTTGTGGCTTTGGGTAGGTGTTAAAAAAGGGCCTGAGAAGGAGATGCTGGAAGAGGGCTCTACTGCAAGCTGAAGCGCAGAGCTGAGCAGTGCTGTAATACTGGAGAGGCTGGTGATGCTTGTGATGCAACTCGACAGTTGGTCGCTGCTAAGTTTGTCTGTAGTAGGGTGCTTTTGGCTCTGTTTAGTTATACTAGGAAACGTGTCCGTGCGTTGCAACGGGAGAATATAATCAGCATTATGGAGAACCATAAATTATGTTCTCGTTGGTATAGTCGCGCCATATCGCGAAACAAACCAAGTTCAATGCGTAGGTGCACCGCGCTCCCTTCTTTACCTGTCGGGCCACCCGGCACACACGCACCGTGAAGCCTTCGCCTCCCGTGGGATTAGAAAGTAGAGAAATCAGAGGAAGGCTGATAAATCGCTTTGGAGAGGACTCGAGCGGATCATTTGAACATCTGCTCTATAACCGGCGACGCTGAGCCCTTCGTCGATGAATTCCCATCAAATTCGACGGATGTCAACGTGTGGCGTCATATTGCGTACCTTGCTTGGTGTTGTATCTGCCATCTAGGCATTTTTCTGTGAACTTTGATACCAAAAAATATTACTATTAAAACAATTATTCATTTCTCTGATACGTGGGCTATAAGACAAATACATCATGTGTGTAAGCAGGCACCTACAAACATTCAGCTCGGTAAGTTTTCAAAAAAAAAAAAAAATCAGCTCGGTACTATTCAAGGCAAGAATGGACAGTTTTATCGTGACAACTCAACAATGTTTCAACGCGCAGCTGTACAAACTCGTCTAAAGAATTAAGGCCCAATAGTGTTTACCCAGCGGCCCATGAAAAGATAGCTTAGCAACAACGCACACAGCGCTGGCGAAGAACTCCACAATTTAGTACCACCTCGACCAACAACGGAGACCTGGGGGTACGGGTTAAGGCAACGGCTTTGACGTACGAAATAATTAGACGATGTAACCATGCACGACGTACCAAACAAACGGACGAAATTTTGGAGGAAGAAACGTTACTCGTATTATATAGTAGAGAATATGGTCATCTAGAATTCATCTGTAGTTTATCTTAGTCGCCTTGATCTGACTATGTAGTAGGGTGCTTTTAACTATAATATGTTAACTAAGTAAGACTATGTAACAAGTTAATGTGGCTGTGATCTTTGTCGTATGCATGCCAATCTCTGTCCCTGCTATTGCCAAGGGTGAGGCGTGCAATTTCGTAGGTATGTTGAACTGAAAGAGTTCTGCTGCTGATCTTCCACCGCAACTGCGCTCGCAGCTCTGCTTCGCCGGATGCCGTGGGACGGCGGATCTGGCGTCGACGTTTCTGTGCAGGTGGCTGATGAAGTTCGGTTCGACGACGACAGCGTCCGCTGGTGTAGGTCCTCTGCGGCCGGCGATCGGCGACTTCCCGTCCGCTCGGGGAATGCTCTCGTTCCAAGGCGTTAAGGAGAGTAGGAGCGGCGGCGCGCCACCAACGGCGCCATCGACGACGACGTGGTCGAGTTACAGAGAAGCTTGGTCTGTAATTTTGTTCTTTGTAGGGACCTTTCTGTAATTTGCTGAACTTGTTTCAGCCCTTGTACCCGCAAAAAAAAGAAAGAGAACGGCCAAGAGGATCTGTTAGAAGTCAACTTTGTAAAAATGCAAAGTAAATGCTTTTCGCAGTCAGATGAATCAGATGGTTACAGGCTTGTGTCAGTCCTGTTATTTGACTTTGTTTGGCTGCAACCTGGAATGTGTTCTTTTATCTGGTTGTGATCCGTGTGTTCGCCAGATTTGGTTAATGAACATTAACAGTGTATTTATTTTTTGCACAGTCGCTGCTAGTAGGCTGTAGCAAGTCAAAGTGACTGTCTCTGATTTTGTTGAATTCCTCTACCTCCCTGTAGCTGCTATTGCTACAAAATTCGAGGTAATGTTTTGAAATCTAGGAGGCCTTTATCTAGCTAGTACTTTGGTTGCATATAAAGGCCATTTATACTGACGGGATGGTCCAGGCGAATTGCTTAATGAATTATGAATGCTCTGTTTTTTGCTACCTGACCGATGCCCTTTCAGCGCTGTTTCTGCCCTGTCTCTCGCGACAAAGGGCGACCGGAGCGGTGGAGTTGGCACCTGTGGACTTTGCAGTGCACTGAACTCTTCTTTTTTGTTCTTATTATTTTCTACAATGTTTTATCAGCTATTTTGAATGATAGGTCGATGTTCATTTACGATCTCAGTATAGGTTTTTAGCAGCTTCATCCTGTCAGCCATGGCGAGATTTGAGCTGCAGCAAGCTAGTAATGGGAGCCATTGCAAGACACAACAATGTTGCATACATGAGGACGGGTTGGCTGAGCTGAAAATCTGCAGGGTGGGTACCTGAATGATGCTAGAAAGAGTAGCAGCAGGAAAAGGAAATATAAATAATAAAGATAGCATTAAGCTGGCAAACACCCACTGTCGCACACTCTCCCGTGTTAGGGTTTACCAACTGAACGCGGCGGCGGCGGAATGGCCGGTGGCGGGCAGGAGGAGCGCCCGGCGCGCGTGGTCCCTTGCCTCAATCCCGCCCCCAGCCGCCGCCGCCATGAAATGGCCTCACTGCCGATCCCCGACGAGCTCCTGGTCGAAATCCTCCTCCGGCTGCCCACCCCAGCCGACCTCGCCCGCGCCTCCGCCGCCTGCGTCTCCTTCCGCCGCGTCGCCGCCCACCGCTCCTTCATCCGCCGGTACCGCAAGCTCCACGCCCCACCCCTGCTCGGCTTCCTCGAGCGAGCCAAAGCCTTCCATCCCGCCATAGCACCGCACCCCTGCGCAGCGGCAGCCAGCGCTGTTGCTTGGGCCGCCGACTTCTCCTTCTCATTCCTCCCTGCCCCCGCCAGGAACTGTGTTGTGCAGGACAGCCGCGACGGACGCGTCGTCCTAAGCCTGTGGCTCTCCTGGACCGCGGAGGCGGTCGTGTGCGACCCCTTACACCGGCGATATCTCTCGATTTCCGCACCCCCTTACGACTTTGCACCGACCACTTTGCTCCATGTCGAGGTCTTCCTTGTCCCTCAGCCACTTTGCACTGCAGATGAGACATCATTCAGAGTGATCTCCATGGCGCAGTGCAAAACTAGGCTAGTCGCCTTTGTCTTTTCTTCCAGCACCATGCAATGGCGAGCTGTTCAATCTCGGTCTTGGACCGATTTGTCTCCTGGCTTGCCACCGTCTCCAGCGACGACTCTCTTTTACTTGCGCCAGTATGTCTATGGCTGCTTCTATTGGCTGACGTCTGAAGTCGAAGAACGCAAATTACTTGTGCTCAATGCCAAAACAATGGAGTTCTCAATTGCTGAGCCCCCACCAGAAACCAATAGTTGTTTCGATTTCGCAATGGTGGAGGCAGGGGAAGGAAGGCCTGGGATGTTTGTGCTAGCCAATAGTGAATCTGACCTTAGCTATTTCATTAAGCAAAAGGATGGTGCGAGTCAATGGCAGAAGGTGAAGACAATCTCACTCGGTTCTTGTGCCCATTTGATATGTAATATGGAGAAGTACTTGCTCCTGCATTATTGGCAAAGCTGTTTCACGCTGGACATCGAAACGTTCCAGCTTGAGAAGGTGTGCCCTTTAGGGTCTACCTTTATTAAGCTGCACGCCTATAGCAACTTCCCCCCATCACTCTTGTCGTCACCAACAATATCAAGTGGTAAGCTGCCAAGTTTCTACTTTTAATCACACATTACATAGTTCATTATTGGCAACGGTAGTTTTCTTTACACGATTTGATATTAGTTAGTTTTTCTCTTCCTTTGTCAAAGCTAATCAAGCTCAGAAATATAATTGTGCTACATCACAATTTTAATTTTGAATGTTTCTTATATTCGAATCTGAAGCTAATGGAGAGGAATAGTAGTTCAAATCCAGTTCATTTATGTTTACCTTGGAATTATTGATTCTAGTCAAAGACCTTACACTGTCTACTTTTATTTTGATAGATATAATCATATAAAGAGCCTTACTCTGTCTACTTTTGTTTTGAGAGATATAAAGTCTAAAATATCTGCATAAATGATGTTGGTTTCAACTGTCAAGTAAATCTGCATAACTTTTATGGCTTGAGATAAGAGGCTTAGCCATTCCTACGACTAATGCATGTCCTGTATATCAATACATGATGGTAGCAAAATGAAGTGCTGAGCTTGCTTGATTTCTCAAAGTACTGTTCCAAAATAAGTTGCTCAATGGACTTGGCATTCACATAGCAAAAACTGCTTGCCACCTTGTAATCAGAAACCATTTGATATTATATCATCTTCTCAAGATAAATTAGTAACAGGGCACCCATGTTATCTTTTGACAGATTGAACTTTCTCGCCTTTCTCTATATTTTATCTCAGCCGCCACCTTGTAATCAGAAACCATTTGATATTATATCATCTTCTCAAGATAAATTAGTAACAGGGCACCCATGTTATCTTTTGACAGATTGAACTTTCTCGCCTTTCTCTATATTTTATCTCAGCCTTTGCTTCTTCCTGTGTTTTTCATCTCGATTCTTTATTTATGTTAGCTTTTGTTGCCTCGTTTTTCCTTTAAGCAAGTTACCAAGCGTTGTCTGATACTAAGCACTACATTTTCCCTTTTTGCTGATAAGCTCGTGAATATCTACAATTCGAATGCACTTAATTCGAGATGTTGGGCAGGTGTTGAAGAAGGGCCTGAGAAGGAGATGCTGGAACAAGGCTGTGCCACAAGCTCAAGCGCAGAATCACCATGGTCGTCAAACTAATACTGGTGCGAATGCTGGAGACCCAGCAGTATTGTAAGATATATGAGAGGCTGGTGATGCTTGTGATGCAATTCGTAGTTGGTCACTATTAAGTTTGTCCGTAGTAGGGTGCTTTTGGCTCTGTTTAGTTGTTTTATGGTCACCTAGAGTTAACCTGGAGTTTATCTTAGTTGACTTTATCTGGCAATGGTTGGTCTGTCGGATCAGGTCTTCTAGATTCTGCACATTCAGTACTATTCTAATTAGCTAAGACTATGTAAGAAAGTTATTTTGGCTGTGAAATTTGTTGTATACCTGCAAAATCATTGAACCTGATATTGCTACGACTGCAAGTGTGGCATGGGACATCCCAAGTATGCTGAACTGAGGGAGGCCGATCTGTTATAAATCATTTGTACTGTCCCGCATTTCTGGTTTTGGTAGTGAAGTGATTCAGACGGTTTTGACAGTGAAGGGAATCAGATGGTATGTTTATGTCAATCTTTATTTGCTTATTTGACTCTGTTTGGCTATTAATTAGAGTTTGTGCTCTTTGATCCGGGGATGATATGGTCATTTAGCACTGTAGCTGCTAAACAAAGTGATGTAGTACATGAATGCCATGCATACTGATGTCATGGTTCAGATGATTTTCTTAGTGCATTCTGCAGCCTGCTTTTTCCTACCATTACTGGTCTACATCTTCATCACGTTTTAGGCTAGTTAGCTTAGTTTACTGAATGCACATAAATCACCTCATAGTTGTGCTATTTTCAGTGAATGCGACTACACTGAGCTCACACTGAATTGATTCTGAACAAGTGTGTTTGTGTTCCACTCTTGTTTCTTCTGAATATTTAGGACCAACGGTGGATCCAGATTATCACAATGGAGTGCTATTCTCAAATGTACTTGATAGACTAGTATTAACTAGTATAAGCCTTTTAGATCTTGCATATACACAGTTCTAACCTTCCTCTCTAAAAACAATTTTTTCCGATAAAATTAAAATAAATACATGGATGCTGTAAGCCTGTAACTACGTAAGAATTCTAATCATGAACCGATGGGCCGGTGACAATTCCGGAACCCGGATGACCATGGTTGTGATCAGGAGCTAGCGGGACACGGATGTACGTGGTTTCGCCTCGCCGCCGTTGTCTCCAGCGGACGACGAGGAAGACGTCCAGTCGGCAGCCAGGTAGCGAGAGTTGGGCTTGCGTTTCCTCGCGGGTCTATTGCCTCTTCCTGTTCCTTCGCTGCTGGCCATGCCGTCGATGGCAAGCCGGAGAAGCTTCTCCTCGGCGGCCAAGTCTTGCATGAGTCGCGTAAGCTTGCAGAGCCGAGCCAGAGACCGTTCGTCATCGTGATCGGCAGTTTGGGCGCCTGCGGCGGCCTGTTCCTCCTCGGCCAAGCCCTGGGAGATGGTGGCTAGCAGGGAGCTCAGCGCCTCGAGACGCTCCGTCGCCTCGTCGGACGTCATGGTGGTGGCCTTGTATTGATTCCTCGATCGGGACGAGCGAGCTGCTGAGATCGATGCCCGACACAAGATAGGTAGTGTTTTATATATGCACGAGGAAACGGTGCCGTGGGCGCGTAGCTGGGCTGGGCAGGATTCCGATCCGGACACAGATAGGCACAGATAGACACAGAAAATTCGGCACATTGTCATGAAGTAAAAGTGCCATTTTAATGAGAACTTGCCTGTGGCAAGATGGTTAGGAGGGTGGTTGTACCCCAGCCCACCAGAGTTCAAACCCCAGGTTTGACGCTGGTGTTTCTCATTTAGGCGGAATATTCTTCAGGCAAAAAAAAAAAAGTGCCATTTTAATCTTCGTTAACAGTTTTACGATTATGTTCACTAACTAGATCACCCCCTCGACACCCTCGAGGAAGCACCCTTCAATCTTCGTTAACAGTTTTACGATTATGTTCAAGTTCTCTATGATCACGTGTCCATCCCCAAGTCGTCCATAACCACGGACACGGCTTTTCGAAAAGATTTAACCCTGCAGGGGTGTACAATGTTTACCACACGTATCAACCGACTCTTAATGCCACATGATTAGCACAATTCCTTGATGTGCCGGCAGAGGGTGGTTGACCACGACCTTTACCTTGGTTGATTATATTCCATGGGCCATCCATAACAGGGAGCTGCCGCCATTACGCGAGATGGCCACCTCGTGACGGTCCCCGTTACTCTGTCACAGGAATCAAGATCCGTGTTCGTCCCTCACTATATCCCTGCCAGGCCCTATCCTTTATCTTACTTTTTAACCCACACGCGAATGGAAAACCAAACTACGTGTCCCATGGGTACAACCAACCAAATTAGTTAGTCGAGCAGGGTGTTAGGCCCGCCACGTGTGAAAGTACGCTCAGTCTTGGTTCAAGAGGCGAGAACCCAAGGTCCTAGGTTGGCAAGAACGAGACAAACCACCACAAACCCTTGTGGCCTCTCATCCATTGCCTATTTAGTCAAATTATCACGTGCTCACATCCTTTCCACGATAACATGATATACTAGGTTCATTCGCAGCTCTGATTCACCAACCGGGTGGAGTAGAGCGTAACAAGTAAATGACTAAGCATAGCAGATATAAGGCTTTGGCGGTAAACACACTTCAAAACTATGGCTGCTAGGAACAATGATTAAGGATGTCTGGGTGATGCAAATATATAGGAGACCTCTATATAAAGACCAAAATACATTGGAACCGTATGCAAGTAAAAGACTGAAATACTTCGAAATCATATATGGGCAGATAAGAGGTTATGCTTGCCTTGCTTCTTTGATAAATAACCAATAATAGATAGTTGGCAATATATGTCTCTTCTTCTTGGCTTGATCGTCAATTGATCGAGTATTCGCCATTGGTGTTGTCGATCTTCTCTTCGGATTCGCGTTCTACCGATAAGAACAAACACCGGAAAGAAAGAGAACAATCAACACGTGACATAATGCAATGCGCATACAAACATGTATGACATGGCAAATTAAATTATTGAAGTAGACATCTAGTCATGGAGATCATTTTAAATGGAGCCAAATGCATTTAGAAATACCATTTGGAGAAACTCCATAAATCCATATTTTGGGTTATTTTGTTCTCCTAAATAAACAGGATTTCAAGTTGATTAACATGCATGAATTTTGATACTAATAGACAGATTACAATTTTCTGAACATTTTGATATATAATTTGTATTTTTCTGAGTTACGGATCGAAAGATATTGATTTTACAAGTTGAGATCATTTTCTGAAAACAGGGAACAGCTGAATACGAAAATGGTCTTTCAAACTCCCTAAACCACGCCGTACTTTGGTTAAAGCTTCAGTAGTGTAGCAACTATACTGAAAACTTGGACACAACAACTAGTTCAACTTTAGCTAACCTCACAAACCAAAACCTGGATGGCCATATACAGATCAACACTACAGGTCTACAGCAGCTCTAAAAGTTCAGGTATTTATGGCTGCACTCAAGAGATTGATATTCAGATCCAAACATGTCTAAACATCACTCAAGAATATGGTACTGCCAGCTAGTATTTGACACGGACAGAAACTCATAAGACACCGTGTAGCTAACCATGAATTTCTACAGAATCTGTACTGAAGAGGATGCAAAAACAAACCTTTTTGCACCTCTGAACATGATTGCGAGCAGCAGCATATGAGTGCTTACAAACTGCCTCCAGGCTTCAGATCATCTCACGAGAGAAACAAAGAGCTGGTCCTAATAAGAAAACCAACAGTTCGTGCCGTCAATACGAGCTGTACCTGAACGTAAGAAGGCACAAAAACGGATCTGAAATGGATCGAGTACTCCCTTCTCTCCTTGCGTTTATTGATGCCCTCCTCCTTGGTCTGCTCCTCCTCCATTCCAGCGATTTGCCCTGCTGCTCTTCTCCCAGTCGCTGTCCCTCCTAGATAGTTTCCATGACTCCAGATCTTAGCGATCAAGGGAAAGCTGTTTTGGTCTGCTTGAGTGTGATGGAGAAATTGGGGATGACGATGGATGGGATGGTCTTATCCCCTGCTGTCTGCGCACGGCGGCGGCACAAATCACTGCAGCGAAGCGACGACATCGGCGTGGACACGCAGCTGCTTGTGAAGATGACGACCAAGGAGAGTTGGGCTGGGCTTTGGTTGACTAGCACATACAGATTCGGCCCAAAGGTCAAATTTGGGTTTAAACCAATTTTAGTTCCTGTTTTATGTTATCAAAACATATTTTCTATTTTGAATAGGTTTGGGATTCCAAACTGTGCAACCGAATATGAAATATCCAGTGGCCTTCCTAACATATATTAGAAAGTCCACATGTTTTTGTTTAAAGATTTTAAGACCTTTTGGGTAATTTAAAAATTAGAGGGAGGTTAAAGAAGTTTAATCAATTTTCAATTCTAAATCTTTCTTGGGGAAAATTACATGATGCATGCTATGCTCATGAATGCACATATCAACTCCTAATCAGGGTTAGCTAAACTGGGGATGTTACAAATCTACCCCCTTATAAGAATCTCGTCCCGAGATTCCTAGGTAGGAACATCGTGAAACTCTTCATCGGCTTCCCTTCAAGTGCGTCAACTAACTCACTTTTTGGGTAAGAGGGAATGACTCTGGAAAGATTGATCTTCAAAAGATCGAGTATCTCATGGTTAACTCATGGAAGGAGTGTTTATGAACAACACTTGAGCTGATAAGCATGAGACATGTCAAGGTAACAGAGGGAACAATAGAAGGTTCAAGTTGATATACAACGGTTTTGAAGGAAAGATTGAGACCACGAACTTTCAAAGGTAAACCTCAAGTAAACGGCTTGGGAGTTACTTGACGCTGAAGGCCACTCTTTTCTTAGCTAGAGGACCAAGACGATAAGATAGTGCGAGAAACATTGATGGGGTACACCCTAGAAAATGATTCGTAGAGGACACCTGAATGATGCAAGAAGACAAACCTTGATCTCTAGAACCGTAGTTTCTTTCCAGAAGGGTTGCAAAAGACGGTGGAAACTCTCTTCATCCGGATCTATCAGATTCTTTACCAAAGATCATGATATCACTTCACACAACAAGGATGAATAGACAACAGAGATTCAGGCCACCATATCAAGGAAAGACACTTGCTCAAGCTTCAACCTTTTGGCATAGCAAGACGCTTGCCATATGATTAAAAGTCTGGAGCCCTGATGTGACTGACAAATTCACACAACGTGTGAGTTGATTGGAACTTTAGGTACAGTCAAAAACGAAGGGAACACTGATGAGTGACGTGTCAAAGATCACTCACGAAGTTGACTTCTTCCTGATGTAGTTATTGTCGCGAAATAAGGGTTGAAGGATCGACCAAGAGAGATTTTGAACTTTGCATCTGTTGTTCTCCATGATATTCGAGATATCAATCTTGAGCTTCTGATTAGCCTTCATACGTGATCAAGTGAAAACCAGACTTTAAGATCGGGAACATACCATAAGGAGAAACTTATACAATATGTTGCACAAGACCCTCATGAAGAGTGGTTGTTATTGTCGAATCAAAGATTATGGCATTAGGCCTTCCGGCTAATTGTGTCAACCACTGCATCAACCTTGCCGGATTTTCAAGAGACCTACGTCAAAACCTTTGCAGAACACGAACCCATTTTTGCTTGAGATTCAGATCTGGTTAGGTGTACAGATACCTCAGACTCGGCATGTCTGAACAGAAAATTTGCAACGGATACCATCGAGATAAGGCTGATAGATTCTCAAGTTATGAACTACAACGTCAAGCTCTGAAAGTTGAGCTGGATGGCGAGATTCAGGTGGTCACATCTGCAAAGAAGCAATTGCATTAGCATGAACTTCTTGCAACAAGACGCAATTGAGTCCTTGTTGGGAAACATCGCAGAAGATAAGGAAGTTCTTGAACATCTCTTGATTGAACCAAGTAGTCAGTGGCTTGGTGTGCATAGAGGACTTTCAATGAGATGGAGGTAGTCAAATCAAAGTTAAGGAAAAATAGTAGATCCATGAGAAGTTACTATCTGACTTCAACACGTTAGAACTAAACTTCACAATCAGGTGATAACCTGGTGATACTTCTAGATAGACATCTAGAATTTCACAAACCACCGAAATATCTCAATTTGAGAGGAGTCTTGCCTTTCAAGATAAACGATGTGGTCTTGAGAGCTTCAGCGTGAACCTAACTCTTTGACCAAAAATATGTACTGAGCAAGCGGATTTGACAGCACACTTAACCTTGACTTAGTGATTGGGTAACCAATCAAGCAAGAAGGACACAAATGTCCTTGCATTTCAAAGCAATAAGAATTGTTAAGAATTTCAGATGGCTACATCAATACACACACCTTGGGATCTCGGGCATGAACAACTCAGAGGGAGGCGAGTAAAGATATGTAGGAGCATCACTTCATCAATAAGGCCATGAAACTCAGCATGACCTCTTGATATACAAAAAATGTGATACTCTAAGTAGAACAAAAGAGAAGCTAATGAGGCCTCTAAATTATGCGGATAACACCACTTGACCTGGTCCTAGAAACGGACTAGGTACTGGAATTTGTTTCTCTAAACATCCCGAAGTGGAAGGTTCTGATGGACCACAAGAGTAACATGCATTAGAAGACTCCAAGGCACATATACACTTGGCTGCCAACTAGCAGACAAAGGCCCGCATGGAACTGTAGATGAGGATCCTCCTCGGAGAATCCTGAAATCATGGTGGATGCACAGGGTAATACTCTTGTGTAAGACCCATGCTAAAACAAAGGTATAACAGATGAACGAACACAGATGCGAGACTTGTAAAGATTTCTCCTGTCGTGATCCATTTGGTTCCATGCAGAAACCTCTGGCTAAGAAAGAGTTAAAGTAACCTCGACTGATGAAGTGTGGTAAAATGATTGAACATTAACTCATAAAACAACATAATGGAACTTGGTTTAAAGGTCAGCATCATGTACTGATAGCATGATCATCACATGGTTAAGAAACCATATGATTCAATACACTGCAAACCAGCACAATCCGGGACCTTAGGTTCAAGTCCAAGGGTTAAAATTGGTAGGAAGAAGTAATTACTAACTGAGTGTCGCGAAGGCACTATGATGTAGTAATCACGACGTAACTTCCAGAAGCCATACAAAGCTTCAGAAGCACCAAAGCAAAGCAAAGAAGACACCTGAGGTAAAAACAAACCTCGAAACCTCGAATAAGACGATGTAAAACCCACAAATTTAAAAAGTCATTTATAAGAGGAGATTTCTCAGATTAAACAAAAGAAAGACGAAACTCATTACACACACCAGACTTTAGAGAACTAGGTCAACGGGTTAGGACACGGCCTGTGCTCGAGGCACCTAGAGGTTGAAAGACTAGAAAAGATAGCTAAAACATTTTCAAATCAAAACAAGATAAGGTGACTCAGAATTAGAGCGATACCAGATAAGGAGTAAAAATAATCCTAATGAGATTTTCGCAACTCATTCTTAGGTTCAAAATATTTTTCACAAACACTAGACTCAACATCGACCAATAGCAAGGGTTTCCTACAGGCAGTCCTGCTCTAATACCAAAACTTGTAGCGCCCCGACCCCGGTACTATACAAAGATGCCGTGTGTCACTAGTCATGCGATACAACCGAAGGTTACTGGGCACACCTCTCCCAGGCCAGAACCTCTGGCAGGCGTTGCTCGGAATTGATCATCGGCAACACAACACTTCGATTGATGCCATAACACAGGCACAACTATCCAAGTATAATAAAGAGATCAAGACTGCAGAACAACTGGTACATCACAGACTCTACGATTCATAGCAATATTACATGCAGAGGTCACATGACCCAACATTACATTATTCAACGGAAAGCGGATATGTTGCTATTCAACAAGATAGCAAAAGGTCTAAGAGGCCAGAAAATAAGCAACGTAGGCTACATAACCTACAAGTTCCAGGCTGCCACCTGGGAACCCCGAACTACTCGTCGATGTCAACGTAGAATCCACCATCGTAGTGAGGAACTTCACCTGAACCAAATTTAAGCAAACATGAGTACTGGAAGTACTCAACAAGACTTAGTTAACCTATTATATATCTGCTTGTTCAGAGAGATTGTATGACGGTTGTTTTGCATAAAGCCAACTTTTCAATAAAGGCAGGGAAAAGTAGAAGTCGTCTACTTAGAGTTTCTTTATAACAGGGATAAGAGAGCAAATCTAGATCTCATATTCACTGGATGTCCACCAACTTAATATCATCATACTCTCAACCGGGATCACCCCCTCGACACCCTCGAGGAAGCACCCTTCAATCTTCGTTAACAGTTTTACGATTATGTTCAAGTTCTCTATGATCACGTGTCCATCCCAAGTCGTCCATAACCGCGGACACGGCTTTTCGAAAAGATTTAACCCTGCAGGGGTGTACAATGTTTACCACACGTATCAACCGACTCTTAATGCCACATGATTAGCACAATTCCTTGATGTGCCGGCAGAGGGTGGTTGACCACGACCTTTACCTTGGTTGATTATATTCCATGGGCCATCCATAACAGGGAGCTGCCGCCATTACGCGAGATGGCCACCTCGTGACGGTCCCCGTTACTCTGTCACAGGAATCAAGATCCGTGTTCGTCCATCACTAGATTCCTGCCAGGCCCTATCCTTTATCATACTTTTTAACCCACACGCGAATGAAAAACCAAAGTACGTGTCCCATGGGTACAACCAACCAAGTTAGTTAGTCGAGCAGGGTGTTAGGCCCGCCACGTGTGGAAGTACGCTCAGTCTTGGTTCAAGAGGCGAGAACCCAAGGTCCTAGGTTGGCAAGAACGAGACAAACCACCACAAACCCTTGTGGCCTCTCATCCATTGCCTATTTAGTCAAATTATCACGTGCTCACGTCCTTTCCACGATAACATGATATACTAGGTTCATTCGCAGCTCTGATTCACCAACCGGGTGGAGTAGAGCGTAACAAGTAAATGACTAAGCATAGCAGATATAAGGCTTTGGCGGTAAACACACTTCAAAACTATGGCTGCTAGGAACAATGATTGAGGATATCTGGGTGATGCAAATATATAGGAGACCTCTATATAAAGACCAAAATACATTGGAACTGTATGCAAGTACAAGAGTGAAATACTTCGAAATCATATATGGGCAGATAAGAGGTTATGCTTGCCTTGCTTCTTTGATAAATAACCAATAATAGATAGTTGGCAATATATGTCTCTTCTTCTTGGCTTGATCGTCAATTGATCGAGTATTCGCCATTGGTGTTGTCGATCTTCTCTTCGGATTCGCGTTCTACCGATAAGAACAAACACCGGAAAGAAAGAGAACAATCAACACGTGACATAATGCAATGCGCATACAAACATGTATGACATGGCAAATTAAATTATTGAAGTAGACATCTAGTCATGGAGATCATTTTAAATGGAGCCAAATGCATTTAGAAATACCATTTGGAGAAACTCCATAAATCCATATTTTGGGTTATTTTGTTCTCCTAAATAAACAGGATTTCAAGTTGATTAACATGCATGAATTTTGATACTAATAGACAGATTACAATTTTCTGAACATTTTGATATATAATTTGTATTTTTCTGAGTTACGGATCGAAAGATATTGATTTTACAAGTTGAGATCATTTTCTGAAAACAGGGAACAGCTGAATACGAAAATGGTCTTTCAAACTCCCTAAACTATTCTCACTAACGTGGTTCGGCCGTACTTTGGTTAAAGCTTCAGTAGTGTAGCAACTATACTGAAAACTTGGACACAACAACTAGTTCAACTTTAGCTAACCTCACAAACCGAAACCTGGATGGCCATATACAGATCAACACTACAGGTCTACAGCAGCTCTAAAAGTTCAGGTATTTATGGCTGCACTCAAGAGATTGATATTCAGATCCAAACATGTCTAAACATCACTCAAGAATATGGTACTGCCAGCTAGTATTTGACACGGACAGAAACTCATAAGACACCGTGTAGCTAACCATGAATTTCTACAGAATCTGTACTGAAGAGGATGCAAAAACAAACCTTTTTGCACCTCTGAACATGATTGCGAGCAGCAGCATATGAGTGCTTACAAACTGCCTCCAGGCTTCAGATCATCTCACGAGAGAAACAAAGAGCTGGTCCTAATAAGAAAACCAACAGTTCGTGCCGTCAATACGAGCTGTACCTGAACGTAAGAAGGCACAAAAACGGATCTGAAATGATCGAGTACTCCCTTCTCTCCTTGCGTTTATTGATGCCCTCCTCCTTGGTCTGCTCCTCCTCCATTCCAGCGATTTGCCCTGCTGCTCTTCTCCCAGTCGCTGTCCCTCCTAGATAGTTTCCATGACTCCAGATCTTAGCGATCAAGGGAAAGCTGTTTTGGTCTGCTCGAGTGTGATGGAGAAATTGGGGATGACGATGGATGGGATGGTCTTATCCCCTGCTGTCTGCACACGGCGGCGGCACAAATCACTGCAGCGAAGCGACGACATCGGCGTGGACACGCAGCTGCTTGTGAAGATGACGACCAAGGAGAGTTGGGCTGGGCTTTGGTTGACTAGCACATACAGATTCGGCCCAAAGGTCAAATTTGGGTTTAAACCAATTTTAGTTCCTGTTTTATGTTATCAAAACATATTTTCTATTTTGAATAGGTTTGGGATTCCAAACTGTGCAACCGAATATGAAATATCCAGTGGCCTTCCTAACATATATTAGAAAGTCCACATGTTTTTGTTTAAAGATTTTAAGACCTTTTGGGTAATTTAAAAATTAGAGGGAGGTTAAAGAAGTTTAATCAATTTTCAATTCTAAATCTTTCTTGGGGAAAATTACATGATGCATGCTATGCTCATGAATGCACATATCAACTCCTAATCAGGGTTAGCTAAACTGGGGATGTTACAACGGTGGTGGCTGCAGCGCAGTGGCGGCGCAGTGGACTTCCCATGAGCACTGTGCCAAACCCTAATCGGAGGGGTATCGGTGGGGGGTGCTGGCGGCTCGGTGAACCTCGTACCGTGTGCCCTAGCCCCCCCACCTCTTTATATGGCGCAGGTCACAGGGGCCCACCGACCATTAAGGGGTCGGGCGCCCCCGATCAGGGCGCGATCACAGGGATTGATTAGCCGTTGGGCTAATCAATTGGAGATCATATCTAACACTGTGCAGTATCTCAAAGTTAAGTGTATTCAGATTGTAGATATAGAAGAGCTTGTTAGCAAAGAGAATCACAAGCTAGGTCTCGGAACATATCTCATAGCGACAGTATGGGAAGAAAACATGACATGAATAAATAAACAAGAAAAGCACAGGAAGAAGGAAAGGTCGAGATAAATAGGGGGTTAAAACAAAGAACATACAGTACATGGAGAATTAACACTCAGGTTTATCATTTGTAGTTTGCAATACTAGTTCGAAGCCATAGCTAGACAACAAGAAACAGAAAAATGGTAGCTGAGTACATCATTAATTAGCTAGCATGGCAGTTAACAAATTTATAACTTAAGTCGCCGATGGAAAATAAACAGGGGTATCAATACTGACAATCAACAAACTATGTGCATCCTCTGCCATCCCATTAAAATAATTGCTTGCATTGGGCATGTGACTTGAGCGGCAGAAACAGAAGAAGGCGAGAAGTTCAAACTGTCAAAAGAGAACATTTGTGGTTCTAGTTTATATTGAGAAGCTGATTTCAAATCAAGGTATCAAACAGTTTCTCACCACAAGCTGGCAAGCAGTTTTGCTATATGAATGCCAAGACCATTGAGCAATCTGTATATTTTGGAACCATACAGTACATCATATAATGAGGTACATTTTTCGGACATGCATTAATTGTATTTGTAGCAATGGTTACTCCTCTTATTTCCGACCATATCTACTTAAAACCATTTCCAACCATATCCTCTTATGCAGATTTACTTCAAACCAGCAGCATGAGATAAATCAATAGGTGTAAAGATGACAAAAAATTGAGGTTTTAGACTATTTACATCTATCAAAATGAAAGCACAGTATAAGGCCTGCTTGATCCGACAGTGGCGGAGCCGCCCCTGGCGACCTGGGCGGCTGCCCGGGCTGGTCTGGCGAGCGTCTACTTAAAATCAGAGTGTGATAGAGGTTGAAAAGGCCATGCTTGTGAGGCAAAACATCACTAGCCTAAGTGCAGTTACGCTTTGCCAAGGCTCTAGCTACTGGCTGGCTCCGCCACCGGTTTTCAAGATGAACATAAATGAACTGGATTGAACTACCATAAAATGGGAACATACAACAAAATATATCACAATTATTTTCCTAAGCATGACTAGACTTGGCAAAAGAAGAGAAAAACCAACTAATATCAAACCGTGAAAAGTAGAACTACCAATGCCAATGATGAACTATGTAATGTGTCATAAGGAGTAGATAACTCGGTAGCTTACCACTTGATATTGTTGGTGATGACAGCAGGGATGGCGGGAAGTTGATGTAGGCGTGTAGCTTATGAAAGGTAGAATCTAAAGCGCACACCCTCTCAAGCTGGAACGTTTCAATGTGCAGCCTGAAACAGCCTGCCTCGAGCAGTGAGCTTTGCACCTGATGCAGGAGCAAGTGCTTCTCCATATTACATATCAAAGAGGACTCAGAACCGAGTGAGATGGTCTTCACCTTCTGCCACTGGCTTGAGCTCCCACCATTGTTGCGCCTAATGAAATAACTGAGATCAGATCCGCTATCTGCTAGGACAAACAACCCAGGCCTGCCTTCCCCTGCCTCCACCATGGCGAAATCAGGACAACCATAGGCCTCCGGTGGGAGTTCGACAAAGGAGAAGTCCATTGTTTTGGTATCGAGCACTAGTAATCTACGTACTCTGCACTCCACCCAGTACCAGTAGAAGCAGCCATAAACATATTGGCGCAAGTAGTAGGAAATCTTAGTTGGCATCGATAGGAAACAAACAGTCAAGTCACTCCAACGCCGCGATGAAATGACTCGCCATTCCCCGGTGTTGGAAGAGAAGAGAAAGGCGACTAGACTAGTTTTGCATTTAACCATCCAGATGGCTCTGAAAGATGTCTCATCTGCAGCCGCTGCCTCATTACCGGCGGGGACAAGGAACACCTCAAAGCGTCCCAGATTATTTTTCCAGAGTGGGTCATCCACCGAGTCGACTAGATCGAAAGTGATTGGGGGAAGCATCAGGAATTGCTGGTGCAAGGGGTCACACACCACCATGCCGTTGAAGAAAATGGTAATGTCATGGACGCGGCTCCTTGTGTGGAGGAGGACGCGGCCGTCACGGATGTCCCGTATGACCCAGTCGCTGGCGGGGGCGGGGAGGAAGGCGAAAGAGAAATCGGCGGCCAAAGCCGCAGCGGAAGGGTGCGGTGTATTGGCGGGGTAGAAGACTTTGGATTGGCTGACGAAGCCGAGCAGGGGCCGGGCGTGGAGCTTGCGGAAGCGCCAGAGGAAGGAGCGGCCGGCGGCCACGGCACGGAAGGACGTGCACGCAGCGGACGCGCGGACGAGGTCGGCTGGGGTTGGAAGCCGGAGGAAGATCTCCGCTATGAGCTCGTTGGGGATCGGCAGCGAGGCCATTTCCCGGAAGCCATGATCCCGCCGCAGCAGACGAGGAGGAGGGGGGTTGCAGCAGTTGTCAAGGACGGCCGGTTCCAGGCGGAGGTCTGCTCCGGTGTGGCTCTGGTACGCCGCGCCGCCGCCCATCCCGCCGCCGGAATGCAGCTGTGTGCGAAATCCCTAGGTCTGTTTGGTTTGGAATGCTACAGCACGCGAGAGATGTGTGAGCCCCGTGAGGATTTGGGGAAGAAAGAAAGAGGCATTTTCGTGATTTGCTAATAATTTACTCTAGCAGGTTTCTCCTCCTTCTCTTCAGTAAAATATTTAAACATAAAGGGAAAAATGAAATCATAACTAAAGCACAAACAAGAATGACTCGCACGAGTGCAAACTTGTAGGTTGTAGCTTATGGGCACGACTGCACCTGGTACACAAAGATATTCTTACAAAAATCATGGTATCACATAGATTCTCAAAACTATCATCCATGCAGATATCAATCTTTTTTTCGAAAGTCATGCAGATTTCAATCTTCATTACCAAAGGTTAGCGATGCTTGAGCGCATTTGGACAGAAAACAAAGGTTGAGCATCACCAACTTGCGGGAGAGAGACGCGAAACGAGAGATATTTTCATCCTAGAGTCAATGGTCAGTTGGGTAACCTCGCATTCAGAGAGAGAAACCATTGTGCATACCCACTTCTCCGAGACCTTGCATCACCCCGGAGTCCACGTCCACGACGTTAAATTGGGATGTGATCCCTGGAGCTGCGGCCTCTCTTCAAGGTCTTGTGAGTCCAATTACGGAGCCTGACGGGTTGACTAGGACTTTTTCAAGGCGTCTAGACCGATCATATCATCTACGTAATCCTCGAGTGGTGCTCCAAAGCGTTGTGGTGATCTGAATGGGTCAGCAAAAAGTGGCTAAGCGTCAATTCTCGATGCATCCTGTTCCTACTGATCACCATGTATGTATAATCCAGTGCAACAACACAATGTTTGTCACAATCAAGTCTTGGTTTCTTTTTCATATCTTAACTCACAACATTATGTTTTCGTTGAGGTTGAGAAAACTAGAAATTTATAGGCCAGCTAGGAGTTGATATCTACTGACATTTAGAGCCACGCGGTTCGACCACTCGATTGGTTTGGACATCAATACAATAATGTACTATCTATTTTTGGCTTGTTATGAAAGTACATATTATTCAAGTGGATTGTCTGACCTTTCCTTCGGATCGATATTTTTCAAATGCTAGTTATATCCGCATATGAAGGTTGACATGGTATCAGATCCAATGTCACGAGTTCGAGTCCTGTGTGGTTGTCTTCCTATCACATGTGGGGTGTTAAAGTGTATAAGTGAATTGTATGGTTCTTTCTATCAAATCGTTTTTTAATAGTGCTTAGCGCATGAAACTTGACACATATTACTCAACTATAAATACCAAAAATAGTTTCAGTTATTGACTTGTTTTCTATACGACAGGCAAAGTATAAGTAATAAACATTTTCATTCAAATTTGCCAAAGGATCCCCCGTCCCAATCCCCACCAATTCTCCATACAATTTGAATAAACTGTTAAATTATGCATCGGGGTCACCTATAAGGATCCTCACCCGGACTTTACCTTCTGGAAATTTTGCCGAGCATATCGCATATGTCATCTCGTCTCGCCTGAGGTTGCAACCATCGATGTTTCGCGTCGCCACCGATGGTGGCCTACGCGAGCTCTAACGACTAGTCCAAGAGCTCCATGCATATCGTCGTCCGCTTCGTTTATGCCGAAGGAATGGGTTCGTGCCAATTGACTTCATCTTCTCCCGTCCTCTCGTTGCAGCGCACAACCAAGGCGTGGTTGACTGCACGGGCGTTGTCATTGGCGGCAACGCTTCGGCGCACAAACTTGTATGGACATGTCCTGATGGTCCTCTTTTTCTTCGATAGTATGTCAAATTGGCATACCATATTAATATAGAAGGAGAGCAACCAAAATACAACCCTTTCTCCCGCCCATTGTAGCACGTATATTGTGTGTAAGGGTTATCTTGTATACTCAACACTAGTTCTATTAAAGAATAAGGTGTTATTTTAAACTATTTAATAGAATTATGATTATATTTAAATTATATTATACAATTAGTAATGTGCTATTTCAAAAAGAAATCCAACCGATATAGTGAACTTATGTTCTTCATAGACTTTGGCACCCCCAGTTTTAGGGTCCTAGTCGCGCCTATCAATGACCACAATTTGAACTAGCTTGACAGAATTACCTTTTATTAATTTTTTCAGGTTGAATTATTGTTTAGTGTTCATCTTTAGAGTAAAACACGGTACCTTAGATACGAATTTCCAAACGTATTTCAGACCAGCTTCACTGAGTAGTACTTCATTAGGCATTACAGTTTTTCATCATTGGTCTTTACTACAAAACGAGGAGAACGGCAAGCTGACGATAGCCCAACGCATGATGCACGTAAAACTCTAGTGGCTATATTAATGTTGCCCGTATCAGCTCCCATACCACACATGCTCAGTGACCTGAAGTGGTAAAAGATAGATTTTTTTTTTAGATAAAGGGCTTTATTACTCAAATGGTTTAAGTATTACACCCGGCCTCTGCATCAAAAATGCACACAGCCGCAATCCAACAGAGAAAGTAAAAAGTTGTGCAACAATAGACGCATTACAACCAACAAGATAATGTAAAACGCCTATGTCATGGCTAATCTCGACGGCCTATGGAGGTCCAATCCGGCGATCAAGCGGCCACCCATGTTGTGAGAAAATGTCCCTTGCCACCTCCTCCTGTCGTGCACACGCCTCCGTAAAGAGGTCTCGATGTCCCACACGTTGTAAGGTGGACCACATACGGAGAATACTTGTGCAACGGTAGAGTACCTGCATATGAGAAACATTTTTATCATTGAAAACCTTGTCATTTCTACTAAGCCAAAGCGACCATATAACAGCAATCGCTCCCACCCTAATAACCGTTCTAAGCCTTTTATCTATCCCATGTAGCCAGTTACCAAAAACATTGGCAACAGACTTGGGTGGATACAAGTTAGACGCTATTTGGATGGCTGACCATATAGAACGTGCGAAACTACACTCGAAGAATAAGTGTTTTATTGTCTCTTCATTTGGACAAAACATACACTTCGTACTTCCATGCCAATTTCGTTTAACAAGGTTATCCTTTGTTAGAATGACACCCCTACGAAGATACCACGTGAATACTTTAATCTTAAGTGGTATCTTCATTTGCCATATTTTTTTATTATCATCAACTGGCACATCGGAATGTACTAACGCCCTATACATGGAATCCACAGAGAATTTACCATTCTCACATAGATTCCAACGAAATTCATCGGGACCCTGTGTGAGTTGAACTGATCTCAACCGTGCCAGCAGGGAGTTCCAAGACGCTAGTCTTGGCCCGAACAAATCTCGCCTGAACGTCACATTCGGAGGAGAGCATTGCAAGATGGTGGCAATGGTATCTCCCTTATGACGAACAATATTGTATAGGGCTGGATATCGATCCCGGAGGGTGGTGTTGTCTAACCATTTGTCCTCCCAGAATCTAATCTCCGAGCCATCCTTAATATTAAATACCCCGAAGCGAAAGAAATGTTTCTTTGTCGCCATCAGTCCAGCCCAAAAGTGGGAATCACCAGGTTTCCAATATACCTGTGATACCGCCTTTGTGCCAATGTATTTTCTCTTAAGGAGTGTTTGCCATATCCCCTCTTCAGTAAGCAGCTTAAAAAGCCATTTACCTAGGAGGGCTGAGTTCTTGACATCAAGGTCATGAATACCAAGCCCTCCCTGATCTTTAGGGCGACAAACAATATTCCATTTAGCCAGTCTGTACTTCTTCTTCTCTCCATCTCCTTGCCAAAAGAATCTTGATCGGAAATAATCCAATTTATGCAAGATCTTTTGGTATTTGGAAGAAGGAAATCATATACAGTACCATGTTTGTTAGTACCGAATTAATGAGAACCAATCTTCCACCAAGAGATAGCAATTTTCCTTTCCAACTAGATAGCCTGGCTTGTAGACGTTCTTCGACGTGTCTCCATTCCGCATTAGTCAGTTTCCGATAATGTATTGGTATCCAAGGTACATGATTGGAAATTGACCCTGCTCGCAGCCAAAAATATCGGCATATTGAGCAGCTGCTTCTTGAGCCTCACCGAAGCAAAACAATTCACTCTTATGGAAATTAATTTTCAATCCCGATAATTGCTCAAATGCTGATAGGATCAACTTCAGATTCGCAGCTTTATCTAGATCATGTTCCATAAAGAGGATTGTATCATCTGCATATTGAAGAATAGATAAACCACCATCAACAAGATGTGGAACTACTCCTTCAATTTGGCCATCCGTCTTAGCTCGTTCAATCATGATCGTCAACATATCCGCCACTATATTAAATAGTATAGGCGATAGAGGATCACCTTGCCTTAATCCTTTTTTGGTCTGGAAGTAGCGGCCAACGTCATCATTGACTTTTATCGCCACACTACCTCCGGTAACAAAATTGTGGATCCAAGCACACCACTCTTCTGAGAACCCTTTCATTCTCAGAGTCTGTAGCAAGAACGGCCATTTGACTTTATCATATGCTTTTTCAAAGTCAATTTTAAATATCACCCCATCAAGTTTTTTCGTGTGCATCTCATGTACGGTTTCGTGTAAAACCACAACACCGTCAAGGATATTCCTCCCTTGCATAAACGCAGTTTGGGTAGGTTTTACCACATGATCTGCCACTGAATTTAACCTGATGGTCGCTACTTTTGTAAAGATTTTGAAGCTAACGTTCAGAAGGCAAATTGGCCGATACTGTTGTATCCTTTCGGCATTCTGAATCTTAGGCAACAAAACGATCTCCCCAAAATTAAGGCGAAATAACTCAAGGTGTCCGGCATGTAAGCAGCCAAATAACTCAAGCAAATCAGACTTGATGGTTTCCCAGAAATGCTGGTAGAACTCAGCCGGAAAACCATCTGGTCCTGCGCCTTATTATGCTCCATTTGGAAAACCGCCTTGCTTACCTCCTCCATAGAGAAAGGTGCAGTAAGAAAGTTGTTTTCCTCAGGAGTTACTTGGGTAATATCATCTGTTCGAGACTCATCTAGAGTAAAGTTCCCTTCCTCGGGAGCCCCGAACAAACCTTTATAGTAGTTCGTGATATATTCTTTGAGTTGATCCTGTCCTTCGATCAAGCCCTCATCCTGTAGGAGAGAATGAATACATTTCTTTCTATGTCTGCCATTAGCAACATTATGAAAGTACTTTGTATTCAAGTCTCCTTGTAGAATGAATTGAGCTTTAGATCTTTGGTACCATTTGAGCTCTTCTTCCCGCAACATACGTCCCACCTGCTCATTCGAGTGCCGTTTTAGGTCACTCTCAGTTGCTGATAAGGGGCGTACTTCTGCTAGTTGATCAAGCTCATCAATAATGGAACACAGGCGCTCCTTTTCTTTTTTAAGCATACCAGTTGTGTGTCTTGCCCACCCACGAAGGAATTTACGCAAATTGCGCATCTTATTATTCCACCGCTGGATAGCGCTATCACCCACAACCGGTTGAGACCATATCCTTTTAACCAAATCATCGAAACCATCCCGTAACAGCCAGCCTAATTCGAATTTGAATTGGTGCTTCCCGGGCGATGTCAACGTTCCAGTAGATAGGAGTATGGGGGCATGATCCGAAAAAGCCTCTATACGTTCGAGCGCACGAACCGTTACTAATGGATATTTATCCTCCCAGCGGGAGTCCATCAGAACCCGGTCCAGCTTCTCGTACGTAGGCTCGGGGAGACTATTAGCCCAAGTGAATTGTCTCCCCGTCATATGAACCTCTCTTAAGGACAAGCTATCAATGACAGCGTTGAACAAGGTGGGCCAATGAGTATCGAATCTACCCCTACTTTTCTCGTGTCGGTACCTCAGCAAATTGAAATCCCCTCCTATAAGAATAGGATATGGGTCATCTTTAGCTAGATTAACCAACTCTGTGAGAAAGGTAGCCTTATATTCTTCTTGGGCAGCACCGTACACAGCAACGAGACTCCATATAAAGTTGTCGGACTTGTTGCGGATTTGAAATTTAATGTGGAATTCACCATCCGAACGACCCAACAACTCCATGGTTTCCGTTTTGATGCCAAGTAGCATGCCACCCGATCTACCTCGAGGGGGACAGGAGTGCCAAGTAAACTCCACACCACCTGAAAGGCGTTCTAGTAGAGTGCTTGGAAAGTCTCGTCTACCCGTCTCGGAAATAGCCAGAAAATCCAACTTATGATCTCTCACATGATGCGCAATATTCAGATGTTTAGCCAAGTCGCCTAGACCTCTGCTATTTTCGAATATGCCATTCATCGGGAAACAGTTGGGGATTTTGACTTTTTCGCGCTTTTACGCGAAGGTTTGTTCTTTTTATTTTTGGCGGATTTGGATCTTCGGCCGGTAGCATACAGGTCATCAAAAGATCCCAGCTCAGCCTCGTCCATGTCCACCTCGGTCACCTCTCCTACAAGATGTGATAGAAGCTGTCCATCTATTGTGGCATTCGCATCATCATCATCTATAGGTGAGGGTACCGGCCTAGTCGAAACAGTAGGAGAAACTCTACGACGGTCATACTCTACGTGTTTCAGAACCTTAGCCGATAACACTACTTCTTTTTCATTTTTGCCCATGCGAACCCCTACCGCTGACAACCTAGCAGATAAAGTAGGCGTAGATAAGGACAAAAAGGATTGTGTGGAACGAGGCGTACCAGCAGGGGGAGTGGAGAACAAGGCTGCCTTGCGACGCATTGCCTTGGCCATCGTATCCTCATCAGTTGCAGATGCACCGTCCTCGCCAGCCTGGTGACGTCCACTACGCCTAGGAGCTCCCTTCGGCTGTGGACGTCCCCTAGCTGCATCGGACACAGTGGGAGAGGGCGTCGGTGTGGTCACAGCCCTCTCGACCACCGTGTCCGTACTCGGCGTCACCGGAGAAGCCGGAGTCGCCATGGCCTCCGAAGACACCACGGGGGAGGACACGGTCGGTGTAGAGTCCCCCTCCGCCCTGGAGTCACCGCGGGTGGTACCCACGTCATCACCTGTCATAGGGCAGCACAGCGAGCCGACCACCATGCACCTGGATGGCGACTCGGTGCTCGCACCAGCCGCGGAGTCGACGGGTGCGCATACCGCATCAACACCCGACCCGCAGCCGGCAAGCGAGAGCTCGTCCTCCGGCGCCCCACCGTGAGAGTCAGCTCCAGTCGAGCTGAGCAGCAGCCCACCAGCAGCGCATAGGTCTGAGGCCTGCCGGTGGTCATGCATCACTCGGCCCAACACGCTGGTCGGCGTCGCCACTGTATCCGTCGTGCGGTCGGCTCCCAGCAGCCCATCCCGCGCCGGACTCCCAACAGAAACAGCCCGCCTAGCCCCCCCGGCGGCCAGGATCCGTGCATCTCCCGGGGCAGCACCCGGGGACGAGTTGGCACCAGCATTCGGCCCACCAATTCCGCATGACTCCCTCCATTTCTTCACTAACTCGATGGCCCGTGGGGTTTTGGGGTTGGGATTAAAAGGAGTGACGGCCAGACTCTTCAGCATATGAGTTCTTGGCGCTCCTTGTCCTTGTCCCCTGCCTGTAACCGGGCCCTGGTCGATCATCATATTAGTGGCCCCCGAAGTATCACCAACGGAACCACCATGCGCTGTTTGATCTCCCGACCCGTCTTCCCCTAGGCCATTATCGTCCGTGTCATCCTTTCCCTTGCGTTGCCAAACAAACGGAACGAAATCCGCCTCCGGAATATAGTCCTCTGTCTCTGGCCGGAAGGTGAAGTCGTACCCTTTCAGACGTAGCACCCCATTAGTTCTCATGTATGGCCCCAAATCATCTGTCTTCTTGAAACTATCAGCATCCATCATCCCAACTAAGATACGGACCACACCTCGTCGCCGAAGGGAGAGCATATCCACATCAATAGTGGTACCAATGAGAGACCCGACAGCCCACACTCCCCAGAAGTGGCGCAACGGATTTGGCACCCCAGTCACATGCACCCAAACCTGATCAAGTTCCATCTTGTGCTTAACATCTTCTGTTTTCCACTTGCTGAACACCAGTCTAGTGTCCTGAGACGGGACCCCGAGTTCGATACCATCAAACCTCATCAGATCATCTTTAGTCGGAAAGTTAACCGTGAAAGAGTCCTCCCCACTAGGTATAGCTTCCCAACACCAAGACTTCACCGGACACAGTCGCGCCACCTGGGTTTCCACCTGTTTTGCGGTGGCGGTTGTACCATGAACCTTCACTAGGGCCACCGGAGTGTCTTTGGGCAACAAGTCCGCCCTATATAGATTGTCCGGGAACTGAGTAAAGATCGTATCCCTGTGTCCTTGTCCAACCGCGAACACCACCGGCCTTGGGAGCTTCAAAGACGGGCACATAGGAGTTGGATGCTTTGCGTTCTCACAAATATGACAGTAGTGTTTAACGGGACACTCCTTGGAGGCGTGATCCTTCACCGCACACTTCCAGCACCAAGCGTTGGCCTTCTTGATCACTTGTGCCGCTGCAGTCACCGGCGCCACGTCCGTCGCCACGATCAGAGGAGAGACAACGGGCTGGCCGGTTCCCGGGATCATCGGGTGTCCGCCCGCAAGCGGCTGCTGCGTCAAAACGGGCCCTTGTGCCGTCTGCTGCTGCGGACCTGCAGCGGCCAAGACCCCTTGCTGAATCCCTTGGTTCGTGTTTGCGGTGGTTCTCTTCTTTTTCTTCTTCCGAGCCGGCGCTTGAGCTGCAGCCCCGAAGGCGAACCCCGCAGGAGGCGGAGGTCCACCCGTGGGCATCAGGTATTGCTGCGGTGCGCCCTGCTGTCTTGGCGCCGCCGAGGATGGGCCGGCGGCGTTTCCGAAGACGACGCCAGTACCGCGCGCCTGAGCACCGGGATTGGCCCTAGGAGCCCACGTCGGAGGGCCATGCCCAGGAGGCGCCGCCATGGACGGCAACGCAGCCGCGACCTCCGCGAAGGATCGCCGGAGGGACGGCGTGTGGCCCGAGCTCGGGGAGGATGGCGTCGGTGAAGGAGCTGGCGCAGGAACGACGGCGACGGGCGGCGATCGCAGGGACGGGGGCGTGCGTAGCGATGGAGGCTGTGGTGGTCGCGATGACCTAGGAGCACGATCTTCTCGCCACAGTCCTCCGTACCAACGCTCCAGATACTCCCAGGGCGATCGAAGTCTGCCAACCGCTGACGTCTGGGGCCCACTGGACGCCTGGGGCCCACTGGACAGCAAGTCGCGTATTTGAAGAGCAACCGTTTCCGCGCCCGCCGCCGTGATTTGTGCTGCCCCGATGCCCGCCCCGGCCACCGGCGTAGACCTGCCATCTTGCTCCGCCATGGGGGAGTTCATCGCTGGAAGAAAATCTCCGAGGCATGGCGGCGGCGTGATCCTAGGCCGAGGTAGAGGACCCCGCCACCCCATCCGCACCGGCCGCCTCAGGACCCTAGCATGGGCCGAGCCACCCTTTCTTCCCCATCTCCGACTGAACCAGGCGAGCGCAGCTTCTCCGGCGACCTGCACACAGAAACAGAGCACGTACCTTCATCATCAGAAGAGGAAGCATGCTCCCAGAAACGCGACGCCGGCGTCGGGAATCCCGCATCGTTCCAGAACTCCTGAACGAGATCTTCTCCGGATTTGGGAGGTCGCTGGATGTCGTCCCGGGAAACACGCCACTCTTCCGCGATCGTCTCCTCCGCCATGCGCACGGCGAGCTCCTCCGTATCCAGATCATCTCCTTCCCCACCTTCCTCTAGGGCAGAGAATCGGGATCCCGAGGACGTCGGCGAGGCAGAGAATGTCCCTGGGGCACCCGGCGATAGGGCGCCAGGCACCAGCGTCAGCCGCCGGCGAGGCCACTGCCGTGGCGTCGCTCCGTCGGGCAGCCCGCTCTAGACCTTGATTCTTGATGCATCCCATGTCCACAAGACCACGCCCATGCAAAACATAGGACGACGCGACAAATGAACTTTTTGCTCCCTGCGCATCTACAAGTTTCATCCATCACAAAAATTGCTTTCTCATCTAATCCCGGCGGTTCTGTGTAAGGGTCACAACCATCATGTTTTCGTGTTCTTGACATGGCACGCAAGGATATAAAAGGCCGACGGTGCATATATACACTACCCATCAAAACGCCACTCTTTTGTACAGGCGGTCGTACATTAATGTGGAGATTCCGAGTAGCAATAAAAGAGGAGATTGTGAAATCTTCATTGCATTACTTCAATCTGTACTGGCGTGGATAGCGAGTTAGTGACACTGCTTCAATCGTGGCTTGGAGACCCTCTTTATATAAACCCTCGCAAGATGACTTAGCCATATGCCCTAGACTCGTCTCTAGGATTATGAGAGCTATTGCAAT
Organism: Poa pratensis; assembly: GCA_947311845.1. Classification (NCBI taxonomy): domain Eukaryota; kingdom Viridiplantae; phylum Streptophyta; class Magnoliopsida; order Poales; family Poaceae; genus Poa; species Poa pratensis. The sequence continues at coordinate 4,683,706 of CAMZMU010000062.1, forward strand.
GAACACGTGGAAGGGACCAAATCTGGCAGGATCGTGCTTATAGGCAGGGAGCGACCAATCACGAGACATATATCCTCATGTAGAATATAAGAAATATAACACATCATCTCGATAGAAGTAGGAGGCATCAGGATGATGGAAAATCCTAATAGTGAGAGGACATGTACATCGACCGCGTGAGTGAGAACGTCCAGGAGGCTAAGAGTTGTCACTGGATGTGCATTGGTGCCGCAAGTTACTTAATTTTCCTAGCTACTGGAACCTTTCCGTAAAGTACGCAGGTACTTCCAGGGTGAAACCCCACCATACAATCCACATATCACAAGAAAGGAACCCCTGACAGTCGCGCAGTGCGACACGTCCAATTGTTGACATGGACAACACTGAGTTTGGTCTTACGGCCGTGGGGTTAGGGCCTGAGCAGGAGGGCATTGCGCTGGCGCTGGTCAACATCCGACCTCGGCACCACTCGCCACCAACCGGCGAGCTGCACATAAACATAATTTATGAATAAATGGTTTTGCATATTAGTATATATGTACAAAACAAAAGGTTATATAGCCGAGGATTATAGTAAATGCTTTTCGAAAGTGCAAGATAGATAAATAACTAAAATTACCCAACGGGTAACAACACGGCATTCCGAATTCTTGTGTAGGATAAATGATTAGAAGAATTGAGGTACTGACTTGGTTGCCTCGTCATGCCAGAACTGAATTTGACACTGATGACGTGAAAGACACACGTTCGTTGGGAACCCCAAGAGGAAGGTATGATGAGTGCAGCAGCAAGTTTTTCCTCAGTATGAAACCGAGCTTATCGAACCAGTAGGAGATGAAGACACTTCTGAATGTGTCAACGGCGGCAGAAAGAGTGTTGTTGGAGGGAGTGCTTCCCCTTCCTAGCAATGGTGCCAGCAAAAGTGCGCGTCGAAGGGGAGGTCCTGGCGGTTGACTTGGAATCTGCACACAACACAAGCAAAATACTTTGCCCCAACTTAACAGTGAGTTTGTCAATCTCACCGGCTTGCTGAAAACAAAGGATTAGACGTATAGTGTGGAAAATGATGTTTGTTTGCAGAGAATGAAGAGAACAATGATTGCAGTAGGTTGTATTATCATATGTAAAACAATGGACCAGGGTCCTGATACGTCTCCAACGTATCCATAATTTCTGCTGTTCCATGCTCATATTATACCATTTGCTACATGTTTTATATACACTTCATATCACTTTTATGCATTTTCTGGGACTAACCTATTAACAAGATGCCACAGTGCCAGTTCCCTGTTTTCTGCTGTTTTTGGTTTCAGAAAGTTACTTCTGGAAATATTCTCGGAATTGCACGAAACAAAAGGCCAAGTCCCTATTTTTCCAACACGTACACGGAGTCCGAAGGAGAGACGAAGACTAGCCACGAGGTGGCCGAACCACCTGGCGGCGCGGCCCCACCTTCTGCCGCGCCAGCCTGTGGTTTGGGCCCCTCGGGGTCCGCCGACATCGCCCCTTCGCCTATTTATTCCCCGAGGCGTGAAAACCCTAGGACACCGAGCCTTTCATCCAGAACATATTCGCTGCCGCCACCGTCGTCAACCCTAACTCGGGGGGTTCTGAAGCTCTTCCCGGCACCCTGCCGGAGAGGGGAATCATCACCGGAGGGCTCTACATCGCCATGCCCGCCTCCGGAGTGATGCGTGAGTAGTTCATCCTTGGACTATGGGTCCATAGCAGTAGCTAGATGGTTGTCTTCTCCACTTGTGCCATCATGTTTAGATCTTGTGAGCTGCCTATCATGATCAAGATCATCTTATTGTAATGCTACATATTGTGTTCGCTGGGATCTGACTTGTATTGATACCTATGTGGAGCTGAATATTATATTATCATGTCTATGTCATTTGTGATCTTGCATGCTCTCCGTTACTTGTTGAAGCCTTGGCCAAGTGAATACTTGTGACTCCAAGAGGGGGTATTTATGCATGATAGTTGGGTTCAACCTCTATTTAACCTGGGATAGTGACAGCAAGTTATAAGGTTGTAGATGTGTTGTTACCACTAGGGGTAAAACTGCAATGCTTCATTCAAGGATGAATGTATTGTTTATATTACGCACATTACTTAATGCAATTGTCTGTTGCTTGCAACTTAATATTGGAAGGGGTACGGATGTTAACCGGAAGGTGGACTATTTAGGCATAGATGCATGCTGGATAGCGGTCTATGTACTTTGTCGTAATGCCCAAATGAATCTCATAGTAGACACCACAACTCGCACATGCATGTTTTATGTACTTATCAATTGTCAATTGCCCAGCTGTAATTTGTTTACCCAGCATGTTAGTTATCTTATTGGAGAGACACCACTAGTGAACTGTGGACCCCGGTCCATTCTTTACATCTGAAATACAATCTACTGCAATCATTGTTCTCTACTGTTTTATGCAAACAAACATCATTTTACATACGATACGTTTAACCCTTTGTTTTCAGCAAGCCGGTGAGATTGACAACCTCACTGTTAAGTTGGGGCAAAGTAATTTGATTGTGTTGTGCAGGTTCCACGTTGGCACCGGAATCCCTGGTGTTGCGCCGCACTACACTCCTTCACCAACACCTTCGAAGCAACCTCGTTTTCCTACTGGTTCGATAAACCTTGGTTTCATACTGAGGGAAAACTTGCTGCTGCACTCATCATACCTTCCTCTTGGGGTTCCCAACTGACGTGTGACGTTACACGCATCAAGCATTGTTTCTGGTGCTGTTGCCGGGGAGATATTCCCTCGTCAACTTAGCGCTAGCAACACGTTTTCTGGCGCCGTTGCCGGGGAAAACCGAATTGCTTCTGCAAGGGAGTCTCTCACACCCAATCTCTTTACTTTGTTATTTGTCTTGCTTAGTTTATTTTTATTTAGTCTTGTTTGCTCTCTTTATCAAAAACACAAAAAAATTAGTTACTTGTTTAATTCGGTTAGATTTTGTTTTTCAAAATGAGTACTCCTGAGAACACTAAGTTGTGTGACTTCACTAGCACAAACAACAATGATTTCATATGCACTCCTATTGCTCCACCTGCTTCTACAGCAGAATTTTATGAAATTAAACCTGCTCTATTAAATCTTGTTATGAAAGAGCAATTTTCTGGTGTTAGTACTGATGATGCTGCTGCCTGATACGTCTCCAACGTATCCATAATTTCTGCTGTTCCATGCTTATATTATACCATTTGCTACATGTTTTATATACACTTTATATCACTTTTATGCATTTTCTGGGACTAACCTATTAACAAGATGCCACAGTGCCAGTTCCCTGTTTTCTGCTGTTTTTGGTTTCAGAAAGTTACTTCTGGAAATATTCTCGGAATTGCACGAAACAAAAGGCCAAGTCCCTATTTTTCCAGCACGTACACGGAGTCCGAAGGAGACGAAGAAGAGCCACGAGGTGGCCAAACCACCTGGCGGCGCGGCAGGGGCCCACCGCGCCGCCTGTGGTTTGGGCCCCTCGGGGGTCCGCCGACATCGCCCCTTCGCCTATTTATTCCCCGAGACGTGAAAACCCTAAAACACCGAGCCTTTCATCCAGAACATATTCGCTGCCGCCGCCGTCGTCAACCCTAACTCGGGGGGTTCTGAAGCTCTTCCCGGCACCCTGCCGGAGAGGGGAATCATCACCGGAGGGCTCTACATCGCCATGCCCGCCTCCGGAGTGATGCGTGAGTAGTTCATCCTTGGACTATGGGTCCATAGCAGTAGCTAGATGGTTGTCTTCTCCACTTGTGCCATCATGTTTAGATCTTGTGAGCTGCCTATCATGATCAAGATCATCTTATTGTAATGCTACATGTTGTGTTTGCTGGGATCTGACTTATATTGATACCTATGTGGAGCTGAATATTATATTATCATGTCTATGTCATTTGTGATCTTGCATGCTCTCCGTTACTTGTTGAAGCCTTGGCCAAGTGAATACTTGTGACTCCAAGAGGGGGTATTTATGCATGATAGTTGGGTTCAACCTCTATTTAACCTGGGATAGTGACAGCAAGTTCTAAGGTTGTAGATGTGTTGTTGCCACTAGGGGTAAAACAGCAATGCTTTATTCAAGGATGAATGTATTGTTTACATTACGCACATTACTTAATGCAATTGTCTGTTGCTTGCAACTTAATACTGGAAGGGGTACGGATGTTAACCGGAAAGTGGACTATTTAGGCATAGATGCATGCTGGATAGCGGTCTATGTACTTTGTCGTAATGCCCAAATGAATCTCATAGTAGACACCACAGCTCACACATGCATGTTATATGCACTTATCAATTGTCAATTGCCCAGCTGTAATTTGTTTACCCAGCATGTTAGTTATCTTATTGGAGAGACACCACTAGTGAACTGTGGACCCCGGTCCATTCTTTTACATCTGAAATACAATCTACTGCAATCATTGTTCTCTACTGTTTTATGCAAACAAACATCATCTTCCATTCGATACGTTTAACCCTTTGTTTTCAGCAAGCCGGTGAGATTGACAACCTCACTGTTAAGTTGGGGCAAAGTAATTTGATTGTGTTGTGCAGGTTCCACGTTGGCACCGGAATCCCTGGTGTTGCGCCGCACTACACTCCTTCACCAACACCTTCGAAGCAAACCTCGTTTTCCTACTGGTTCGATTAAACCTTGGTTTCATACTGAGGGAAAACTTGCTGCTGCACTCATCATACCTTCCTCTTGGGGTTCCCAACTGACGTGTGACGTACAAGCATTGTTTCTGGCACTGTTGCCGGGGAGATATTCCCTCGTCAACTTAGAGCACAACACGTTTTCTGGCGCCGTTGCCGGGGAAAACCGAATTGCTTCTGCAAGGGGAGTCTCTCACACCCAATCTCTTTACTTTGTTATTTGTCTTGCTTAGTTTATTTTTATTTAGTCTTGTTTGCTCTCTTTATCAAAAACACAAAAAAATTAGTTACTTGTTTATTTCGGTTTTGTTTTGTCTCTTGTCACCATCATGTCTTGTTCCATGCCTGTTGCTATGTCACCTGAGGAATTGATCTTCACTTTTAAACAAGGGAGTGAGGAGAATTTTAAAGAAGCTTGGTCTAGAATTAATGATTCCTTTGGTAAAACTGATCCTAAAATGACTTTAAGCTTGCTTCTCACTAGCTTCTACTTTGGTCTAGCCCTTTGTTATAGATATGCTTTAGATGCTATTGTGGGAGGAGATTTCCTTCACTGTGATGGGGATCAAGCTTTTAATGCCATAAAAAAGTTGATTGCAACTTCTAGCTCAACTAATAAATTTGATTCGGCCCTTGTTAGCATCCATGCTAGATTAAACACTCTTGAGACACATATATCTTGTTTAAAGGATGGCTATAATCAAATTCGGGAATATTTTGACTATGTTCCAACAAATTTTGAACCTTCGATGTGGGTCCCTACGGTAAAGGTTGCTATTTGTGGTGAAACCTTTTATGCTCGTTGTGATATTATGTCTGAGTTTTGCCTTATGCCTAAAAGCATTTATGAAACTTTGAATCTTTGGGACTTGCTGAAGGAGGAGAAGGAATAATCTTACTGATAACTCTGTTATATTTCCCGAGGGGATAGCTGAGGGTGTGTTTACAACCTTTCTTGGGAGAACGGTGTCCACTGATTATCTTGTTATTGAATGTGCAGGGACAGGACAAATTACACTTGGAAGATCTCTGCTCAAATTAATGGGAGCAACCATAGATGTGGGAAAAGGCACTCTGAATCTTACCTCCACACCAAGGTGCGGCCATGTATTCCCCAAACCAAAGAGTAAGTCTAAGGGTAAGAGAGGTAGGCGCATGGCCCTTGGTATTGATGTCAATGCTCCTCCACTTTAACACTTGATTTTCACTTTCTGCGCCTAGCTGAAAGGCGTTAAAGAAAAGCGCTTATGGGAGACAACCCATCGTTTTTATTTGCTGTTATTTTTGTTTTCTTTGAGTCAAGGAGTTTTGTTACTTCTGTAGCAACTCCTTTGTATCTTTATTTTATCGCAATGTTGTGCCAAGTAAAGTTCTATATTGAAAGTTGATGCAAGATTTGGATTTCTGCGCAGTGACAGATTTTTAGCTGTCACGGATTTGAGCTTATCTCCCTGTAGAAAATTCAAAAAATTCTGAAAAAATCACGCATATTCCTGAGATATGTACGCAACTTTCATTATTTTAGGCCAGATCCATCTGAGCAACTTAAGTGCCTCGAAAAAATTCGTCATTCCAGACTGTTCTGTTTTTGACAGATTCTGCCTTTTGTTTTGCATTCGCTCTTTTACTGTGTTTGTGTGGATTTCTTTGCTCCACAAAGCATTGGTGGCTGTAGCTAATGTCCAGAAGCTTTGGGATTGATTGTATCATTACAGAATATGAGAATTTTTGATTATGCACTAACCCTCTAATGAGAACTGTCTTGAGTTTGGTGTGAAGGAAGTTTTCAAGGATCAAGCGAGAAGGGTGATATTATGTGATCAAGAAGAGTGAAAAGCCTAAGCTTGGGGATGCCCCCGTGGTTCATCCCAACCATATTCAGAGAGACTCAAGCGTCTAAGCTTGGGGATGCCCAAGGCATCCCCTTCTTCATCAACAAACTTATCAGGTCATCTCTAGTGAAACTATATTTTAATTCTTTCACATCTTATGCGCTTTACTTGGAGCGTCTGTGTGTTTTTATTTTTGTTTTTGTTTGAATAAATTCGGATCCTAGCAATCCTTGTGTGGGAGAGAGACACGCTCCGCTTTTTCATGTGAATACTCATGTTCTTCACTTATATTTGTTGAGTATTCTTAACTAGCTACTGCAGTGCTTTTAGCTCCTGTTTTTCATGCATCTCTTCGAGCTGTTAGCACTTGTTTATAAATACTCTCTTGCTGCATTATATTATCATTTGGAGAGTTTATGTTTAAATAAATTGATTGGTGTTTGTTTGGAAGAAAGAAAATGCTACATGTAGTAGTTGGTATTGGAAAAGACATATGCATTCTTGTAGATCATTGTCTTGTTTCGATTTGATGCTTTGCAATTGTTTTGAGCTCTCAAGTAGATCATGTTTAAGCTCTTGCATCATGTAGTTAAAGCCTAGTAGTGGAGAACTACCGTAGAGCTTGTTGAGACTTGGGATGCATATTTGTTCTCTCTAAGGTCTAGATATTTTCTGGTAAAATGTTTGAGCAACAAGGAAGACAGTGTAGAGTCTTATAATACTTGCAATATGTTTTTATGTGATTCTTGCTGTACCGGTTTATACTTGTGTTTGCTTCAAACAACCTTGCTAGCCTAAACTCTGTACTGAGAGGGAATGCTTCTCGTGCATCCAAAACTTGAGCCAAAACCCATGCCATTTGTGTCCACCATACCTACCTACTATGTGGTATTTCCTGCCATTCCAAGTAAATATTTCATGTGCTACCTTTAAACTATTCAAAACTTTATTACTCCTTATTTGTGTCAATGTTTTATAGCTCATGAGGAAGTATGTGGTGTTTTATCTTTCAATCTTGTCATTTACTTCTGACAGACTTTCACCAATGGACTAGTGGCATATACATCCGCTTATCCAATAATTTGCAAAAAGAGCTGGCAACGGGGTGCCCAGCCCCAATTAATTACAACTTTCATTAATAATTCTCTTCACATGTTTTGCCCTGATTTATCAGTAAGCAACTTAATTTGCAAATAGACACTCCTCCATGGTATGTGAATGTTGGAAGGCACCCGAGGATTCGGTTAGCCATGGCTTGTGTAAGCAAAAGGTTGGGAGGAGTGTCATCTATAAAGAAACTAAAATACATGTGTAAACAAAAGAGAAGAGGGATGATCTACCTTGCTGGTAGAGATAACGTCCTTCATGGGAGCCGCTCTTGAAAGTCTGGTTGACAAGGGGGTTAGAGTGCCCACTACCATTCGTTGACAACAACAAACACCTCTCAAATACTTATTTTGTGCTCTCTATATGCTTTCGAAAACTTAAAAAGCTCTAGCACATGATTTAATCCCTGCTTCCCTCTGCGAAGGGCCTATCTTTTACTTTATGTTGAGTCAGTTTACCTACTCCTTTCTATCTTAGAAGCAAACACTTGTGTCAACTTTGTGTGCATTGATTCTTACATATTTACTTATTGCACTTGTTATATTGCTTTATGTTGACAACTATCCATGAGATATACATGTTACAAGTTGAAAGCAAATGCTGAAACTTAATCATCCTTTGTGTTGCTTCAATGCCTTTTACTTTGAATCTATTGCTTTATGAGTTACCTCTTATGCAAAACTTTTTGATGCTTGTCTTGAAAGTACTATTCATGAAAAGTTTTTGCTTATATGATTCATTGTTTACTCTTTATCTATTTGTTAGCAAACTATAGATCATTGCTTTGAGTCACTTCATTCATGACATGAGCCTTGCAATATATTGATCAAGATTGTGTGAAAGCATGTCTCCTCAGAAATTATTTGTTGTTATCGTTTTACCTACTCGAGGACGAGTAGAACTAAGCTTGGGGATGCTTGATACGTCTCCAACGTATCCATAATTTCTGCTGTTCCATGCTTATATTATACCATTTGCTACATGTTTTATATACACTTCATATCACTTTTATGCATTTTCTGGGACTAACCTATTAACAAGATGCCACAGTGCCAGTTCCCTGTTTTCTGCTGTTTTTGGTTTCAGAAAGTTACTTCTGGAAATATTCTCGGAATTGCACGAAACAAAAGGCCAAGTCCCTATTTTTCCAGCACGTACACGGAGTCCGAAGGAGAGACGAAGAGAGCCACGAGGTGGCCAAACCACCTGGCGGCGGCAGGGGCCCACCGCGCCGCCTGTGGTTTGGGCCCCTCGGGGGTCCGCCGACATCGCCCCTTCGCCTATTTATTCCCCGAGACGTGAAAACCCTAAAACACCGAGCCTTTCATCCAGAACATATTCGCTGCCGCCGCCGTCGTCAACCCTAACTCGGGGGGTTCTGAAGCTCTTCCCGGCACCCTGCCGGAGAGGGGAATCATCACCGGAGGGCTCTACATCGCCATGCCCGCCTCCGGAGTGATGCGTGAGTAGTTCATCCTTGGACTATGGGTCCATAGCAGTAGCTAGATGGTTGTCTTCTCCACTTGTGCCATCATGTTTAGATCTTGTGAGCTGCCTATCATGATCAAGATCATCTTATTGTAATGCTACATGTTGTGTTTGCTGGGATCTGACTTATATTGATACCTATGTGGAGCTGAATATTATATTATCATGTCTATGTCATTTGTGATCTTGCATGCTCTCCGTTACTTGTTGAAGCCTTGGCCAAGTGAATACTTGTAACTCCAAGAGGGGGTATTTATGCATGATAGTTGGGTTCAACCTCTATTTAACCTGGGATAGTGACAGCAAGTTCTAAGGTTGTAGATGTGTTGTTGCCACTAGGGGTAAAACAGCAATGCTTTATTCAAGGATGAATGTATTGTTTACATTACGCACATTACTTAATGCAATTGTCTGTTGCTTGCAACTTAATACTGGAAGGGGTACGGATGTTAACCGGAAAGTGGACTATTTAGGCATAGATGCATGCTGGATAGCGGTCTATGTACTTTGTCGTAATGCCCAAATGAATCTCATAGTAGACACCACAGCTCACACATGCATGTTATATGCACTTATCAATTGTCAATTGCCCAGCTGTAATTTGTTTACCCAGCATGTTAGTTATCTTATTGGAGAGACACCACTAGTGAACTGTGGACCCCGGTCCATTCTTTTACATCTGAAATACAATCTACTGCAATCATTGTTCTCTACTGTTTTATGCAAACAAACATCATTTCCATTCGATACGTTTAACCCTTTGTTTTCAGCAAGCCGGTGAGATTGACAACCTCACTGTTAAGTTGGGGCAAAGTAATTTGATTGTGTTGTGCAGGTTCCACGTTGGCACCGGAATCCCTGGTGTTGCGCCGCACTACACTCCTTCACCAACACCTTCGAAGCAACCTCGTTTTCCTACTGGTTCGATTAAACCTTGGTTTCATACTGAGGGAAAACTTGCTGCTGCACTCATCATACCTTCCTCTTGGGGTTCCCAACTGACGTGTGACGTACAAGCATTGTTTCTGGCACTGTTGCCGGGGAGATATTCCCTCGTCAACTTAGAGCTAGCACTGCCCATCTTAATAACTTTGTTGAACTTTGTGAAATGCAAAAGTATAAGGATATGGATGGGGATATTATAAAACTGAAACTTTTTCCTTTCTCCTTGAGAGGAAGAGCTAAAGAATGGTTGCTTTCTTTGCCTAGAAATAGTATTGATTCTTGGACAAAATGCAAAGATGCTTTCATAGGGAAATATTATCCTCCTGCTAAGATTATATCCTTGAGAAGTAGCATTATGAATTTTAAACAACTTGATAATGAACATGTTGCTCAAGCTTGGGAAAGAATGAAATCTTTGGTGAAGAATTGTCCCACTCATGGACTGACTACTTGGATGATCATCCAAACCTTTTATGCAGGATTAAATTTTTCCTCAAGGAACTTATTGGATTCAGCCTCTGGAGGAACCTTTATGTCCATCACTTTAGGTGCAGCAACAAAGCTACTTGATGATATGATGATCAACTATTCCGAATGGCACACCGAAAGAGCTCCTCAAGGTAAGAAGGTAAATTCTGTTGAAGAAACCTCCTCTTTGAGTGATAAGATTGATGCTATTATGTCTATGCTTGTGAATGGTAGATCTCATGTTGATCCTAATAATGTTCCTTTAGCTTCATTGGTTGCTCAAGAAGAGCATGTTGATGTAAACTTCATTAAAAACAACAACTTCAACAACAATGCTTATAGGAATAATTTTGGTAGCAACAACTATAAGCCTTATCCTTCAAATGGTTATGGCAATTCTTATGGTAATTCCTACAGCAACAATAGAAGTGTGTCCTCTGATCTTGAAGCTATGCTTAAAGAATTTATTAGCACACAAAAAGCTTTCAATAAAACTGTTGAGGAAAAGTTTGAAAAAATTGATGATCTTGCTTCTAAAGTTGATAGTCTTGCTCATGATGTTGAAATTCTAAAACTGAAAGTTATGCCTAATGAAGTTAAAGATATAAGTCATTTGCTACAGCAAATGCCATCCAAGTTCGAATTGATAATAATATTAGGATGTTGGCTGAATTGCATGCTAGGTGGGAAAAAGAGGAAGAACTTGAAAAAGAGAATAGTATAGTTAGAGTTTGTACTATCACCACCACTAGTAATGCTAATGTTTTACATGCTAGTAAGCCTCCTACTATTGATGGTAATGTTATTGGTGTTGGTAATGTCTCTACTACTTCTGCAAAGCGTTTGAAATTGCCTAAAACTGCTGAAACTTTTTCTGATAAAAGTGCTGAAATTTTTCAAACTATTGGAGACAATGGTTCCACCACCATTGACAATAATGATTTTGATTTTGATGATTGTAACATCTCTGAAGTTATTATGTTCTTGCAAAAATTAGCTAGAAGTCCCAATGCTAGCACTATTAATTTGGCTTTTACAAAGCATATTACAAATGCTCTTTTGCAAGCTAGGGAGGAGAAGTTGAAACTTAAAGCTTCTATTCCTAGGAAATTAGAAGATGGTTGGGAACCCATCATTAAGGTAAAGGTGAATGATTTTGATTGCAATGCCTTGTGTGATCTTGGTGCAAGTATTTCGTTTTGCCCAAGAAGCTTTATGATATTCTTGATTTGCCACCTTTGGAACATTGTTATTTGGATGTTTTTCTCGCTGATAATGCTATGAAGAAACCTTTGGGGCGAGTTAATGATGTTTTTATTACAGTAAACAATAACCTTGTCCCCGTTGATTTTATTGTTATGGATATTGAATGCAATGCATCTTGTCCTATTGTTTTGGGAAGACCTTTTCTTCGAACTGTTGGTGCCATCATTGATATGAAAGAAGGTAATATAAGGTACCAATTTCCTCTCAAGAAAGGTATGGAACACTTCCCTAGGAAGAGAATGAAGTTACCTTTTGACTCTATTGTTAGAGCAAGTTATGATGTTGATGCTTCTTCTCTTGACAACACTTGATTTTCACTTTCTGCGCCTAGCTGAAAGGCGTTAAAGAAAAGCGCTTATGGGAGACAACCCATCGTTTTTATTTGCTGTTATTTTTGTTTTCTTTGAGTCAAGGAGTTTTGTTACTTCTGTAGCAACTCCTTTGTATCTTTATTTTATCGCAATGTTGTGCCAAGTAAAGTTCTATATTGAAAGTTGATGCAAGATTTGGATTTCTGCGCAGTGACAGATTTTTAGCTGTCACGGATTTGAGCTTATCTCCCTGTAGAAAATTCAAAAAATTCTGAAAAAATCACGCATATTCCTGAGATATGTACGCAACTTTCATTATTTTAGGCCAGATCCATCTGAGCAACTTAAGTGCCTCGAAAAAATTCGTCATTCCAGACTGTTCTGTTTTTGACAGATTCTGCCTTTTGTTTTGCATTCGCTCTTTTACTGTGTTTGTGTGGATTTCTTTGCTCCACAAAGCATTGGTGGCTGTAGCTAATGTCCAGAAGCTTTGGGATTGATTGTATCATTACAGAATATGAGAATTTTTGATTATGCACTAACCCTCTAATGAGAACTGTCTTGAGTTTGGTGTGAAGGAAGTTTTCAAGGATCAAGCGAGAAGGGTGATATTATGTGATCAAGAAGAGTGAAAAGCCTAAGCTTGGGGATGCCCCCGTGGTTCATCCCAACCATATTCAGAGAGACTCAAGCGTCTAAGCTTGGGGATGCCCAAGGCATCCCCTTCTTCATCAACAAACTTATCAGGTCATCTCTAGTGAAACTATATTTTAATTCTTTCACATCTTATGCGCTTTACTTGGAGCGTCTGTGTGTTTTTATTTTTGTTTTTGTTTGAATAAATTCGGATCCTAGCAATCCTTGTGTGGGAGAGAGACACGCTCCGCTTTTTCATGTGAATACTCATGTTCTTCACTTATATTTGTTGAGTATTCTTAACTAGCTACTGCAGTGCTTTTAGCTCCTGTTTTTCATGCATCTCTTCGAGCTGTTAGCACTTGTTTATAAATACTCTCTTGCTGCATTATATTATCATTTGGAGAGTTTATGTTTAAATAAATTGATTGGTGTTTGTTTGGAAGAAAGAAAATGCTACATGTAGTAGTTGGTATTGGAAAAGACATATGCATTCTTGTAGATCATTGTCTTGTTTCGATTTGATGCTTTGCAATTGTTTTGAGCTCTCAAGTAGATCATGTTTAAGCTCTTGCATCATGTAGTTAAAGCCTAGTAGTGGAGAACTACCGTAGAGCTTGTTGAGACTTGGGATGCATATTTGTTCTCTCTAAGGTCTAGATATTTTCTGGTAAAATGTTTGAGCAACAAGGAAGACAGTGTAGAGTCTTATAATACTTGCAATATGTTTTTATGTGATTCTTGCTGTACCGGTTTATACTTGTGTTTGCTTCAAACAACCTTGCTAGCCTAAACTCTGTACTGAGAGGGAATGCTTCTCGTGCATCCAAAACTTGAGCCAAAACCCATGCCATTTGTGTCCACCATACCTACCTACTATGTGGTATTTCCTGCCATTCCAAGTAAATATTTCATGTGCTACCTTTAAACTATTCAAAACTTTATTACTCCTTATTTGTGTCAATGTTTTATAGCTCATGAGGAAGTATGTGGTGTTTTATCTTTCAATCTTGTCATTTACTTCTGACAGACTTTCACCAATGGACTAGTGGCATATACATCCGCTTATCCAATAATTTGCAAAAAGAGCTGGCAACGGGGTGCCCAGCCCCAATTAATTACAACTTTCATTAATAATTCTCTTCACATGTTTTGCCCTGATTTATCAGTAAGCAACTTAATTTGCAAATAGACACTCCTCCATGGTATGTGAATGTTGGAAGGCACCCGAGGATTCGGTTAGCCATGGCTTGTGTAAGCAAAAGGTTGGGAGGAGTGTCATCTATAAAGAAACTAAAATACATGTGTAAACAAAAGAGAAGAGGGATGATCTACCTTGCTGGTAGAGATAACGTCCTTCATGGGAGCCGCTCTTGAAAGTCTGGTTGACAAGGGGGTTAGAGTGCCCACTACCATTCGTTGACAACAACAAACACCTCTCAAATACTTATTTTGTGCTCTCTATATGCTTTCGAAAACTTAAAAAGCTCTAGCACATGATTTAATCCCTGCTTCCCTCTGCGAAGGGCCTATCTTTTACTTTATGTTGAGTCAGTTTACCTACTCCTTTCTATCTTAGAAGCAAACACTTGTGTCAACTTTGTGTGCATTGATTCTTACATATTTACTTATTGCACTTGTTATATTGCTTTATGTTGACAACTATCCATGAGATATACATGTTACAAGTTGAAAGCAATGCTGAAACTTAATCATCCTTTGTGTTGCTTCAATGCCTTTTACTTTGAATCTATTGCTTTATGAGTTACCTCTTATGCAAAACTTTTTGATGCTTGTCTTGAAAGTACTATTCATGAAAAGTTTTTGCTTATATGATTCATTGTTTACTCTTTATCTATTTGTTAGCAAACTATAGATCATTGCTTTGAGTCACTTCATTCATGACATGAGCCTTGCAATATATTGATCAAGATTGTGTGAAAGCATGTCTCCTCAGAAATTATTTGTTGTTATCGTTTTACCTACTCGAGGACGAGTAGAACTAAGCTTGGGGATGCTTGATACGTCTCCAACGTATCCATAATTTCTGCTGTTCCATGCTTATATTATACCATTTGCTACATGTTTTATATACACTTCATATCACTTTTATGCATTTTCTGGGACTAACCTATTAACAAGATGCCACAGTGCCAGTTCCCTGTTTTCTGCTGTTTTTGGTTTCAGAAAGTTACTTCTGGAAATATTCTCGGAATTGCACGAAACAAAAGGCCAGTCCCTATTTTTCCAGCACGTACACGGAGTCCGAAGGAGAGACGAAGAAGCCACGAGGTGGCCAAACCACCTGGCGGCGCGGCCCACCCGCCGCCAGCCTGTGGTTTGGGCCCCTCGGGGGTCCGCCGACATCGCCCCTTCGCCTATTTATTCCCCGAGACGTGAAAACCCTAAAACACCGAGCCTTTCATCCAGAACATATTCGCTGCCGCCGCCGTCGTCAACCCTAACTCGGGGGGTTCTGAAGCTCTTCCCGGCACCCTGCCGGAGAGGGGAATCATCACCGGAGGGCTCTACATCGCCATGCCCGCCTCCGGAGTGATGCGTGAGTAGTTCATCCTTGGACTATGGGTCCATAGCAGTAGCTAGATGGTTGTCTTCTCCACTTGTGCCATCATGTTTAGATCTTGTGAGCTGCCTATCATGATCAAGATCATCTTATTGTAATGCTACATGTTGTGTTTGCTGGGATCTGACTTATATTGATACCTATGTGGAGCTGAATATTATATTATCATGTCTATGTCATTTGTGATCTTGCATGCTCTCCGTTACTTGTTGAAGCCTTGGCCAAGTGAATACTTGTAACTCCAAGAGGGGGTATTTATGCATGATAGTTGGGTTCAACCTCTATTTAACCTGGGATAGTGACAGCAAGTTCTAAGGTTGTAGATGTGTTGTTGCCACTAGGGGTAAAACAGCAATGCTTTATTCAAGGATGAATGTATTGTTTACATTACGCACATTACTTAATGCAATTGTCTGTTGCTTGCAACTTAATACTGGAAGGGGTACGGATGTTAACCGGAAAGTGGACTATTTAGGCATAGATGCATGCTGGATAGCGGTCTATGTACTTTGTCGTAATGCCCAAATGAATCTCATAGTAGACACCACAACTCACACATGCATGTTATATGCACTTATCAATTGTCAATTGCCCAGCTGTAATTTGTTTACCCAGCATGTTAGTTATCTTATTGGAGAGACACCACTAGTGAACTGTGGACCCCGGTCCATTCTTTTACATCTGAAATACAATCTACTGCAATCATTGTTCTCTACTGTTTTATGCAAACAAACATCATTTTCCATTCGATACGTTTAACCCTTTGTTTTCAGCAAGCCGGTGAGATTGACAACCTCACTGTTAAGTTGGGGCAAAGTAATTTGATTGTGTTGTGCAGGTTCCACGTTGGCACCGGAATCCCTGGTGTTGCGCCGCACTACACTCCTTCACCAACACCTTCGAAGCAAACCTCGTTTTCCTACTGGTTCGATTAAACCTTGGTTTCATACTGAGGGAAAACTTGCTGCTGCACTCATCATACCTTCCTCTTGGGGTTCCCAACTGACGTGTGACGTACACGCATCAAGCATTGTTTCTGGTGCTGTTGCCGGGGAGATATTCCCTCGTCAACTTAGCGCTAGCAGGTCCACAGTTCACTAGTGGTGTCTCTCCATAAAGATAACTAACATGTTGGGTAAACAAATTACAGCTGGGCAATTGACAATATTGAAAAGTGCATATAATGCATGTACAAGTTGTGGTGTCTAATATGAGATTCATTTGGGCATTACGACAAGGTACACAGACCGCTATCCAGCATGCATCTGTGCCTAAATAATCCACCTTTAGGTTAACATCCGTACCCCTTCCAGTATTAAGTTGCAAGCAACAGATAATTGCATTAAGTAAAGTGCATAATGTAAGCAACACATTTATCCTTTGACAAAACATCACTGTTTTACCCTAGTGGAAACAGCACATCCACAACCTTAGAACTTTCAGTCACTGTCCCAGATTAAATGGATACTGAACCCACTATCTAGCATAAATACTCCCTCTTGGAGTCACAAGTATCCACTTGGCCAGAGTATCAACAAGCAACAGAGAGCATGCAAGATTATAAATAACATAGACATGATAATTAAATATTCAACTTGACATAGTATCAATATTCATCGGATCCCATCAAACACAACATGTAGCATTACAATAAGATGATCTTGATCATGATAGACAACTCACAAGATCTAAACATGATGGCACAAGAGGAGAAGACAACCATCTAGCTACTGCTATGGACTCATAGTCCAAGGATGAATTTCTCACACATCACTCCGGAGGAAGGCATGACGATGTAGAGCCCTCGGTGATGATTCCCCTCTCCGGCAGGGTGCCGAGAAGAGCTTCAGAACCCTCCCGAGCTAGGGTTGACGGCGGCGGCGACTCTGGAACTTTTCGTGGATAAAGACTCGGGTGTCTAGGGTTTTGCGAAAAGATCAATTTATAGGCGAAATGGAGGCGTCGGTGGGCACCCGAGGTGCCCTCACCACGTGGCAGGAAAATAGGACCGTGGGCATGGTGTGGGCCCCTCGGTGCCCGTATTCGTCTCTCCTTCGGACTCCGTGTACGTGACAGGAAAATAGGACCGTGGGCTTTTGTTTCGTCCAATTCCGAGAATATTTCCAGAACAACTTTCTTGGAATACAAAAACAGCAGAAAACAGGAACTGACACTGTGGCATTTTGTTAATAGGTTAGTCCCAGAAAATGCATAAAAATGATATAAAGTGTAAATAAAACATGTAAAATTGGTATAATATAAGCATGGAACATCAGAAATTATGGATACGTTGGAGACGTATCAGACACCCGCAACCAAAAAGTCGTAGAGATATGTACTCCCTCCGTCCAAAATAAGTGTCTCAAGTTTGACAAAAAGTGGATGTATCTATAATAGAACATGTCTAGATACATCCAATTTTGGGCAAACTTGAGACACTTATTTTTGAACGGAGGGAGTACTTAAATTGATAATACAAGATCAGGTCCAAATTATTATATTTGTGTATGATCAAATTGCATGAACATATGATCAAATCAGGTTAAATTAGCTTTACCAGTCAAGATCAACACTAGGTCACACACCAAAAGTTCATCACATAATAAATCAACACCATATAATTAAGAAGTTTACTATTCCATGTTACACGATCGGACAGGAAAGAATCAGAAGTCAATATGACAACCAACTAATCAACCTCTCGACCTTAGTTGGATTACCAAATTGCCCCTTTCTTCTTTCCTCAAATCCATCACAAAAATTGCTTTGCTATCTAATCCAGCGGTTCTGTGTAAAGGTCACGGCCATCATGCCTTCTTGTTCTTGACATTGCACACAAGAATAAAGGCTGAAGGTGCATACATATATGACCACGTAAAAAACGACACTCATTTGTATATACAATCGTACATGAATGTGGAGATTATGAGTAGCAATAAAAGTGGAGATTGTAAGATCTTCTTTGCGGTACTTGAATATGTACTGCCGTGGATAGTGACACTGCTTCACTCGTGGCATGGAGCCCCTCTTATATAAACCCTCGCAAGGCTACTTTGCCATATGCCCTAAACTCTGAAGGATTATGAGAGCTATTGCAGTGAACATGTGGAAGAGAATAAATCTGGCAGGGTGGTGCTTATAAGCCGGAGAGCGACCAAACATACACAAGAGAGATATCCTCATGTAGAATATAAGAAATTTAACATGTGTTGATAGAAGTAGGAGGCATCAGGATCATGGATCTTCCAAGAAGTGAGAGGGCATGTACACCACCAGCATGAGTGACAATGTCCACGGGCCCAAAAGTTGTCACTCGATGTGCATTGGTGCCGCAAGTAAGTTAATTTTCCTAGCTACGAAAACCTTCTGGTAAACTACATACGTACTTCCTGAGTTGGACACCACTTTACAGTCCACAGACCAGAATAAAGGAACCCTTACAGAAGACGCGCAATGTGACACGTTCTGCTGTTGACAACACTGAGTTTGGTCTTATGACCTTGGCGCTAGGGCATGAGCAGAAGGGCGTTGCAGTGGCGCTAGTCGCCATCTGACCTCGGCGCCACTCGCCACCGTCGATGAGCTGCACAGAAACTGAATTTATGAATAAATGGTTAGGTATATTACTATATATGTAAAAAAACAGAAGGTCATATAGTAGAGGATTATGGAAAATGCTTTTCAAATGTGCAAGATTGATATATAACTAAAACTTTCCAATGGGGAAATAACACGGCATTCCAAATTCTTGACTAGGATAAATGAATAGAGGAATTGAATTACTGACTTGGTCGCTGGTCGTGCCACAACTGAATCCGACACCTGCAACGAAAAAATCGTAGAGATGTGTACTTCAATTTATAATACAAGATCAGGACCAAATTATAATTTTTGTGTATGATCAGATTGCATCAACATATGATCAAATCAGGTTACATTACCTTTACTAGCCTTTTTTTTTTGAGAGTTTTTCCATTCATATCACGAAACATTACAAAGTAATTGACCCTTACAAGCACACTGAAACGTAAACACATAGGACCATGAACATCTAGAGTACCCTAAGAAAACCATAACACATGAAGATCTCCGGAGCCCTGTGTCATCATCCCTGAACCTTGAGAGAAGACCCCTGCAGCAGAAAGATCTGCAACCAGGCGCAAGCAGGTCATCATCTTCGACCACGGTACAATTGCCACCACGCTGCTTCCTCCTGCAACAGCCGTCGCCATCTTTGGCTTTGAGTACCGCGAAAAGTGTCCCTTCCGGAAGGAAGAGAACTCGAGTCAACCGACCGGTCCAGCACCGCGGCCGGGCCATCCGCCCGGGCAAAGCAGGATCTCCCTCCAGCATCAGCGCAGAGGAAGGAGAAGAACAGCAGCAGCACATCATACCGACAAGGAGGAAGAAGGGTCTTCGTCTCCATGCATCCATCGCCCATCTGAGGACCCAATCGGCCAGTGCCGATGGACCTCCAGACACCATAGCCCGCGACCTCCACGAGATCCGGGGATCCCCACCCCCGCTGGCTCCTAGACGAAGGCCGGAGCCCCGCCTGACTGCGACCGGAGCCCAGGGAATCTTATTCCGACGCGACACCACCGCGGCAGCCTCGGCGGCGTCTCCTTCAACCCTAACCCTACCGCGTACCCACCGCACGCACAGATCCGAGGTTCCCCCTCCCTCCCACCTCGGAGCGGCAGACGGAGAGAGAGGGAACCGGCGGCGGCGCCGGCGGCACGCAAGGGAACCACGTTCGCCCCTAGATCGCCTGTGCGATCTATTTCTCCGGAGCGGTTCGTGGCTGGCCCCAGCAGCCACATTACCTTTACTAGTCAAGATCAACACTATGTCACTGGTCACAAACCAAAAGTTCATCACATAATAAATCGGCACCATATACTTAAAAATTTACTATTCCGTGTTACCAAATCACCAACAATTACAAAATCGCCAAATTTACTATTCCGTGTTACCAAATCGCCAAACGACACATCTCTCCCGTGCTAGCATTCCACACCAACACAAAGCTAGGGTTTCCGCACCTAGCTGGATTCCGGCGGCGGGATGGGCGGCGGCGCGGCGGACCAGAGCCACACCGGAGCGGACATCTGCCTGGAACCGGCCGTCGTCGAGTACTGACGCGAGTCCCTTCCTCCTCGTCTGCTGCAGCGGGGACACGGGCTTCCGGGGAATGGCCTCGCTGCCGATCCCCGACGAGCTCGTAGCGGAGATCTTCCTCCGGCTTCCCACCCCCGCCGACCTCGTCCGCGCCTCCGCGGCCTGCGCCTCCTTCCGCGCCGTGGCCGCCGGCCGCTCCTTCCTCCGGCGCTTCCGCAAGCTCCACGCCCGGCCCCTGCTCGGCTTCCTCGACCGAGGCAAAGTCTTCCACCCCGCCATTGCGCCGCACCCGTCCGCACCGGCAGCCGGCTCTGTTGCCCTCGCCGCCGACTTCTCCTTCTCCTTTCCCTGCCGCCGCGGCAATTGGTTCCTCCATGACATCCGTGACGGCCGCGTCCTGCTCTCCGGCCGCGTCCAGAACAGTACCGGTTTTTTCAGCGACATGGTGGTCTGTGACCCTTTGCACCAGCAATACGTGATGCTTCCCCAATCACTTACGATCTAGTCGATTCGGTGGATGACCCACTCTGGACAACAACGATGAGACGCCCTGAAAGTTTCCTTGTCCCCGCCGGCGATGAGGCAGCGGCTGCAGATCAGGAGACATCATTCAGAGCGATCTGGATGGTTAGATGCAAAAATAGTCTAGTCGCCTTTCTCTTCTCTTCCAACACCGGACAATGGCGAGTGATTTCGTCGCAGCGTTGGAGTGGCCTGACTGCTGGTTTCCCATCGCTGCCAACGAAGATTCGGTACTACTTGCGCCAGTATGTGTATGGCTGCTTCTACTGGTACTGGATGACGGCTGAGTGCAGAGGATGCAGATTACTAGTGCTCGATACCAAAACAATGCACTTCTCCGTTGCCGAACTCCCCGGAGGCCTATGGCTGTCATGATTTCGCCATGGTGGAGGCAGGGGAAGGCAGGCCTGGGTTGTTTGTGCTAGCAGAAGGTGAAGACCATGCCGGATCGGACCTCAGTTATTTCATCAGGCGCAACAATGGTGGGAGCTCAAGCCAGTGGCAGAAGGTGAAGACCATCTCACTCGGTTCCGAGTACTCTTTGATATCTAATATGGAGAAGCACTTGCTCCTGCATCAGAAGCAAAGCTCACTTCTCGAGGCTGGCTGTTCCACACTGCACATTGAAACGTTCCAGCTTGAGAGGGTGTGCGCTTCAGATTCTACCTTTCATAAGCTACACGCCTACATCAACTTCCCGCCATCCCTGTTGTCGTCACCAACAATATCAAGTGGTAAGCTACCGAGTTATCTACTATCTATGACTTGTTTATAGTTCATCATTGCCATTGGTAGTTCTTCTTTAAACGATTTGATATTAGTTAGTTTTTCTCTATTTTTGGCAAGGCAAGTCAAGCTCGGGAATATAATTATGATATATTTGGTTCTCTGTTCCCACTTTAAGTTAATTAGACAAGTAAAATAAAGGAATTTTGAACACTAGGAGAAGCATCCCTGCAACCTCATGGATCATAAGGACACTATATCGCAATAACTATTTTGAAGTAATGTTTTTGATATTCGACATTGAAAGCTAATGGAGAGGAATAAAAGTTCAATCCAGTTCATTTATGCTCACCTTGGAAACGTTGAGCCTTATACTGTCTGCTGTCATTTTGATAGATATAAAGAGTGTAAAAAATATTTTTGGTTCATCTGTATACCTACAGATTTATCTCATGATGCTGGTTTAAGTAAATCTGCATAAGAGAATATGGTTGGAAATGGTTTCAGGAGATATGCTTGGAAGTAAAAGGCTTAACCATTGCTACAACTAATGCATGTCCTCTACGTCATTATATGATGCACTGCTCTAAAATATACAAATTGCTCAATGGACATGGTATTCATATAGCAAAAACTACTTGCTAGCTTGTGGTCAGAAACTGTTTGATTTGAAATCACCTTCTCAATATATGACATTAATTAGTAATGATACCTAGTTTTTTTCCTTTCGTGACTTGAGTTAGATTATTTTTTTAACCTTCATGCTAGCTAATTTATGAAGTACTCAAGCACGAAGCTACCATTTTTCTGTGACTTCTAACGTTTGTTGTCTCAGTATGGTTTACAACTTGTATTGCAAACTAGAAAGCTAAATTTGAGTGTTGATTCTCCAGGTATTGTATGTGCTTTGTGTTAATCCCTATTTTTACCTCACCCTCTGCTTCTTGTGCTTTTTATTGTTAATTTTTTCATGTCAGCTTTTCTTCCATACTATTCCTGTAAGCTATGTTCTGAGTGTTGTCTGACAGTAAGACCTAGCTTGTGTTCTTTGTTGCCGACAAGCTCTTGATATTTACAATCTGAATACACTTAACTTTGAGATTTTGCGCAGGTGTTGAAAACAAGGCTTAGAAGGAGATTATGGGACAAGGCTGTGCTGCAGGCTCAAGTGCAGAGTCACCACGCTCAGGGTAATGCTGATGCAAATGCTGGAGGTCAGCCAGCAGATTAGAGATGCTGGTGAGGTTGTTATGCAACTTGACAATTAACCACTAAGTTGGTATGGTGAGGGTAAGACTGTAACAAGTCAATATGATTCTGATCTTGTTGTATGGCTGCCAATCTCATCTCGTGCTACAACTACAAGCCCGTGGCATGGAACATCTCAATTATTGTGTGTGTGTCTGACTGTGTTTGTGTGCCATTCATTATTTTCTGGTTCTGAATGCTGAATGCTGGTTGAGGATCTGCTGCAACTCAGGGACACGAGAGCTTACCACAGTAGCGTGGTTGGACTCTGTTCGGCTTGTGTTCAAGGTATAATAATTAAATATTCAGAAGGTTCATTAGTACAAGAATGCCATTAAGATGCACACTGATGGGATGATTCCGGACGAAATGTTTAAAGAATTATGCGTACAGAGATGATTTGCTCTGTTTTCTAACGGGTAGGATCAGGAGTTTGGCATGTACTTACTTATCCCAAAATTACTATTGGATTCATATGACATGTACTTACTCATGAGGAACAGATTAATATCATAAGAATATTATACTAATAAAGTAATTAGACACCCTCCCTTATTTGTGAATGGAGAAAGCACAATTGCAACTGCCTAACGATCACGACCAGAGGAACATTTCCAAGACTATATCATGCCTCCCTAGTGTTAGGTGGGATCTAGACTCTCCGGAGCCCTGAACCCGCTGCAAAGATCCAAACTTTTTGTCTACCCCATGACAAGGGGCTGCCGCCGCCGGCAACAACACGCGACAGCCGTATGACGACGACAGGTCAAGCGTGAACCTGAGTTACGGCGGCAGTGGTGTGCCCGTACCAGAAAGAGGAGTGGAGCGAGCCGACGTGCCCGGTGAGTCGGGCCGACTTCGCTTACGGCGAGCCTGTAAGGGCGTTGCACTACTTCCACGCCGACTGCATCGACACCTGGCTGCGCCGGAGCACCAACTGCCCGCTCTGCTGCTCCGAGACGGCAACTCTGACGCCCACGCACAGGGCTGCCGGGTGCCCGGGTCGCTGATTCGCCACCTGGAGCTCTCCGTGTCCGCGGTATCCCTCAAGGAGATCCTCGTCCCGTCGTCCGCATGTAGGAGGAGAACAAAAGCTGCTAGCTAGGATGAGAAGAAGCAGATCAGTGTTGCTCTGTTTCGTATTCAGAGCAAACAGAGCAGGCAGCAGTACTAGGTGGCTACAGTGAAACAAATTTATATGTTGATGACCGCAGCGAGCTAACTGATTGAGCGTCCGTGGATCGGTATATTTATTACGTTAATATATATCTAAATTATATGATGATGATGCAGAGTGCGTCTCAGGCTCCCCGAAGGTCTAACAACGTTACTCGCTCGCAGGACATGGAGATCGACCATCCTAGCTAGATCACGATAGACTGATGATAATAATGATAATCTTTCAGATCTTTATTAAAACAAACACAACAACACAAACAATGGGAGGTCATATATCCTCGATAGATCACATGTATGAATCACCAGCTCCGGCAAGATCGAGTAGTACTTATGAGCTGTTGACCCTCCAGCACGTCTCTCTGATCTCCGCGCCGGCGTCACCCTTGGCCTTGATCCTGATGTTGCCCATCTTCTTCATTGCCGCCGCGAACGCCACCTCCCACGCCTTGTTCGAATTCGCTGCGAAGTTATCCACCTGCGCCTTGGTCTCGGATGACCGGAGCGCCAGGTCCGAGTCAAACAACACGTTGGTGTCGTCCACGTTCTTAAAGTACTGGCTATCCAGGGCGTTGGGGGTCACCACATCCATGTCCACCCTGGTGCTCCCGCCGCCACTGCACCGGCTTCTGAGGTTGACGGCGAAGGCGTCAGTCCTGTTGGCGAGAGTGTCAGAGTTGAACAAGCACCGGGCATTGCCAATGGTGTGCGCGCCGGATAGGGTGACCATCTCGGCGGTGCTGAGCCCCTGGGCATCGAACTTGTCCTTGAGCGCCTGGAGGTCAGAGCCTGGCCCGGGCAGCTGATCGGTCTCGCCGCTCAGGGACTCGCGGCCGTCGTAACGGCCCGAAGGGATGGCATAGTTGACCTTGCCGCCGCTGAGGATGGAAGAGGCATCACGGGCGGCGAAGGCGAGGATGTCGGCACACGAGATCTTGTTTCCACCGCATGCAGCCTTGGTGGCCTCCTTGGCGGCGTCGATGACCTCGAACCCGCGGAGGCTGTCCTTGTTGGGCGGGCCTTCCCTCTCGGTGTCGGCGTTCCCGGACGCGGTGGTGTTGAGGAGGACGGAGGCATCGCAGCCGCGGACGAAGCAGTCGTGGAAGAAGAGGCGGATGATCCCCGCGCCGACGCCAGGGTTGCGGTAGACGGCGTCGGCCACTGCCTTCCTCACGGTGGACTCGGCGCTGGGGCAGTAGGAGTCGGTGTTGCTGCGAGTGTTGTAGTAGCCCACGTGGAGCCTGTCGGAGCCATCAAAAGGAGGGGTTGGGGCGCTCCGGGTTCTAACTCGTGTGCACCCCTGATTGTTGGCCACCGGGTTCCACCCAACGAAGCAGCTCTGCTGGGACGCCGCCGGTCCGACAAAGGCCAGCAAGGTGACCAGAGCGGCAAGCTTGGCAGCAGCCATCATCTTCCCTTCAAGCTCTACCTTTCTAGTGGTTGTGTGCTCTGCTAGTTAGCTTTCTTGCTACGTTTGGTTTGGTGCTGTGTTGTAGTCGTAGAGTTGTGGTGCCATTTATATAGAGGTCCGTCCCAGGCGAGAACGAGCCAACACGTACAGCCGCAGACGTGGACGGGTCTAAGCTGACCGGCGAAATGTTCAAACTTTGAAACTGTATAAAATCTCATCTAAACAGGAGGGAAGTATGGCACCGACGCTAACTCGCCACATATTCGTCGTACGATAGTGTTTTTAATTAAGCTGCAGTCTTCTCGCCGCCGCATCCCGCAGTTTCCTATCTCTTTCGATGTTTAAACAACCATTTTCTGCATGCAAGCGAGGCATGCATGCATGTGCGTTGTCCTCTTCTCAACCGAGCTCCTTCCCCTGTTCGTATTCTTGTTTGATCCGGTTGCTGTTGACTCTTCACACCCTTGAACGTCATGTATGACAATTTGTTCTTAGTTCCAAACATGCCGCCGCTATACTCCCTCCATTCAGCAATGAAAAGCGTATTTCATTTCACATGACAAGGCTTACTTTAATAATATAAAACCTTTGACCCAAAATTACTATTGGATTCATATATCTGTTCCGCTCTATGAGTACACAAAAGACAGGGACTGAACTAAAATAATTATTGATGTTTAGGGGTTTTGTATAATGTGCACCGTGGCCGAGGGGTAAGATAAGATCTGACCACTTATAGCCGATCCGACGGGCCTGGCGGACATTTTGCAGATTTGCAGAACTTAGGCCATTTTGAGGTGATACATTCCCCCACCACGAGATCCAGAGTTAAAATCCCCGTCTAACGTATATTGTTTTAATTATTGAGGTCAAAAAATATTGTTTAATTTATTTCATGTACCGCTGACAGGTTGGACCCACCTGGAAGCTAGCACGAGGCCAACATATGCCAAAGAAAAATGTTCATGGGTGTTTCCGCAGAACGTATACCGCCACGTGTCAGCACTAGAGACCACTTGGACCAGTTTTGCACCGGTGACACAAGATTTAGGACCATGGTTTCACCATTTGCAAGTTGTGGGACTAGTTTGCAAGTAGCGGATAGGTTGTGGGACATCCAATGCATTTACCTCTTATCTCGTGTTATTGTTTCCGCACAATATGTAAGAGGTCAATGTGAGGGTTGTGCATGTCGCTCTAGCTGCGATGACTACAAGCGTGAGGTAATATTTTGAACTCAATGCGGAATGCTAGAAATTGCCTGGCCAAAAATTTGAATATGAACTGTTAGTCACGGATGGAGGAGGGGGGGGGGGGGGGGGGGGATGAGCAGAGGCTTAGCCACCCCCAAAAAACTAGATCTTCTTCACAAATTTCATAATGCTCGTGCTAATCTAGTAGTTCTAATCTATTTTCGCCCCCTCCAACGCCGAGGGTTGGGCGGCTGGCTCCGTGAAAGGATCGGTATGACACCTAGAGGGGGGGGGGGGGGAATAGGTGCTACTCCAAATTTTAGTCCTTTTCAATTTAGGCTTGACACAAAAGGAAATTCTCTAGATATGCAACTACGGTGAATTTACCTATATGACAAGCTAACAACTAAGCATGATAAGTAAAGCGGTAAACAAGGATAGAGGTAACCGAAGTCAAAGCACGCGGAGACACGGATGTATTCCCGAGTTCCTCCTTTTTAGGGGAGTACGTCTCGTTGGAGAGGTGTGAACCAACACAATGGTTCAACGGCCACAAAGGCCTCACCCTCTTCTCCGGTGAACCGCACCACAAAGGATTGGTTCACTTCAACTATCGGAAACCTTCGAGGCGGAGTCCGGAGCCTTTACAACAACGATTTGGGGCACAACCCACAATGGATTGGGGGCTCCCAAACAGCTACAATCTGTCACAAAGACAATCAAGTGAGTACAATAGGGGGCTAGGTTTTCCTAGTGGAAACCCTAGCAATGGTCCCTCAAGTGAATGAGGGGGAAATGAAGAACGGCTTGGTGAAGATGTAGATCGGGGCCTTCTCCTTCAATCCTCCAAAGATCAACGAGTTTGGGTGGAGGGATTGGGAGATCTAGCACATCTTGAGCTTGCAATAATGGTGGACTTCAATTCTGGGCGAGCTAAGTGGCTGGAGGTAGGTGGAGGGGTATTTATACCCCTCCAAAAATTCTAGCCGTTGCAGTCCACTTAGACCGGAGACTCCGGCCTGGCCGGAGACTACGGTCTCCCTGGGCAGAGACTCCGGGATCACTCCGGGGTCACTCCGGACCCCTATACAGAGGCTACAGTCGCTTGCTCACTTTTGCTCGAAACCGGCCCCTGAGCCACCTGAGGCCGGAGACTCCGGCCTGGACAAATTTCAGCCAATTTGCAATGCATTAAGTTGATGCTATGGGTTTGTTTCTTTTGTTTTTCCTGCACCACTTAATAACACATTAGATACATCAATACCATGGTTGTCACCTAACACACAAAACATGTGGGGATACACAAAATGTTCTTTCAATCTCCCCCTTTTTGGTGTTAGATGACAACACTAGGATTTGCAATAACGCACAAAACGAACGATATGTTTCATAAAAGAATTGAGAAGCTCCTCCTACATGTGTGCATATAAGTAGTTTGCATTTGTATACAAATGCTCAACATGTAGAGAGAAGGCAACTCACAATGTATAAAGAGCATGAAACATATAGCATAGAGACATAGCAAAATAATGGATTGAGAGGGAAAAAGCATACCTTGTGCATATTGATCATACCCAATGCACAACAATACATATCACAATAATAGATACCATCTCAACCATTGATAAAGAAATATCCATATGTCTCAAACTAGATAGAACATAGTCTCACAAACAAAGATAGTCTCACAAACATAAAACAAACCAAATAGATCAACAACTTAGAATAAAAAGGACACAAGCTTTAACGAAATGATAAAAGAGCATGCTTGTGATCCACCCATGCAAATCCCACGCGAGAACCTAGTAGAACTACTTCTCCCCCTTTGGCATCGAAACGCCAAAAAGGGAAAAGAGCAAAGCTAACGGTACCCAAGGGATCACTCGTCGTCTTCCTCTTCATTGTCCTCGCTACCATCATCATCACGATCACTTCCACTTGCTTCTTCACTTGCTTCCTCACTTTCTTCCTCAAATGAACCTTCAAAGTCACTTTCTTCTTCATAGTTGATAGGAGCCTTGCCGGCATTGCGAGAAGAGGAAGGCATGGAGGACACATCTTGAAAATCAGCCCAAGGGAAATATCCTCATTCCACTCCTCAAGAGGGATAGTGCGCTCGGATGGCGGAGAGGTGGAGCACCTTCGGGGCGAGGAGGAGTGATGCCACCATTGCTCAATTTGCGCATATCCTTCATCATCTTGGCTTGGTTGGACAAGATCTTCTTGTTAGTGACATAGTTTTGATGATTTTCCTTGTGTAGCGCAATACCCATGCACATCTTAGCCCTTTGCCACCAAGTGATATGCTTCACCTCATTGTTAACCCTTTGACGGCCACCGGAGTGCCATGAGGGTGGAGTGGCATTCTTCCTTCTTGCCTAGGAGCTTCTTCCTCCTCAACCTCTTCATAGGTGCGTTGGGGAGCAAGATGGATTTGAAGCACTTGAAGGGTCCCGGCTTGTGTGGAGTGAAGTGAGAGGTATTGAGTTGAACCTTGGTGAGAATGAGCTTCATGACATAGGGAGCATACATGGGGGTCTTCTTCTCAATGAGAGTAAGGTGAATCTCATTCCTCATGAAATCCATCACATCAACTTCAAAACCTTGACAATCCGGTCCGGCAAGGTAGGTCTTGTGAGCATGATACATGAGGTTGACAAGGGCCCCACGGATAGCACCTTGGTCTCTGGCTTGAGGTACAAGGCTCCAACGAAACATGCGAATCAATGTGTTGTAGATGGGCTTGAGACCACAAGCGGTAGCGACTTTGCCATCCTTGGCACAAAGAGGGATAAGAACATTCTTCTCATAATATTGCCCTTCAACATGCATCCTTCGACCAACCGGAGTGGAGACCCCTTTGAACTCATAGCCCAAAATCCGTCCAAAATCTGAGAAAGTGGCGGAGCATTGGACGGCCCGGTCATCAAGTCATCTTGGTGTCCTCTTCCGGTCCGAGAACAAGAGTAGCAAAGAACTGTTGGACCTTCTCAATGTCATAGTTTTGTTGAGTGGAGATGAGATGCTCAAGTCCCATCTTCCTTGCAACCCAAATTGCGTCCACAAAGTATTGCTTCTTGGCCAATGTTGTAAAGTTCAATGTTTTTTTAGGACAAACACGAGCTTTGGGTCAAGGTTGGCATAGATTTTCTTCATGATGAGCTCTTGCTCCTTTCTCCAAAAATAACTATCGGTTGAGTTGTTGGGCATATCATAGAACCTCTGCATCCTCATGGTCCGGTAGTCTTCCTTGTTCAAGTCTTCCAAAGTGGTCAAGTTGGCAAACATTTCCATCTTGGCCCTTTCATCCCTATGAAGGGCAGCCTCTTGCTTGAGCCTCCTTGCTCCTCTGCCCTTTCCTGAAGCAATACACCTCGCTGCACAGTTCTATCATTGGCTTCATCACGGACAAAATAGTCTCGGCCTTTTCTTTGAGACCTTCTTGATTTTGGACGATGATGATGAGGCACCGGGGTACCGCTTGTTAGCTGTGAAACAGGAGTAGATAGATAGCACGGGGGTAAGCATACATGTCTCAGGAATCCAAAAAGAGGAAATCATGTGTCATAAAAAGTTCACTCAGTAATTGATCTAGACCGGAGTCTCCGATCTCAGGGGGCGGAGTCTCCGGCCACACCGGAGTCTCCGGTCCTGGGGGCCGGAGTCTCCGGCCTGAGACTGGAACTTCCAATCTAGGTCGAAAAAGAGTGAAACAATGACCCCACGAATTTCCTAGAGTGTATAATGCCAGCACAAATGTTCTACACCATGAATTTCGACAAGTACTACTCTCAAAACTAGATCGAGGACGAATCCTTAGAGAAGAGAGAGAGGTACCTGTTTCCTTCATGGTGAGGTTCAAACGATGGGGAGAAGATCCCCAAGGCTTGAGAGGTGAGGAGCCGGTGGCACGGCGGATTCCGGCGGCGGGGATGGCTGGAGATGGTGCTCTTGGGGCGGAGGCGGTGGCTGGGTGGTTTTTGGAGTTGGGGTGGGGAGGAGTTATGAAATAACTCCTCACCCCGACTCTTATGAACCCAGCGAAATCCGAGACCGGAGTCTCCGGCCCAAACACACCGGAGTCTCCGGCCTGGCCGGAGTCTCCGGGTTTGGGGCGGAGTCTTTGGTCAGACCGGAGTCTCCGGGCTTCAACACCGAGTCTCCGGCCCCTACGACCCAAAAACACCAGATTTTTGTGTGGAGACATGTATGTTGCAAGAAGAGCAGGTTTTTGGATGAGTGAGGCTTGGGTTGAGATTTTAGGTCACTGAAACTGGTACTTCACACTCAAACTTATAAGAAGCAACAAAAACAACATTAAAAACCAACATTTGAGTGTGTTTTCCATAAAACAAGGATAGGCAATGAAATCCAAATGAAATCCATAAAGACCAAATTTCACAAAGAAGATGTAGGTGGCCTAGGCCACCATGTATGAGTGTATGTGGTGTGACACCGCGAAGATATATCTTGGGTTCACCGCCACTACTCGTCATTTAAGCTCACAATTCATAAAATGAACAAATAGAGACAAAATGAGTTCTTACTATCGGCATAATGGGGGGAGGGATAGTCCAATGGATTAGGACCGCACTCCCCCTATGTCCATGCCTACACCTAAACCAAACATATAGCTAAGATATAGGTGTGTATGCAAGATATCAAGCGACGCTCCCCGAATCTATGATATTTAGCTCATGCCTCAAATAAGTGAACCTTGCTTCATCAAGTGGCTTCGTGAACATATCGGCAAGTTGGATCTTCGTGGGAATATAGCCAAGCTCAATGTCACCCCGGTTGATGTGATCACGGATGAAGTGATAGCGAATCTCAATATGCTTCGTTCTTGAGTGCTCCACCGGGTTGTGGCCAATCTTGATAGCACTTTCATTGTCACATAAAAGAGGCACTTTGTCACAATGGACACCGTATTCCTTTAAAGTTTGCCTCATCCATAACAATTGAGTGCAACAACTAGCGGCCGCCACATACTCGGCTTCGGTGGTGGAGAGAGATATGCAATTTTGCTTCTTAGAAGACCAACTCACCAAGGACCTACCAAGGAATTGGCAAGCCCCGGAAGTTGATTTCCTATCATCCTTGCAACCGGCCCAATCCGAATCCGTGTAACCGGCAAGAGAGAATGTTGAGCCTTTAGGATACCACAAACCAAACCTTGGGGTATGAACCAAATATCGAAAGATTCGAAGAACCGCCGTTTGGTGGCTTTCTTTGGGAGCCGCTTGGTACCTTGCACACACTCCTACACTCAACACAATATCGGGTCTAGATGCACAAAGATAAAGCAAAGAACCAATCATAGAGCGATAGAGTTTTTGATCAACATCCTTATCTTTACCCTTTGGATTAAGTTCAAGATGACATTTGGTGTCCATAGGAAACTTCTTCTCTTTAGCATTTTGCATCTTGAACCTCTTGAGCATGTCTTGGATATATTTGGCTTGAGAGATGAAAGTCCCTCCACTCAATTGCTTGATCTCAAAACCAAGGAAGTACTTCAACTCTCCCATCATGGACATCTCGAACCTATCGGTCATAAGCTTTGAAAATTCATCATTAAAAGCTTTGTTAGATGAGCCAAATATGATATCATCAACATAAAGTTGGCATATGAAAAGCTCCCCTTTAACCCTCTTGGTAAAAAGAGTGGGATCGATTTGCCCCACTTCAAAGCCACGGTCTACCAATAGCTCTCTTAGGTGCTCATACCAAGCACGAGGTGCTTGTTTGAGACCATAGAGCGCCTTATCAAGCTTGTAGACATGGTTAGGGAAGTGTGGATCCTCAAATCCCGGAGGTTGCTTAACATATACCAACTCCTTTAAAGGACCATTAAGAAAGGCACTTTTCACATCCATTTGTTGCAACTTGAAATTATGATGTGATGCATATGCAAGAAGGATACGGATGGACTCAAGGCGAGCCACGGGAGCATAGGTCTCTCCAAAATCAATGCCTTCAACTTGAGAGTACCCTTGAGCTACCAATCTTGCCTTGTTCCTCACAACCATTCCATGCTCATCTTGCTTGTTCTTGAATATCCACTTGGTGCCTATAACATTGAGGCAATCTTTTGGCTTCTCCACTAGATTCCACACTTTGTTGCGCTTGAAGTTGTTGAGCTCTTCATGCATGGCTTCCAACCAATCCGGATCTTCAAGAGCTTCAAAGACTTTCTTTGGTTCCACCATAGAGATGTGGGCTTGATGTTCACTAAATTTGCCAATTGTTTCTTGTGGTGACCTTGTTCTTAGCATCACAAGGATATATCTAGATGAAGACTCTTTCTTCTCCAATCCTTTTTGACTCTTGCTACACGACGGATATCCTCATTGTTGCGAGGAATTATCGCTTGATCATTTGAGTCCCCGTCTTGACCGGATGGTGACCTTGATCATCTTGATGCACATCTTCAATAATGAAGGAGATGGTTGATCTTGGTCTTGACCTTGGCTGTTGACAATAGGAGAACTTGGTTCTTGCATAGCCTCTTGGTCAACTTGAGGAGGGTCTTGAACTTGTTCTTGGGTAGGTGCATCATTTGCTTCCATAGAAGGTGCAACTTCAACTTGTGATGATGGAGTCTCCACTTGAGTGGAGCTTGGACTTGCTTGAGGAGGCTCATGATGGACTTCAATGGGGCGATAGAAACCAACCCCCATTCTTCTTATTGCATCTTGAGGTTCCTCATTATCTACATCACAAACATGAAATTGCGCCACTTGGGAGCCGTCATTCTCATCGAACCTCACACTACAAGATTCCACAACTCTCCCTAAGGATTTGTCGTAGACTCTATAAGTGTGAGAGTTCGCACCGTACCCAACAAAAACACCCTCTAAAGCTTTAGCTTCAAATTTAGATAAATGAACACCTTTGATTTTGTAGAAACACTTACAACCAAACACACGGTAGTAGGAGACATTGGGCTTGTTGCCGGTAAGCATTTCATATGGAGTTTCCTTCTTTCCTTTGCGAAAGAATAACCGGTTGGAGGAGTGACACGCCGTGGAGATAGCTTCGGCCCACAAGAAGAGTGGAGACTTAAACTCCGCCAACATGGACCTAGCCATATCCATAAGAGTCCGGTTCTTCCTCTCGGCTACACCGTTTTGTTGAGGGGTATACGCAGCGGAATATTGATGACGAATTCCCTCTTCACTAAGAAACTCATTCAAGGTGTAGTTCTTGAACTCGGAGCCATTGTCACTTCTAATGGCCAATATGGGAACATTGTGTTGACGTTGAACTTCATTGGAGAAGTCGATGACGGTTTGTTGAGTTTCATCCTTCGTCTTGAAGAAGAAAACCCAAGTAAATCTTGAATAGTCATCAACAATCACCAAACAATACTTCTTCCCACCAAGACTAGGTTGAGGCACGGCACCAAAGAGATCAACATGAAGAAGTTCCAATATCCTCTTTGATGAGATGATGGTGTTGCTTGGGTGGGGAGAATCATGCATCTTTCCTTCAACACAAGCCCTACAAAGACGATCTCTAGAAAAAGAAACATTCTCTTTTAGTCCAAGAATGTGGCCACCCTTGTGAAGACTTTGCAAAGTTCTCATGTTGACATGGGACAAGCGGCGATGCCACAACCACCCCACGTCGGCCTTTCCGAATAGGCATATTGCTTGAGTGTTGGTAGACCCCGAAAAGTCTACCACAAACAACTCATTTTCAACATACCCAACGAACATGACCTTTAGAGTCTTGCTCCTCAAGAGTACCACCATATCAATAGTAAAATGGACATCAAAGTTCATCTTATTAAGTGCACGAACGGACATAAGATTGTAACCTAGAGACTCGACAAGCATGACATTTACAAGGGTGATATCCTTTGCAACTACCACCTTGCCGAGACTCTTTACCTCGGCTTTGACTTGTCACCATAAGAGACGGTTGAGTGATTTAGATTTGGTCTCAACTCCGTCATAATCTCCTTGCTTCCGGTCATATGACTAGTGCATCCACTATCAACCACCCATTTAGATCCACCGGAAGCATAGTCCTACAAGAGATCATTGTTGGATTTAGGTACCCATTTCTCAATGGGTCACTAGTACAGAACGACACATCGGAAACGGGCCAAAAACCCCATCGGAAACGGAAAAAGGGTCCGTGTCCCCGATCCCGTTACTGATGTGAAGGCCCTCATCGGTAACGGAGGCGAAAAAACCGTCGCTGATGAGGCGTCGGTTTGGCAACGGTTGTGCACAACCTCCGTTTCTGATGTGTCGGAACATCAGTAACGGAGATTCTGTTTCTGCTCGTTTGCATTGAGGTTTCTTCATAAGCCTAGAGCAGGAATAGATTTGGCACTGGACATTTAAAATTTCACAGCAGAAGCACAAAAAGGCTAACAAATTCATTCATTCATAAGGTATAACAAATGTCACCGATACATTGCATCACAAGACAACCAATTACTTATCTTCATTGTCATGCCTCTCTAAATCTATCATTGACATGTCTAGCTAAATCTATCTATGTCATGCCTCTCTAAACTTATCCTTGTCATTTCCAACTTAATTTATCTTGATGACTTGCTGTTAGAGTTTATGAATTCAATCTTCTTCTTGGACGGTGTCGCCAAAATATAATCAACTCGCCGCTTTGTCCCCGACCTTGTATTTAGCTCATTTAAATGAGCTAAACGGATCAGCACCATGCTCTGCACATAGTGCAATAAGCGAGTGTTGATGTACTGAAGGTGCCTCTTTTGTAAAGTGGTCACTGAAATGCAAAGAGAGAATATATGACTCCATGTTAGCTCACTATACATCTAGCATAAAGGACATACAACACAAAAGGATGCATAAGACATAATAACAAACTTACAAATCCATTGCATAGTTGTTGTGTACCAACAATTATGCCGGACGATAAGCGCACCTTGGCTAAGGACCCGGCTTTTTGTACAGTGTCACCGAAATGTACATCTGTTTTGCAAAGGAGATAAGTCAGCCATGAGTTTCATACACTACCGATTTGTGCTAGTTATGTTCTTTTCGAGCGACACTACGTAGTCGTCCTCAGTGGCGGAGCTAGAGCATATTGAACCAGGATGCACACATGTTACCACAATACATTTAAAACAATTTTTAGGGGTGCATATGTGATGAAAAATTGCTAATTTGCAAAGAAAAATTCCTTCTCCCGGTGTCCTGTGCACCCGGCTGGCTCAAGGTGGATCCGCCAGTGGTCGTCCTCATCGTCCTCGATGTATTACAACCCTAGTTCTAGTTCTGTTCATGAGTGTCCTATGGAAGAAAACCTAAGCAGAACAATGACAACAACCCTAGTTCGTCGGTACGACGGCCGGTCACAAATAGATGTATTACCTTTGGATCTGGCGGCGGGAGTACGTAGTCGTCCTCGTCGTCCTCGGATCGACACGCCATGCGCCCTCCAGCTACAGATCAGGCGACGAGATCTGCCCGGTGGAGCAAAGAACGGGTACGCGCTGCCACGGTCGGAGGAGAGGAAGATGCGTGCCGACACGGTCGGAGGAGAAGAAGATGTGCGCCGCCACGGTCGGAGGGAGGGAGATGCGCGCCGCCACGGTCGGAGGAGAGGAAGATGCGCGCCGCCACGGTCGGAGAGAGGAAGATGCGCGCCGCCACGGTCGGAGGGAGGGAGATGCGCGCCGCCACGGTCGGAGGGAGGGAGATGCGCGTCGCCACGGTGGAGCCAAGATCTGGTGCTGCGTGGAGGCGCCGCCACACTTTGAGAGTGAGGCTGAGAGTGAGCGATAGAGTTTAGGGCTGTGTGAAGGGCGCATTTATAGCAAAGTAGAACATCGGAAACGGAGGGTATAAACAACCGTTTCCTTTGATTTTTTCACCGACACACTGGGCTTATACTGATATCTACTAGTATTGAAGTTGAAGAACATAAAAATAAATAACTATAACTACTCCTCGGCCTCCGCCTTCTCCTGCTCGTATGCGAGGAGAGCCGCGTAGTCGTCCGTGTCGTCGCGCGGTTCCTCGCCGACGTTGTCATCGCCGCCCGTGCGCCCCTCCCACATCTCGTCGTCGTCGTAGGCAGGATCGTCACGCAGCTTCGGCGGGAGGAGGAGCCGGCGGCTCTGAAGCAGCTCAACTCTTTCCGGCGGCATAGGCACCGACGCGCGGTTGAGGTGCCAGCCACCGGGTAGCCGAACCTTTGACCATGGCACTGGCCTCCTATATTGCCAGTGCCGCTCCGCGACGGCCTGCACGACGATGACGCGGTTCCATCCAGGCGACCGCGGACGAGCATCTCTCCGCCGCGGCGAGCGGCTGCGGTCGCGGGCGCCCGAGGATCCCGCGTCCTCTTCCGGCGGCATAGGCACCCTCCTGTGGTTGACGCGCCAGCCAACGGGGAGGCTAACATTTGACCAGGGCACTGGCCTCCTATATTGCCAGTGCCTCTGCGCGACGGCCTCCGGCACGACGACGCGGTTCCAATTCAGCGAAAGCGGGAAACTGCTGCGGCGAACGCCCGAGGAGTTGCTAGGAGTATCCATGGCTGCGGCGAAGTGGCGTACTGAGATAGCAGGGAAATCGTGGGTTTTTAAGGAGTAGTGGGCGGTGCCGCGGCGTCACTACGCCACTGCGCCATAGCAGTTACTCCGCTCGCATCGAATTCCAAGAAGATGGAACGTGTCCACATTGCACACGGACACACAAAAGTCTCCGTTGCTATAGAGACACATATCGGAAACGGGGCCAGAATTAAGTCCGTTGCCAATACTATGGGTAACGGAGTTAATACTTTCTCCGTTACCTATGTTGACGGGCCAGCCATGGCCCAGGTCAGGTTTGTACGCACTGGCCGCGCGGAAAGCGCAATTCTCCGTCGCCTAACGTCTGCCGTTTCCATAGAGGGTTATCCGATGTGTCGTTCTGTACTAGTGGGTCCTCTTTTGTTAGCAACAAGGGTCTTAGGAACCCAAATAGAGTAATCAATGTAACCATCATAGGGACCAACATATTGTGCATAAACATCCCCATAATAATCAACATAAAGAATGTAGTTGGGATTTTTATGCCCCGCAAAGTCACTACGAGTGGTCTTGCCCCTTGTGGCACTACCACCCGCAATGGAAATCTTGGCTTGTGCGGGCTTGGTCTTGATCTTCTTGTTGTTTCTCACCTTCTTCTTTGCCTCGGCTACATAACTAAGACCCTCTTTCCCTTTGTGTGGTTTTTGCTCAAACAAATAAGCAATACCCTTGTCTTTACCTTTGGGAATAGAGGTCTTGGCACTAGTGGCCTTGGCAAGATCATCCTTCAACCTAGCATTTTCTTCAATAACATTTTCATGGACACGAGGAAGAATAGATATGCTAGTTGAACTAGATTTAGAAAGTTGAGCTTGAAGTTGCTCATGAGACTTGACTAGAAGAGAGTGAGTCGTTTCCAAAGCCTTGTGAGCCTTGTCAAGTTTCTCCATCTCCTCAAGAAGTCTAGCATTAGCAACCCCAAGTTCAACTTTCTCCTTTTTAAGCACTTTATATTTAGCAAAGACATGATCTCTATCCTTAATGATTTTATTAATGATATCATCATTTTTAGCATCAAGAGAATCAAGTCTTTCCTCAAGAGTACTTCTTTCTTCACTCTCTTCATCAAGAGAGGCATTCAAGGATGCTATGGAAGCATTCAAAGAGCCAATGGTGAGAGAATCCTCTCTCTAAATCTTACTCTTTTCTTCAAGGAGCTCTTCGGCCGCACATAGTTGTCTCATGAGAGACTCAACATGCTCTTTAGTTTCATCTTGCAAGTTAGTCATGAAAGTATCGAAAGCAACAAGTTCCTTCTTAATCACAAGACTAGATTGATCACTCATTTCATGCATAGTCTTGGGAGAAGGAGATGATACCTCGGTGACATGAGCCATGAGGCAACGAGCGTTGTTGGTGGAGACGTTCTCATTGGGGGATTCAAAGAGAGAAGATGATGAAGTTGATACAATAGCCAATGCGGCTACCTCTTTAGTAGGTGCATCTTCATCTTCGGAACCACTTGTGGCATATTCTTCGTGTGCCACCAACACAATTCTTGGTGCCTTCTTGAAGAAAGGATTCCTTGGTCTTGCGGGCTTCTTTTGGATCAACCTTGAGTGGTCCTTGGGAATGAGCTTCCCACCATTTTGCTCTCAGTTCTCATAAGGACACTCTCTTATGTAGTGGTTCTTGTCATGACAATTGTAGCAAGTCTTCATCCTTGAGGCTAGCTCTTTCTTCCCACTTGAGTTGTTCTCTCTATCAACTCGGGCTTTAGCTTCACCGGGTCTTCCCAAAACACTCTTGTGGCAAGAGCTATATGACCATTGAGAGCTTGTTCAAGTTCATTGGGAGCAATGTTGCTTGGGCACGCTTCAACCTCATCATTCTCATCAAGACAAACCACCTTGGCCTTCAAAGCAAGTGAGGGGCCTTGTCTCATCCCCATGGCCCTAGCACGGTTATCTTCGGCATTCTTCGTGGCAACCTTGGAGGCTTGCACTTCTTGCATAATTTCATTGGAGGTCATTTTGTTGTAGTTGTGTCTTCCTTGAATAGACTTCAACTCAATGGGCTCGAAAGGCAATAGAGTATTCACATACTTCCTCTTGACCCAATCATCATCCACATAGGTTGCCCCCACATCATAGAAGGCCTTTGCAAGAGTCTTGAGTCTTCCATACATGTCTTCATGATTCTCATTGTCAAACATGTAGAAGCCTTCGGCATCATTGCTCAAGGAATCATATCTATTTCTCTTCATGCTTTCATTTCCAAGGAAAGCAACCTCAAGGCAAGTCCAAGCTTCTTTGGCGGTGGTAGCGTGAAGAACATAATGCTTGTCACTTTCACTCAATGAGAGCTCAATCATGTGGAGAGCGAAGGCATTGAGTTGCTTTTCGGCAAACTCTCTTCTTGTCACATTGCTTGGATCCGTGACCTTGTATCCATCTTCAATGATCCTCCAAAGCTCGATAGAGGCACTGTTGATATGAGATTTCATTGAGCGTTGCCAACTAGCAAAAGCTAATGCATTAAGCTTAGGAGGAGGACCAATGGAGTTTATGCGGGTAGTGATAGGTGGGTCGATAGGGTACCATCCTGGAACGGCATGGAACTCTTCCTTCCCATCTACATGCTTGATAGGAGGTGGAGGAGGTAATTTAGATCCGGAGGTGGTTTCCACCTCCTTATCATTTTTCTCTTTAACCTCCTCGGAATCACCCACATCTTTCGAAATCTTGCCTTTGGTAAATTTCATGAACATTTCACGAAACTCATCAAATTTGGCACTCATGGACGATGTCAATGTTGTTTCCAACGCTTTGATATCGGCCATGGATGCCGCGGTGGCTTTGGCCTTTTCATGGGCTTCATTAGCCTTGGC
This sequence comes from Poa pratensis, assembly GCA_947311845.1. NCBI lineage: Eukaryota > Viridiplantae > Streptophyta > Magnoliopsida > Poales > Poaceae > Poa > Poa pratensis. The sequence goes on from CAMZMU010000062.1 coordinate 4,723,825, forward strand.
AAGATCGGCCTCATCCTCACTTAGTGTCATACTTCTCTTAGGCGGTTAAACCCAAAACAAGAGAGCCTAGGCTCTGATACCAATTGTAAGGATCGGTATGACACCTAGAGGGGGGGGGGGGAGTAGGTGCTACTCCAAATTTTAGTCTTTTTCAATTTAGGCTTGACACAAAAGGTAAATTCTCTAGATATGCAACTACGGTGAATTTACCTATATGACAAGCTAACAACTAAGCACGATAAGTAAGGCGGTAAACAAGGATAGAGGTAACCGAAGTCAAAGCACGCGGAGACACGGATGTATTCCCGAGTTCCTCCTTTTTAGGGGAGTACGTCTCGTTGGAGAGGTGTGAACCAACACAATGGTTCAACGGCCACAAAGGCCTCACCCTCTTCTCCGGTGAACCGCACCACAAAGGATTGGTTCACTTCAACTATCGGAAACCTTCGAGGCGGAGTCCGGAGCCTTTACAACAACGATTTGGGACACAACCCACAATGGATTGGGGGCTCCCAAACAGTTACAATCTGTCACAAAGACAATCAAGTGAGTACAATAGGGGGCTAGGTTTTCCTAGTGGAAACCCTAGCAATGGTCCTCAAGTGAATGAGGGGGAAATGAAGAACGGCTTGGTGAAGATGTAGATCGGGGCCTTCCCCTTCAATCCTCCAAAGATCAACGAGTTTGGGTGGAGGGATTGGGAGATCTAGCAAATCTTGAGCTTGCAATAATGGTGGGCTTCAATTCTGGGCGAGCTAAGTGGCTGGAGGTAGGTGGAGGGGTATTTATAGCCCTCCAAAAATTCTAGCCGTTGCAGTCCACTTAGACCGGAGACTCCGGTCTGGAGGGCCGGAGACTCCGGTCTCCCTGGGCAGAGACTCCGGGGTCACTCCGGGGTCACTCCGGACCCCTATAAAGAGGCTACCGTCGCTTGCTCACTTTTGCTCGAAAACTTGGGGGCCGGAGACTCCGGCCCCTGAGCCACCTGAGGCCGGAGACTCCGGCCTGGACAGATTTCAGCCAATTTGCAATGCATTAAGTTGATGCTATGGGTTTGTTTCTTTTGTTTTTCCTGCACCACTTAATAACACATTAGATACATCAATACCAGGGTTGTCACCTAACACACAAAACATGTGGGGATACACAAAATGTTCTTTCACTCCGTCCCAGCTCTTAGTACTATACCAAGATATAACAATGTTTGCATTATCTATTATATAAAAGTTGGGCAAATCGCTGGCCTCCCAGCCCCCGCGCACTGTTCATTACTGTAGATATCTACAGTGTTGAATAGTGCCGGGGTGGGCCCCACATGTCAGCCTCAGACTGCCCGCACATTTACAAAAAAAAACGCCCGCCAAGGACCTAGGTGTAAATTTGGGAAAACTCGAGGGCTTCCATGCAAAATGGCCAGCACAGTTCCCCTTCCTCTCTCTCTTCCCGTGCGAGCCGGGGATCGCCGATGGCGCCGCCGCCTCGCGCCGCCGCGCCAGGCCTCCCCGCGCACATCGGAGTCCACGGGCAGCTCCGCCGTCGTCACATCCCCCTCCTGGTTGAGCACCGCGTGCCGGGACGCCGCGGCCGCGCCGGGATCCGCAGCCCCTCCGCCGGGTCCGCACGTCGCCGGCGGAGCTCCGGCGACCAAATCGTGGCGGCGCCGCCACCTACGGGCTACCCGCGTTGAGCCGCTCCGGATGCGCGCCCTCGCGCGTCCCAGCGCGCTCGGACGCGTCGCCGGCGGCGCCCACGCCGCCGACTCCGGCCGCCGCTGACGTCACGCTCACGGCGGAGTGGGCTTGGGCCGGCCAGTTGGGCTGTGCGCTGGGCCGGCCGGCCTGGCTGGCTGCTGCTTTTTTTGTTTTTTTTTCTGTTTTCCAAAACTTGCAAAACTCTTAAAATACAACTCCAAAAAAGTTCAAACCAATTTCTATCAATTTGTAAAAATCAAAGTAACCATTAGAGATTCTTTGGGGCCTTTTCTAAATTATTACAAGTCTTTCAAATTTGGAATAATACTCAATTTAGTCCAACTTTAGAAAAAAATCCAACAAATAACATTATCATTCCCAATAATCATTTTAAAGCAAAAAACAGAAAATAGAAACATTTCCATAAATGAACATCCAAAAAATATTAGCAGAAAACGAAAAACATACGGCATGAAAAGAAAAGTTTGAATTTGCGAACTACTACCTACTTGGAAAAATTTGAGTGAAACGCACAAACATGTTACATAATTTAAATCGGAATTTCAAATTTGAGTCATCTCAAAATTGCAGCATTCTTTCAAACCTGAACATTTTACAAACGTGAAACCAATTTAACTCATACTAATTTTCTAACTTCAACAATTCTGAGCTTGATTAGATGAACATTTAGAGAAAATGAAAATTCATTTCTCCAAATTTTCTCCAACTATGCAATTACGGACTGATTTTAAATTGAATTTACTAGATAGCCATACAATGTACTTCCTCTTATTAATGGGTCACATTAAATATTTAAGACAGAACACAGACATAACACATCAATTCAAATAAGTTAATATTTACAGATAATATAACTGAACTCCCTCCGATTTTCCAATTCAACTTAATGAATGTTCAAACAGAACTTAATTCCCCCTTTTTTCCCCTTTTCTTGTGCTTTCTAGCAAAACAACATCGCAATAATGATCACCATGAACCAAAATAATTTCAGCACATTTTAGGTTACAAAACAACTGTAATTTCCCTTTTTGAATTCCAGTTTGTCGTAGTAAAGTTGTAAGTATTTTCCCTCAATAACGCATGTCGCTTCGTACTCTTTTCCATTTTCTACTCATTTTAATTGAGTCATCTGGAATAGTAATTTCAAGTTATCATGCAAATTAGGTTGCAGTGCAAATTATATCTTTTTAGTGCTTCTTCATCTACTCAGTAAGCAAACTTTTGCATTTCTGCAAATTATTACTTATTGATGCCTAATAGGTATTCGATGAAAGTCCCAGCAGGCTGCACAGCAATTCGTTCTTTCTGATGTCATATGTATTTTTTAAGCTGAAAGAAATTCCAGTGAATTTATGATGCGTACTAAAAGGATGTTGAAAATGAAATTTCGCTTTATTAGACAAATGTTCCTATTTGATCTTACGCTTCACGGGCTCATTATATTTTCCTTCCAGCTACAGATTATAATTTACTGATGCCTAAAATAGTGACAAGTAGCTAACATAACTATACACGAATTCGTGCTAAGGGCGCAGCGTGACGCCGCGCTAAATATAACTAGTAAATGATGATGGACACGCTGAATTGGAAATCTGGGGTGTGGGTATTTGATTGGATGATGACAGGAACATAATCTCTAGCTAGCTATGATACTTTTTCAATTTGATTTGATGACTTGTGTTCCTTGGAATTCTTATGTATACACTGATCTATTCCTTAAGTTTTATTTGAGAGCTCACATCGAGGCTAATCTCACCTGAACAATCAAAGCTGCAAAAGAGGGGGATGCTAGTCTTCGCACGTGCGACCGCTCACACGGTTTTGTCGTTAGCGGCAGGAAGAGGAAGAGGAAGAGAAATACAACGCCGCAGCACCCCCCGCCACCGCCGGCCGAACCGCCGTCGACCCCGCCCGCGGCCGGCGCGCTACCGCGACGCCTCGCCGCCCCGCCCTGCCCCGATCTCCGCCTCCGCCGGTCCGCCGCCGCCCCCGGCCATCCCTCTAAACCCCCCCACCACCGGAAAACTCGTCGCCGGCGAGCACCCCCACCCCCCCTCGTTAAGTCTCGTCTCGCCGGCCGCCTTCTCCGCCGCCGCTCCGCAGCGGCGTCGTCGGCGCCGGCTCGGCTTGAGATTTCATCGTCGACGTCTCCTTCTCCGCCGCGCGTCCGCGCCGGCGTCGCCGTCGACGTCTCGGCATGGGACCTCCATCCTCGCCGGCCGCCTTCTCCGCCGCAGCTCCGCAGCGGCGTCGCCGGCGCCGGCTCGGCCTGGCCGTGGTTAGAATCGTGGGGAGAGGTGGGGATAAGAGGAAGAAAATGGAGAGGTGCGGGTCAGCAGCGTCCGCGTCGTGCGCGCGCTCGCACGCGCGTAGATAATAAGTACAACTGAAAAGCTTCCACGAAGTTAATCAGAGCTGGAAAAGCTCACATTCTGGCCGCTCGATCTGAAAGCAAGGGACAGGATTGGACACAACCTGATGTCCAGTGAAAGAGAAGACGTGCTCCCCCAAATCCTCAGTCCCGTGCTAGGGTTTCCGATCTGAGCTAGCTAGGTTCCGGCGGCGGCGGCGGAATGGGCGGCGGCACGGCGGACGGGAGCCCCACGGGCGGACGGAAAGGGCGGCGGCGGAATGAACGCGGCGGAATGGGCGACGCCATCTAACAGCCTCGCTGCCGATCCCCGACGAGCTCCTGGCGGACATCTTCCTCCGGCTGCCCACCGCAGCCGACCTCGCCCGCGCCTCCGCCGCCTGCGTCTCCTTCCGCGACGTCGCCGAACACCCCTCCCTCCTCCAACGGTACCGCAAGCTCCACGCCCCGCCCCTGCTCGGCTTCCTCGACCACCGCAACGTCTTCTACCCCGCCACCGCGTCGGCAGCCAGCGCTGTTGGTTTGGCCGCCGATTTCTCCTTCTACTTCCTCCCCGCCCCCACCAGCGACTGGCTCGTCCAAGACATCCGCGACGGCCGCGTCCTCCTCGACAGGTCCTATTCGTCGCCCTCTACTGTCGTCTTCCCGGAGGTGGTGGTGTGCGACCCCTTGCACCGGCGGTACCTCCAGCTCCCCCCAATCACGTACGACCTAGCTGCTGCTTCGGTGGATGACCCAATCTTCACCAAAAAAGGGTGGATCCAGGGCGAGATCTTCCTTGACCCTACCAGCCACGGCGAGGAGGCAGATGAGACATCATTTACAGTGGTCCGAATTGCACACTGCAAAACTAAGCTAGTCGCCTTTGTCTTCTCTTCCAACACCGGACAGTGGCGAACTATGGCGTCACTGCAATGGAGCGATCGGTTTGCTGACTTCTCACAGTTGACAATGAAGCTTCTCTTGCACTCGCGCCGCTATGTGTACGGCTGCTTCTACTGGTTGACAGCTGATGGGCCTGTTGGCGAAGGGAGTATATTCCTAGTGCTGGACAGCCAAAAAATGGAGTTCTCCCTTGCTGAAGCCCCGCCAGAAACCGAGAGTTATTGTAGTTACGAGTTGGTGGAGGCAGGGGAAGGCAGGGCTGGGATGTTTCTGCTAGCAGATTTCGGATCTGTTCTCAGTTATTTCATTAGGCAAAATGATGGTGGGAGCCAGTGGATCAAGGTGAAGACAATATCACTCGATTTTTGGGCACAATTCATATGTAGTATGGACAGTTACTTGCTCCTGTATCAGGGGCAAACCTCACTGCTCGAGCCAGCATGTTTCAAGCTGGACATCAAAACGTTCAAGCTTGAGAAGGTGTGCACTTTAGGGTCTAACTTTTATCTGCGCGCCTATTGCAACTTCCCCCCATCCCTGTTATCTTCACCAACAATATCAAGTGGTAAGCTACCAAGTTCTCTACTTTCTGTCAAACATTGCATAGTTCATTATTGGGATCGGTAATTCTTATTTACTTGATTTGATGCTAGCTAGTTTTCTCTACTTTTGGTAAGGCTGATCAATCTCATGGACTTACTTATGATATATATTAGTTTGCCTGTTCCCATTGTAAGGCAATTAGATAAGTAAAAATGAACGATTTGGAACACTATGAGAAGCACTCTTGAGACCACTTGGATCATGACAACACTATATCACAGTAATTATTTAAAAACATGTATTTGATATTCAAAACTGAAGCGTAATGGAGAAGGAATCCAAGTTTAAATCCAGTTCATTAGGGATTGTTTCACCTTGAAAACATTGATTCCTGCCAAGTAGGACTTGCATTGACTGCTTTTTTTTGTTCTATATATAAGGATACAGAAAAACTTTTTGGTCATCTTTACACCTATATATTTATCTCATGATGCTGGTTCCAAGTAAATCAGCGTAACTGATATGGTTGGAAATAAGAGGCTTAGCCATTGCTTCAACTTATGCATGTCCTGTATACAAATATATGATGTTAGCAATATTGAAGTGGGAGCTTGATTGATTTCTCATTGTACTGTTTCAAAATAAATAAATTGCTCAATGGGCTTTCACATACCAAAATCTGCTTGTCAGCTTGTGGTCAGAAATATTTGATTTGAAATCAGCTTCTCGAGATAAGTTAGTAACAGGGCACCCATGTTATCTTCTTACAGTTTGAATTTTTTGCCTTCCTCTATCTCTGTCATTCAAATGGCCATTGCAAGCAATCATTTTTATGGGAAGGCGGAGGATGCACCTAGTTTGTTTATTGTCACTACTCATACCTTTTTTTTTTCCTGCAACGCAAAGCTATTTGCGACTTCTTTTTTTTGACTGTCTGGCTATGGTTGTGTACTGAAAACTACAAATGCTAAACTATAGTGTTGATTCTCCATTTACTGTATGTGTTTTGGTTTTAATCCCCTGTGTTTTATCTCAGCCTTTGCTTCTTCCCGTGTTTTTCTTCTTGTTTCTTTGTTTATCCTAGCTTTTCTTGCCGTGCTTTTACTCTAAGCAAGTTACCGAGTGTTGCCTGATACCAAGACCTATACTTCCTCTTTGCTGACAAGCTCTTGAATATCTACAATTCGAATGCACTAATTTTTTTGGTTTTGGGTAGGTGTTGAAAAATGGCCCGAGAAGGAGATGCTGGAAGAAGGCTCTACTATAAGCTGAAGCGCAGAGCCACGGTCAGAGTACGGCTGGCGTGAATGCTGGAGATGGGCAGTGTTGTAAGACTACAGAGGCTGGTGATGCAGCTCGACAGTTGATCGCTGCTAAATTTGTCTGTAGTAGGGTGCTTATGGCTCTGTTAAGTATAATATGGTCATCTAGAATTAACCTGTAGTTTATCTTAGTTGCCTTGATCTGACTATGTTTGGTGTGTCAGATGAGGCAGCGAGATCGTTACGGTGTTTAGATTCTGCATGTTCAGTAGTATGTTAACTAACTAAGACCATGTGACAAGTTAATGTGACTGATCTTTGTTGTATGCCTGCCAATCTCTGTACCAAGGGTGTGGCGTGAAATTTCTTAGGTATGTTGAACTGAAAGAGAAAGGCCAAGAGGATATGTTAGAAATCAACTGTGCAAAAAAGCAAAGTACATGCTTTTCACAGTGAGGTGAATCAGATGGTTACATGTTTGTGTCAATCTGTTATTTGACTTTGTTTGGCTGCAACCTGGAGCGTGTGTTCTATCATCTGGCGATGATTGCCGTGTTGCCAGATTTGGTTATAGCATGAGCATCAACAACGTGTTTAGTTTCTGCACAGTCGCTGCTATTGCTACTTTGGTTGCATATAGAGTCGATTCAGTCGTAGACAACGTACTGTGGTACATGAATGCCATGCATACGGAGTACAGAGTACAGACTGATGAATTATGCATGCTCTGTTTTTTGCTACCTGATACTGGCCTTCAGTCTCAGTTAGCCTCACAACAATCTTCGTTTTCTGAAGATCGAAATCAGCGGTTCACTGAAGGAGGAAAATGCAACCGGATGCGTGTTGGGCTTACATGATCAAGAGCAACAAGACTAAACCAAGCAGGAATGGGCTCTGCTTGGTCTGTAATATGGTCAAAATTGACTTGCATAGTTGTAGTTGCTACGTTGGTGTAAAACTGAAATGAAATGCCCCTGACCGATGCCCTTTCAGCGTTCTTTCTCCCATGTCCCTCGCGACGAGTTGGCACCTGAGGACTCCGCATTGCACTGAACTCTTCTTTTTTGTTAATATTATTTTAAAAAATACGTCTTATCAGCTTTTTTGAATGATAGGTCAATGTTCTTTTCTGATCTCGGCAGAGGTTCTTAGCAGCTTCATGGTGTCAGCCATGGCTAGATTTGTGCAGCAGCAAGCCAGCAACGGGAGCCATTCTATGATACGACAATGTAGCATACATGATGACAGATTGGCTGAACTGAAAATCTGCAGTGTGGGTACCTGAATGATTCTGAATGATGATAGCAGTAGCAAACATAAACATAAAATTAAAATAATAAAAATCGCATTAAGCTGGCTAACAGCTAGCAAATGATTCTTTTTTTAATTGATTTTGTGACTTGGGCTCCTGAAAGCACCTCCACCGACGGCACTCAAAGCACCCCTAAGGCCCATTCGGTGCGGAACACGATATTTCGCCCCCACCAACACTCTGCATCGGTCCGGCTCGATCCAAATTCTGTCTGACACCCTACTAGGCTCCCAAACTTTGGATGCCCTCTCGGTGGTGTCGGACAGTGGCCAGTCAGGCGCTCCGACAGGTGGAGCCCGCCTGCCAGTGAGACGAGGGAGGCAGAGCGGTCGGTCAAGCAGAGTAATAGTTCACCGATTTCCAAGACAACTAAAGTTTTCCCACGCGCTGCCGTGTGGCCTGCCTATGACTGACATTGATGACGGCAGTGCCTCGGCCGCTTCGCCTGCCACACTGGCCTACTTCTTAGGGCCCTGCTTCTGAACCGCCCCTAATCCCCTCGCTGCACTGGCTCCGGCCACCTCTCTCTCCCACTCCACTACAGATGGCGAACAATGATGAGGCCGGGGGCTCGAATGCCGACGACGAGGTCTACCGTGGCCACAGCCTCGTCACCGACACCCCAACAATGCCGCCACCCACAGAGATGATTCCGTTGTAAACAACATGGTGTAGTACATGAATGCCATGCATACTGATGGGATGGTTCAGAACTTCAGATGAATGCCTTGCCATGTATACTCCTTTTTTAGTATAGCGGCATTTCGCTACACATTGGCTTGTGTGAGCACCCCATTCAATTTATCGATTCAAGCCTATAAACCCATTTGGGCTTGCTTTTCTACTAGAATATGGTTTTGATGGATAGAAGTGGTTCATTTTTTTATTATTACTTTTGTCCATCTTTTGGGATTTGACTTTGCAGTTGACCTTTTGGTGTTGTCAACATAAGTTGTCAAATATTAAAACGTATGACCATGATGTTGTCAACATAAGTTGAATCTATTGATGTAGTATAGAAAACTAGGGCTTAGAACTCAAGGATTATACCTGATTGGATGATAGACCATTGTAGACACATAACCTATACGTACTCTACTCGATTTCAATAAACTAAAGGAAGTATCCAACGTTACACAATGCTCACAATATCATTCAATATTCTTAGACTTCCTATACATAGTATGCGATCTTTTGATGCCAAACTGATAAAAAAACAATGGGATGCAAACGATACTTATACTCATCATCATTCTCTCTTTTGAAAAAACAAATTTCAGTATACTAGAGATGGCATAAAATTCAGTGGATAGCTTAGAGCTATAGTTCAGTATACCAGAGATGAAATATAATTAAGTACCATAGCATAATCTTCAATTTGTCTCCACTGCAATCTGAGCATTATGACCATTTTTTTGTAGGATATACACAATTGCCTGAACAATGGATATTTCATCGCCAGTCCTAAGTGTTAGACCCAAATGGTGTTGCTCCATAAAGTTAATTAAATATGTGGGCTGTAACAAAAACCTATAGCAAAATATCTTCAGCCTTATGTCTTACTACCAATGAGAGACAAATAAGAGATTAGAAAAACGCAAACCAACCTTTGGTTGGATGGTTAGCGGAGTGGTTGTACCCTCAGCCCATCATAGGTCAAACTCCAGGGTTGACATCCGTGTGTTGCATTTAGGCGGAATATTATTTCAGTGGGAGGTGACGTTGTCATCGACAACGAGACGCCCGTAGTGACTTCATCAATCTCAAAACTCGATCCGCCGGATCAGTTTTTCGGCGGTGCTCATAGGGGTAGGATGTGCGTGCGTACGTTCATAGGGTGAGTGTATACGCTTATGTGTGAGCATCTTTGTTTGTAATGTGTTTCTCAAAAAAAAAAAAAAAAAACAACACAACAAATTCTATGTCCTAGTGGAAAAAAAGTGATTTATAAGTCCAGAATGAACTATGTGTGTGGCACAAGTATTAAAATGTGTAGGGGACGGTATTGAATCGACGATAACATTAACATTATCTAATAACTTACCGAATTATGAAAAGTGCCATTACGCTGCTAAATAAACATTATACATAGATATGATATGTGGCAACTATGCTCAAATAAAATGGCACCACCATTTTCCATTAGTCCAGAATGAATTTTTTTCTGGAATTGTTCATGAAGGTTTACGTGGGGAAAATGATTCTGCTTTATTTTTCTTTTCCATTTGATTTTTCACAATTGTTTTCTCTACACTGTTTGGATTACGCAGCGCAGAGTCTCTTATTATAGCCACACGATTTGTGTTCAAGGGCCAGGATTGGATTAGCGTGATGTACTATGGCGCCTCCTTCTTCCCCAAATCCTCACTCTCCCGATGCTAGGGTTTCCGAACTCCTGAGCTAGGTTCCGGCGGCGGAATGGGCGGCGGCGGCGCGGAGGAGGAGCGGCAGGCGCGCGTGTTCCCTTGCCTGGATCCCGTCCCCAACCGCCGCCGCCATGAATTGGCGTCGCTGCCGATCCCCGACGAGCTCCTGGCGGACATCTTCCTCCGGCTCCCCTCCCCAGCCGACCTCGCACGCGCCGCCGCCGGATGCGTATCCTTCCGCCGCGTCGCCGCCCACCGCTCCCTCCTCCAACGGTACCGCAAGCGCCACGCCCCGCCCCTACTCGGCTTCCTGGGTCGACGCCACAAGGTCTTCTACCCCGCCACCCCGCCGCACCCCTCCGCATCGGCAGCCAGAGCTGTTGCTTTGGCCGCCGACTTCTCCTTCTCCTTCCTCCCCGCCCCCGCGAGGGACTGGGCCGTCCAGGACGTCCGCGACGGCCGCGTCCTCCTCGACAGGCCAATACGCGGCCACAACAGCACTGTGGTGCTACCGGAGGTGGTGGTGTGCGACCCCTTGCACCGGCGATACCGCTTGATTCCCCCAATCACTTACGACCTAGCTTCTTTGGTGGAGGACCAAATCTTGACAGAAATAAGGTGTCTCCGCGGCGAGATCTTCCTTGACGCCACCAGCTACGGTGAGGAACGCAATGACTGCAGATGAGACATCATTTAGAGTGATCCGGATGATACAGTGCACAACTAAGGTAGTCGCATTTGTCTTCTCTTCCAACACTGGGCAATGGCGAGCTCTGGCATCACGGCCTTGGAGCGATTTATTTCCTGGCTTGACACAGTTGGCAAGGAAGCTTTTCTTGCAGTCGCGCCACTATGTGTATGGCTGCTTCTACTGGCTGACAGCTGATGGCGAAGGAGGTAAACTACTAGTGCTTGACACCCGGAAAATGGAGTTCTCCCTTGCTGAACCCCCACCGGAAACCAATACTGATTGGAACTTCCAGATGGTGGAGGCAGGGGAAGGCAGGCCTGGGGTGTTTGTGCTAAAATATAGCGGGTCTGACCTCAGTTATTTCATTAGGCAAAACGATGGTGTGTGCCAGTGGATCAAGCTGAAGACAATCTCGCTCGATTCTTGGGCCCAACTCATATGTGGTATGGAGAATTACTTGCTCCTGTATCAGGGGAAAACCGCACTGCTCGACCCAGGCTGTTTCAGGCTGGACATCAAAACATTCGAGCTGAGAAGGTGTGCAGTTTAGGGTCTACCTTTTATCTGCGCGCCTATAGCAACTATCCCCCATCCCTGTTGTCGTCACCAACAATATGAAGTGGTAAGCTACCAAGTTCTCTACTTTCTATCACACATTACATAGTTCATTACTTGGTTTGATATTAGATATGTTTTCTCTACTTTTGGTAAGGTAGTCAATCTCAAGGACATAATTATGATATATTAGTTGGTATGTTCCCATTGTAAGGCAATTAGATAAGTAAAATAAAGGATTTTTAACACTATGAGAAGCACTCTTGAGACCACTTGGATCATGTGAACACTATATCACAATAATTATTTAAAGAAATGTTTTCGATATTCAAAACTGAAGCGTAATGGAGAAGGAATCCAAGTTTAAATCCAGTTCATGTAGGGATTGTTTCACCTTGAAAACATTGATTCCGGCCAACTAGGACTTGCATTGTCTGCTTTTATTTTGATATATATATATATATAAGGACGCAGTCAAATACTTTTTTGGTCATCTTTACACATAAATATTTATCTCATGATTCTGGTTTCAAGTGAATCAACATAATTGATATGGTTGGAAATAAGAGGCTTAGCCTTGGCCATTGCTACTACTTATCCATGTCCTGTATACAAATGTATGATGTTAGCAAAATTAAAGTGGAAGCTTGATTGATTTCTCACTGTAATGTTTCAAAATAAATAAATTGCTCAATGGGCTTGAAATTCACGTAGCAAAAACTGTTTTTCAGCTTATGGTCAGAAACATTTGATTTGAAATCGGCTTCTGAAGATAAATTAGCAACAGGGCACCCATGTTATCTTTTTTACAGTGTGAACTTTTCGCATTCCTCTATCTCTGCCATTCAAAAGGCCAATGCAAGAAATCATTATTATGGGATGTCAGAGGATGCACGTAGTTTGTTTATTTTCACTACTGATACCCTTTTATTTTCCTGCAACATGTAGCTACTATTTTTGTGCGACTTCTAATTTTTGACTGTCTGGCTATGATTGTGTACTGCAAACTGCAAATGCTGAACTTTAGTGTTGTTCTCCATTTACTGCATGTGTTTTGGTTTTAATCCCCTGTATTTTTTATCTCAGCCTCTGCTTCTTCACGTGTATTTCTTGTTTCTTTGTTTATCTTAGCTTTTCTTGCGGTGCTTTTACTCTAAGCAAGTCACAGAGTGTTGGCTGATACCAAGACATATATTTTCCTCTTTGCTGATAAGCTCTTGAATATCTGCAACTCTAATGCACTAATTTTTTTGGTTTTGGGTAGGTGTTGAAAAATGGCCTGAGAAGGAGATTCTACTGCAAGCTGAAGCGTAGAGCCAGCCTAGTCCGAGTAGGTCTGGTGCGAATGCTGGAGATGGGCAGTGTTGTAATACTGGAGAGGCTGGTGATGCTTCTGATGCAACTCGACAGTTGATCACTACTAACTTTGTCTGTAGTAGGGTGTTTTTGGCTCTGTTTAGTTGTAATATGGTCATATAGAATTAACCTGTAGTTTATCTTAGTTCCCTTGATCTGACTATGTTGGTGTTTAGATTCTGCACGTTCAGTAGTATGTTAACTAACTAAGACTATGTAACAAGTCAATGTGACTGATCTTTGTCGTATGCCTGCAAATCTATGTCCCTGCTATTGCCAACGGTGTGGCGTGAAATTTCTCAGGTATGTTGAACTGAAAGAGAAGGCCAAGAGGATCTGTTAGAATTCAACTGTAAAAAAGCACACTACATGCTATTCACAGTGAGGTGAATCAGATGGTTACATATTTGACTTTGTTTGGCTGCAACCTGGAGTGTGTGTGTGTTCTTTTATCTGGCGATGATTCTTGTGTTTGTCAGATTTGGTTATAACATGAGCATTAACAGTGTGTTTAGTTTCTGCATACTTGCTGCTAGTAGGCTGTAGCAAGTTAAAGTGACTGTCTCTGATTTTGTTGAATCTCTGTACATCCCTGTAGCTGCTACTGCTACAAGATGAGAGGTACTGTTTTGAAATCTAGGAGTTCTTTTTCTAGCTACGTTGGTTGCATATAGAGACGATTCAGTTGTAGACAACATACTGTGGTACATGAATGCCATTCATGCTGACGAGATTGTCCACGCGAATTGCTTGATGAATCATGCATGCTCTGTCTTTTGCTACCTGATACTCGCCCTGTCTCAGTTAGCCTCACAACAATTTCCGTAGTGTGTTTAAAAGGTGTTGTGCACCTCTGTTTTCTGAAGATCGAAATCAACGGTTCACTGAAGGAGGAAAATGGAACCGGATGCGTGTTGGGTTGATCAAGAGCACAAACGGTGGCCTGGGAGCTGCAGGTGCAACAAGAATAGATGACAATATTACAGACCAAGCAGATACAAAATCAAGTCGGCTGCACACTTGGAAGGGTCCGTTGAAATTGACTTGCATAGTTGTAATTGCTACTTTGGTGCCATACGGAAATGAAATGGTATCGTGCGAAATCTGTGGCCCTGACCGATGCTACTTGAGGACTCTCGCGACAAAGGGCGGCACTTGAGGACTCTGCATTGCACTGAATTCTTTAATTTTGTTGTTATTATTTTCAAAAATATATTTTATCAGCTATTTTGAATGATAGGTCGCTGTTCTTTTCTGATCTCAGTAGAGGTTTTTAGCAGCAGAGGTTTTATCACCTGAATGATGATAGCAGTAGCAAATGAAATATAAATTAATACGTACAAAAAATAGCATTAAGCGAAGTTTTTTGTTTATTAAGCGAAGTTCTTTTAATAGCTAGCGCCTCCGCCGCCTGTGCCTCCTTCCGCCGCGTCGCCACCCACCGCTCCTTCCTCCGCCGGTACCGCAAACTCCACGCCCCTCCTCTGCTCGGCTTCCTCGTGTGGCCCAGATGCTTCCGCCCCGCCATTGCACCGCACCCCTCCGCATCGGCAGCCAGCGCTGTCGCCTGTGCCGCCGACTTCTCCTTCTCATTCCTCCCTGCCCCCGCCAGGGACTGGCTCGTGCAGGACATCCGTGACGGCCGCGTGGTCCTCAACTGGTGGTCGTCCTCTGCTCTCATGTTCCCGGAGGCGGTGGTGTGCGACCGCTTGCACCGGCGATACCTCCTGCTTCCCCCACTCGCTCGCGACTTAGCCGATCTACTCGATGACGAGACCTTCCTTGTCCCTCCCGTGGAGGCAGCGGCTGCAGATGAGACATCATTCAGAGTGATCCGAATGGCGCAGTGCAAAACTAAGCTAGTCGCCTTTGTCTTCTCTTCCAACACCAGACAATGGCAAGCTGCTCCATCTCGATGTTGGACCGATTTGTCTGCTGGCTTGCCACCGCTTAGGGAGAGGACTCCCTTCTGCTTGCGCCAGTATGCGTGTGGCTGCTTCTACTGGCTGACAGCTGGTACCGAAGAAAGTAAATTGCTAGTGCTCGATACCGAAACAATAGAGTTCTCCATTGCTGCCCCCACCGGAAGCCAATAATTGTTGTGATTTCGCCATGGTGGAGGCAGGGGAAGGAAGGCCTGGGATGTTTCTGCTAGCAGAGAACACATGTGACCTCAGCTATTTCATTAGGCAAAACGATGGTGGGAGTCAGTGGCAGAAGGTGAAGACAATAGCACTCGGTTCTTGGGTCAGTTTGATAGGTAATATGGACAAGTACCTGCTCCTGCATTCTAGGCGAAGCTCACTGCTGGAGCAAGGCTGTTTCACGCTGGACATCGAAACGTTCCAGCTTGAGAAGGTGTGCCCTTTAGGGTATACAACCTGTAATAAGCTACTCGCCTATAGCAACTTCCCCCCGTCACTCTTGTCGTCACCAACAATATCAAGTGGTAAGCTGCCAAGTTTTCTACTTTTAATCACACATTTACATAGTTCATTATTGGTGCCGGTAGTTTTCTTTACACGATTTGATATTAGTTAGTTTCTCTCTTTCTTTGTCAAAGCTAATCAAGCTGAGAAATATAATTGTGCTACATCACAATTTTAATTTTGAATGTTTTTGATATTCGAATCTGAAGCTAATGGAGAGGAATACGAGTTCAAATCCAGTTCATTTATGTTTACCTTGGAATTACTGATTCCAGTCAAACACGCCATATACTGTCTACTTTTATTTTGATAGATATAAAGACTCTAAAAAGTTATTTTGGTCAACTTTGCACCTATAGATTTATCTCATGATGTTGGATTTCAAGTTTCAAGTAAATCTGCACAACTGATATGGCTTGAAATAAGTAGCTTAGCCATTACTACGACTAATGCATGTCCTGTATATAGATATATGATGTTAGCAAAATTAAGTTGTGAGATTGATTGATTTCTCAAAGTACTGTTCCAAAATAAAAGAAAAATTGCTCAATGGACTTGGCATTCACATAGAGAAAACTGCTTGCCAGCTTGTGATCAGAAACCATTTGATCTGATATCAGCTTCTCAAGATAAATTAGTAACAGGGCACCCATGTTATCTTTGACAGATTGAACTTCTCGCCTTTCTCTATTCTGTTATTCAAATAAAATGGCCAATGCAAGCAATCATTTTTATGGGATGCCAGAGGATGCGCGTAGTTTGTTTACTGTAACTACTAATTTTCCTTATTTTTTCCTCCGGCGACCTAAGTTAGAAATTTGTTATACTGCCTTGCTAGCTCATTTTTTTGAAGTACTGCAACGTGAAGCTACCATAGTTGTGCGTTTTTTATGTCTGTCTATTGTTTTGTATTGCAAACTACGTATGCTAAACTTGAGTGTTGATCTCCATGTAGTGTCCGTGCTTTGCTGTACTCCCCTGTATTTTACCTCAGCCTTTGCTTCTTGCCCTGTTTTTTATCTTGATTCTTTGTTTATGCTTTTGTTGCCTCGTTTTTCTTTTAAGCAAGTTACCAAGTGTTGTCGGATACTAAGCACTACAGTTTTCCAATTTTGCTGGCAAGCTCTTGAATATCTACAATCGAATCCACTTAATTCAACATATTGGGCAGGTGTTGAAGAAGGGCCTGAGAAGTAGATGCTGGAACAAGGCTGTGCCACA
This sequence comes from Poa pratensis, assembly GCA_947311845.1. Classification (NCBI taxonomy): domain Eukaryota; kingdom Viridiplantae; phylum Streptophyta; class Magnoliopsida; order Poales; family Poaceae; genus Poa; species Poa pratensis. Next base: position 4,740,528 of record CAMZMU010000062.1, read on the forward strand.
AGCTCAAGCGCAGAATCACCATGGTCGTCAAACTAATACTGGTGCGAATGCTCGAGACCTGGTAGTGTTGTAAGATATATGAGAGGCTGGTGATGCTTGTGATGCAATTCGGTAGTTGGTCGCTACTAAGTTTGTCTGTAGTAGGGTGCATTTGGCTCTGTTTAGTTGTTTTATGCTCACCTAGAGTTAACCCGGAGTTTATCTTAGTTGCCTTTATCTGGCAATGGTTGGTGTGTCGGATAAGGTCGTCTAGATTCTGCACATTCAGTAGTATGTTAACTAGCTAAGACTATGCAAGAAGTGAATGTGTCTGTGATATTTGTCGTATGCCTGCCAAGTGCCAATCACTGTACCTGCTATTACTACGACTGCAAGTGTGGCATGGAACATCCCAGGTATGCTGAACTGAGGGAGGCCAAGACGGTCTGTTATAAATCATGTGTGTACTGTCCTGCATTCCTGGTTTTGGCAGTGAATTGAATCAGATGGTATGTTTGCACGGTGAGGCGGTGAGGTGAATCAGATGGTTTTGGCAGTGAAGCGAATCAGATGGTTTGTTTGTGTCAATCTGTTATTTGCTTATTTGACTCTGTTTGGCAATGGTTATAACCTGGATCTGTGTTTGTTGATCTGGTGATGATATGGTCATTTAGCTTCTGCACAGCGTTGTAGCTGCTTTGGTTGCATACAGAGATGATTCCGTGGTAAACAACATGATGTAGTACATGGTAAACAACATGATGTAGTACATGAATGCCGTGCATACTGAATTGCTTGGTGAATCATGCATGCTCTTTTTTTTCTTTCCTGCTTCATCACGTTCCAGGCTCAGTTAACTTCCAGGGAATGTGACTACCCTGAGCTCACACTACATTTGATTCTGAACCAGTGTGTTTGTGTTCCACTCTTGTTTGTTTTCATTATTGTAAATAATAGTTGCTGTTCTTGTTGTTTCTTGTCTTTTTTTGCAAAAGAAAAACTAACATTTTAGGCGCTAGTTCCTACATATAAGCTGTCCTGTCTAGTTGCTAGGAGTCATCAAGATTCAAGACACCTACAATCATCATGGAAACAGAATTTGAAGAGCGTTTAATATGTTGAAGCTTGAAGGAACGGCTTAAGGCCTTCATTTCGTTCAGAATGTGTGCACCACCCATCCGAACATTTCTAGCACCATTCCACAGATTGACTAGCTCCAAGCAATCCACCTGACAGCAGCATCCCTAGCTACTCTGCATGCCAACAACTCACTAATGAAAGGACAATCAACATTCGGCTGTTTAACACATCCTGCCTCAGTTAAAATACCATTAGCATCTCTGATAATATGATCAGAATAAGCCACTCTATTTGCCAGGTCCAGCGCACCATCAGTATTAATCATCTAACAGAACCAGTCCGTGTATATGGGGCATCTCCAAACTAGCAACTAGTTCATCAATCAGGGTAATGACATCAATTTGTTGTTATAAATGTTCCTACGTTTCTACATATAAAGTTTGGCAAGTTTGAGAAAGTTTTATTTAGCATCAAAACTAGACCAATACTTATTTCCTGGATGGAGGGGGCAGTCTTATTAGATGTGGCAATCGCCAAGAGACAAATAGAACTTTTGCTGTTAATAAATGAACCACTAAACATATGACATATGTCTGATACCCCCAAGATTTTTTTCCATGAGCACTAATCAGCCAAAATAGCAGAGCACCTGAGGAAAATATCCTTTCGATAATACTCCTTCCATCCCGGTTATAGGTCATGCGTGTGTCTCTTGATCGTCCCGGGTATTATGGAAAGTGAAAATCACCGACATAGCACAAAGCGGAAAGTTCAACTTTCAACTCATATATTGATTAAAGGAGTCAAAGGTTTGTTGTACCTAGTTAACCAAAATTTTAATCAAATATCACCAATCACTGAATGATGCATCCAAACAAAACTACCAAATTATAACACAAATGAATCAAGAAAAATGGTTACGTGCTAGGTCGGGCACCCCTCTACAGTACCTCCACAAGACTGTTAAAAGCTTATTGCAGCCATAATAAAATGTTGCAGCTTAGACAGGGATGGCTCTATATTTTGCGCGGTCCTAGTGCAAGGTTGAAAAATTGGCCCCTATGACATAAAATGTTAAAAGTTGAATCCAACTACACATTCTTATTTCGAGACGTCAATAAATAATTGATATATTAAGCAGTGTCATATTTCGTCAGGAAGCCTAAGACAGTTGCAAGATATAACAAGTAATATTCCCTTCTAATTTTCCTCAAATAAGAACCATATTCCGGTGAGTTCATCGACAATAATACTTAAGTGCTTCACATATAAAACTTCTTCAGGCATTTCGGGAAGCAAAATCATTGAGGACAACATCAAGATTAATGCTGTCCAAGATACCCTTCTCAACACAGCATGTAGCTAGCCAAGCTATTCAATTTGTCTTGTAACATAGCTGAACTCAAACAATTTTTTAGCAGTTTCAATTTATCGAAAATCCTTTCAAGTGAGGTGACAGTCACAAGTAGAGTCAAGAGGATCCGATAGGCAACTGACACATTTGGTTACCAATCTACGGCTTAATTTTTTTTAAGAATCTCAGGCCGACATCAAATTATATGGAAAAGTTACTTGCAACACTTTTATGATCGTCATTTGAATTCTGATGATCATCTTGTCTAGGTTTAGATCTTATCTTTGATTATCAATGAGTTCTAGCTGCCATAACATGCCTACTGAAATCACCCTTTTTGTGATCTCCATTCTAGGCGGAAGGCGGCTGAGGAGTTGCCACGTCGAAGTCAAAACATGAACATGCAAACAGTAGATCGATCGATCAATTGTGGTATCGAGCGTGGTATTTTTCTCTCCCCTGTTGGGCGCCTGGGACCTTTACAACTAAATTATTCTTTCAGCCCAATTACAGCCGGTGTACATACACATAAGCAGTATTGGGCTCCCCAAACATGGGCCTTTATGTGTCAGAGAAGGTCGCCCAGGGTTAGAGCCGCCCTGAGATTAGATGGTTGAAAAGGGGGGCGCCTCTGTGCCGCCCGTAGGCGCCCCGCGATTCCGGGGAGCTCCTATAGTGCGCGCTACGCGCACGGTTAGTTCGCTACGCGTACCCTTTCCCCCGCTGGCGCGAACATGGGCTTGGCCCATTCGCTCGACTGGTTCCTGTTTCATCCATTTGGCACGATTTTTTGGACTGGTTACTTCTCGCGCTTCACTCTCCTTCTTCGTTCGCTCTTTTTTTTCTTCGATCGATCAAAGCTGAGTTAGCTGGTTCACAACACGTTGAACTAAATTTGCATACCTTTTCAATTTAAAACGATTTTTAATTTCGAAACCATTTTAAAAATTGAAAACATTTTTATATTTAGAACCCCTTTCAAAATGGAACAATTTTTCCGAACCATTTTTAAATTTGGAACCATTTTTATATTTAGAACCATTTTCATAAAATGGATGCTTTTCAAAGTTGGTACCATTTTAAATTCGGAACCATTTTTAAAATTAGAACCATTTTAAATTGTCAAAAATGGAACCATTAATTTGGAACCATTTTAAATTCAGAATCATTTTTAAGTTCGAAACTTTTAATTTTGGAACTTTTTTATAATGGAACCATTTTCATAAGGTTGGAACCATTATAATTTTGGAACCATTTTCAAAATGGAACCAATTTTAAATTGAAACCATTTTAAAATTAAACCATTTTAAATTGGAACCATTTAAAAACGAACAATTTTAAATCGGAACCATTTTAAATTTGGAACCATTTTTAAAAACGAACAATTTTCAATTTTGGAACCATTTTCAGATTGAAACCATTTTCAGATTGCAACCATTTTTAGATTGGAACCAATTTTAAATTGGAACCATTTTTAAATTTGGAACCATTTTTAAATTTGGTACCATTTTCAAAATGGAACCGATTTTAAATTGGAACCAATTTGAAAATGGAACCATTTTAACAAATGGAACCATTTTCAAATTGTAACTATTTTCAAAATGAAACCATTTTCAAAATGGAACCAATTTTAAATTGGAACCATTTTTTGGAATCATTTTCATATTAATTTCGGAACCATTTTGTAAATTAGAACCATTTTCAAATTGTAAAAAATGGAACCATTTTTAAATTTGAAACCATTTTAAATTCGGAACCATTTTAAGTTCGAAACTTTTTAAGTTTGGAACTTTTTTTATAATGGAACCAATTTATATAAGGTTGGAACCGTTTTCAGAAATGATAAATTTAAAATTCGGAAACTTTTTTTTATCATGGAACCATTTTATATAAAGTTGGAACCGTTTTAAAAAATAACCAATTTAAAATTTGGAACCATTTTTTAAATGACATCAGCTGATTTCTAAGCTGAATACCCACAAATTCAGAATTGAAAGCATAAAAAATTCTGGATACAAACACGTCTTCAGCTGATCTAAAGATAAGCTACAGCTATCATCAAGTAACAACACGCATCAGCTAGCAGCATGGAGCGCTAATGACAGCAGCAGGGGAGACGACGCCCATGCGGATCAAAGCAACGCAGTAGAGCGTGCAGCCTAGCTGCTGCACGGAGACGGCCCTGTGGATCGACACACGACGAAGCCAGGTCTGGACAGGAGCTGGTCTGGCGTCCGCGGGGGTCGGGGAGTGGAAGGAAGCGGGGAGGAGGAGGAGTTGCCGGAGCAGCGGGATCTGGTGGTGGGAGCAGCGGGATCCGGCTACGGGCGAAGATGCAAACCGGGCGACGGGAGGAGCAGGTCGGGGCGGAGCACAGGCCAACGAGAGGAGCAGTACGAGCCGAGTTGGATCCGGCTGCGGGAGGGCCGAGATATGGTGGCGGCGCCGCCCATGGTCAGGAAGGAGAAGGAGTGGGGGGAAACTGGGCCAGGCCCATGTGGCGTCGGGGGGGGGGGGGGGGGGGGGGGGTACGGGCATGTTTGTAAGAACGCGGTACGCGTATTATAGGATTTGCCCGATTCCGCGGCGCCTGCATGGTTGTTGTATGGGCCGGCCCAATTCGGTCGCTCCCTGCATTGACCGTTTCCACTGTTTCCCAATTTGGCCCAATTTGCGTGGTGTTCCTTGTACGAAGCCATTGATTCAAATAATATTTGGAAAAAGCTCGTACAATAATACTAAGAAGAACCAAATTGATCTGTAGTTTATAGATGTTTGTATTAGAACAAAAAATGAACAATTTTTAAAGTTGGAACCATTTTTTAATTTTGAACCATTTTAAATTTGAAACTATTTTAAAATGGGATCATTTTTAAATTTATAACCATTTTCAATCCAAACCATTTAAAAAATTGGAACCATTTTTCGGTTCGGAACCATTTATAAAAAGGAAACCTTTTTTTTTTGGTTTGGAACCATTTTAAAAAATTGGACCTTTTTTTTGGTTCGAACCATTTCAAAAAATTGGAACCATTTTCGGTTCGGAACCATTTTCAAAAAATTAGAACCATTTTTTTTCTTCTTTCGGAACCATTTTCTAAAAGGAACCATTTTTTTTAATTCGGAACCATTTTCAAAAATTTGGAACCATTTTCAAAAAGGAGCCATTTCAAAAACCGAACCATTTTTCGGCTCGGAACCATTTTAAAATTCGGAACCATTTCAAAAATTTGGAACCATTTTAAAAAGGAGCCATTTCAAAAACCGGAACCATTTTTTCGGTTCGGAACCATTTTCGAAAAATCGGAACATTTTTTCGGTTCGAACCATCTTGAAAAAGCCGGATCATTTCTTTGGTTGGGAACCATTTTAAAAGGATCCATCTTTGAAAATTTGAAACCATTTTTTCATTCGAAACCTTTTTTTAAAAAGCGGAACCATTTTTTGGTTCGGAACCATATTCTAAAATGGGATTTTTTTGTTCGGAATCAATTTGAAAAGGAACCATTTTCTGAAAATCGGAACCATTTTAAAAAAGAAATAATTTTTCGTTTCGGAACCATTTTCGAAAAATGGAACATATTTTCGGTTCGAACCATTTTAAAAAAATGGAACATTTTTTTAGTTCGGAACCATTATAAAAAGGATCATCTTTGAATATTCGAAACATTTTTTCATTCAGAACCTTTTTAAAAAAATCAGAACTATTTTTTCGGTTCGGAAACATATTTCAAAAAAGTAACCATTTTGGTTTGGAACCATTTAAAAAAGGGACCATTTTCAAAAAAAATGAGAACCGTTTTTTGAAATAGTTATTTTCCAAAATGCGAACCATTTTCAATATAAGCAATAATTAAAACAGAAAACGGAAAACAATAAAATAAAACCGAAAAAAGAAAACAGAAAAGAAACATAAAAACAAAACACGAAAAGAAAAAAAAAGGAAACGGAAAAAGGAAACTGAAAAGAGAAAGAATAAAACGGAAAACAAAAAGAAACAGAAAAGAACCCGAAAATCCCAAAACTGGATGAGAATAACTAGAGTAATAATGAGTTATGATCCTAAACGGAAGCGTAGCTCAGTGGTTACTACCCGTGCATGCTCGAGGTGCTGGGTTCAAGTCCTGTTGGAGCGACATATTTTGCTTTTTTAGCGGTTTGAGAGTGCGTAATGGGCGGCCCAAAACACTCTACGCGAGCGAAATCCTGTAGGCGCCCCGGAATTCCGCGGCGCCTACAGGCGGCATATAGGTTCCGCGTTGAAAAGGGTAAGGGAATGACAGGCCACTACAGATACTAGAACATCATGATAGAGGCCGCATATGGAAGCATGACACCGGTAGGCTGATCCTTCTGTCAATACGTGTAGCTGGGCCTTCACTCCTACTTTACCCAGCTGTGTCTTCTTCAGCAAAAGATGCCCGCAGGTGATCAAAGAGAGTGTTAAAAATATCCTTCGGGTGATATCAGAGACGCTCAATGAGAAATACCTCGGGATGGCGTCGGATGTTGGACGATCAAAGAACGGTGCCTTCAAATACTTGAAGGATAGAGTGTGGGCTCAAATACAAGGGTGGCTAGAGAAATTGCTCTCAGCGGGGGGCAAGGATTATTCTGATAAAATCCGTCGCACAAGCCATCCCAATTTTCTCGATGGCATGTTTCAAGCTGCCAAGAGGACTATGTCTCCATATAAATTCCTTACTTCGGAAATTTTGGTGTGGAAGCAAAGAAGGGGAGAGGAAACCGTGCTGGGTCTCATGGAAGGAGATGTGCAAACCGAGGCATATGGAGGCCTAGGGTTTAGAGATATGAGCTTTTTAACCTAGCCCTCCTTGCACGGCAGGGGTGGCGTTTGCTGCAGCATCCAGATACTCTAAGCGCGAGAATATTGCGAGCACGATACTACCCTGAAGCTAGTTTACTGCAGTCCGCGCTGGGATCGGAGCCCTCGCAGGTCTGGAGGTCGATACATGAAGGCGTGCAGGTGCTTAAA